>OX376307.1:10057241-11257241 GCA_947369205.1 Cantharis rufa | reverse complement strand
ACCGAGAACATCTTGAACCTACAAGACTACACGAAAACCCTTTTAAAACCAGAACAATTTCAATTAGATAATCAAGAAAATGTTTTGAAAAAGGTTTGGAATTCGGCCGAAGACTTGTTAGATGCACCGAAACGACCTGAACGAAAACGAAAGGTTAAATCAAGAGCCCCACCACCTCCGAGCAATAAACTTCAACAAGATGTTTTACGAGGTCAGTATGTACGTGTCAATGTTACTTCCTCGGATGCAAAGTTATTGGACAACAAAATTAATCGCCCCAAAGATAAATTTCAAAACATGATTCACTCGAAGGAATATTCTGCAAACTTCAAGCCGATCGAAATTAAATATCAGCAGTTCAAATACGTCGAACCTAAACGCATTAAAGGTTATAACGACGGCGAACAACATCGTTATCCCACGGAAAATTCCTGGACGAACTCGATCCCGAGGTTTTTGAGAAAACCCAGAAGTCAAAGCGAAACTCGAAACTTCACCCCGATGGCGTACAGGTACATAGACACAACTAATAATTCAGAATATGTAGGTGGTAAGGTTGATTCCAATTCCGTTTCCAATCGACTATTTGGTATGTCGTCGAAACTGAAAGATTTTAATTCGACTGGAAACAACACGATAAATAAAAAGTGTGATAATTGGGAAAATAGGAACGGTGTGAGGAGGAGTAGTTTAGGAGAGTTAACTTATAAAATTAATAGTGGCGAAGGTAGTTTAAAAAGTGTGATAAAGAAAGACGATAACAAAAGACGAAACAATGATAAAAAGGTAACTTTCAGTGCTTACACCACCGTGCAGGTCGTCTAACCCAGAAGAATGCTAAAAGTGAAGAAGACCCGTATGGATTTGTAAAACATCAAAAAATTTAGGTCTGCCGATGATTAAACAATCAAGATTAAATGATCGCTAACTTTTTAATGTCTTACAATCGACAGTTTTTTAATGAGCACGTCAAGTAAAAGAATTTGCTGTGTACACATTTTAAGTCTAAAATATCTATTCTTTTTATATTGATATGACACACTTTTACTTACAATTTCTTATTACTAATTGACATTCTCGAGGAATTTCATACTTTTTATAATCCTGCAGAGAAGAAAGTGACCGCTGAAAAACTTAATTTCAATTGAACCTTAATCGACTGGTAAAATTTGCACTCTCTTTGAGAGGTCTAAGATGCAACTCTTCTGTTCCAATTTTTTTGATTAATTTTATTCTTAATATTTTCTCTGCTGGTAGCTTCGTTGATGAAATGACGATTTTAGGTTTTGTCAACTAAAAACGTTGTCGTGATTTCAGCTAGTTTGTGTAAAATAAAAAAATCCTTTTTTGCTGTTCGGTTGCCACTTATGTTGCCTATTATAAATAAGACTATTAAAATAATTAATGGTTTGATTTAACTTGTCAGCGCACTTCTGTGAAGGAATAATTAAAGAAGCTATTTATATTTACTTTTTTAAATCTTACCGTTTTTCCATTTGAACTATCGCTTTTTTGTTGTGCCAAGATGGCAATCAACAGGCTAGTCTTATTTATATGTCGTTGTTAGCTGTTTTGGTTTTATTTTACTACTTTCAGTTTCTTTGACTGGTCAACTTGGAAATACTGAATCGTAATTACAGTCCTGTATATTTTAAATCTGTGATTCTGCAATAGTCTTGATATCAGACAACAAGTTTTTAACTTCTATGGGAGCGAGAATCGAAGTGGAAAATTGAATTTGGTTATAAAATTCGTGACCCAGAGCTCCAGCCTGTTTATGCATTCATTGACTTCGGCCAAGTCTGGCACGTTTTGTCATTGACGTCTCCTGTTCATCGATTGTAACAATAAACTTTTTTTTTTCTTGTACAATAGCGGTATAAACTCCACCCAAAGCTAACTACAGTACGTATACGCTTAATTTATTTATGTGATATTCTTTTCATCATAAATTGCATTATCGCGTCACCCTGACAGACATGACATGACAATATTGACATACATTGACATTAAACCATATTACTTAAAAGATTTAGAAAGCGTCAATTGTGTGTCCCCCCCCCCTAGTGTACTCTTTGGAAAAAAAGAAAACTTTTTTGATTTTTTGTAAAATTACATTTGTGCCTGTTTAAATCTGATTTTTACTTGAGATCCTGACGACTGTTCATCTTTTAAGAAAAATACTCCGCACTATTATTATGCCAAGGGGGGGGGGATGAGTTATGACAAAAATTCTCTTTTGATTTTTGAGTTGAATTCTTCTGTAGTAATATATTTGATTTTATCAAATTTAATCGGTAGTCATGATTTTTGAATAGGTCACCTTCCTCATTAGAATACAATTTGCATAATTAAATCAAATAAGCTTAATTTGCATTGTTAAAATTGAATTCTCAGCTCAAATAATGATTATCGGACAAAATTCTATGCAAACAATTTTAGTTCACCTTGATTGCGATATTTAATTCGACTACTTAATAACATACCACACTTTAAACGATCACGTAAACTTTCAAAAAGAATCATAGACGTCTCTATATTATGAAAAACTTTTAAGTGATTTATGGGAAGATTCCCTTGAATCGTTCATCCGCAGAATGTAATTGTAATACAATTATGCATAAAATTGTTATAATTTATAACAAAAACGCACGTTTTTTTTATGAAACAATGTGCTAATTACAAGTTTATTTTTCTTTACCTATAACCTTTTATCGTCAACATGAGATTTCTTCACTTTAATTAGCAATGTGTGCGTAAATTGCAAAAACGTTGGACATTATTTGATTTTATGTAATAATTACAAAGGGTGATTATTGAAATAAATCATTTGAGTGTCAATGCCCTTATACTTTACGTGCCCATTTTGCAAAAGTACAATTAAACAGGGTGATTAATTGTGCACAGATACGCTTTACTAATTTGAAATATGCATATTTTTGTAATTTCAATTTTAATAATTTTCCATTTATAGACAATAAATAATTTAAATTGTGTATTATGGAGCAAAACCTGCAATTTTTTTATTAACGGTAGTAATATTACTGTAACAGTTTTAATCATCCTGTATAATGCGTATTTTTGATTTTAATTTGAATAACAAAGCTTATTTTGTAAGTGCAAATGACCATATATTGCCATTATTAATTTTATCATTTCAACTGTAAGTTTATAAGTTTTAATGAATATAAAGTGTGTACAATTTCCAAAATTGATACGTAATAAGGTAAGATTTTTATAAATCTAAATGTTATTATTTTATTAGTTGTATAATTGTAAAATATGTTGACTTATCGTGTATTATAATTTTAACTGTATGTACATACCCTGTATATTGTATAAATTTTTAAAATTAAATAAATTTGTTAACCTGTTTTAAAGAGTTCTGTGTTGTCATTTATTGTGTATTTTAATGGGCAATTAATTCCTTGCTTTGTCAAGGAACGATAATATTAAAATTTCATCACATGCTATAAAAATTACATAATGTAATAACTAAAATTAGTTAAAATTATGTGTGTAATCATGCAGAGATACACGCTAATATAATTTAATATTATAAGTTACAATTTTTAATATTAATTTAGAAGGTCGATTAAAATTCACTGAAATTCCTTAGTTTCTCATACGAAATCCTGCTGCTGTCTTTTAAAGACCATTTAGAATTTAAAATTTAAAAGCCTTTTGTACTTAAACCGGTAAGTGCTCTATAAATTCTGCATTCCAAGCACCATATATTCTTAATCGAGCAGTGATAATGATTTTTCACCGATGCGAATATTACCGTTTGCGAAATTTAATAATTTTTGGTGAATCCAATTTGCATTCATTCGGTATTCCGTCTAGGAAATTAAAAGTTACAGTATAATTTCATAATTTAGTGTAAAGCACATTAACCAACCGGTGTCAATTACCCGTTAATTTTAAAATAACTAAAATCTTTTGTTATTAATAGTGCTATTTGCGTTAAAAATGAATAACAGTACCAAAGTGTAAAAAAAGAGATTAATGTTTCAAGATGTATCATATTTGTGGAAACTATAGAATATATTGCCAATTAAAGAACATTTATCTTGTTCAATAACACAACAAAGCGTGCAAATTCCTTATAATTATTATATTACAATCTTATGAACTTTACTTTCAAATACTTGTGAGAAACAGCTCCGTAGATTTACTGCTAAATTGATTACAAATGAAAAAAAAAGTCCAATATTTAATTCAGTGATTTATGTGATTTTCAAAAATCCATCTGTAAGTTGACCCTTCGCGCTCTATATAAACTTTAATTTTAAATGCTCAAACTACCAGGAAATAATAATTAATAATTTCAAGATGTACCTAACAATAAAATTAACTAACTAAATTACTTCCTGTTACAAATCGTTTAAGAAGTTCATGATCGTAATCGTTTGGAAGAATAATAAATCTGAAATATAAAAAAGAAGCTTAGACCTTGCAGACATTCCTTTCATAGTTCCTAGTTTCGAGAAGAATCCAGATACAGATTTAAAGTGATTTAAAAAAATTATTACTACAAATAGTTTAAATTATAAATTATTATACCACTGAACACAGTTATTAGTAAATAACGATTCATCTCAGTCAGTAACAACCTTGTTGCTTTAATCCGCTTACTTTTTATTAAAAGTTAGAAAAATTTCTTCCATCAGGATCAGTAACTCGTACTATGCAGAGGTACAGCTAATACCAAAAATAATATAAATTTGATAATAATTATTAGTTGGTAGCTATTTTTTAAATTGAAAGTATTGAGGAATATTATTGCTTCTGATGAATATCAACGGCTTAACAGCAAAATCTTCTAGATGTTAAGAAGCAACAAGACTCCTGATTAAAAAAATAATTTTTTAAAGTTTGAAACTTCTACTTTAAAAAACAGTTTGAACCTTACAAAATCGTCCTTGCTCCCACTCAAAAAACACAATTTCAAAATTTTCTAAAGAGGGAATCCCAGCTCAAATATTTGATACATTTAAATATTCAGTTCAATACTAACACAACGGTGCTTCCCACAATAATTCAAATAGTTTCACCTTTCATCGGGTTAATATTATGATATTGCATCAGATTTATCATTAAGAAACTAAAGTAGAAAAAATGAAAATAAATAAAATTTATTACTTATGACTGCTTCGAAATCTCTAGTTTTGTAGATGTAAGGAAGAAAATATTCCATTTACAACAGGTACGTTACAATCATCGTAAAGGACCCCTGAATGGAATTTGATGTCCACAACTTCAAGCTCGAATCAAGACAAAAGTCAATTTCACTACTTTTTTTTAAATACTATTTAATCTCATCTGGACCATTTTCCAATATAAAAAATTCTTTATGGTCATTTTAGTCTCGTATTTTACGTTATTAACAGCATAAACTAAAATAAAAAAAGAAAAAGCACCTTGATAACATTGTTTAATAGAAAAATAACGACTTGAAATGTGGAGGTTCGCATCCTAAAGAGTATTCAATACTATTGCTGTGCAGTGGAGGTAATACCTTCCAGACGATTTGCTCCACATCGCCTTTCCCCTGCAAGCCGCCACTTTTATATGGAAACCACATGATAGTATCACATGCCGGTAACTTCAATGGACCTGGCGATCTTTTTATTGGCTCAAAGTTAAGAATCACTAAAGAGAGTTTTCAGTTTTTTTTTGATAACCTACTCTTCCCTGTCAGAAGTTGGCAAGAAAACTTGATCGCAAAGGAACATAAAGGCTTTATTCACCAATTACTTTTAATGGTTAACGTGACTCTATTATTCTTGTGGCGCAGTTCTACGTCATGTGGTTTGCACAAATCACCGCTCAAATCAATATTATAGCTTATCTATATCTTATGGATATCCAGATCCACAAACTAATATTTTTCTAATGAAATTATAGTAGCTGATGATGTAAATTACAAATATAAACATAAAATTTTACGTTACTTATCCTAATAAGTGACTCGGTGATAGTCAACTTAGCGACGGTTGACTCGCCTACGGACAACTCGGCGACAGGTTCACTTGGCGACGCCACCGGTTAGTGTGTTTGAATGTTTGTTCGCTATACACACTCCTAAACCCTTCGGCTGATTTCAATCAAGCTTTGCATACTTACTTAGTGGCACTTTGATTAGATTTAAAAAAAAAAGAAACCGAGAAAAATTGAGAGGAGAGCGAGATCTGATAAGTTAGGGACAAATGACGAGCAAAATATTGTTAACAGTTTTGTTTACTACATAAAAAGCACTTCCTATAATTTTTTGAAATGTGACGAATTCCATTAATGTATAATAATTGCAGTAATACTAGGGTTAGGTTTTTTTACATAATAATTTATTCTAAAAATTTGACAAAATCAGGGAAGTTGGGTGATGCGCAAGAATGGTTTAACAAGATTCCCACAAACAACCGTTGTGGCGCAACAATAGAAAAAAGCAAAATTCTCGCAACCCCTGTATTTGTATTTATATTATCTTATTAATCGTTGATACTTACTCTTTTAAATTGTAACTTAAAAAACTCGAACTCGAAAAAAATATGAAGATTGGGAAGTAAAATTGGAATTCACTCGAGCTACTAAAAATTCTTTAAAAGAAGTACTAAAAGATTTTAGCGGAAACCCCATGCGTCCGTCGCTGCTGATCAGAATAAGAAAAAGAAAAACTTATATCTGTATTTCTGAATAATCGCCAAGTTAACCGTCCGTCGCCGAGTTTACCGTTTGCTGAGTTATCCTTCGCCGAGTTGGCCGGTCTCCGAGTTATCCGTCGCCAAGTGGGAATCGCCGAGTTGTTGCGTACCGGTGTAGTAGTAGTAGTAGTACTCTAAAATTTTATTTTTCTTTAAACTAAGCAAAAGTGAGCTGAGTCAGTACCAATTTTAAACACAAAAGTCAAAGTTTTCCGTACTAACATAAACATAAATATGCGTCAAAATTTTTTAAGTTAAACTTTATGCCGTAAAGGAAAAAATTAAACTAGAAATTAGTTTTTATTTTAATTAAATGTACGAATTTTGGTATCTAAAAACTACGTAAAGTTCATCAGCCACTTCAAATATGTGTTTGGTATACCGTATTTTATAAATTAATAAATTTTAAAATTACTGTAACATTTACATAACTTGCAATCCCTAAATATTACCAACTAAAATTTTATTTTGAACCAAAATCACTGGAATAAATAAAACTTTTGTTTTTAACCTATAAAAAGTTATTAAAAAATGTTACAATTGAAGTTGACAGTTGCGAAATATAACCAGAACTCAAATATTACCAACTTAAATTAAAACTAGTTAATCGATTAAAATAATGTCTCAATTTCTTTTGTTTTTTTTTATAAAATAATTAGTTTTTCGATATATTGATCGTTTGAAAAATAATATATTTCATTCATATGGAAAGGCAACTCTTGCAAGTTTTCCATTTGCTTAGTTTGTTCAAGTTGCTTCGCATCTGTGGAACTTGCTGGGGAAGAAAAGTTAAGCTTTCTATCCTAATGAAACAATATACTATATTTTTAATAATAAATAATATCAAATTTATTTATTATAAAATATAGTTCAGCTTCTTATCATGCATAGAAAAAACTTTGTTATGACAGCAGAAAACGTGTTACAGCAACGAAAAACTTTGTTGATGCTATAGCTACTAATAGCTCTGTTGGGACGACAAATCCTTTTTTCTCAGTGTAAGACACTGTAATTAAATTATAGATACATATAAAAATTGAAGTTTATAATATTTTTATCACAGACATTCACTCAAAACGACAGATATAAAAAAAAATAGCAAAAGTTGAATTCAATAAGTCAAGAAACCAGTTCACTTGTTGAAAACTTGCTTCCAAAACGACAGATCTTTGCAAGGCACGGTTTTCAGTAAAATTCGGCTGTAATTATTATAAAATAACATTATGGTTTGATGTTAATTGTTGTAATTCTATATCTCAACTACATCATTTACACTGAGAAAAAGGATTTGTCGCCCCAACAGAGCTATTAGTAGCTATAGCCTCAACAGAGTTTTGTTTTGTTGCTATAACAAATTTTTTGTTGCTGCAACAAATTTTCTGCTGCCATAACGAAGTTGTTTTCCATTCAGTAAAAAAGATTAGTTGATTTAACAAATTTTCTTATCATGCATAGAAAAAACTTTGTTATGACAGCAGAAAACGTGTTACAGCAACGAAAAACTTTGTTGATGCTATAGCTACTAATAGCTCTGTTGGGACGACAAATCCTTTTTTCTCAGTGTAAGACACTGTAATTAAATTATTTACAAAGGTTACATGTATTCCCAAGTTTTATTTTTCCCTGATGAAATTAAAATATTTCAGCTAGGGCCTTAGCTAATATCTACAAGGTTTTTTTTTGACAGACCTCTTACAGATACCTAGCCTGTGTTTGTAATGTATTATTTGCAGGGTCCTGAAAAATATCTGTGGTTGGGCTCTATAGGTACTCTTTTGCAGGTAATTTGCAAAGTTCCGCCAAAAATCTGCGATAGGATGCTACTAGGTAATTTGCACAGTCCTGAAAATACTTTTGTAGTATATAGGGCTTTATATTATAGGTATTCTGTAGCTGGTAATTAGCCAAGACCTGAAAATAATCATCGGTAGGACTACTTTTCAGATTATTTACAACTGTGTCTTCTTATGATGAATGTTGCCTTCACTGAAGAATAAAAATTTACAGTAAGTAAATTCAGTTTATTTATTTCTGTGTGAAAGGATCTACGTGATGTACCAACTGGCTGGATAATAGATGTAAGTGGTGGATGGATGTCTTTTCTGTGAATAAACTAACTATCCCGAAATAAATATCTTTTATTATCAAAACATAAACCATAGCAGTATACAATCACTCGAAAAGCTTTACTATCTGTTATTGAAATTATGAAAATTGCAATCAAACAGAGGTTCACATCTGAAGCTGTCAAAGAATGACCACCTGATAATAAACCTAGGATCGAGGACACCTCGGCTACATCTACATTGAGCCTAGATGCTTTTTGTATCGGTCACACAGTTTAGGGCTGCTTTAAAAATCATGTTCTTACCTGATCATCTCATATCAGGACTCAAATTTGCTATGGACTGATTTGAATCCAAGCATAAGAAATCTCATGCTAATTGTTGCAAGAAGATTTGGTGCTCTGTTCAGGGTTCCTCAAAAGTTCAGGGGCTTCTCTGTGATTTTCAGATCTAGGTTTTCCATGAGATTCCCATAAATATGAATTCAGAAACCAAGAGAATCTTCAGCTCTTGGAGATACAGCTGAAACTTAAGTTGGTCTCCCGGCTTCGGAAAAACGGATCATCGTTTGGTCAACAGAGCTTAAATCCAAAGGAATGTCAAAAGAACAGCACTGAAAGGGATGTTACAACCATTTCCTTGTTTGAATGAAGGTGTCATCTAGATTTTAGTCGAACAATCTTGGAAGAATTATAATACAAAACAAAAATGTTGCACTATTTCTTAAGTTAGAGAAAGGTGCCATCTAGAAGAACAGAAAGTCTTGACAAGGTTAAAGGTAATTTTATAAACAGAAATCCGCACAAGACAAGGATATGCTGCTCTATTCCGGTAGCTGGTGAGAGATGCCATCCAAAAGAAAATGATCTAAAAGAGTTGAAGACAATGAAACATTTTCAGAGGAAATTTGGAAGGAATGTCATAAATATGGCAAATCCCTGTATCACAGATAAATGCTTAATAGCAATCTAGATCATGTGGGAAAGGATTTTAATCTCTTCCAACGCTAAAATATTGTTTTTTAAAATTATTAAATGTTATTTGGATTAAAAATTCTGGAAACTCAATTTAAAACACTATTTAAAAAAAATAGCGTCACTTTACTCGTGTTTATTAAAGAGAGATAGTGGGCAAAAATTCAAAATATTACATTCTTAAAAATACAAAAAAATTTAAGAAACTTCATATTAACTTAAAATATCGGAAGTCTTAAAGCAGAACTGTATATATTTATAGGAAGAATAAAGAAGACAGCAAGAGAAGAAGCAGCAGGAGGCAGTATACTTGGCTATGTTCTATGCTGGTATAGTTTATGGTTTCCAAATATGGAGTAATCTTGTAGAAGCAAATAAAGAAGTTCAAAATGTCTGTCGCTGTAAATTGCCTCTAGATATGACGAACCTTTCACTACCCAAATTTAGAAGAAAACAAAACACTTAATAATCAGAAGAGCTCTGCATAGTGTAGATTGTAGAAGATTATTATAAAATAATCTATTTTATGTTGAGAAGAAAATCGGCACCGCTGATTTCCACTTTTCGCACCTTGATAATTCTGTACCAATTTCGATAATAACATGGTGTAATAATAATTATTATTATTTCGTCAAGCAGCAACACAAATGACTATTCACGTTAATGCTAATTTATTTCTTGAAGTTATTCCTTGATTACCAATAAAAATGAAACGTTTTTAGTGCAAGGATAAAATATCAAAAAACTTTAATTTCAAGTAATTTGTGGTTTTCTCCACTTTTAACGTTAGAAACAAGTTTAGCTGTGTTGGTGGCATTAATCAAATCTTTACGTGCAAAAACTGCAATTTTATCGCATACGATGAGTCTAGGAGTGCGTACACCTATAACAAGAAATTGTAAAGTAGGTAGACGCCTAAAGGCATTACAACTTTCCCTAGACGGATTGAACCAAGTAAACGAAACATCTAGGTAATATCGTGATTGCGTACAAGTTAAATCTAGAATGTGGACTTCTTGTTATAAAATCAACTTCCACTTTATTTTTTTAATAAATTAATAGCTCATTATATTGAAACAGTTTTCAAATTAATTTAAATTCCTGTGTATAATACTTAAATTATCAAGAGCGACTTTCAATTTTCTTGGTGGTTTTATAACTTTTCAAGAATTTTGTTTACAGTTTCAAGCTTTAAAAGCGGTTTCTCACATATAATTTTTATCTTTTCTATTTTGCTTTCATCACATCTCATTCAAGAAGATACCATAAATTTAAAAGTCTACGATAATTTTTCGTTCGCCGCCGAAATTTTACTCGAGGAGTTCCTTAAGTGATTCGACGCCGTCACGTTTGATTGACTAACTAATTATTGTGCCTACTAAATACCTACCTTAACTTAAATTACAGAGTGACTTTGTAAATTACATACCAAGTGAAACCATTAACATGTGGCTTCTAATGATTTTGAATAGGTAATCATGATCTAGTGAAAGTATACCATATACCATATGACTTGTGGAATTTATTGTTGGACATAGTTAAACTTATTAAAATATGTATACAACTTTTCGTAAACGAAAATGAGTTTAATCGAATACCTCGATCTAGCTTACAAAACAAAACCGACCAATCAATAAAATATTAATTGATAGCAAAACAATTGCAGAGCCACTAGCCACGCCTTTTTAAATTTTCTAGGCTTGGTCGAATCGTACAACTTCTGCACATTTTTCTCATCCTGAATCGGAATTATAACTTCCTGCGAGGATTTTTTTTTATTTTTTGAATTTACAAGCTTTCCCCACGACACTGTGCACGGTCAAGGCTTTACAAGCACTGATAGCAACTTTAATTAAGAAAAAAATTAAAAACATGTAAGCGATAATCACGTAACATCTTTATCAGTTTATGGAAACGAGAAAAACCTAAAAGCAGCATCGATAAATTAAAACCAGTTTGTTTAAATTTCTATTTTATTAGTTTTTCATTTTATTGTAAAATATTTAAATAGCCATTAGTAATGACCTCAAATTACATATAAACATTAATAATTTAATATAAATGCACAAAAGAGTGAATCGTAAATTTGCATATTAGCGCAGTTGGGTTTTTGCATTATTGTTAATATTGAAAGAGAGTTTTTAAAGTATAAATTAACTGTTTGTAGTATCTTTAGGCAGATAGGAAATATGTTGGTTATTGTTTAAATACTTATTATTTTATTATTATGGTTGGAGTTTAGAAGCATTCATTTTATAGCTTGAGGTAGTTCACACCCATTGTTTTTGATTGAATTTAAAAGCTTTAGATATCGGACCGCAATGAGTGTGCCGTGCCATGACAAGCGGATGTTGGCTATATCGGAGACATGTTTTTGTTGAATGTTCTACAGAAAGTTTGCCTTAGACGTGCATCCGGTAAACTATTAAATTTTTCTTGTTTTCTACGGATTCTGCACAAGAAACTTCATCTGTTAAGTAGGTATGCTGTGACGCAAATATTAATTTGCCATTGAAATGTATTGAGATGAAGCAAAAGTATTCAAAGATAACATTTTATCCATTAAACTGTAAATCAAATGCAGATCAGGTCTGGTCTGCCTACGCTTCTTCCGTCGATTAAAAATCATTCTTGTTACGATTCTGTGATTACTCATTCGTCTATGGTCTTGTAGTTCTTCTATTTGTTTATGAACTTAGCTGTTTTTTATTTTTGCACTTTTTATTAGATTTAGATTCATAAAAATCTAACAGTTTCTCGGATATAATAAATTAGATGTGGATAGCCTATGACTTTTTTTATTACCACAACAAATTAAAACATATCAGTAACGGTATATTTTAATGTTAGAGGATAATATATGGAACTGATTGAAAAGTAAACAATTTTAAAAAATTTAAAAATTTAGAAGAAGCTTACTTCAACGCACTTGAAATGCAAATTTTGAATTTTAATAAAAATTTACTCATTTTTTTATCTACATCGCATTGATGTACAGTATACATACATAAATATAATCAAAGTTTTGTTTGATTCTTATAAAAACGTAGTGTTACTAAACAATAATGATTAGTTACATATGAGATGACTCATCGTGATGACTCACTCTTTATGTGTCATATATGATAACCTTGGTAGTCATTATATAAAACTGATGACTTGCGGTCTAGATCTTCCTAGAAGTTTCTGGAAGTTTTCAGTGATCAGTTTCAGAGTGATTTGCTGTGACGAATTAATCCTAATTCTGACTTGCAATTGTTAACAGAAATACAGTGTAAATAAATATATAGAAAGGAAGGTGGATCTCCCTCAAATTTTAAGGTAGACCGCACACTCTAGCAAAAACTTGTATGTAGACCGCACGATATAGCAGCACCTAAATTTCAGTTAAAATTAAATACCTTAACTAACATATTTAACTAATCAATTTGATTTGTGAATAATTATTTTAATTTTGAAGTTTGGGAATTTTTATAATTTTGTACATATTTTATTTTTACTGATTTTTTAATTGGTTCATTTTCCTACTAACAAGTTAAGGTGGTAATAACGAGGTGGGGAAAATGTGGCTTTTGCTGTTAGGAGAGCCGCCATGTTTTGATTTGTATTTCCAAGGTGTTGTGATGTGATTTTGTACTTTTTGCAAGATTGAAGTTTATTTTTGAACCAAGTGGAATTTTAATTATTTTTGGATTTGAATTGTTAAATTTTGGACAAAATTTGAATAGTTTTGGATTGGTATTTTGTATTATTGATAATTGAAAGTAGTAGAAAGAAAATTTTTTAATTGAATTATTGTTATGGATTAAAAAATATTAATTTCAACAACTGTTTTGTAGTGATGAATTTTTCTAGTTTTTAAAATTAAAGCTTAAAGGTATCGTCGGATGAAGTTAATTTGCAGTTCCATTTTAAATGTTGCGGAAAATTTCTATTAAGAAAAATTTAAATAAACTGCAATTTTTGATTGGTATTTAAATAAAAAATCATTTCAATATGTACCCTATCCGAAACTGGTGTAATCCCCATGCAAGATTATGAGACCCTTTGACCATCGGTGCAATCTACAATCGCCCGAAATTCACAGCATACGTAAACCACTTTTGAGCTCGGTTTCTAAAAAACTGATAAAATAAAAATGAAACTGAACAAGTGATCCACGTTTGGTGAGATAGCTTATGGCAGTCCAAGAGGCTTGCGGATTACTATCAAAAGCTTACATTAAAGCTCGAAGTCAATATCATCCCAGAGGTATAAAAAATACCGTCCAAGATGAGCTCAACTTGTAAATTGCAAAAATATACGTGGATAAACTCTATTTATGTCAATAATAGCATCCTTCCCATCAAAGGGCAAATATCCGGCATTTTTGTGTACATACTCGATGGGAATTCTCTTAGAATTGATTGGAATTGCTCGGAATTATTTGGAAATCATTGGAATTCCATGCAAATCTCTGGAATTCCTTGGAAATCTTTGGAATTCCTTCGAAATTACAAAAATTCCTTCGAAATTACAAAAATTCCTTAGATTTAAACTTCTTTGAAAATCACTGGAAATCTTATAAAACTTTGAAATTGGAAATTTTTGAATTTCTCACGGTTTTTTAACTGTAATTAAAAAAATATCGTTTTAAGAAGAAAAATTGCAAGGACTAAACTTGTAGAGGATGAAATTTCCTACAACTTTGGTCCTTACTATTTTTCGATAAAATCAATAATGGCAAATATTTTCGAACATAAGCAAAAGCCCGATTTGGTCGCCATTTCAAAGGTACACTTCCAGTAACACCCCCCCCCCCCGAGAGCATACAATAATAAAACAGCGCCATAGAGTTTTTTCAGGGTCAAATCCTATAATGACTGGACTATTTTGAGGTATAGCAAAATACAGCTATTTTAATACAAATATAATTCAAAAAATTTAAATTCAAATTCAAAAACAAATTTTTAATTAAAATTTAAAAATAATTACAAATATCAGTTTTTGGTTTAGATTTTAGCATAGCTGTACTACTTCTGTTAAGGTAGATTAATGATTTGCCTAGCCCAAACATATCCATCAAGAAGAATTTCGGTTAACTTGTTCAACATGATAATTTTTACTAATTTTGTATTTTAAGGTAGATTTTGAGCCTTCCACTATAAATTTCAGCCCCCCCCCTTCTCCGGTGGATAATAGAATAATACTATTTTTTGTTTATTACTTTAAAATATGAAAATAATAATATAATAAAGTTAAATCTGTTTTTTAAGTTAATTTTCCCTATTTATGTAAATTATTATTTACCTACGGTTTCGAGAATAGAAATTTCCCAAGTGTATTGTATAATCGTATTAATGGATAATCGGATAAACGGATCAACAGATCAGTAGATATAAACAACTTAACGGATCAACAGTTCAACAGATAAACAACTTAACGGATCTACAGATCAACAGATAAACAACTTAACGGATCTACAGATAATCTTCTCAATATTTATGTATATAGGTGTACATATTACAATACAAATAGTACCAAATAATTGAACGACAACTTCATTTAATCAAATCTACTTATACAACCTAATCGAATATGGCAAATCAAGCAGATAAATGTGATTATGAAGAAAACGCAATATTGAACACCCAATACGAATGGGAAAACAAAGAAGATCAAGATCTTATGGACTATGACGAACAACTTCTATTGGACACACCTGAACCTGCAACAGGTCCCAAAAGTAATGAGATGAAAAGTACAGACGTTACCAGCTTTAAAGATCTATCCCTCAAAGCTGATATTATAAAATCGCTAAACTTGGGTAGATATGAGAATCCGTCAGAAATTCAAAGTGAATGCATTCCGCAAGCACTTTTGGGTTGTGATATTTTGGCTGAAGCTCAATCCGGCACAGGAAAAACTGTTACATTTATTTTAAGTACTTTGCATTTATTGGAACCCAAAGAAAATGAGGTGCACACGTTGGTAATCTGCCCCACTCGCGAATTAGCGCATCAAATTGGCCATCAATACGAGTACTTCAGCAAATACTTACAAGGAGTAAAAATCGCTACGTTTTTCGGTGGGTTACCCATCAAAAATGATATAAATGTACTTGTCAAGAATTGTCCCCACATTGTTGTTGGAACAGTAGGACGGATTCTAGCACTAGTGAAGATTAGGGCGTTGAAAGTTCAACATTTGAAGCATTTCGTTTTGGACGAATGCGATCAAATGTTAAAATTGCCCAATACGAAAAAACACATTCAAGAGATTTTTTCAGCTTTGCCTCGCGATAAGCAAGTTTTGATGTTCAGTGCGACTTTAAGCACAGAAGCTCGAAGTGAGTGTAAAAAATATATGAGAAATCCCATTGAAATTTATAAGGACCACAAAGGAGGATTACGAACCAGCGGTTTGATGCAGTATTACCTCTGCGTCGAGGAATGCAACAAATTCAAAAAATTAGTTGAAGTGTTGGGTTCGTTGCAAATTACGCAGGCCGTTATTTTCGTAAAATCGGTGAAGCAATGCAGAATTTTGGAAAATTTATTGGTCAAAAATAACCATTCGGCAACGGGGATTCACCGAACGATGAGTCAAAAAGACCGTTTGATTCGGTATGAAGAGGTAAAAAACGGTAAGAAGAAGATTTTGGTTGCTACAAACATATTTGGTCGTGGAATGGACATTGGTAACATCAATACTGTAATCAATTATAATATGCCAGCTGATCCAGACTCATATTTACATGCCGTATCTCGTGCGGGTCGTTTTGACACCGTGGGAACTGCTGTCACGTTTGTCGCCAACGAGGAGGAAACCGAGATATTAAACTGTGTCCAAACAAAGTTTCAGGTGAAAATTAATAAATTTACCTAAATATTTGTATTTTCATAAAATAAAATTTAAATTACAGTACGATAGATATTTTTTGCTAGGATACGGTCTAAATTCCAGTAATCTCTTTGGTAAATTCTAGGATTATTTTGAGTTTCGGATTGATCTGTGACTATTTACAATGAGCGAGCAGTTCCCGACTACTTCTAATTTTGAAAAAGTATATCTCGGAGTTTGTGAAAGATTAGATAAAGATTTTTTAATTTAAATAGAATTAAAAATGAAAAAAAAATAATCTATTAACCAGATATTTGCAAAAAATACTATTTCACTTCGATCGTTTCAGAATTGCACACAATGCGTTTTTTCCATTTTTCCATAAATTTTTTTTTGCATAAATTACATTATTTTGTACATAATTATATTAATTAAATTAATATAAACAATATAATTTATAGACCATCCAATTCTAGTAAATACAAGTATTTTTTTAATATTTTTAATAAACAAAAAATAAAGAAAACCAACAATTTCTACATAAACGATTTTGTGGGCAACCAAATTTATTTCTCAAAAATTTGATTGAACAATGTTTAAGCTCGAGTTTACACCTGGAGAGCAGGAGATTTTTAAAATCAATTATTTTAATTGCTTTTCTCAATGGACATATCACACGTTACACAATCCTAATTAGATATTCTGGTTGTTCTTCAATTTGATCACCTTTCTCCAGTCTCATACGGAATCTTACTCTTTTACATTGTATTTTTAATTTATACCTACTATTCGAATTTGCTAGTTTGCAATAATTTATTATACTCATGTGTATTATAAACAAAATGTTTTAATTTGTTTATTTTATCTCCCATTGTTTATGTTCTTCATTTACTTTAATTAATCTTTTATGTTTACAATTTCACGCTTTAAAGTTTGTACCTACGAAAAAAATATTTTTGTGTGCATTAAATAATACGGTTACAATTACTTTAAAATTGATTTACCACGCATTAAATAATATTTAAGCCTAGAAAATTTATGAAGCTAATAAAAACCACTCTATTATTAATTTAATTAAAATAGAAATAAGGAAGAAAATTTCTGATAAATATAGTGGCTTTAATAACATTTAATAAATACCAATATGCTCAAAGACTACATAACGTTGCTTTATGATTATTATTGCTATCAAAATGAATAAGTTTCTTCTATTTAAATTCCCCTAACGTATATTTAAGTTATATAAAATATAATATGTATGTTACAATATGAAATATTTTATTTCAAAATTTCCGGAAGTTTTTCATGTCTTCCAAGTTGAGCGGTGTCGCAGCTTCCCCAAACTCGTTTGTGAAACATAAGACTAAAATAATTATAGCAATTTATGATTGTTATAAAATTATTAATAACAGTTGTCAATTAGACAATTGCTTCAATTAAAAAATGTCCTCATTTTCTGTTAGCAAGTTTTCACTATTTCCTTTGTAGGTTAATAAATATTAATCAAAATAAATGCTTGTCAATAGAAAAAATAGTGAACTACAATAAATACATAACTTAAAGTAGTATCAAGAACTTGATGTACCATGAAGTACACCTAGATATAAACCATTACGATTTTAAATTGTTTTCGAGCTTTTAAGTCGGACAAGATTAAATGAAAATACATACACTGAGTTTTGTACAAAATTAAGATTGTTCTGCACTGGTAAATTATTTGAATTTGAGAAGCATAAGAATAAAGAAAATGAAAAGACTTCTTGTAAAATTTCAACCAAGAGAAATTTTTTGGAACGTTATACTGGTTTATGCACGTAGATATATTTTTCTCCTGGTGGATTTAGGATCTTAAGACAATAATTATCGTAAATAAATTGTAATTATTGCCTGATAATGCGGATTTATCAATTCAATACGTATATAAAGGTCAACGGATTCTCATGAACCTAAGCCACTTTCACACCAAATCTTCAGCTACATTTAAGTATTTTCAGATTTGCATGGATTGAGTGTTCTAAAGAAAGTTAAAATAATAGAGTGATTACTTGAATGCTGCAATTTTATTAAATTTCACTTTCTTTGTAATGTTAATAGTTTTCTATAGAGCCAGACAGCTTAATGCTTAATTACAGGAGATCATTAAAGAAGTAAGAGTGTTACATAAAATATTACAAAAATGTATCCGATATTTTTAATTACATAATCTACCATAAACCACATCTAAACCTGGTTTAAAACCAAAACGCATACACCAAAATATTATTATTGATTGGAGGGTATTATAATAACCGGCTGGCAAAAATATTATATAAAATTCCACTTCTGTTATCACAAAATCATCTCGGCGACCTATAGGGCTTATTCCTTAGTGAGAAAGAAGAGTTCAGTTTAATTTATTTAATCAATCACAATTAAGTATTAATTTTATGTTTATGTAAACGGTAGAAAAAGTTTAAGTATACGATTGTTCTTCTTCAGCCTTTTGCAGAGCACTCAGGGGCGGACTGGCCCAAAGCTCACCGAGAAAGCTATTTCAATAAATTATTATCCATACTGAGCTTGCGTTCTTGTTATAAGATAAGTGTTTGATAGTCCCTTGATCGATGATTTCTATCCTCTACCTTAGCAAGACAAGAAGACAAGAGGTGTTATATCTGCTACCTGTCAGCCTGGGCTCTAAAGACAATCTGTTTTCGTAATACTGCCGTCGCGTCGGAACGTAAACAGTAATTTTTTTTTATGTACAGTTGGAATGTAACTGCTAAAAAGCAAAGCAAATAGAAGTTCCAGTTGGTTTAACTCTTTTTCTATTGCACTGAGCACAATTTTTTGATGATAATAGCTAAACTATAGGGGATCAAAGTCGAAGAACGCGGCTCTAGAATGACAGGAATCTGTTTTTAAGCAAAATTATGATATAATTAACGAAATACAAATTTAAGTAACTTTATGGTATGATGTTAACTGTTCGGCAACTTGTCGGCAGCATTACATTTGCTTTGATTTGGTCAGACTTTGGATTTGGTCCCCGGGGGGAGGCTAAAAAGTTTTTGTGTAAATTGGCCATTTTCGGCAAATAACCAGGTTTCTCAGGGTTTCCGCAACGCACTTGTTTTCGAGTGAAGACAGACTAGAATTGAAACAAGAATCATAATCTCCAAGATATGCCACCAGCTCCAAATTGTTCTATACAGTCTTCATATTGTTTGGTAAAATGTTACACCATTTTAAGCATCAGGTTTGGGGAGAAGCTGGTAAATTAGTAATTTTTATCAGTTTTTCTTAAATATTTCGAAAACTAAGCAATTTAGCGCAAAACGTGTCGTATATAAAAATAATCTACATTAAATTTCGAATAAAAATTCTTGCTAAAGTGAACGGTTCCAGAGTTACGGATTGTGTAAAAGTAGACATTTTTAGCATTTTGTAGATTTTTTGGAGAAAATATGATATTACTAAAGAAATTAATTTGTTTGTAATTATCAATCTTAACAGCCGTGGGGTCTTAATGCCCGCACCATTCTCCAAAGAAAAAGAAGAATTCAGGAGCGGACTAAAAGGCTTATGAAGAAGAAGAAGATTGCTAAGATGGACTTCTCACCAATGCAATTACAGGCTCAAAAACTAAACTTCACTAAATTTCCCCGGAATATTTAAGCAAAAACACAGGCCACGAAATTTTCCATTACTACAATAGTCGCTAGGACGACCTCTAGGAGTCGATGATCTTAAAAGATTGACTGTTCTTAACCAGGAGAGATGCTTTATCTATTTTTTCTATGTAATTTTGTCAATACTGGCTTCTAAATGCGGCAAAATGTACAAATTGAATATTTAATTACATGAAAACTTTATTGAACTGAAAGAAAAAACTGAATCTGAATTAAACGAAACAAATTAGCTGAAACTAAAAATTTCGCTAAAAATACAACAGAAGGTCACATCTTCCATACTCTTTGTTACTTTTCTTCTGCTTTCTCCCTGTTCTTTATAATTTTCTTCATTTCTTGAATCCTGATATTTTGACCATTTTTACTTTTTATCTATTTTGTGACCACCATGTTGTTCTCTCTTTAATTTCTTTTTTGATGTTCCACAGATTGTCTTTGCTGGGCCCAATGAAATAATTTTGAATTTCGTCCAACATTCCTCCGTGTTTTCTGTTACTCTGAGTTCTTCAAGTTTTTTTCTGCTGCTTTTTCGTACTTTTCTTCTATTTTCGGATTTTTTCAGTGTTCTATTATATCCTTTTATTTTTTCTTGCAAACTTTTTCGTTTCTTTTTCTGCTTGTTGTCTTAATTAATAAACTCCATTTAAACTGGATAATGATTACTTGCAATTTCTGGTCCTCTTACTTTCACATCTTTTATGTATTTCTATCCTGATCTACTTATTAAAGAATAAATCAATTATTATTGATCTTACATTTTTACTTGGTGCTCCTCTGTTTCGCAAAACATAAACTTGAAAATTAAAATAAATCTTAGGAGACAACTTTTGTCGCGACTGCGCCAAATTAAGAAAATTAAGTTTTATAAAAATATATTAAGTTTTTATAAAGAAATGCACAATTGATAAATTTTCAAAATTTTGGTAGACGACAATATTAAATTGATATGTATAATACTTTATTTTTCAGTATCAGGTTAAACTGAAACAGTTAAGTTAACTAATATAATCAGGCCTATTATGTATCACAAACGCTATTATAACAGTGACAGTTATGAAATAAAAAATTGATGAACCGCGTTTTGATCCGAAAATAGAAATATTACTTTCTCTTTCTGACACATCTTAGCTATGATAATGTTTCTCGCTTTACGCTATTTTGAAACTTGATTATAACATAAAGGTTGACTGTTATTTTTAAAGGTTGTGATACATAATAGACCTGAATATTTCATAAAAAACGGTTTTTTAACTTATTTAATTGCTTAACTGAAATTTATTGGTTTAACCTGTAGGTGAACAACTGGCCTTAAGTAGTAAAATTTATTTTTACTGGTTATACATATTATATTTTGTTCAATTTTTGAAAATATTTCTGAAAACTGAAAAAGACTGAAAAACAAATGGCTGACAGACAACTGTGAAAAAAAAAAAGTGTTCTGACGATTAAAACTGACTCTGGAGTACCCAAACAATTACATATTATATACAATGCAGGCTACATTTCTTTATATTATTTAAATGTTGTTTTAAAAATAATCTTGGAATCTCGATTGGTTGAGAATTCATTAAACTACCCTTCTGCTTGGTAACAATAAATTGTATAGGAAAAAAGATGTGAAAGAGCTTTCTTAACGACATTGTTCTTATTTTTTATAGTGGTTTTAATTTTGTTGTAAATATAGCAAGCCTCTCCTAGCAAGCAGTCAATTCAAAGCAAGTTATGTGTATTAAGACTGTAATGACTAGAGCACGGATTTTAGGTTGTAAAAAACGATAAAAAAGGCACAATTTTAGGCTAAAAAAATCATCGAAATAGGCGCAATAATTAAAAATTTTGGCATTTTAGGCTATATATTTTTTATTATAAAAACTTACAAAACTAAAATCTACCAGAAATTCTCAAACATCAAATTTTGAATTAGCGTAGCAAACTAAATATTGTTCTAAAGTTAAACATGTTTGTTTTTCCGTTAGTACGGATTTATAAGCCGAAAGTGATCGTTCTACGTCACATGAAGTTATAGGACAAAATTTAAACGAAGAACTCCTAATAATTTCTGGATTTTGTCCGAATCGATAGCTTCACCATTGCATACCAAAAGTTTCCAGTTTTTTAATACTTTTGCTTTAAATCTTAAAGTGCATGAGTATTGATTTATCACCCGGTTATATCGGTTTTTACAATTTATACACAAAAATAATATTGGGCCAGCTCAACAGACTTGGCACAAACCTTAAATAATAAAAAAGTTAAACGAATGTTTTTCTCTAATTACAAGTTGAATATTTAATAAAAATTTGGAATAAAAGGCACTATACTATTTTATTTCATCCTTATCGATGACGCGTTTCGGCTTATTAGGCCATAATCGTATCAAAGTGTCTGAATTTAAGGAGTTACATGGGCCAACATAGAAATTAATTAATCAAATACATTACAGCTCGGCAGTCAATGTTTTAAAATAAATAAAATTAAAAATGGTATAAAATTTAAAAATTCAAAATACAAAACAATCACAAAGTAAAGTTAACTTTAACTCATAGATGTTTATATAGAAGGCTATATTCTTCTTATAAATTCTTATCCTTCTATATAAACATCTATGCTTTAACTATAACTATTTTATAATAAAATAGTATTATAGTCTATAGTAAATAGTATATAGGGGGGAGTATAGTGCCTTTTATTCCAAATTTTTATTAAAGTTTAAAAAAGATAAAAACTAATTATTTTTACTTTTAGCAACATGGAAAATAAATTTATTATCGTTTAGGCGTTTTAGGCATTAAAAATCTATTTTAGGTCACTAACATCGAAAATAGGCATTTAGGCAAAATAAACTAGGGCTCAAAATGTTCAAAATCTCTTGAACGGCATTTCGATACAAATAATATTGAATTGCCTAAGTAAATGACAAAAAGGCAAATTGCCTAGAATCCGTGCTCTAGTAATGACTATTCTAAAATACTGTTAATTTGCAATTCATTGTAGACCAACAACTCAACGTTTATATCGATTTATGAGAAGCAATTAAAAAATTTTAAATTATATGGATACGCATAAAATTGTGATATAGACCGGATTAAGTACGTCTAAAATGGAATTCTCCTTTAATTAACAAGTTTGTTTTCATTAAAACTAATGGTTATAGGTAAATAAATAACAATGTAAGGGAATATTAAAATTAATTAAAGACAATTTTCGAAGGTAGAGGTAGGCAAGCAAATATTTGACATATCACGTTCTATTTAATATCGGTAATAGGCAGGTATATTGCAATTATTTCAAGTCAACTTTGTATCACTAAAAATAAGAACACTTTTAAAATTAAATCAACTTAAAATTACAATGACTAAAACTTTTTGCTTCCTTATTTAATGTCGTTACGTCAGTTAATTACAATTTTTTCGATTTATGGCATCTATATTAAATGTCGATTGCAGTTAATGACGCTTGTAACTTTTACGTACAGAGAATTTGGAACATTTTTCCTTGCGGAAATTATATAATCGCCTTATTTTCTCGACATTCCAGAGGTAAAACAATTTTTTTTAACAATGGTGGTGCAGATAGAAGAACAGATGTGGAAGGAAGCCCGCGTTGCCCCTGGACCCAGAGAGGATTTACTGTTGCTAGAGATCTTGTGATTCTAGTAACCTATTGTATTCTGCATTAAAAATCGCGTATAGTGTTATAAATTTTCTGGAACACTCTTTTTTTCGAAATAATTATAAAGAAACATCAGCTACAATTTACTCATCTTGTAGCTCATCTTACCCATTGCACAATAGTTGCCCATTGTATTTCCATTTTTAAGAGTTTCAACAAATACTTGAACATTAATTAATTTATTACCTTATTAGAATTAGAAAAACTCCTATGTAGGAAAACGGTACTTTGAGTAACACATGGGAAATTGTTTTAATGTTTACAATAGAGAAAGTTAAAATTCACAAGATCGTAATATATAAAATAAAACAATTAAGTTTTTGTGATACATCAATAAATAAAAATAATTACACTTCATTGTATTACTTCCAAATTTATTTTTAAAAATAGTTCAGTTATTTAATTAGTGCAAATCACAATAATTTTTTTTTTTTGCTTAAAATGCATGATTTAGAAGTAAGAAATGTGTTATGTAATAATGAATTTTCAATTAATTATTTTCTTATTTATTTTGTTCTACTTTTTATCTTATTATTTTCCACTTTAATCTGAAAATCTTACTTTGATATTATATTGAGTTATAATAGTAATTAGACAAAATTGATATTATATCATAGTAATTCATTGATTTCCAACTGTCAATGCAATAACAAAATTTAAGATAAGATGAAAGTTTCCAATTAAACTTGATGTACAAATCCAATAACAAAAATATCAACAGCAAAACTATATAATGGTACCCCATGTGACGCTTCCGGCAATTTTAAAAATTTTAAATTAGATTTTTTATTAGATTAGAATTTTTAATTAAGAGAATTAGCTCCTAGGTTTTTCATTTGATTTTTGGACTATGGAACTTTTGAGTTCCAAATAATTTTAATTTTTTTAATTTGATTTAAAAAAATTCTTTTAAACATTTCAACATTCTGAGAGTTATAGGCTGCAGAAAAACCCTAAATTTGGATCTCATCGAAGAATTTAGCCGACTGTAGGCAATATTTGTACATCGCTTGGAGATCCTGCATAAAACCATTAATCTAAGAACTAGGTGATTACCAGCTTAATGATTTTTTTTAGATATAACTGAAAGTTAATATAACTATTAACCTAACATTATACAAATATTCATAATTTTTTTTATTACAGATCCCGACGTTTATAAACAAAATTGGAAACTCAAAAAAAAAAGAAAAAGAACAAACTCCGAAGTAAATGCTGCAGAAAATGCTGAAATACGCTGAACTGGACAACAAACACTTACATTGATGCATGAACTCAGTCGTCCAATGGCAAATGCTTAAGCGAATCCGCCAGCGTTGGCTTGTAAATTATTACAAAAATTATTGTAAAAAATTCAAGAACCAGTAGACTTTTGAATAAACTGACCCGGAATACAGAGACTCGATCGATCATCCAACTAAATGCTTGCAAATGGCGGAAGGCAATAAGCAGGACCGATTTGTATTAATAACATTGTAAACTCTCAAAACATTTAAAACCCAAGAAGTTGGCTACAAATAGAGAGTACAATAAATGAGGATATAGGGCAAAGTTAGATACGGTAGAGGGTAGAGCAAACAAATTAAAGTATTGCATTTCGTTAGAAGAGTTTATAAACTTTGTTTATTTTAAAATTTATTTAACTGTAAAATGTGCTTGCTTTTCAGAACATAAAACCCGTTATTGCAAGTTTAGGAAATTTTTGTTAGCCAGGTATACCCATATATTTCGCAGGTATATTCTCTGTTTACCATCAAAATATTTACAATTGCAACACTTATTTTGCGTTTGATTTAAATCAATCTTTTGAGCAGTGGAGTATTTAGAAAATGTTTTTGAGAATAATTTTGGAATCTCGTTAATCTATTCGTGCGCGTCAGTGGTAAACGCCTGCCAAGTTCCAGGAATCAAAATAAATTCAAGCTATAAGTATTGTAGTATAATTTTCATAAAATGCATGGACTTCGTACGATTTTTTTTCACTGAAACAAATTTAAGTTATTATTTTGATTATTAGCACTTTAATGAAAGATTAAAATGTTACACGCAATAAAAATATTTCATAACATAAATTTTGTATAAACAAAGTGCACATAAAATTGTGAACCACTGTGTATAAAAGTTAAAATATGAAAATGAAAATAATTGGAGACTTACACGCAGGACCGGGAAAAATTTCGTTTGTATGAAAGGAAAAATCAGGCGATAAATGGTGGCCGAGCGAATGACGTTTGCTAATATCTAATATTAAAGCCATTTTAAGATTTTTTCGAGATTATTTGAAGTCTGAAGAACCTAAAATGGGTGAATATTACGATATTTAGTTGATTAATTTGCATGGAAAGCCGATGTTTGGAAAATTAATATTATTCATAAGCACATGAAAATGCAACAAATTTAATTTTTACTTACCAGTTCTTGGAGTTTATTTAAAAGGCAATTGGAGCTATTGATGGAATGTTAGTCACGAAAATTTACCAGAATTATAATTTAGTATTTTTTTTCTCCAAACTTCAACAGATGTGTTATCCATATCAAGACGTCACACGTAATGAAACTTTTTATCGCCAACTGCTAACTACCTACAAAACAATAAATACCTGTGAAGCGATAATTGTGGAAGCCGATAACCATCAGTGGCGAGCCGAACTACACATAATGTTAGTAATTACTAAAAACTTATTTGTAAAAGACTTTATTCCTTACAAAATTATAATATTGAAATCTTTCTTTCTATACATTCCTATACTATGCAAATTAAATATCAAATTCAAGTCATATATTTGTCTACCATTATTAAATATAATTTGATCGCTGAAATTTGCGACAGCACTATTACATTTAAAATTTTGAATCTAAAGGGAGATTTATTGTTTCCATATCACAAAGTGCTAATAAATGAATTTATTTATCATTTACTTGTTCGACGAAATCTGTGCATTATTATTATTTCAATCCTTGGTCTCAAAATTGTTCAAATAGGTAAACCAAAACCCGCACTGAGAAGTCTCTACTCTCCCTCTTGTAGAGCCGATGGGATAATTGAGTATTTGTTACTTGGACAACAATCAGTAGCAAATATCGTTATAGTATATATAAACAAAATAGTAATAAATACATTAAATTATAAGTATTAATTTATTTATAATTTACATTTACAATACAATATACAATTTCCGATTTTCTTCTCAGGGAGAGCTACGGGGATACAATCTGAGTCATCTTTGGGGAGAGGCAATTGCCCATTTGCCCATCTCTAAATACGCCATTGCTTTTGAGAACTTGTAAATAAGAGATCACTTTTTGCTGATATTTGAAGGCGGTTATACAATCGATTTCTGTGAAGTACATAACTAATAAAAAGACCTTCTTTAATTTGTATTTGTAAACCCCATATTCTGTATGTATATTACAGACAGTGGTGTTCAAAGCAAAAAACTTTAAAATCCTCCATTAGTAAAGATAAACAAATACAGCCACAATAGATTGCATTGATTGCTATTATTTGTGAAATAATTATTGAAAATAAAATAATTACGAAATTATTTTGGAATTGCATCAGCAGGCAGTTCTTCGCTTTAAAACTACACTTTAAAAAATTCAAGACAAACTATATTATATTACACACCACAGTTAAATGTTTTATTACTTCCGTAGGCTACGAGCTTAGCTGCAGCGCGTAGCAGTAATGAAGTTTGTTACTTAGATAGTTTATAATTTACTTATAATTTATATAGAAAAAAAAAAAAAATCTGAAAATAAAAAAAGCAGCTACTGCGTCTAAAATAAAAGATTCGACGATATAGGAAATATTCAAAAATATGTACACCTGATAATATGGCACATGACTTCACAACGTGCATATCGGATATCAATTTAAAATTAAAATTATCCAACTGCAGCTTTTCTCAACATTGTAATTTTATCAAATATTGTAAATGTGGTTTTTGAAAATATTTACATTTTTTTTGAAAATAAAAAAATAGCGCACAATGGAAAATCCCAGTAAAAAGTAAGGAATCTATTAAAGAAAAAAAATTATAAAATTGTTATTGTTGCTTTCACAATGTTGCAAACTAATGAAACGAAAAAAGTAATGTGCATTAAACTCATTAACAGTAAATGATTTTATGATGATACATACGAAGAGGAGTCGTTGGAAATAATTTTCTAGAAAATTGTACAAAATAGAAATTTTATTGTAAGCTTTCTCAGGTAAAGGTAAGAGTACTTGTAAGCTTATTAATATTGCATATTTATTAACAATTTAAGTATTCAATGAAAACAATTTTCTAATTTCAAACAGGATTCGATCTTTGAGTGCCCCATCAGGAAGTCTGCGGTCAATCGCACGACTGTCAATCGTAGGCACAGTTTTAGGATTTCAAATGTCGAATTAAATCTTCAGTTCTAATAGAAATATTCTCAATTTGAATTTATTTTATATTTACTGCCGTATTAGGAAGATAATGTACAATGCTAAATAGTTGAACTTGTTCACTTCCCAAGGTTTCTATGGTAGAGACAATGTCATTAATTGTCTTTTCCCAGTGTCATTGTTGACTGAACAATTGTGCAGTAACATTTTATGTTTGTGAACAAGATGCAACTTCTATAGCAGTTAGATTTTCCTATTATTAGCTAATTTTACTTTTTTAACGAAATCATTAATAATACATTTAACTGCGAACCTGTGTTGAGTTCATCGAAAGGATTTTTAATTTGTATGCATTAAAATTAAATAATAATATGCAATTGCCATAAGTAATAACGAATTTTCCCAAGTATTAAACTGTATCAACTTATGATAATGATAAATTATCACAATCTGCTTTCTATCACCACAGGCCAACATATTAGTATAAAAGAAAGTTGAGCCAACAAAATATCCAAGAACAATTTACAAAAAAAGCTTATTTCGATCGCGACAGTGAATATATGGCCTACATTGCCTCAATAATCAATATGAAAGTATATTATACTTAAGGCATTAAATATAATTATATTGAGTGCATCGGCTCTTTTAAACAAAGTTGCAGACTCTTAATTTTTAATTAATTTATTTTTTGAAACTCAAATAATAATAATAATAATGTAGGTACTGTTTTAATAGCTTTCTACTTCAACATTTTTATTTCATGCATCTTGTGTATTTTCTTAGCAATTGAGGTTTATTTGTTTCATCAATGCATACATAGGTGAAAACAGTTAATAATGCTAATTAATAAAAAAGAAGCAAAATAAGTGTGTAACAAAATAAAAGCATGTATTAACCACTTAATTGAACAAATTAAATTAACGAGACTTATCTGCATAATAATGAATTGGTATGAAAAAAAATGAAATTTTATGCTAGAATGATTTTGAACCGCTAATTGATTGTACAGAAAGCCTGCGGTTTAACCAGCTACCGGGTGTACTCTTCATAATTAAATAAATTAAATATTTAACATAATAGGTGCAAAAGACATTTTTTGCATTATACAAAAAGCTGTCCGATTTCATAAAGAAGAAACAGCATAAATTTTAACTTTTTTTGATTTTTAATTTTACAGATGCAAAAAATTAATTTTTTTTGTTATGCTTATTCCCAATCTGGAATCTTTCTAAAATGTTATCTATAAAGAATTTTGTTAAAACCTTAAAAAAATGAATAATTTATGAAAATTTATATAGCTTCAACCGCTTATCCATTCCATTAACACTAAAACAAGTGCATAACAAATTATTTATGAGCATAGTTCATGAGGTCAATCCATGAATTTTATTTAAATCCTCTGTCGGTACATTTTGAAAATGTTACTTAGTTGTTTTTAAATTTTAAATGATTTGAAAAAATAGTAAAAAAAAGTTGAAAAATTAAACTCGGTCGCGATTTTAACCGTGTTTTTCTCAAAATGAGATTTTTTTAGCTGGCTGACATTCTATCGTAAAAACTACTGTCTAAAATTGAGAAAAACGTGTAGTAATTCAAATTTTGTCTTTAATTAGCCGTTAGTTTTGTTCCAAATTTTTGTAAATTCAAAAAACATTCTTGAATATGATTATCTAAAAATCTTTGACTTTCAGTTAAATACAAAGGACAGGAACATGTCGAGCATTGCTGGTGTAACGTTTTCAGCAAGTTTAGTTCAGGAAGCTGTATCTGTTAAAAAAAATTTTTTTACTGATAGCAGTTTTCAACTGATTTGGCTAATCATTGCGTTGTCCCTTTGCAATTTAGTTTAAACCATTTAATAGAACACTGACTTTTCAAGAAATAAATAAACCATATTTAAATAATATGTGTGAAGTTTTGCAGGAAGTCTCCAGTGTAAGGTCAAATTTGCAACTTATCAATGTATGTACCTATATAAATAATTTTTTGTCAAATAATTTTTTTGTTTTTTATCATTATAGTAATATTATTGGTAACCTAGAATTACATGCGATATTTAATGGCAATTATTAATATTTGATATACTTTTGCCTGAAGGCTATTTAACCGCACCTAATAATTATTTTCAATTCAAATTGAGCTGTTGCAGCTATCTGGTGTCTGCAGTAAATGAAGTAAAATTATTAAATATTTCATATTTAAATTTTTCGGAAAAATATTAAAATTTTAATAATCAAAAACGCGATTTATCCCTAGCTTCCGCAACAATATCACGAGTTAGCTTACACTAAGATCAAGGAGTACAGAAGTTTAAAGTTTTTTATTTCATTAGGAGATTGAGAAGATTATTTAATCAAGCAGAAAAAATAACACAGGCCAACAAAATGAAGGCTTGTAAAAACTTTTTTTAAAAAATTACCTGAATCATGTATTTTTGGATGCTGAAACCGAATTTGAAAGCAGTTTTATTCTATCACCCACCATTCTCTCACAATTCGACATCGATTACATATTTCAAAAAATAGGGTAAAATAGATCTATAAAAATTAAAAATTTATAGTTCTTTTCATTTATTTATAATTTTCTCTTAAACTTAAACATAGTTTAACACATTATTAGTTTAAATTTTTTAAGTATTGTTGACCAAACAATGTGGTGAAACGGTGTGTTTCCGGTGTGTTTACCCACTTTTTTTTAAATAAAGACTGTCCCAGATGAAATCCGACCACTTTAGATTGTACATTAAATGAAAACGAATAAATATTTTTGGGAAAATTTTTTTTTATTATTTACCTATAATATATATCTATACAAAAAAAAATAAAAACCAAAATTTTTTATAAAGGGCTATAAAATTTTTTCACTTTTTGTTTTATACCCTTCATTAATACTTGAACATCATCAACGCTAAACGAATCGGCAGCTTTTTTATATTTTCTTCGGAAACTAACAATGTCCGTCGTTGTCCCTTTTGTTTTTTTTAATTTTTGTTTAATTTTCGCCCAATACTTTTCTATCGGGCGAAGTTCTGGGCAGTTAGGCGGATTAGCGATCTTGGGCACAATATTGATTGAATTTTCTGTATAAAATTCAATACATCTTTTGCTGTAGTGACTGTCGCTAAATCTGGCCAAAACAAAGGGGGAGTGTCATGCAATTCCAGAAAGGGTAATAATCGCTTTTGAAGACATTCCTTCAGGTAAATTTCCGTATTTACCGAACCCGTTGTCACAAATGGTTTCGATATTAAGCCGCAAGAACAAAGCGCTTGCCAAATTAGGTACTTTTTCGGAAATTTTGAAATTTTTTGAGTTTTATTAGCTTCAGGTGCTTGTCCTCGACCCGCGGAAACATAAAACGTTTTAGCAATTTTTAACGATTTCGCTAATTGTCTTTGTGACATTCCCGGATTTTTTAAGTAACTGTTTATATTTATAATTAATTTTCTCTTTCGCTCTTGTTCACTCTCCATAACTAACAATGTTTACCTAACGAATGCAACAAAAATGCTATGTTGTTTAGAAACGTATTGCGAATACAATGGTATATAATTTCTAAGGGATATCATAAAAATTCTACCTGAAAATTACAACTAAAAGTGGTCGGATTTCATCTGGGACAGTCTTTATTACAATGAACTGATAAATTGGAATTTTTTCCCATTAACTACAGCATAATAAGTAACCAAAAATATATTTTTTTTTCAAAATTTGTTTTATCATGTAACGAAGGGTTAATATTGAAATGTGCAAAATTGGAGGGCGATACAACTTTTTTTTTTTCGGAATCAGTACACCAAATTGCACAGGAATTAGTTAAAATTATTGAAAATGTTTTTTCGTTGTTGGCCTGTGTAATTAACAGCTATTTACTGTTGATGACTTGCATCCTAACAGGTTGATGGTTCAAATCAAATTGAAGACAACTTGCTATTCCCAAGTCAATTCTAGTAAAACCAAATTCTATGTATTGTATTCTAAACCTTTCCTTTACAAACTTTCAAAGAAGGCAAATTTTGGAAAACCCTAAAAATTATATGTTGTATAGGTAGAACGGCTATTTACCCTAGTATAGAACCGGTTTATTAAAGTAAGATTTACGCTCCGGCAACCCACGGACGTTCAACTTGCTACTTGCTAAATTTATCAGTCATATCGGCTGGTATATCTCATTGATAACACGTGTGATGTTGTTTTCCAACTCTGAAATTATTGTTGGTTTACGGTTTGGCCAAGGACTTAACGTAAACCCACAAAAGTAATCTTAAAGCGTCAAATCGTACGATCTAGGAGGTCAACTCAACTGTCCAAAACATAAGATAAGTTGCTCATTGAACTCATCGCTCCATAGGTCCATTGTTTCACGTGCTGTATGGCATGTAGAGCCGTTTTGCTAAAACCATATATCGACAAGATTCAGTTCAATCTAGACTTGTCTGGTAATCTTTGAAACAATATATGGACCGATGATTCCGCCGGCCCATAAACCGCACTCAACAGTGCACTTTTCTAGATGCATTGGTAGCTTTTGTATTGCCTTCGGTTGCTCAACAAACCATATTTGACAATTTTGATGCCAAAAATTACCATTATAAAGTGGCCTAAGTGCGCGAAACACATTTTTCATAGAACAAGATTTTTGATAATAAATTTCAATAACTTGGAAGCATTGTTGTTCAGGTGTAAGTCTTTCTATGATGAAATGGCAATGCTGATTAAGCTTTATGAACTTTAACTCTTAACAGGAATCACTCGGAAACTGTCAAAATATCCCTATTGAAGAACCGAACGGCAATAAAATCACCCGTTACAATACCTAGAAAATTATTATTTAGAAAAGAAAACAGAGAAAGAGGGAGAACGGTTAGAATAAAGGTCTTGCTGTACTCGGGCTCAAACCAATTTTCTGCTAGGTAGGCGACGTACATAAGCATTAGTCTGCATCTGGATCTGAATCATGAATTGATTATATGGAATACCGGGCTGAGCCTATACTTCCGTCGAAATAGCTGGTGGAGCTATTGAAATGGCATCGGGTAAGTGTTTTTAGTACTCGACCAGCGGGTGACCAAGCAGCCGGTGCTGTTGACATAAGGTCATATAGTGAAGCTTGGAGTTCCCGGATATTTTTCGCAATTTCGCCATAACTAGCCGGGGTAATTGGGTTTAGGTTGTTCGCGTTTTCTCTTAAAGTGGTTAAACTCCACTTAACTTCCTCTTTGATCCTCCTGATGTGCTCCGAGTCTTTAGGGTCAGTGTTAGGACTGAATTATTCTTCCAGACTATCGGCTAGTACCTCCATCTTTTCCAGGAGACTGAGTAAAACACGATTTGAACTTTTGGGGAGCGGTTTTAACTCTTTTGCCCTTCCTTAAACTGCTCTTAATCAAACCCCAAGCTGATGGATTTTAAAGTAAAAGTTCCTCGAGCTTTCTCTCCCATGAATTTTGTAAGCATTATTGTGTAACTATCCTCTTTTATATTATAACATATTTGAATTTTATTATTTTAAGTTCATTTTTATTAGTTTATTACAGCCTTACGGTGTAAAATATGGTAAAGGGTATATCGCCACTTTGGACTTTGGGGGATATGTAGGTACCCATGTAAAACTAAGATTCTGAAAATTTTAAATCTCTAACTCAATGCATTTTCGAGAAAATCAAAAAACACTGAAAAATAGAAAAAAATTTTCCTCTGAACGGCAAAAAAGAAAATGTATTTTTGAGCTTATGAGTTTCAAACCAAAAATGTAACTTTATATCTATTTCTATTCTATTTTCTATTCTAGGTAGTTAATAATATAATATTGAAATCTATATTTTTTTAAATTTGGGAACAATTCCCAATGCAATTTCCATGACCGCTACAGTATGTGTGCAATGAAAAAGTATAAAAATTGATTACTTTACGATGCTAAAGAGAGGAAAAAGGCTATCGTCTGCCACTTATCAATTGCAAGGGACTATAAAAATGTTTTACACTCGAAGCTTTATCCAGAATATTGAAAATCAGCTTACAATCTTTATTTCAAATTTTTTATTAAAAAATGTACATAAATAATTATTATTAACATTTTAGTTTTACACATTTGTGGTTTGTTTAATCCAGGTACGATAGTAAGAAACACTTGTAAACACATCAGGATAACCTTTACCGCAAGGTACTCCCCAAACAGAAATTCCGTGTTGTGTTTCATTTATTACTAATGGACCACCAGTATCTCCTATGCATAATCCATTTCCTGAAGGAACAAGAGTACAAACGTGAGCATAAGTTACAGGGAAACCTCCTCCCAAAATTCCTCTGCAATCGTTTACGTTAATAGTTTTTAAAGTTATGTAATGAAGTTCGTTAGTGAGGGTATTGGACGGATAGCTTGTTGATCCCCAACCAGAAAATAATCCATAGACACCACCTGATGTTGCATAGTCGGATAGAGGAATAATTTTAACACCAGGGCCAAGGGAGATCGGATTACGTAAATGTAAAGCTGCTATATCATGTAAATTATTATTGGGATTGTAATTTTCGTGATTCTTTGCGATATCGACCACATGAGCTAATCCACCAATGTTAAGGTAATTTGTTCCAACAACAGCTACAATTTCGGAAGGATTTAACCTGCAGCAGAAAATAATTAAAAATATGGTAAATGTAAATCGTAAATGTAAAATTACATGGTAATGCAATTGGCTGCAGTTAAAATCCAACTTTCACTAATAATGGAACCACCACAGAAATGTTGTAAGTTGTTGTAATATCTCAAAGACGCTTGATGTGGAAATTGATCAGTTTTTGCAACTAATCCTCCTATTACACGCGAAGATCCTCCATCAAGGGGAATTGCTAAAATTTAATTTTAATGCATTTTCCTTATTTTTTCTTGCAAAACACAAAAAGAATTGTTAACTTACCAACAGCATTGCACACAAAAATAGCTACCACAATAATAGCAAACATATTGAAAAATGTTTTGGGCTACAAGTGGTTGGTTACTCGAGTTGTGTAAAATGTATACTGACTGTTGCTATAAAAAATTTAATGTTTATATAGTTCTTTGAGGATAATATACAGAAAAGCTTATAATAGTAGCGATAAAAGAGCTTCTTGGAATTATACTTTTAATTTATATATTAATTAGAAAATTAACAAGTATCTACTCCAAAGTTAAGAAAAGCGGATGCTAAAGTAATCAATTAATTTAAAGTTTTGAAAATTTAGTCTTACCTGCGTGTACACATTAATAAGGAACTCTCAAATTTTATAATTACGATAGGTATATCTAAAGTAATTAATGTTCATTTTGATAAGACTTGTTTGTAAGTATAAATTATAGATAACATATCGGTCGCCATGTCCTCTAAGATTTGATTAAAATGGACTGCAACTTTATTTTTATTATATAATAATTATATTTTATGTTTTTATTAACTATTTCTAAAAATATAGTAATTTTTTATAATAAAGTAATTTAGAGATAAATGTTCCTAAATATTCAAAACATTTGTTTAGTAGGGAGAGAATGTTTTTTGTAAGGATATTAATTTTGCTGCCGTTCACAAAATAGAAGGTGCAAACAAAACGGTTTAAATTTAAACCTCCTGTTTGATTTATTTGAAATTCGAATTTTGAGAAATAGCACGTTTTGCAGTACTGACGTTATTGAGCTAAAACAGTTTACTTAATTTTGTAAAACTGTTTTACGATATTTAGAAACAAGCACTTAAACTTCATTAAAAAGTAATAATCTATACTAATCAATTAAGTGTCAGGTGACGATAAGAAAACAAATTTTGCAATTACGGATTGTCAACTAAACTGTTACTCATTAACAAGCGTACGGTGTCTGGGACGTTTAAAGTTAGAAACTTCAAATAATTCTGATTTTCAAGTAAGAAACTTTCAGATCTGAAGTTGTTAGTTTGAAGTTATTTTGAAGAAATAAGGTCTTGCATTATCAGTCAGACCGAAATTAATTTCGATTTTTAAAATTCAAATTTCAAACAATTGGTTGAGAGAAGAATAAATAAATAATCGCATAAATTTGCTCCATTTGACAACAAGAAATAAGAATTTGAAGTGGTTGAGGTGGAATTAAGGTGAGGGGATTTTTAAGAAATCATCATCTGGAAAATGCTTTATTAAGTTCTTTCGACTGCTTTTAAAGTTCAGAACACCATTAAATTAGAAATTCTTTTATTATATTACCTATACGTAACATACTATTTAGAGTTTTCTGGAAAAACTCGGCATGAGTGCTGAGGTATGAGGCTTGTAAACTGTTTTGAAATACCACCGCCTAAATAGACAAACTTAGCTACTTAGAATAATGCCATTTGAAATAAATTAAAACTACATCAGCTATTTTCATTTTGGAAACCTATTAAATTTTAACTTCAATTTTAAATTTATTTATGTATATTTTTTTAACCTGTGTTGTGGTTTCAATTTGAATAAATTTTTGTAATTTGAGTTACATTCCAATTTTTATTACTGCCATAAATTTAACACGAGTAAATTCTTATGCATAATTTCGTAATGGTATTAATATTACCCAGGAATGAATAAATTAATTTTATTTGTCAAGTAAACCAGTCAGTGGCGCCATTATGCGGTGAAAGCTGCATTCGGTTCAAGAGAAGAAACTACTACAGGTGAAATAAAAATGGTTTCTGCTATACACAGGTACCTAGAACTACTTTATGTAAAAGCGAATCCTGCATACAATATGAAAATACAGAAATCCGCAGCGTCAAGTTCTTGGATATTAAAAAATAAAAATAGGAGGGATAATTTGAAATAAACTTTTTTAGTAATTCTGCGGTTTGAAAAATAAATTACATTCTGGTTTATTGAAATTGAAAAATTCAATTTTGATTTTATAAAAAATCAATATCTGCAGATTTTCAGTTCTAGAATAATACGGTTGGGTAAGTCATCTAATGCCAGTGACTTTGCAAGTCATTATAATATCCGAAAAATATTCCGTTTATTTACTTTTTTGATTAATCAGTTTATCGAAGCGTAAAATTTGGAGACGCGAAAATTTTGCAAAATATTATCGTCTGGGTGTATTACATTCAAAACGCACGCACAGGTGTAGTTACATCGCGACTGATATAAAATAACATAACTGAAAGTTTTGCTCGAGGGTTTACTAGTAATGGAATGTACAGTCTACTGTAAAACAAGGTTATTTCCGATATTTTTCTCAAAGATTTGTTTTGATTATGTACCGTAAAATCGTTTTTCAAATATCTTAACTTAATTGACTCAGTCATAAATTACCCTAACAATTACGTATACTTGCGTATAATAATAATTTTTTTAAATTGACCAATTTTACAGTTAACAAAAATTATTATATGAAGAGCTGCTATTTCGGTTTTTGTAAATGGCTGATCAAGAATGTCGGTATATGGTCGCACATTAATTAGTTATGGTGTGTAAGTTTAATATTATATTTTACATAAGTATAATCTTTACAGTACTTACATAAAAATGATGAGTCAATTTATTTTAAAAAGTTTAATTTTTTACTTCGCATGTTTCTAATTTTGTGTTGCGTGCAGTTGCAGAAAAATGGAAATTATAAAAAAATCATATACCTATCTATATTGCAATAATTGTCATTACATAGTCTCCGTATTATTTTTGTAAATTGCGAGGTCAATCCCACCTTGTTTTTAATAGATTCTATGAGGACGTTTATAAAAAATTAAAAATTTCAGTAATACAGATAAATGCAATACAATAATAAAGGAACAGCAGAAAAATTATAATATGTTTCTACTTGGCTGCTTTTCCCTCATACCTTTAAAACCAAACCTGAGTCATTTAATCCAAGGCAATAAGTGTTAGAGGTTCTTCTGTGCAATTCCATAAAACAATATTATTTCGAGACTCTCCGACCGCCTTTCTCGGAAGTGAAAATATTCGAAAAAACTCATTTCTTCATCTTTCTTCTTTAGGTATGTCCCTGGATGGCTGGTATGGAAAACTAGAAAAAATCCAAAAAGTTTGAAATAGCAGCTTTCGTGAAAGATAGGCACAGGTAGAATGAGCGTACCTTCTGTGTTTAGCCTTGTTTGTAAAGTCCCCACGATGAAAGAACATTCTCCAAGATACCTGTCTTACCTGTGAATTGCGCTACGTGGATATACGGTCGTTGAAGTCTCCGTGTAAACCGCTAAGTAATGCATAAAAATAGGCAACTTGTGTAACTTTTTCTGAAATTATTGGATTGAAAATCAAATTAATACTAGGGAAAATCAGTGCTAGTCAAACTTCTAATGAAAAACAAGTGAAAAGTGTGTTTCGAGTTAAAACAAGTGTAAATTGCAATGGAATTTAGGTGTGGAAGTTAACCAGGTATCTTATTACAAGAATCAGGATGAACTAAAAAGTTTACAATTAAATGTTCCTGAACCTATATAGGGGAGGAATTTGAACAATCAATTGCTTTTTTGAGCAAAAAGTGCCGAGGTAAGAATTTTTAGACCAACCAACTTTTACGGCATCTTAGCGATTATTCGCTCATTATTTTGTCGTGTTTATTAATTTTATGCAATACCCATTAAAATGTCAAAATTCAAGGATTCAAACTTAACGATTCGTAAAGGAACATTAGCTTTCTTTAGTAAAAATTTGTTGGAAAAAGCTTAACCAGGACGTGCCCAACATAATTAAGTATCTAACGCAATAGTCTACGAATGCATAATACAATCAAACGGTGACAGAATATTAGATGAGTTAAATAATCCAATATAGAAAAAAAATTTGTAAAAAGGCTGGTGTTTACTTGCTTCAACATTCCAACTTCCATTAGAATATTTCTGAGCAGAATAGAATTTTAATGTTGGATCGTAAGTCCAAAATTACTATTGTGCATGTTATGAATGCAGAGGACCTTATTGTGGCAAAAATCAATGCAAAACGCTTGCATCATATCGAAGAATTTATAGAATTTTAATTGCATTTCAATTCCTTTGATACATCAAGCTCTAATTACACTTAAATAAATTGATCAATTCTTCTATACTGTAATTTCTTCAATATAAGATTCCTTGACAGATTATTATTGATCATAGGTGCTAGGTAGCTCCATTAAATTTATTCCATGGTGAAAAAATTGTTTCCTTAATGCCTTGAGGCGTTTTTAATTATTTTCTGCGATCTTCGATAGAATTCATTAAGTCTTCTTGGGTATATGAGCTTCGCTGGAAGAATTTTGAATAGAAGAGACTGTAATAGCCTTATATACCTGATATAATAATGTATCCTATTAAGCAGAAGTTCTCAAACATTCCAACGTATTTATTTTGGCTCCATGGTTTCAGTTAGAAGTTGAAAAATTTCTTCATTTCTAATTTGTCTCAAATTTGTATGCAAAAGAGCAATAAATTATGCTATCCTCGTATTAAGTTTAAGAATTTCGTTTATCTACTCCTACAAACTATTTCACTTAAAGTGCTACTTATAAAAGCAGCTACCAATCATGCGGCTTATCGACACTTTTATCTGAGAGTTGGAAAACAAAACTGTTGCATGATGCTGCTAGCGATTATCTGGGAGCTTCCGTATTGTACTTTGGTCATCGAATTGCAATTTTTATGACACTTCAACCTTTAAGAAAATTTGGTAGTTAGAACAGCATGGGAAACACTGAAGGTCTAACCAAAACTTAATCGATTCAAATATATTTCACTTCGATAATTATAAAGTACGCTTTACAATATGTTTAATTACAGTTGCAACTCGAGTGACTAATTTAATTGCTCCAGAAACATTTCACTTATTTTTATTTAACTAAACGATGCATTAACCTGAAAATTAAAGTTGTCTAAGCTATGATATCACGTTGAAATTGTTCATAGTTTATGTATTGGGAGACGAGCCATTAACCCACTGAACTATACTTACTAAAATAATGGTATTCAATAAAATCTTTACGGCTTGATTGAAAGCACAGGTAATAAATTACAACTAAAATAATTTAAAAATCTCGAGAGAACTGCGTTTGTATTCGCCAGAGTACTTTCGCTGATCGTCTGATTTCTGACGAAATCTGATAAGAAAAGCGTAGCGCAACAAATTATTCGTTGTCCTGGAATAGGTTATTCCATTGGATTTCTTCAATTTCTCACATTTTCTCTAAACAATGTACTGCTAGGATTATAATGCCTGAAAAATTAACACCTGCTTACTATTAGCAGTAATTTTAAATTTATTTTATTCATCTTCGGATGTAATAACCCATCATAATAGCAGTGAGAATAATCTTTACTCATCAGTTATTTATATTAGACACGAATAGACAAGTCTGATCTAATCGTTAATTATTATTTTATGCAAATTTATATTGTTTAAGTCCAGTCCCGGATTAGAATTGCAGACAAAAGAGCAAAGTCTGAAGAGCAATGTATTTCGGGGGGCTAGAGATTCTTTGATTTATTTAATTTTAACATTTAAACTGGGTCAAATATATGCTGTGGTCTGCAATTGCATTTGTAAAATGAAATTTTTTGTGATTTTTGATTTCTACCTTTCTAGCAGTTTGCAGTTTGAACTGCATCAGACCCGGAGGCTGGGGATTACCCTCAACTAATATAATCGATGTAATAGAATTATATTTTGAATTTAAACAAATTCACTCATAAGGAAAAATTTAAGAAAAATTATATAATTATAAAGTACAGATTTTAGTCATTGAGATATTATATTGATAATATTATTTTAATTTTTATTTAATTTTTACACAGATACAATAATAAAAATTTCCACTTCAATCCAAATAACTTTTTGGAAAGAAAATAAAAATAAGTTTTTAAATTTTGCAATAATTCAATGATAAATTATTTAAAAAAAAACTCAATCTCAATATATTACGTCTCATCAAACTAAACAATCAAATTAAAATACAAATTAAATTAAAATACACATTTTTGCTAATTAAATCTGATTGTTATTAATTTAAAATTAAAATTTCTTCATTATAACAAAAATACTGTCCAATTCATTCCAAGACTCGAGGTCGACTTCTTATCAAATTTTCCCTCTCTTTCACCTTTGCGCATTAAATAAACAAATGTTGATTAATTAAAAAAAAAATAAAAATACAAAATTCCTTATATTTTTTGCATAGAAATTTAAAGAAAAAAATCGTACAACTTTAAATTTTAAATTGTTTATTGTTTACATAATGTGTAATATACATTTGCAGATCCAGTAGCGTAAATTAGTACAGAAATGATAAAAATGCTTACCTAGGCACACAGAAAAACTTAGTCATATGCAGAGGCAGATCTCTACAGATGTTTTTTTTCTCAAAATAATTTTTAACCAATGAAAACATTTCAGTGCGTTTGATTTTGCTAACAGCATGCTTTGTCGATACTTTGTATGGTATGGATACATGTGGCATGGAAGAAAAACTTTAGAAAATCGACTATCAACGTTTAATAAAATCAACAACAAAAAGCAAATGTAATATTACTGTTTGACACCCCAGACGAGATGCATTTTGCCAGCCCCCCCTCCCATTTCGAATTTTGGATCCAAAATAGTCTAAATCGTTTGTACATCGTTTGTACCTGTTTGCATCTTTTTTATTTTTGTTTGTACTTATATTGTTTTTCAGATATTTTGAAATATCTAAATGGATATCTTGCCAGCCCCTCCCCCCATTTTGAATTTTAGATTCAAAATAATTTTAATCCTCTGTACCTTGGTTGTAACTTCTTTATTTTCGTTTATACCAATTTTGTTTTTAATATTTCAAAATTTCTAATAATGAGAATTCGCTTTGTCTTCCCGGATTTCAAATTTTGGGTATACAATATCCAAATATATATAATAAAAAGAAAATAATAATAGTATAAATTATAACAGAATATGTATACTCGTAATATAAATAAATAACAGAAAATTATGGTGTGAAAATGAGAAAAATTATTATATTTGTATTTTTATAATTAATATAATAAATTTTGTTGCTTCAAGGTAGACCATAAAAATTTTTCATTCAAGATGTCGGCTTTCTCCCCCCCCCCTTCCGCCGCCTCAGAGTCAAAAGCTTAGATTTTTTATAAGAGCCTTAACCTAATCAACTTCTATCAAAATTGTTTTTACTTCACTTTTTATAGAGCTAATATTTCTACTAACTGGACTGTATAGTCATTACTGAGTGTATAGGTACCATACTCCCAGACCCCCCCGCCCTGTATAATTTTTACTTTCACTTTCCGCCTTTTCATAACCAAAACCTTAAAAATTTTTTATAAGTTCTTGACCTAATTAACTTTTCGCACAATGGTTTCTTCTTTACCTTTTGTAGAGCAAAAATCTCTACTAAATGTATTGCATGGCTATTACTGGGTGTATACTATACCCACCAAACCTCCCGATTTATACCAGTATAATTTATCTACTTTTCTAGTATAAATTCTTTTTCAGAATTATTTGAAGTACAGCAGCGGTCACGAAAATTGCATTGGTTTGAAACTCATAAGCTCAAAAATACATTTTTTTTAACACAATCACAAAGCTAGGTTTGTAAAACCGGGGGGTCTGGGGGGTATGGAATACCCCCCAGCACATTAGTGATTGTGTTCAAAAAAAGAAAATGTGTTATTGAATTTCAAATCAGAAATCTTAGATTTTTAGAAATTATATTTCCGGTTTAAAACTTACAAGTTCAATAGGACTTATTTGCGCACAATCTCTGGTGTACTATTCGGATATATTATTTGTTCAAGTGCGACGTAGAAATCTTAAAAGTAATGCAAATCTGTGTGTTCATTTAAAAATTGAGAAAATAAAATTAAATTAAAATTTAAAAAAACAAATTTTTAAAAACTAAAAACTAAAAAGAAATTGAGGTTTAGTAAATAGTATGAAACTAGAGGAATTATATTTTCCTTGTAAAGAGTTTGTTTTTATTATTATATATTTTTTAGATCGGGTTTTTTTAAAACTTTTTAATTGTCTTTAAGACGAGAAACAGTTAATTAGTTTCTAGCTTTAACTTTTTTGTTCTTTGAACGTCTAAACAAAGAAATTTATATAATGGGGTGGTTTGTAAGTTTCACTTTCTTTTAATCCGATACATAAGTTCCTCCCACATGTAAGTCGAGATGGGTGGTCGTCCCCGATCTCATGCTTTCAAGTTCTAGTGACTGTTTCGATCTGTCGCTTTCGGGGGATTTTTTCAACAAGTGAAAGATTTTCAATAACCTACCTTGAAGTTCCGGTCGCTTTTTAGATCTGATTTTTTCTGGAGATTTTAATAATCATACGTTAAGTTAGTAATTCTCTTCTCTGTTGAGAAAATCCCAAAAGCAATGCAATAAATTAATATTTACAGGTAGTAAAGAAGACATTTGCTGGATATGATCCGTTAATGCAATGAACTTCTCGATGTTCAGTAATTATATTAGTAAACACACTTACAGTGTACCTGTGCTAAAACATGAATTTAAGACTCGCATTATAACTGTCAATAAATTCCAACTGTTTGTACCGAGTGTGTTAATATACATTGCAAATATCTGCCCCCCGAACGTTAAATTAATGTATTTAGCACTTTTATCGTAAAAATTCAATACCAAAGTATCTGTTACACTTTGGTGTTTAAACATTTAAGATACTTCAAAACTTGTTATCAACTTTCGTTAGAGTTTTTGTAGTTTCGATTGAACTTTCAGATTAATCTAAAACCTAAACGAGTTTTTTTTTAATTTAATTTTAATTTAAAAAGTGGTTATTGTAACAGTTTAACTTGTAAAATAAGTTACACTTGTTATCATCCTGCATCCGTCCTGGTGTGCGTACTAATTTTTCGTATCGATTTAATTCATCTCCAATCACAAAGGTGGGATTATTAATACTTTATTTTTGTTTGTGTCAACTATCCCGATTTGCGGAAACTTCTGACACAATAATGCACATATGCAACCTGAATAATATATTATGCATCCGTAATTATCTTATAATGTAACAGCTTTCTAAATTTTTGCTTTGTGTCTGGTCATCTACATACTTGAGTTTTGAAGAACATTTTCAGTCTCTCTGCTAAGAACTATAACAATTATTATAACTGATCTGGAAAAAATATTTTAATTTCTAAACAAGTATACAGGGTGTCCCCGTGACCGTGGAGAACCTTTGAGGTGGTGATAAAGGACACTTTTCTATGAAAAATTTTCAAATAACATTTTTGTTCAAGTCCAAACCCTTAGGGAGGTACCTCCCTTTAAAACAATTTCTTCAATTTCTGATTTCAAACGGCCATGGCTCCGATAATATTGATTTTTTAAGCTTAATGGATTAGAACCTTTTTAAAGATCATTCGCTTATCTACAAATTAGGTCATAACTTCTTATCGTCTAGAATCAACGGATTTCGAGTTATAAATTAAATTAAAGGAAAAAATGTTTAAAAAATTCAGATTTTATTTTTTTTGTTTTCTTGCGAAATCCCCGGCCCAAACCGGATAGGGAATTTAACAGGCTACAACTTTAGTCAAATAAATGTTTTTATTCATTTTTATTTTTTATCAACAGTTTCCATTAAAATAGAAAAACCTTACCTATAATACGATTATGAACAGTTATGGATGAGTTTGAAATGTATATTGTTTCGTGAAGAAGTCGATTTGTACAACTCGAGTCTATCGACCAAGGTATGCTTGGAAATAATTGCAGAAGTTTTCGGTTTATTACACCTAATTGTTGAAACCTGCTCACTCATTCTCTTATGTAGCCATTGATTAGCTTGGCCGATATATACAAGATTATACAATAAATTATTACATTGGACTTGTACATATCAAATCTGATTTCTTCACTTCAAGTACAGCGTCTTTGAATTTACTATCGAGTTGTTGTTATAGAATGTTAATAGAAGAATTAAAAAACATATTAATCTTACATGGCTTTAAACTTCAATTGAAATTTTCACTTAATCCTTTAACATAATATGGTGTAACAGTGAAATTTATGTATGGTTTTTTGTTGATGTTTTATAATTTTCTTTATTCAAGTTTCCGGGTAGCATAAATCCATTTGCACAACCATAGCAGAACAAAATAATTTTTCATTACAGAAAATGATTAAATTAAAAAAAAAATTTTTTTTGAATATTTTTGAAAATATTAAAGTAATTTTTGTATTTTTTAAATAATAATTTTCTAGGAATATCTTCTTAACGTGAAGGTTAAAATTCTATTATTTTACGTTCTGTTTAAAATTTTTAATTGCAATGATTTTAATTATTACATTGATTAATTATTATTATTGGTTTTACATATCCGGGGTTTTTAATATCTAAGAATTCTTTTATTTTAATTTTAATTATCTCAGTATATTTTTTCCGATGATGACCGCTGAAGTCTGAACGCGTCACGGTTAAATACAGCATACGAGAAGATTACATATTGCTTACTTTTTTTTATTACAATTGCTATGTTAGATCAGGATCAGCAATAGATTTTTATTTAAGACCTGGACTATTCAAAACAATAATAAGTGTTTGTTTTGTGTTACTATACAAATTGCATCGCTTGTGATTTAATTTGGAAAATAATATTTGCATGAAACGGTTGGTTTTTTGAATAATCCGTCGAATACCACTCGCAGTCTTAAGTAATGCCGATTATTTCTGCGGTGATGCGCAATCATGCTAGTCACACGCGCAATGATCATTTATAATAAAAATCCTAAAACTTTTGCCAAAGTAAAATTTATCTTCCCTGTGTTATAACATTTTATCACTTCGCAATAAAAAAAGAGATTAGATGTCTTTCAATATTTTTTATTTGCACGACATGTTTCATACGAGGAACTGAATATCTTCAGGTGCCTACCGAAAATGTGATTTTATTTTAAAATATTATATACCAAATCGGAGGGTCTGAGGGGTATGAAATACCCTCCTACCTCTCAAGATTTTTTATATAGCAATCACGACTATTGAATTATTTCCAAATTAGTAATGATAATAATTTATTTTATTTATAATTTAATATCAACATAATTACAATGCAGTTTTTAAAATAATAGTTGTTGATATATTTTTTGTTTTATTGAAATTACCTTGATTTTAAACACAGATTTAAAAAATTGGAAAAAAATAGCAGGCGGTTAGGACGGGTACAGACGTACTTCTAATTAAAACTTTTGTAAATCCGAAACTATTTTATACAGCGGATTTATCGTCCATTTGATGTTACTGCGGAGTTATTATATTTTAATTTATTAAAATAATTTGATAGTTGATTGTAATAATTATCTTCAATTGGTAATTTATTTTTCAACTGTGTTCTCAGACGTCTATTCTTAGCACAACATATTGATTTACATAACATACATATTTGCCATATTTCACTCTAAGAATTACCTATAGCATTTCTAATAGGAAATTTAATTTTCTTGGCCTAATATTTTTATTTCCGCTAAATAATGCTGAAAAATAAGTTTTTGGAATTATAAAGATAGCAGAGTGGGTGGCACTCCAAATAAAATTTATTGAAAAATGGGCGTTATATGATTTATCGCGCTTTCGACGGCGCGTAGTGATGATGATAGATAATATAATAAATAAAATTTTATACGCAAATGAAAAATTCTAAATCAAATGGTTAACAAAATCATAAATCAAGCTTATAATTTTTTAAGCTAAATTATTGACAGCTACAAGTTAAAGTAAAGACAGTAAAATTATAGGAAAAATAAGTTTACAATTTATAAATAATAATTTAGCGACATTTTATGCCGAAAAGCGTGGTCTAGTGGATTCCTTGACACAGATGTAACGATGTAAATAACTGTAAAAAAATGATATAAACCTTTTATTATTTTTTTCGTGAAAAGAAGCAAATAAAATATGAAAGTGACAAATTATTAAATTCCAAAATTGGAAACATACGTAAAAACATGACATAAAAGCGATACTTTGAAAGTAAATAACAAATTTAGAAACAATTTGGTAAATAAAAGATTGAAATTGGGTATCCTGTAGTAAATAGCTACACTTGAGATATTTCAGACTGCTGTAACGTAGTAAAGAGAGTATACCAAATTACTATTTAGTATTTGTTTGTTTGCCACAGCAATTGTTTAGGAAACTTGAACTAATGTTTACATTTTTAAGATTTTTTGAAAATAATTTTATTTTGTGCGATTTGGACTGTTTTTCCCAACAAATTTCGCCAAGTTTAATTATTCTACAAAAACAACATTTAAAATACTTTTAAGTTCCAGAAATTAAATAATTCAATGAAGCTGAAAAATTTAAAAAAATTAGTTTTGTTTTATTTGGAGCTAATGTGCCTTTTGTGGGTAGTCTGTAATTGTTATAAACTCGTCTCAAAAAACGATTAGCTCTTAACAAAACACTATTTTTGGAATATTTTATTTAACTTTTGAAGCTGTAAATTTCAGTAACGGAGAGTTTTCAAGTAAAAATTTAAAAAAGAAAGTTATAAAATTTAATTAACACTAGTTTTAATGCCGACGATGGGCGGCACTAAAGTTGTACTTTAGCCCCGGCGGAGCTAAATTTATTAAACTTGTATAATTAGCTATTTATACAACCCAAGAGACTACTTTTTTTGTTATTTTAACTGAAACAGCACTTATAGTGTTAAAATAAAAAAATCAATTTCCTTCAAATATAAAATATAATTATAAAATTTAATTAACATTAGTTTTATTGACTGCAATAGGTAATGCTATAGTCGAGCCGGCAGCACTAAAGCAAAATAATTGTTTACATATAAATAGGAAATTTTTTGTTTGACAATGTCATAATATAAAATCAAGCTTTTTAACTGTTTACTGTTTGTTAATTTAAAACAGTGATAAAAAATCAGACTATAAAAGTGATTTACTATAGCTGATAAAAATGTACTCAGATGATGCTTAACAGCTGAAATGCGAAAAATTAAAAAAAAAATTTAATCCAAGTGAGCCCAATAAAAATTAATTGCCACGCTTCGATGCAACAGTGAGGTGTTCAACCATTAAAATAACTAAATAAATTTTATTAAAACAAATCTTCGGTTTACACGCAAAAAAATTGCGGAAAAATAAAAGTAGTAATTTATCTCTTCGGAAAGCGACACAAAAGAGTAGAATTTTATTCCAATTTGAAAATTGAGGGGACCAGACCCACTGGACCGCTCCTCTGTCTGCGCACCTGCACATAGTTAAGCTAATATAATAATAACGCCGTTCTTTGAAGAAATTAATTTTTTGTAATTATCTGGTAGATTAAAATTAAGTGTAGCAATTTCCTAATGAAGTTAGGCCATACGAGTTGTGTAAAAAATCAAAGGCGTGGAAATATTTTGAGGTAGACAAACTATATAATTATGTACAAACAATACATGATAATTGAATGTAGATTGAAAAGATTAATCTGACTTTGTAATTTTTTTTTTACAAAATATTAATTAAAATTGCAAAATTGTATTGAAACTTGTATTGACGAATATCTTATGCATTTTATTGCACTGCATTGGAATCTCGTAAATGTTGTTTGCTATAAATTACACGAGTTTTGAACAAGAAAATGAGTTGGAATACCTGAATAATTTTAATATTCATACGTCCGTCGACTAGGTAGAATATAATAACTTTATTAATTTATTTATAAAACTGCAGAAAAACGGTTCTCAAAATGGTTTTCAGTGACAACTTAGAGAGTTTCAATTTTTAATGACTCTCACAATAAGAGGATAATTTAATATTATGGTGTTGTGGAAAGTTTTGATTTTCTAAGTAAAGTAGAAGAGTATATTGTATAAAATAGTTCAATTAGCTTAGTTAGTGTGAGAAAGTGTTAAATAAAAAACGTTTTGTTATAGAAAAAGGCGATATTTTAAAACATTGTTTTCTGACTTTGCTGAGTTACGTTCGCGGTGGCCGCTTGCTTTCTTTTCGACTCATACGAACAAATTTCAATAGATATACAACAGTCATGTATTATGCACTCGCTAGTTACCCGGTATATCGTATTAACGACTGTTTGTTTGCCGAGTGATCGACACGATTGTGTAAAATTTGCAACCATTGATTGAATATTTTTTTAAGAATAGTGTCACCTACATTTATAGTAAGCCACTAATGATTAGAAATTTTTCTCTTTGGAATTTTAACTGGTTAGCCCAGAATTTTAATTCAACGAAACTTATAAAATTAAAAGTATAACACCCGACAATATCGTAACCGTAAACTAACAGTAAAGTTGCAAATTATACCACAAAAAATAAACTTTCAATAGTTTAATGGACACCTGGAATTTCAAATAGATTTGAATGAAATAATTCAATTCTTATGATAATTTTAACACAAGTAAAAGTTAATTATTATTATTTAAAAATGCTAATTTCGAATGACGAAATTGTACGGCAATATAATTGCATCATAAGTTTTTGTTGACAATTCACGCTTTATTATTACTTACTAGGATTGTTCAAGTATTTATTACTGTAAAATACAATTGTTGAAATTATATAATTTAAATTATGCACAAGAAACGGTACAAAGTGGATATGTAATTTGAGAAAATATTTTGAATGGTGCTAACAATAAAGATGTGCCATGTGAAAAGATAAGCAATTTAGTTTTCAAACTTATTCGTAAAGAAAGAATAATTGTTAATAAAATTAATAAAAAAAATTTATTGTTGCACTTTTCGTAAGTGGTATTAACAACGGTAACCAATAAATGAAAAATTCAGACCGTGGAAATGCCGTGAAGCAAATGTACTGCCTGTCTCAATTTTGTCTTCTTCACTTTTTTCAACCATAAAATGTTGAATCGCTCAACAACGGCAATTAGAATTATTATTGTTTAGTATTTAAATATATATTACCTATTTCTCATTTATTAGTTACATTTACTGTTACTTAAATTAAGTAGTTCAAACCTAGCAGTACTTTTTGTAATTGATAAATAATATAATTGAAAGTTTTTGGTTTCTTCTTTTTTTTTGCTTCGTTAACACTAGCTGTGTACTTAACAATCAATAAGGTATTATTATAGTAATAAAAACATTTTTGTAATTTGTACTGTTAATTATGTGCAATTTTAATTGTTTATTTGTTTGTTGCAGGAGTTACGATGACTTAAGTGCGGAAATAATGGGCAACTTTTAACGACCATAAACGGAGTGCAGTTGTGAGATTAATTTTGCAAGTTATAAAAACTCGATAAAAATGTCGGAATCGACCCCAATTTGTCGGTGTCGGGTGTTATACTTAGGAAGTTCTGTTCCTCAACAAACTAAAGACGGTCTTCAAGGTATTCAAGAACCTCTTCAAGTGTTATATCCTGAAGAAGGTGCTATTGGTGCTAAAGGAATTGATAGTTGGTTAAGTGTGTGGTCAAACGGAATTTTGCTGGAGAATGTTGATGAAAATCATAAAAAAATTACCAGATTTTTTCCTATTGAAAGTTTGCATTATTGTGCTGCTATTAGGTAAGCGGATTTAATTTTTTTAATGTACTTTTAAATTGAAGAGTTTCAAAAAATCAAACCAAGTGTAACTGTCTAGTAACTCTTCCGTGAAAACACTTCAATTTGCATTACGGAAACTGAATGATTTACGCAATTTTTAAAATACATACACAAACGTCCTTGCACATTAATTCTAAAAAACGTGATTAAGTTATCCCGAAAGAATGTTGTTTATTTCTTCATTTTTTTTTTGAATATTTTATTTAAATTACAAATATAAATCATTTCCTAAATATTTGTGGTTTTAGTATTTGCTGTTAACTTATTCTAAAATTAAAATACAAACATATAAAAAAAAATATCTACATTTTTAAACAAAAGAAAGGAACACGTATTTTGTAAGTTTTTAAATAATTTATGAGCAAAATTTTTCTTTTGGTCACTTCTTTTTTTGAAATCGGTTAAATATTTATTCTCCATTGTTGGCTTGAGTTTGGATGATTTGTTCTTTTATTCTTAAAAATAAAATTGACGTCATCATAAACCAAGACCGAATTCTTGTATTTTTTCACTTTTTACTCTTTTCTTTTCACCGGAGTCGACGGGAAAAGTTCGCTTTGTTGCACTTCTTATTTGTTGATATTCGAACATGTTTTCTATTTTAATGAGCGAGAAAGATGTTAAATTATTTTCTAGTCTTCACTTTTACAAATTAAAAGTTTCAATTGGGAAGATGTTTACGTTCGATGTAACCTTTAAACTTAAACGTGATGTAATAATAATAAAGAATACCAATGTATTACCTAATAGACACCAATTTAATAAATAATTTGCAAAGCATAAAATTTTTTATTTTGTATGGAAGATTACAATAATTATTAATTTAACCTTCGGTTACACCAAAAATGTCAACTTTAATATTTTGTATTAACGTTCATTATATTAATTTTAATCATTCGATTATTAATTGTTAATTGACCATAAGTTTCGAATTTCAATGCAACAACTTTTCAATTCTGGTGTTCATAAAGTGTAAAAAGTAATGTAAATTTAGTTTTCGTAATATGGTTTCTTACCCACGCATTAAAAGTAACTTCGATGAAGTCTTAACTTTTTAACATTGGAATAATTTATGAAAATTTACTCTACTGTAAACAGAAGAATCAAGTTCGATATATTTAAACTTTTGTTAAAGTAGCCAAGAACGTAAGGTTAATGATGTCACAAGTTAATCAGTTTTATTGGTTTTTTGGCTGTTAACAACAATAATTGCTTATCTATGAAATTTCAACATCAATCATTCCATCCGCATTCGATTAATCTTGAAACTTTACCTTAAATCATTCTATTTATATAAAACTGAGGTCATTCTCGAGTTTCGTGCTTTCCACCCACTATTAAATATGCCCAAAATACTTTTTGTTAACTTTGTGATATATTATAACTGTTGACCTAAATAACCATTTTTATTTTTTTGAAAAAAAAAATTTGCATAATAAGAAAAAAATTTACTGATATGTATTCTGTCGGATCGTTTCATTACACTTTGCATAGCATTTTATAGGGGAATAATACTGTTATGTATTTTTAATTTTTTCAGTGTAATTATTTATTTTCAACAAACTTGATTTTTAATTCTACAATAATTCAGAGATTATCCATCGTTTTTCTATGGTATCAGTCATGAAAATTGCATTGGGAATTATTCCCGAATTAAAAGAATAGAATGAAAGTAGATAAAAAGTTAAATTTTCGGTTTTGAACATAAGCACAAAGTTAGGTTTTTCAAACCGGGGGGGTCTGGGAGTATGGAATACCCCCCAGCATATCAGTGATTGGGTTCAAAAATAGAAAATTATTGAATTTCAAATCATAAATCTTAGATTTTTAAAAGTTTAAAACCAATAAAAAAAACCGATTGTTTAAAAACAATCACCGGTGTGTACTGAAGGGTATTCCATACTCCCCAGACCCCCCGGTTTGAAAAACCTAGCTTTCTGTGTGTATTGTATTTATATTGTGTGCTGTTCTTGAAATTTCATTGAGAATTGCTAATATTTTAATTTCGGAAATAATCACCGATGCAATTTTGCATCGTCAAAGTCACATTTTCTCCCCTAATGGGCGCACAGTCTACCAACTCGCGGTAAATATAATACTTAACAAATCATTTAGAATATCTCTCAGTATCTCAGTAATATTTTGTCTTAAAATTTTTTTTTATTATCAGCAGTAAATTATAACTTCACTAATCCGGCCATGGGTTAAATTAAAAATTCCAGTAACTGGGACACTTACAGTCCAAACAGTTTTGTGTCATTTTACGTAATTTGCGCAAATTCTTTTTTTGCTGATGCTTGAAACCCTGACGATAAAAATATACTGATTATTACTAATTCCAATTGTGACTCTCCAATATTAATTAGAAAAGACGCTGTTCGGTCATTTTTTTGCATTGTGAGTGTAAGTACTAACTTGTTAGCACCTGCTATATCGATTATTATCAATAATCTTTATTTAAAAAAATATTAATTATCGGTTATTAATATCTGTTCTGTACATACATCGATACGTGTCAATTTTTATTGATACTTGATATAGTATTGATATTACCTACATACCTACATAGCACATACCAACATATTATGAATATTATCAACCAGATTTTTCATTAGCAAATCTACATAAAATATCGTACAAACAAATTTAGGAAACATATTCAAACACTGCATGTGCGACTAGGTACTTATATTTTATTTGTTTATAAAAGAGTTGTCGTTTTACATCATGTTTTGCTCATTTAAATGGTGTAACGACTTGGAACAATTTGGCTGGTGAAAATACCTTTTGGGTGATTTGTTCTTTACTGACAATGAGTTGACTAGGTTATCGGCCCAGTACAAGCGTTTTATTATAATTACAATTACTTTTATAAGCGTGAGAACGTTTATTTTATTTACTTGTTTACGATTTAATCTTTTTAGAATATTTTATAATATACGTAAACATCATTAATTCTGTAGATTTAATATACTTTTTTTTTGATAATATTATATTAGTTTTTTTAATTCTGTCGGTCCCAACCCCCGAAGCTGCTTTGCGTCCCTATAATAGCATAATTATAAATGTAATATAAAAAAAATTTTGTAATCCCTTATTCGGGAAACGTTCTGCAATTTCATTGGCTATTGGTTAAGAGAAAAAACCCAATCACAAACTGAAAAGCATTAGTTAAAAACATTGCACATTTTAGCTTAACTTTTCATAGTATCTACAGAGTAGATAGAAAGTCTTACAGTAGCAGTCATGGAAACAGCATCGATGAATATTTCCGAATTAAAATAACAATTCCCAATGAAATTTCAATAACATGTAATACAATACGCACACAAAGCTGGGTATTTCAAACCGGGGGGTCTGGGGGGTATGGAATACCCTCCAGTACACCAGAGGTTGTGCACAAAAAAGTGTTATTAAAGTTATAAGTTTCAAACTGGAAATCTAATTTTTAAAAATCTAAGATTTCTGATTTGAAATTTAGTAACACATTCTCCTTTTTCAAACACAATCACTGATGTGCTGGAGACCCCAGCCCCCCCTCTGGTTTGATAAACCTAGCTTTGTGATTGTGTTCAAAAAGGAAAATGTATTTTTGAGCTTATGAGTTTCAAACCAAAAATTAAATTTTTTAATTCGGGAATAATTCCCACTGGAATTTCCATGACCGCTACTGTATGTATTAATAGTAGAAATGTAACTGAACCTTAAGAAATAACATACAAGAGGAACTCCCCCTCCCCCAGAAAGCTTGCATACTTTGGGATAAATTACAAAATCAATGTAGAGTAGTTGTTGTTGTTGTTTATAGAGAAATTAATTAAAGTTCATTATGAATTAAAATCTAAACAGAAAAAGCAGCTAATTTATGTGTACGAAAGCAAAATTTTAAGTAATAATCTGAATTTAAAAAAAGATAATAATTAATTAATTAATTAAAATTTAACGAAACAAATTAAAACATAATAAGAATTTGTTGGTCACAGTTGGCAGGGTTAGATACAAAACTAAAGTAGTAAGAAATATTTTCTTGCAAAATTAACATCAACCATGAATTGCAAGAAAAAACCACCGTAATATAAAACGATAAATGGGATCTGTCAGTTAAATGGGCCCACAAATTTAACTTGATTCTGAAGAGGACAATTTTCTGAGCATTTAAAAAAATTATTATGGATTAGCCATTAATTTTCTAGAAAACTTGAGCTCATTATCGAGCCCAGATATACTCTTAGTATTTTCCGTTGAAAATATTTCCGTTATTTTAAGAACAGTTTTTATTTAGACAAACGTAAAACTAGTTTTAAGGTTTAATCAGTGATTTTCCGTGGTTGCGGCCGTCAAAACCTTATTAGCTAAAAACATGACTTAAAGTCCCCCGAACTCAACAAAGATACTCCACAGAGGTGAATCTCATTTCACCTATAACAACATAACACTCGGATGTGACATTAATATTTAAGACTATATTCCTATATTAAAGTACACGTACCGACAATAGAAAACCCGTGTAGAAATCGTGATTTGATCCCTATCTAAAATGCTTGAAAAATTTAAATTTTTAAATGCCGTCTTATCAAAAACTGATGGATAATCTGCTATAATTTTTTTTTAATACTTAGAAAATTTTCCTATTTCTAACGGTCTTTAGGAAAAAGTTAAATTTCTGAGCCCATATAACTGACAGTAACCCGATAAGTTTTGGGTAGAAATTTAAAAGAATATATTAATTATTCCAAACTTTTGAATCAAAATTTTGCATACTGTGAGGGACGAGTACTCGATAAACCTTAAAAAATTTTAATTATTTTTCAAAATTTACAACCCTAACGTAAATTCCAAGAGTAATTTCTTCCAGCTAACTTTAAATTTTAAATTCAAATATAATTCCGTTTTACCAATTTTCAAATCCAAATCAAAAATTGCCATATTATAATTTGTTTTTGAGATAGATATCACTGAGACGATGGAAATCAAAATTGAAAGAAAAGCGCACCTATTATATGCACTCGCATTGAATAAATTTGAGCCAAAATTATGTCATAATTATCTCAAGTTAAATTGAAATAAAATTTAAAGAGACAAGATCAAACCGCCATTTTGGCAGTAAAGACCTGGCTTTTTCACCTAGTTCTTACAGCTTCAACATATGAAGAGAAAAACTAGAACCAAAGAAAATTTAACATTAATATTAAAATCAAAAATTATAAATCAAATAAATTAAAAATGTGTCCAAAATCCAATTGAGGATCATGGACCACAACATTAACTCTACTGGATTTAATTACTCAACCAAGAGTTTACAATAAAATTCATCCAAACAATTGGATTTTAAAATTACCCATTATTTTCATTGGACGTACTTCCAAAATAGTTATTTTGATTGTGGGGGAGTATAAACAAATAAAAAATATTTAAGAAAAGCTCCACATTAATTAATTTAAATTCTAATATTTAACAATTTAATATAGAAAAACCAAAATTCCTAAGCTTTGTCAAGTTTCAAATCGCCAACTTATTCAGTTTTTGGGTTTTACACGCAAACAACAAATATTGGGTAACAGGTAAAGCGTTAATGAGCCCGGACAAAATACATGAAGGTAGAAAGATAGGCAAAGATGCTAACGAGAATTTCAATTTTCCTTGTTTTTATGGTATCTTCAAATGGCCAGACTTATGTAAATCTAGACATTTAATTCTATGAAATTCTTTGAAGTCTGCAATTATTTGAACCCAGAATTAAAATCAGTTAATTAGCAAACTAAACATTTTTATGTCTCAAGAAAATTCACATAAAATATACTGGACGCAGGAAACGTCTTATAGGATACTTGTTATTTTCGGAATCAAATACACGCATGTAGACTTTCTTATTAACACAACAAAATTGCGTATTTCAATTAAGGTTAATTTGATATCAAACTGATTTTTAATGGAAGTTTCGTAGCAACGCTTAGGAAAACCTTGCTCTAAAAACAATAAATTGGGTTTTTGTAAATTAATACAAATACCACGTATTGTTTTTAATATATCTTATAGAATTTTATTAACCACCACCGTCTAGACTTTGCTAATCCTTTATAATTAATTAAAAGTCGAGTAGGAAAACAACTCGAAATTTTATTTTCAACTTATTACCATATTATAAGATGTTCTAAATCAATTTCTAATTTTGATTGCCTGTAACACGGGCACCATAATTTTTGACGAGTTTCGATTTTACAGCTGATTCTAATGACGAAAATTTAAAAATCGTAAACCTTGATTAGAGCAATTTGCATAGTAAATTGCATATTATTTTGTTATGGTAATTACTGAACCGCTTATGCAAATTCCATCCACTAGAAGTAATCAGAACTATAAGCAATAAACTTAATTAAAGATTCATAAAATTTACTGTACTTTACCGCACAATATATTATATAAAAGTAATAACATTAATTTATTATTATTATATTCTTTTTTATTTCCAGGTACGTTTTAGTTCCTGAAAAAAATACACTTCACAATCCTAGTCCTAGATTTCTTCCTCTGGATTCGCCATTCGCAAAAACTCCAAATCCAACACATCCGCCCTTATTTGCAGCTATTCTTAGACGAACAACTGGAATCAAAGTACTCGAGTGCCATGCGTTTATATGCAAACGCGAAGTAGCAGCTAATGCTCTTGTTAGATGTTGTTTTCATGCTTACGCGGATTCATCTTATGCAAAACAAGTCGATACGGCTGGAAGTTTGTATGGAACAATAGCTTCACAACGATCAACATCAAAAGAAAAGGTGAGCCAATTTGTATGCAGTATTGAAAAGTTAATTTAAAAAAGTACTTTCACTTACTGGTTAGTTAACGAGCTCAATAAACAAAATTGAGATTTCAACTGCAATTATCAATAATTTCAACAATTAACGTGTTATGTAACACATAATAATCTCAACAGGTTGAAGACTGGAAATTAAATCGATCGACATCTGGTTCTACAATGACAATCAACACAATAACGAATGGCAAAGACGATATTAGCATATACAACGGCGACGAAAATCATAAAGTCTGGGCTGGTTCGCAGGATAACTTGGATGGTATTTACGACGTTTATTCAACTTCTACCATAAGTAGAACACCGAGGCCACGACAAATAGCAGCTCCGGTTGCCGTACCACCGCCTCCAGCTAAAGAAAAAAACAAAAAGTATAAAAAAAAGTTGATGTCGTCGAAAGAAGATTTGTATCATCCGATGATGAACGGAAAAGCCAATAGCATATCTGGTACAATGATGAAATCGAAACCGTCAAACCATTATCCGCCGCCTCCTCATCATCAACATCAACAACAACAACAACCCGTTTACGTTATGGCTCATCCTCAAACGTTGCCGAACCCTAAACTCATGAAACATTACGGAAACACATTTTCTCATCGACCTCGGGGGAGAATGCTTGTTCCTGCACGTCCAATACCTCCACCTCTAGTCCCAGTAGCAAATGTTGTAATGCCAACGACATTACCAAAAAACAAAAAGAAGAACAAACAAATGGTGGAAGAACCCATGTATCTGCCCAGTAATCGAGCGCTTTCGCCAATTTCAAGTTATCAACCAGTCAACTTTCCCCACGAAGCATACATGATGCATCAGTATGCAACCATGGAATCGCAGGGAAAACTTACCAAAAAGCGAGAAAAACAAGAGAAGCAACAGCAGCAGGCGGCTAATAAAATGAATAAAAAATTTACCCAAAGTATGAACGGTTTAGATGATCCCAATTTGGGAGACGAAAGTCCCTACAACACTGGAATATATCGGAAAAAGGGGCACCTGAACGAAAGAGCTTTTTCTTATTCGATCAGACAGGAACATCGGTCGAGGAGTTACGGTTCATTGGCCAATTTGAAGTTCGCAAGTCCAATTCCAAATGGCGTTCATGAAGTAAGTACTACACGTTTTTTATAATACTTTTATATTATTAAGGTCAGAGATTTTGAATGGTAATTTTGGAAACGTATCTCATTGTTTATTATATTGTAAAATAAATAACATAGTTTAATTAAGTCTCAAGGAGTAAAATTTAAATTAAAATTAATTGTGATGTGTTAAAGGTAGAAGACCGCGAAGATATTAAAAAAGAGAGAGAGATAATGCAAATGGTACACGATTTAGATCTGTCTGGTGATGAAATCGAAAGAACTGAAGTTCCACGAGGAATATACGAATCTCGAATGAATTCTACTACGATGCCATTAGTTATCACGAGTGCTCAAATTAATGGAAGAGGACATAAAAAATAAGGTAGGTAAAATCCTTTTGTTTAAACTAGGATAAGTAGCCACGTATTTTATGAAAAGACTGAAGTATAATAATTATTGGAGAATCCCTAGAAATGCAAATTAAACAATGGCATACTTGAAGTGTTTCCCATCAGTAAATGATTAGCTGCCGGCCTTAGAAAGGAAGCGGACGATAATTAACAACCACTGAGCTTAAATTATAACGATTCTATTAACATAATATGTATCTTCATAATGTGGAAGTTTGACGTAATTCGAGATAACGTAAGAGAAAATGGCCATATAACCCAGCAATTGATTTACTTCTGTAATGTTGAATTACCAGTGGGCAAAATGACGTGTACGAGTAACCTGTTGCAAAAGAAATTTGTAGAACTGGTGTGTAAATTAGTTAAGGTGTGTAAATTAACGGTGTTAATATTTAACATTCAGTTGAAAAGAAATTGAAAAAAATTTCTCAAATTGAAGATTAGCAAGTAGTGATTTAATAAACGTAGGTCATCGGACACCAATAAAATTGCGTTTGCACCCACATTATATGTTGTTCTTATGATAGTGCATTAATTTACCGTTGCAATCCTCACACGCATATCTCCGCAGAGTTTAGTGTTACGAAACCTTCATCGATATCTGGAGGCCGATTAAAAATATATTTTTAATTTTTTTTATTCCAATCATTGCAAGTGTGACACAATAATGATGTTGATTTATCCATAAAATGTTATTAATGTTATTAGAAATCCTTGGAAAGTCGTATTTAAAACCACTTTCGATGCGTAACTTATGCGAACCTACTTATTAAAAACTATCACAAAATATTTTCATTTAAACAGGTGTTATGTTCCATTTCTGTAACAACACAAATAATACTATCTTCATAATGCAATATTGGATTTCCGGAGTAGTAATATACTAACTACAATGGTAGGTAGTGTGATATTGTGTTGTTATCATAAGAAAGGATTAACAATAGCTAAGTTGAGTCAACTATGCATGACACCTCGATTTTCCATACAAATTGTTATTTCAACTACTTTTAGAAATAACAGTTGTTTCATGCACAAACGATTCTCCTACTAAACGTTTATGTATTATATATTATTGTTTGTATTCCATTATTACAGAAATACGTGAAATTTGCAGTCTCCGTTACAGAAAAGGCGCCCGGATGTGAGCAGAACGCTCAGAATTGAGCCTCAATATGTAATTTAGCTAACTTGTAGAAAATCCCAATACACAGAATGAAGGGGTCCGGAATAAAACTTGTCTTCTTAACATTGACCTCGTTATTACCGGAAAGCAAAAATGACGGTGGAAAAGGCTTACACTGAAAAAAATCGTTTTTCATATTCTATGAATTTTTTGTTCATCGGAGCAAAAATGATAAATTTTTGATGTTACTTTTTTTTCAGTGTGAGCCATTTTTACGGCAACTTTGAAATTAAATTTTTATTGTTAGAAAATGAATTTCGTGTGCTTTTATCAGCTCCAAAGAATCTATAAACAAAAACATGGAACAGGGGTTCCAAATAGACCCACGTGACCATCTGAATAAATAATTATATTTTTAGAATTCTCAACTGAGACGTCACGGTATCTCAGTGCAAAATATTAATTCAAAAGGAAAAGTTAAGTGCAAATATATCATTCGGGAGCATAAAAACTTATATAACGTAATATCATAATATGTTCTAGATCATAAAATTTTATATTTGAATTAACAAATGAAATTAATTTTGCATGCTTTTGATATGTGGGGATATCAAAAACCATCAAGAACCGTAATATGTATGACGATTTTCTTGATTTCATTCTTTAATATAATTATCTCCTAAGTAACATTTTTTGCAGGAAAAAGCCTAGTAGCCACCTGCTGCCAGGTAAAATTTTACAGGTACCTGTATCTATATCAGGCTTATTACAATCTTGTGACAGAGCTCATGCTCATATAGGCAGCGGGGCCCATGCCTGCTAGGTGCCTGTACAGGTACATTTGGTACATGCGACTATGACAGGTACCTGGTAGTGCCCTGTCATAAGCACCTATCAGGCCTGTAGAAGCCCCGAGGGTTTGGTTAGGTTCAGGTTAGGTTCCGGTTAATTTCAGGTTAAGTTTAGGTTTAAGTTAGGTTTAGGTTCGGTTAGGTTTAAGTTAGGTTTACGTTCAGGTTAGGTTCAGGTTAGGTTCAAGTTTAGGTTAGGTTCAGGTTTAGGTTAGGTTCAAGTTTAAGTTAGTTTCAGGTTTAGGTTAGGTTTAGGTTACTTTCAGCTTTAGGTTTAGGATTGATATTGATTATTGATTATAAATGATTATTGATTTTAAATGGATGTTTTTGAGTATATTTATAAATTTTGTGTGTCCCTGCCCACCCCAAATATATTGGGCCTAATTTGTGCTCACCTATTTGAAAAAATGCTGGCGCCGTTACTCAGGGCCGGTTCAAGCTATTTCAGCGCTGGGTGCAGATTAGGTAAACGGCGCCTTTAATAATAATATCATATAGAATATTATAATTAAAGAAAAAAATGCAATACCTTGGAAGCACAATGCACATTTATTTACAATTAAGAAACGCCCAATTTTGACGCTTTCTAAACTATGGCGCTGGGTGCGGCGGCTCCATTGCACCCATGGTTTATCCGGCCCTGCCGTCACTGCTAAGGCTAGAACGTCAATATTAATAAATAATGTTACCGCAATATTGCAACAATATTAGAACTACATACTGTACCAATGTAGAGTTATTCAATATTGGACAGCGAAAATCGCTATATTATTTAAAAAGCGGCCTTGATACCGCACAATTTACAGAATTCAGATGCACATTAATTAAATTTTACACCACCTTCCTGATGTGGATTCTGTATTTTTTTGTAGAACACTAGAATAAATTAATTAATAAAATTGTGAAAGTAATAAAATAAAAAGTAATTTTTATTTATAAAAGAAAGAAAGATTTTAAATATTGGTAATGTGTGAGGTGAAGAAGAACATTAAAAAATAAATTAATAAATTAAAGAAGTAAGGAAATTATAAGAAATGAGTTGATATTGTTGAAGATGTGGGTCTTAATTGATCTATATAAATTAATTACGATCCATAAAAAAATGTTTTTAAATAATTTGAATTTTTGTTTAAATTTTAAAATTGAAATTTTTCAAAATTCTAAAATAGTAAAAGATTAAAGTTAATAGAAAAATTAAACTGTAAAATAAAACTCTTTTTTTATTTTAACAGAAATAAATTCAAAATTAACAATATCAAAATTTGAAAAATTACATAGCAATATAACAAGTGCACATTGTTGTAATAACATAATGTATGGTGGGGAGTCGAAGGAATTCATTAATAAAGTCAGTCTCAATCAAGCTCTTGTTTTTATAACATGGTGTCAGGTTAGCGGTCAGAGGCGGTAGAACAGATAATAAAATGTTACTAAGTGTACATTTTATTCAAAAAGAACAGATAATAAAATTTTACTAAGTGTTTATTTTATTCAAAAAGAACAGATAATAAAATGTTACTAAGTGTTTATTTTATTCAAAAGAACAGATAATAAAATTTTACTAAGTGTTTATTTTATTCAAAAAGAACAGATAATAAAATTTTACTAAGTGTTAATTTTATTCAAAGAGAAGAAATTATAAGTTTACTAAGTGTTAATTATAATCAAAGACAAGGAATTTTAATTTTACTAAGTGTTTAATTTTAATAAAAGTCAAAATGGAAGCATCCATGAAACCGCCAAAAGGACTCACAACAGGAGAAACAACGAACTGGACCAAATTTATTCAACAGTTTCAGTTGTACCTGAAAGCGATAGAAATGGAAAGCAAACCGGATGCAAGAAAAATTGCCATATTTCTAAATGTCGCGGGAGATGAAGCGATAGATATATTTAATACGCTTAAATTAACAGATGAACAAAAAGGAAAATACGATGAAGTCGTAAAAGCTTTTGAAGCCTACTGTAAACCAAGGAAAAATGTAATAACGGAAAGTTTCAAGTTCTACTCCAGGTCGCAAATGCCAGATGAAAGATTCGATCATTTTCTTACCGAAATTACAATTCAAGCAAGGCTATGTGAGTTCGGGGATCAAGAAGAAAGAATGATAAGAGATCGGATAGTAATGGGGACAAACGACCCTCAACTAAAAGAAAGGATGTTGAGAGCACCAGACTTGAATCTGAACAAAGCCGTAGACTTCTGTAGGGCAACAGAAATTGGTAAAGACCAAATAAAAACTCTGCAGCAAGAAAAACCGATGGTATCAGTGGTGAGGAAAAAGGAAAAAGGAAAGGCAATGCCAACATCAAGTGGTTGTGAAAAGTGCGGGAAAGTGCATAGGGGAAAATGGTGTCCGGCTTCGGGAAAGTTGTGTATGATCTGTAAAAGAAAGGGTCATTATGCAGTGATGTGCGGCAACAAAGACAAAACAAGTGTCAAGACGCCAACATATAAGAAGAAACTACACACCGTAGCACAAGAATCATCTGAAGACGAAGATTCATCTGAAGACGAAGATGGCGATGAACGTTTTGAACTAAGCGAACTTAAACAAGAATCCAACAAAATGGAGCAATGGTTACAAAATGTATACGTAAGTGGTACTAAAATAAAATGCAAAATCGATACAGGGGCAGATTGTAATGTTTTACCCTTAAAATATTTTAAAATGTTAAATCAGGATTGTCAAGATAAAATATTAGATAGTACATCAAAATTAATTGTGTATGATGGGGGCAGTATTACTCCATTAGGATCAGTAGTTTTAGATTGTATTGTCAAGGGAGAAAATTATCAGTTGAAATTTCAAGTAATCGAGCAGGACAGTAGCCCATTGTTAGGTTTAAGTAGCTGTATAGAATGTAATTTAATATCTAGATTAAGTGAAATTACACACAAAGCGAACGTCAAAGAATTTGTTAAAAATAACAAAGATGTTTTTACGGGCCTAGGGAAAATAGGGAAATACAAAATCGTGTTAAAAGATGATTTTGAACCGGTAGTAAAACCAATAAGGAGGGTACCGGAAGCCCTAAAAGATAGGTTAAAAGAAAAACTTGATGATTTGGAAAATAGGAATATTATTGCTAAAGTAGAAGAACCGACAGATTGGTCTCATAATTTAGTAATTGTAGAAAAAACGGATAAATCGCTTAGGTTATGCCTTGATCCTAAAGATTTAAATAAATACATATTGCGAGAGAGGTACTTAATACCTTCACCAGAAGAAATTTACAATCAATTAGAAGGAAAAAAAATTTATAGTGTACTAGATTTAAAAGATGGATTTTTTCAAGTCGAACTTGACAATCCCAGTAGCTTACTTTGCACGTTCGGAACACCTTTCGGGAGATATAGATTCAAAAGAATGCCATTCGGCATATCCTCAGCACCGGAAGTGTTGCAAAAAATTAATAACAAAATCTTTGGAGACATCGTAGGCGTTGCAATTTATTTTGATGATTTAATTATCGCAGCGGATGACGAAGCGTCTCACGATAACATTATGAATAAAGTATTAAAAAGAGCACGCCAGCAAGGTATAAAATTCAATCCGACAAAAGTACAGTATAAATTAGATCATGTAAAGTATGTAGGAGTCATTATTTCTAGAAATGGAATAAAACCAGACCCGGAACAAATAGAAACAATTCTAAATTTAGAAGCACCTAAAACTGTAAAACAGTTACAAAAATTATTAGGTATGACAAATTACTTGAGTAAATTTATACCCAATTACTCACAAACAACAAACGTTTTAAGGGGTTTGATAAAAAAAGATGTAATTTGGCATTGGGATAGTTCTCATGAAAAAGCGTTTAAAAATTTAAAAGCAAAAATAAGTTGTGCACCAACTCTAAAAATTTTAGATAAAAATGACGAAATTAAAATTCAATGTGATAGTTCAAAAGAAGGGTTAGGTGCATGTGTACTGCAAAAGGAGCAGCCAGTGTCTTTTTATTCAAAAGCACTCACAGATACTCAGATTAGATGGGCTCCAATTGAAAAAGAATTATATGCAATTTGTGCAGCGGTACAAAGGTATCATCAATTTATTTATGGTCGCAAAGTTGTAATTGAAACCGATCACAAGCCATTAGTGTCTATATTTGCCAAGGACATAAGTAAAATTAGTAATAGGCTACAAAGAATGATTTTAAAGTTATTAAAATATGAACTTGTCATAAATTATAGGCCGGGTAGTAAAATGTACGTCGCCGATTATTTATCGCGACATTTTTTAAAAAACAATGCGCAAGATGATGTCACGTTGTGTGAAATGGTACATTGCCTTGAAGTCGATCTACCAATTTCAAAGAATAGGTTACAACAAATAAAAATCGCAACTAAAGAAGATCAAATATTAAAGCAAGTTTTAAATTGGCATTATCAGGGATGGCCAAAAAATAATAAACTCTTAAATAAGGAACTTAAAGTTCTATTTAACTTACGAAATGAATTAACAATACAAGATAACATTATTTATAAAAATAATAGGGTAGTTATTCCTAGAATAATGCGTGGGGAAATGCTAAGCTTATTACATGAAGGTCATTTAGGCATAACAAAATGCTTACAAAGAGCACGTACGTTGTTATATTGGTATGGAATGACAACAGATATCATAAAGCTAATTAATTCTTGCACAGCTTGTGAAAAATATCGCGTTACAAATAAAAAAGAACCTATAATATCACATAAAATTCCAACCATACCGTTTTTAAAAGTAGGAATCGACATTTTATATTATAATGGACATGATTACTTAGTTTTGATAGATTATATGTCAAAATGGATCGAGGTCAAATCATTAAAATATAAAACAGCGGAAGAGGTAATTACAAAATTAAAAAATATTTTTGCAATTCATGGAATACCAAAAATAATAATAAGTGATAATATGCCTTTTGGAAGTTCAAAATTCAAAAATTTTGCCAATGAATGGGACATGGAAATAATAACATCCAGCCCTAGATACCCAAAATCAAACGGGCTAGCGGAAAAGGCGGTAGGGATAGTAAAAAATATAATGAGAAAATGTAAAACCGGTAATTCAAACATACATTTAGGCCTACTTAATTATAGGAATTCAGTAGTAGCAGGGTTAAACAAAACACCTAGCGAAATGCTAATGGGTCGAGTGTTAAGAACAAAAATTCCATGTACGGCTAATATTTTAAAACCGAAATTTTTTAGCAGTAAAGATTTAGAATTAAAAAGAACAGAAGTTCAAGTAAAAACACAGGATTATTATAATAGAAATACACAAAAGAGAGAAGGTTTTGAAAAAGGAGAAAATGTAACAATTCAGAATCTTCCTGATAAACGTGGTCACCAGGAAAAATCATAGAAGTGAGTAACACTCCAAGGTCCTATAGAATTAAAAATAGTTCGGGCAATATAGTTAGGCGAAATAGCCATCATTTAAGAAAATCAAATAATGAGTTCACCGAGGAACTACCGGAACTAGATTTAAATTTAGATTCAGAAAACAATGATCAAATAGCGGGCCCTTCTATGATTGATCCAAGCTCGCAAATAGATCCTAGCGAAGAGGTACAACCTCAAAAACAACCTGAAATAATAAAAACCAGGTTGGGAAGGACTATTAAAAGACCAGAGTATTTGAAAGATTATGTTAAATAAAAATCTTAATTACTTTGTTTAATTATTGTTCATTTAGAATTAGAATTTTTAATAATTGTTAATTAGATTTAAGATTTGTAAATTATAATTGTGTTTTTGAAATTTGTAAACCCTAATGTATCAAAAAGGGGAGATGTTGTAATAACATAATGTATGGTGGGGAGTCGAAGGAATTCATTAATAAAGTCAGTCTCAATCAAGCTCTTGTTTTTATAACACACATAAAACTCATAATAATGCAAAAACTTAAGTACCTACAGACTTAAAACAGCAAATATAATTTGAGTTCTTCCGGAAGAAGTTCTGATACACGTCTACCTTCTTGTAAGTGCACCTGATAACAACCAATGTTGAATAATCATGCTAGTATATCGTTGTGTTAAGGTTGGTTTATGTAGAACGCCGATGTGACGTTGCCACAATCCAATGTTCTCATTGGTGTATCTCTCGTGCATTTGGTCCAGTATGAAAAGTACACCAATGAGAATATTGCATCGTGGCGGTTGCATCACGTCGGCGTTGTATACAAACCCACCTTTAAATTGCTTATCCGGGCTTCGATTTGCGATGTTAAACAATAGGAATTATGAGATGTGAATACTTAAATGCAGACTTTGAAATTTTAAATTTTAGTTTAGGTAAAAACATAGGTAGCCAATAATTTATATATTTTTTTTAATTTATCTTTACTAATCAATAGTATATTGAGATTATAATAAGTGTGTACGAGTGAGCTTTTAAGACGAAATCAACTTCAATCAACCAAATAGGAATACAGCCATAAATAATAATAAGTGAGGAAATAGCAGTTGTTTAAAATAATTGAATAATATCTATATATTTGCCCCTGCAAACAACTAACCCCGGTTTCGCATATGTTTGATTCTTGATGTTACATACAATAATAGTATGTCAAATGCAGGATTACGTGGTTTATGATAGGATAATTAGTTGATAATAGCTGGGAAGCAAATATGCAAAGCATCACCCTCTGAAATTGCGCACGTTTATTTTTCGATAATTTTTTTGTTTAGCTACTAAAACAACATTGGAATTAGCATAGAATAATAATGAATTCCAAGGACATCCACCTCAGATTTTTATTTCCAATAATGCTGAGCTGTAAAGAATGCCATTATAGCGAAGTCGGGATAGGTGAACTTTTAAGAGAAGTGCCTACATAATATTGGAAATTTTGCATACTATATATTATGCTGAAATAAATTGTATCTATTGTGAGGAGACTGGAAAATTCGTCTGATTGCCCTTACCAACTTCCAAACTCAATTTATTGTTTATGTAGTATGATAATTATATATCAACTATTTTGCAACTGAACAACTTTTACAATTTGCTGCTTTAATCAAATAGGAACTTATCGGTTATACAAACAACTTCTCATATTGTTTAATTTACATTTTGCATATAAAATTCGCGGTGATTTCTCCATCAACTTGACATCTTAACCTCGAAGTTTATGGGCACTTACTTAATTTAAATAAACTCGCTAATATATAAAACTAACTGTTTTCCAATTGTTTCAGATATGAGTACCTACCTATTTTGATAACGGAAACGATGCGGCAGGTATGTAAATAGTTTCACGTCAGCTGTAATCTCATTCACGAAAATGTTGATGACCCACAAATTTATTATAAATTGCTTCAACGTGTTGACTCTTTTTCATGCTTTTGCTTGAAAATTTTATGAAGACAGGGCAAGATTTGAAAATTTCATCAAATTTTGGAATTGAAAAAATATTCGACATTTTTTCTAAGCCTCAAAACGACCAAACATGATTTTCCAAACGTAACAAGTTAGAATCAAAATATACGAGAAAACCTGTTTTTCAAGTCTGATTTTAAAATTAAAATAAAAGTATATTTAATTAACAAGTTCAGGGTTTGAAATTATGTACTCTACATTTAGGTCGATTCGTGTAACGCAACCTTAGTTTTAATTTTTTTTATTCTTATCTCTGTAATTTGCTTTTCTTTAAATGAGTGTTGATTTTGAAAACGCACAATCAAAGTACAATATAAATTTGAAATAAGGACGAATAATTGTATTTTGTCAGAACATGTAATCAGATTGTTACGAATAACGACCGATCTATCAATGTTAGTTCGAATATACCAATACCTGCAACTTCCATTGATAAACCGGATCTATTAAATTAAGAAGGAAATATGTAATAGATATTATACAATTTAGTTGCGTACAGGGTGGAACTTTAAAACCCACACCTATATGCATTCTTTAAAAAATACTCGAAAGTGATAAATTTTAATAAGTTACGAAGTACCATAAATATTTTTTTTATTGTTAAGACATCACTTATTTTTTTGATTAGTAATAATAATTTGTTATTAATAATCACACACCTGAAAGTTAGTGCTTCCATATACTATAATATACCCTTAGGTATAAGTTCTTTAAATTTGGTAGGTTTATGTGTCACGTAGAAGAACTAAAATTTACCCTTTTAATTAACTTTATTAACTTTGCTCAATAATTCTGTTGCGAGAATGTTAAGAAATGGAAAGGTTTCGGTTATTATTATTATTATTAGATCGTTGTATTTAAGTTTTATTATATTTTTACCAAATATACATCACATTTGTAAATAGTTATTATATTGATAAGAGTAAATTAACCTTTTAAGTATTTAACATTAACATATTATTTTATTTGTTGTATTGTAGAAATATAGAAACGCAACGAAAAATGTGACAATATTATGTATTTTGTCATTCATATTTTATTATTAGTGCCATTGCATGAAAGTATATTATTAAATTATTTTAAGTTTAAAATTGTAAAAATGTTCCAGTACGGAAATCGCACTGTAGAAGTAACAATAAATGAACATACCTAATATTGCAATAATAATTATATTGTAATTTCGTTTTTCTAATTAAATAAAAGAAAAATGTATAAAATAGTATTTTATTTCAGAAATAATATAGATAAGTAACAAATAGAATAAAAAAATAGTTCCTTGCATTTTCTAAAGGGCAAAACTTAAGCAATAAGTTTGGACGAGCATTTAATAACCGCAGTTGGTTGATAATTGTTATTTTCTAAATTAAATGTGTAGAATTCAATTACGAAGAATGTTTTATATAATAACGTTTTTTTCTGACATTTTGTCAATTGTTGATATTATTGTTAATCATAATAGCTATAACCTTAATTTTCTCACATTTTCTAAATATCTTATGATGTAGGATTTCCAGAAGCATCAGAATCAAATTTTCAGCTTTTCTTTGCGGTGTCTATTTCCAATAGTGTTAGATACTGATCCTGGTCTGGATTAATCTGGATAAATAAATGGATAAATTTAAAGGCTATTTTGAAGTTCTGGTGATATTTCATCTGGATCAGTTGCCTAAGGATACCTATAATGTAGATCTTTCTGGATCATTCCATAAAAAAAATAAAAGAAAGCTGAAAAAAAGGTTATTGACTGAAGAGGCTACAAATGAAACAGCAGATCTTACTAGTTCACTATGTGTTGTGGGAAAATGTCTTTGTCGATATATTCCAGCCGGTAATTTAAAAATTATTTATTTGTGAATGCGTTTATAATTGCTCGAGCAGTTATATCGATCTGATCAATTCTATAGATATGATCTGATCTTATTATATAGTATGTATATCAAGCGGAGAAAATTTCATCGGCTATATGCTTGCGACTTCTAAATTATTACTTAATTTTTTGTTTCCTGAGCTTCCTTTCGATAGTTATTTGAAAATTGATAAAAATAAAAACTAAGAATAACAATTTTTTCTCGGCACCTCCCAAAGGAAACTATTACAGATACAGTGAAATAGTAAAATAATTTTCAGAGCGTCGAGGTTCATATAAAAAAGTAAGGTACAACAATATAATTAATAAACTTTGATGTGCATGAAGTTACCCTCTTTTTTTTCAAGAACTAAAAATTTCTTTTTGTATTGTATTGTATTTCATTTATATTGAAATGTATCGTAAAAACATTGCCATTTCGTGAAACATTAAATTAAAAATCACAAAAACCATGGTATGGGCGGCCCCCTTTTTCAAAAATTTTAAAATATTTTTGTTATTATGATGTATCTACTCAATTTGTATTTGTTTGTATTGTTCAATATTCAAGTCCCAAGTTTAATATTAACTGTGTAACTTTTTCAAAATTAAAAAATTTTTTGTTTTGTATTGTGTTGTATTCTCTTCGAATCGTTTATGTTGTTAAAAATTTGTGTCTTAAGTTCATAAGTATAATTTTCCAATACATGCATGCCACTTATTTCGAACAATTTCAAAAAACCAGTACTGTATTAACAGCATTTGTACTTTGTATGGTACTTAACCTTTGAAAAACTGGCATTTTTAAGCAGATAATTTAGAATTCACTATGTAAAAAAATTTATGAAATGGGTAAACGAGAAGCAGGATAATTTTTTTAATTTTATCAATCATTTAATAATGTCAAACTTAATGGCATTTAAAAAAAATCGTTATAAAACCATTTTAGCACTAGTGCGGTAAAGTAACATTTTAGCCTGCATGAAAGGTTTAAATGAAGGTTTTTAATGGAAAACACTATTTTTCAAAATTTAGCACAATTTAATAGATTTTGTTCGTTTTTGATGTGTGGTATTGGAAGGATAATATATAATTGAATTGAAAGCGTAGTTTACATAAACATAAAACTTTAAAAACAGACTTCTACAAATAATAATGATAACAAATTATTTTATAAGAGCGACATCTTTTGATGACGATGATGTCCACCTGAAATTTTGTTTTGCCATTTGCGTGATTAATATTAAATTTAGCACGTAAAAAAATTATCTGAATTAAACCTTAGGTATTTGTTTGCTTTTTTTATATAGGTAATATCTTTTAGTAAAAACTGGAAGGCAAACTTTAAAGGCAAAAACTTACAAAAAAATTTTCAATGCAAATTTGTTTTAAGAATTACTACATTTTTCTAAAAATGTGACATAAAACATAATATGTCCACTTAGGCCTTCACCAGGTGAATTACAATAATTGTAAGCTGGTGAAGATATATCTCTAAAATTCATATAATTTTTGTTTGATTATTGATTAGTTTTAAATGTTTAAGGTATTAAAAAGTAGTACTTTAAATGTCCTCACGATGTAAAAAATTCCCTAAAGACAGTGCGGTATAAATTAATAATATAAACTTTTTTGAAAGATTATTCAAAACCAGCTGAAAAGCCCGTCTACGGACGGGCATCTAGACCCGATTGGTTAAAAACTCGATTGATGTGGAACTCGTCCCAGTTGGAAAAATATGTTTTTCGGTTGGTAGAAAAAGTCGACTCATCAGATTGCTTTTAGGTTACCAAAAAATGACACCCCGCGTAGCAGGAGCAGTGCCAGCGTGCTGGGATTTTATAAATAGGATTACGCGTAAAAAAAAATCAAAATGTGATTGGTGTATTAAGTTCGTTGTTTCCATATGAGTTACCACGTTCATGACATGTTTATATTCTTATACAATTATTTTTGAGCATAAATTGCACTTGAAAATGGTAGATGCTTAAACAGAGAATCTTTGAGCCACTCCTGTCATCATAAACATCCCTAAAGAAACCAATAATTCACTGACTCCAACTCAAAAATTACGAAAGTTGAAAATGGGATTTTTCCTTTTAAGTTAATATCGTCTAATTCGGTACTTGTGGGGAAAAATTACCTTAGAATCCACGATTGTATTAATTTGGCAACACCACTTCAGCTATAAAATTCTTCAGACACTATTCCAGAACATAATCCATAATCGTACTTACACTGTACTCTGTACTGCTTGTTTCACAAATCACAGTAAAAAATCGGTCTTTCAAATTCGATTATTTAAAAATTTATAGGAATAATTGACTTTGATCTTCAGTTTAATTCATCAGACGCATCAAAGAGACGCAAAAGAGGGCGCAAAGCAGCGAACGCCGCTGATTTTATAGACAAAAAAGCGAAAAAAAGACCAAAAGGTCACATGAAAATTAGAGTAGCTTCGTTTAATTTTTGGGAAAATTTTAAGTTTAGGGGGGGAGTAAAATGTTATGTTTGCATCCTGTGCATCATTGTCTAGTAACTCTACTGATTCGTTGTACAGTCTCACTTTGCGGTCCACGTGATGATTACATCATCTAGAGGCCGTTCTGCTTCTGAGGTAGCCTCACTTTAGGTTTTGAATAAGTTTTGTGGAGGGAGTATCTACCTTTTGATAGTTCTTACAATTAAAAAATTACTTTTCTATATTTTAGAAAATTTTGGTAGTTTAAATAATGATTCCGAATTTAAGAGGAAACACTGTCTCCTTTGCCTCCTCTGACGAAAATAACCATCCACTTTATACCAGTAGTAACTGTAACTTACGTTGGTATGTAAAAGTTCCTGATTTAATGTTCGTTTTGGGAGTTACTGGCAGTCTTTCCTCGACGGGCAATGGCAAACCACCGAGGTAACTACCGCGAGAACCTTTTTTTATGAAATGGTCACCAAACCCTGATTGAAGTAAAATAACAGAGGAGGAGCATAGGTATTTCGTACTAAATAAATACTTATTTTTGACGTTTGAATTAATGTTTATTGATATTTTTCGTTTTTCAAACTAAATCAAGCATAAATTAAGAAAGATTTTTAGTAGTATGTAGTATATTAGATAGATGCTGAGAACACCAAACATTAGCGTCAATCTATACCAAGTTCAGCGATACCAAGTTCTGCCAAATTCTCTATATTTACACTTGCCTTCATTATTTCACCAAAGCACAGCACTAGATGTTGTAATTGCCGCTTGAATTTCTAAGCAATGTTAATGTAAGTAGAGAATTAGGTAAACTTGGTATCGTGGTTATCAGCAATTGGCTCAGGAGACACATTTTACTTTAGAGTAGGTACCTATATTGTCGAAACCCGAGTCTTCATTTAGGTAACACGATCATTGATTTTGTCAAATCATCTCATTTTGCCTATTAAACAGAGGGTTAGTACTACTTGTTTGGTATCAATAAAACCTTTGGATGGATAATGAAGTTAATATCTATCTAATAGCTAAACTATAGCTAAACTAAACTAGACTAAAACCTTTTTTGATTTATCAAATTTATAGTCGCTTTTGATATAAAAATGTAATCTCATATAGTAAACACTCGACAATGGAAATCGTGTTAATCTCTTAAAATTTAATTGGAATCTCGTTAAATCATTGAAACCGCACTGATGAGATTCATCCTCAGGGACAACAAAGTTTAGAAAAATTCCTAAACATGATTAGGTACTTTCAAAGAGAGGCTTATGTTAAACGAAAATAGAAATCCTCAAATTATTGATATTTAAAGGTATAAAAAGAATGATATATAACAGTTTACTAAATCTGTGAGACGATCCCCCTCCCCAGGGGGGCGCGAGTTTAAATATTATTAGAAAAATTATTTAATTTACTGAATGACAAAGAAAATAAAAAATAATCGGACATAATTAAAAAATTAAATTCACAAAAATAACAAGAAATATTGTATGAGAAGGGGGCGCAATAAAAATTATGATTAAAAGGTTCAGAAATGTTGATATAAATCTTTTTTTATATACAAGATATTGTAATGACTTAAGTCTTTACAGAGACATCTATCAATGCAACCTGTTATCAATATAATAACTACATATATACATATATATATATATCGGCAAAAAGGAAACTTTTTAATTCCACAATTTTTTCTTTAGAAATTGTAAGCATTTGTAAATCAAGATAAGTTTAGCCTAAGTAACAATTCGTCAGAATTTCAACCAGATTTGCATTGATGCTTGTTACTTTAATCATACTTTTTATTAATAATTTAAACATAATTATGTGCTATATTTAAACTTGGCTAAGCTTCCGCCATAAGCCTCAATTCGTTTCAGCGGCTGCCCACACTTCCAGTCATTTATGGTAGCCTGATAACTGCTGATTAAAAACATACTTATTATAAGTATTTAACATACTCACTTATATTTAAGTATGTTTTAACAAATCAGAATGCAACATCATATTTCTCGGTGCTGAGTTGGCTGTATACCAATCAGATTTTCTTACAATCAAAAATCTTAGAAAAATTTGAAAACTTCTTAAATTGTGTATTAAATGATCACAAAATAAAAGAAAGGAAAACAAAATAAAATAAAATATTAATTTGAACTTGGGGAGAATACAGAAATGAAAATGTATTTTTATTTGCTATTATTTTATTAACCAATCATTCAAATTTCAATTTACGAGGTTTTAATTTACACGTTTTGTTCTTTCAAATTGTTTCCAAACTAACAATGTTCAATTTTGTTGTCTTGATCTAACCATGTGAACCACGTATTATTACAAAAAATTGGATTGGCTTTTAAATCGATTGGAACATCTCTCTGGGGTTTCAGTTGCGTCCAAAAATAAGTAAGCTGATCTTTTAATCTATTCAAAATGTCGGGATTCATTTCTGCGACATTATTCACTTCACAAGGATCAGTGTGGAGATCAAACAAGCAAAATTTATTAGGAGTGCATCGTTCTGGTATATTTTCAACCATTGATCTGCAGTTTCCTATATCTGCTTCTTTGCGCAAAAGTTTTATTTGCAATTCCGTTATATCTCCATCCACTGCAATATTTACGTCACTATTCAGCACTTGTGAAATATTATATTGTGGGCTATCGTCAGTTCTACCACTATCGCCAAAGTATAGATCATAGTTCGTGTTAGCTATAGCTGAACCTAAAAGGATATGTAGGTACTACTATATTATTCTATTAAAATTTTTAATAACCATTAATTATTTTGTAACGGCCATTTTCGCCAATCAATCCTGCATATTCCATTACCTCATCAATATTAATTAATAAATTTGACCGACTGGAACTTTTATTTTTGATCAAATTTTCCCACTGGTTCACACCGTCGATATTGCCAAGATTACCGACGTCACCTCCTGAAAATTTTCAAATCAGTTTTAAAACTGTCGCTTTAAAGTTTTTTATACTTACCTGCTGCAGCATATAGGGTGGGCATTAGATCAGAGATATGAATTAATTCATTGTTGACTCCTTTGTTCTTCAATTGAGAACTGTATATTACAGCAAGATTTCTAATACCACCCTCGTGAACACTGAATTTAAGCTACAATGAAAAGTTTTACTATGAAATATCAGCGTTGGTAAGGAAAACTTACACCTCTAAGTGGCCAATTAGATCCTAGGTTTGCATGAACACCTTCAGTTTGAGCTCCATTATCAGAAATGAATACAACTAATGTGTTATTCAACACTCCTTTTTCTTGTAAAGCTTTCAGAATTTTTCCAACAGATTTATCTAATTCCGTTATCATACCTAAAGGAACTTTTATGAAAACTTTCGTAGCAATAGCAATATCAATTTACCAGCATAAAGTCTTCGGTTGGAATCCTTGATATGATTAAATTTAATATTATTTTCAGTCTCATCGGGAACTTCTAGTGTATTATTGTACCCCGCATGTCCTGCTAAATGTGCAAGGGTTAAGAAAAATGGTGTTTCTTTATCGTGATCCAATATCACTTGCCGGGATTGTTGTGTAAACAAATCAGTGGCATATTGTCCTTGAGTTGCCCACATTGGTTCAAAATTCTTATGCATATCTAAACCTTCCAAAACGATCTTTTCATTCCACATATCCTTAAATAGTGTAATACTATAAAAAAAAGTTAATATATAAGAAAATAGTATATTATTTACTCTCCACCGTGCGTAATGGTTTCGATATCCAATAAATCCATTCCAATAACCGAAGTGGTAGTCGAAACCCATAGCAGTTGGAGTTACATTTTTGAAAGCTCCACCTAAATGCCATTTTCCAATGAGATAGTTTTTATAACCCAATTCCTTTAGTTTCTTCGGGAGTGTGTCTATTTCAAAGGGTAGATGACGATTTTGTCCCGAACTTAAGGGCATTCCCTGGAGTCCTAAATTGAATTATTTCAGTGGTAAACTATAAAGTTTGATTTTCGTTCTACCTAACCGAATTGGATATTTTCCAGTCAGAAGTGCAGCTCTTGAAGGTGAACAGGAGCTTTGGGTATAAAATCTATTTAATATTATACCGTTGTAAGCTAAAGCGTCTATATTGGGTGTTGGAATTTCATTAGAACCATGGAAACTGGCATCATTCCATCCCTAAAAAAATAACAAAAAATAAAAGCAATATATTTTTTGGCTCCTAACTAAGTTAACTCCTAATAAAGTTCGAGCGGAAGTGACGTTTTTCTATATTCTATATTTCAAAACAATGTTTTCCTTGTTGATAAATTTTTCGTTTGTGAAGAAAGTCACTCTGAATTTTGCCGAAACCCTTATTTATCACAGTTTCTGTTTTCAGGTACTTCCAAATAATTTATATTTTAAAAAAAGGACTCACCACGTCATCGCAAATTATCAACACAATGTTTTGTTGTTTAGCACAGCACAGTAACAATAGCGAAGAAAAATAAATTAGTTCTTTTTTTAACAAACACAACATTTTGATTGACTTTCTAAAAAAATTACAAAATTAATATTTATTTTTGTGCATTTCTGCATAATATGCTTACGGCTAAAAATTAATAATTTAATATTCATAGATCTTAACCTTTTGATTAATTTCAATATTACATCAATTTATTAAAATTCAAGTACATATATCCTACTCCACGATACTTTAGATAAACTTGTTTATTTTCATTTACTTGGTAATTCCACAAAACATCAAGCAAAAGAATTTGATGTTACCAATAATACTGAGTGCTTTATTTTATGTGGCTCGATATATTAAATTGCTTAGTATAAAAGCTTACAGGTACTAATGCTGTTAAAAAATAACTAGAAATTCAAGTTACAAACCTATTGTTTTATTTGATAAAATTCCATTTTTGAATTAATTAAATTTACTTTACCCCCGAAATTAAATTGCGCGTCATTGTCGTTCCATTGAGTTGACAGCATTAATAAGTTTACACCTGCCATCTGCCATTATTGCGAACAGTATATGAAGGAATCATGATTGAATACTTCTTCAAATATTAGACCGGAAACACTCACCATGCTGTTATGAAAATTAGTCTATAAAACATTTCGCCATCGCCATTTCGCCGTAGGAAATCTGAGCAAAAATTACTATTACTGTTGCAAAACTCATCAGCACAGCACATAACTTTCATTATCTACTGATATGTTTACTGCTAGTAGTTATGTATATTGTCATGCAATTGTGCGACATTATTCAAAATACTTAAATAAAAATAAGCATAGGGGTCACTGTATCAGACAATGCCACTGTCAACACCGTTTCTTATTGCTGTTATCGTTTGGCCTATATCGTCTGTATATTATAATATTAGGTATAGGTAGGTTCCAATACATTCTCCTACGGTGCACAATAATTTATTGTCAACGATGTGGGAAACTTCCCTTGTGCTTGTAAATTCCCGAAATTCTAAAAAACAATTTATTATAGAAATATTATTTCTTTTGATGAAAATTATTATAAAACTTATAATAGTTACATGGGTCGCCTATCTTCTAGGATATTTTAATAGCAGTTTCATTTCATCATAGAATGAGGAAAATATCATCAATAAAAATTTTATTTGTCAGACTTTGTTTCAAGTTTCATTACAATAAATAATAAGCTAAAAAGGAAAACTTGACAGCTACTTACAATTTTAATCTTCTTATATTTAATTTGGATTTGTTGTATTTCCACAATAATAAGTAGATTACGCACAAGAAAAACATAACCACATAGCTTGTTATTATATTTTTTTCTTAATTAAATTGTAACTATCTAATGCTCACCAGAAAACTGTAAAGCGAAAATCTTGATAACTGCGAAAAATGAGTAATTGCACACATACGGCAAGTGCAGAATTTAACTAAATTAAAATAAAATGATTGATAAGTACATAGTACATACTAGTTACCTAGTATATTTTTGAAATGAGTTTCTTCGGCTTTTTATTTTTGCATAATTATTATGGTAACAATAATGTAAGCCCAAGTTTACAAAAGCTTAAGCTTAAGCTTATAAAATTGTTATCCAACAGTCATTGTGTACAGTTCTGTATTAAGCAGGCACATGCAAGTACCACCTGCCTTATTATTTAATATATAAACCTGGTCTTCAGATGTTCAATTTGTTGCTGATAGTTATTTATAGAAATTCACATAAGGTCAAACTACAGATAAACACGAAGATTAGACTAAGCAGATATTTTATCGTCCACATTATGCAACGAATACAGCAAAGTTAATGAAAAATCTGACAAAATTACAAAAAATAGATTCTAAGCTGAAACTGCAAAGGAAAACAACGAAATTGAAGCAACAGGTTTCCATAAACCGAATGAAAATGGATTTCAACTAGCACAGATGTAAAATTTTGTTGTTAATAAATTAAATTTATTGTGGAAGACGTCAATCTTGAACCTACGGATTTTTTTTGTGTCTTTATAATTTAATTACAAATCCAAATATTATTTGAATTATATTAATTTAACATCCCTGAATACCTAATTACTTGGACCTAATATTTGGATTTCTGTGGCACAATATTATTTTCGTGAAATTTTCACATCTGTAAAAATCATTTTAAACCTCAAATTTTATTTATTTATAAACTAAGAGGTACTTTACAAAAAGATATTTTGAAGATTTTTGAGTTGGTGTTAAATTTTTACTGTTTGGTCCATAGGCTTTATAATGGGTAATTCTAATGGGTCATTTTGTAAGGCAGTGTTTTATTTAGTTATTGTCTAATAGATCCGCGACGGTTGAGGCACTAACGACGGGAATGACAGCTCAATGAGGCTCAAACGTTTAACACTAATTTTACCCAAAATTCCACTTGAGGGCTACCGTGTCTAAAACTGCCCTCCGCCTCAAGATTTTGCAAATAGCTCCTCCACCACTGTTGCAGCTCAAACAATATGATACAAATTTAAATCAAAAATTTGATTTTGCGAGTGGGCAGCGACATATACTTCTTGGTGACCATTCTTTGACAGCTTTAATTTATTTCACGAACACCTATTGGTTACCTTTACAATAATTTTAATAACCGATAACAAAGTTTGCGCGAGTAATACTCCAAAATCATTTGCAACAAGAAAACAAAGTGGTTAGTTATTGTCAGGGTTATTATTGTCATCAAACCGGGTTTTTTCTCGAAAGTCAATATTTTTCAAGATATACGAGTAGTCAAAAATTCACAATGTGTTCTATAAGTTCAATTGGTATAATTTTTTTTGTATTTGCAACTGTCAACGAAAAATTTAACAAAAACTACATTTTGAATTTTTCAACTGGCTATATCTTAAAAAATATTGACTTTCGAGAAAAAATCTTCAAACAAAAATGATAGGAAATTTAATTTCGTATAAGGTACTAAATTTTCAGCTAAATAGTTTTTATGTAGTTCAAATATAATTAATAAAATATAATTTTATTAAAAATCAAGGTTTTTCACAAAACCAAATTTCCAAAAAAATTACTGTAGAATGCTATAAGCACGGTTTGGTCAAACCAGTGCCTATAAATCTAAACCGCAAACTGAACGAAAGCGTGCCACAAGAGTACGAGACGACCGCTTTTTACAACGAAATAGTTTGTAAAACTGAAGAACAATGTCTTCTGACCTTACCAGAGACTTTTCCGAAGCAAGAGGACTTTCGATATCGTCGAGAACAGTGCGAAGAAAGCTAAATGAAGTTGGTTTTCAAGGTTGTAAAGCTCAGCATAAGCTGTGGCTGTCGGACAAAACAAGAAAGCACGGCTGCAATGGGCTATTCGACACCGAAGGTGGTCAGAGGAAGACTGGTCAAAAACTGAGGTGCATTTCGCCAGCCCCCCCCCATTTCAAATTTTGGATCCAACATAGTCTAAATTGTTTGTACCTCGTTTGTACCTGTTTGTACCTTCCTTATTTTCGTTTGTACCCACTTTGTTTTTCAGATATTTTAAAATATCTAAAATGGGCATTTCCCCAGCCCCCCCCCATTTTGAATTTTTGATCCAAAATAGTCTAAATCGTTTGTACCTCGTTTGTACTTTCCTTATTTTCATTTGTACCAGTTTTGTTTTTGAAATATTTCAAATTTTCTAATAATGGCATTCTGCTAATGCCCCCCCCCTCGAATTTTTAATTTTGGTTATAAGATAGTTTTAATGGGCTTAAATAAGAGAATAATCTTTTTTCACTTAAACCCTTAATCCCAAAATAAACAAATTTAATTTTGGGTTAGCAAATAAATTTATATTATTTTCAACTTCTTACCTCTGACTGTTTTTCAAAAACACAGGGTATATGAAGTTACTATGTAAGGTACATGTCTGCGGCCATGTAGTCATATTTAGCAATTTTTGTTCCCGTTTTGAATTTATGTATAAAATTGATGTCAATCGATAGAGCTTCCTTTGAGCCGGAATGAGCTTCAGTCAGCAAGATGTTAAGTTAATATTTTGCCAAGATATGGATTCGTCCAAGCTCCGAGCAACATGCGTTAAATCTTAAGTTCTTTAAATCTCTTAATCTTTGATTTAAAATTTTTGTATTAACTTTTTTATGTAATAAATTTTCTTTATTAGCTTTTACTATATAAATAAAATTTAATTTCAATTTTTACATTTACCTGTAAGTATATTATTACTTTTTTTTAAAAATATAAGAGTCGAGGAGGGGGGGGGGGGAAATTTATGTTTTTTAAAATTACATCAGGTTACCTTATACAAGGGTATATATAAGGAATTGACAATTTATAGCTATTGTTGACTGTCTTACCACTTTAGGCGAATAAGATGCTACTTCTAAACATTATTGCACATTTTTTCTTCAAATAATAATTTTGCGCATTATATGAAACCAATTAAGAAGGCGTCTTTAGCCAAGTTAAACTGTCAGTTTTACCCCTCCCCCCCAAGTTAGGTTTTTCCACCCCCTGCCTAACCTGATGTAATTTAAAAAAAATTAAATTGTCGGATTATGTCGCCACAGTTTTTTTACCACATCAGTTCATAACTTTACCCCCCCCCCCTCCCAGCACTTATATTTGTCAAACATAAATTACTTCAAATAAGCTCACAAGGGAGTCTCCATTAATTACGTAAGGACGATTTCATGTTTTGACTGCCTCCCAAGTAAACGTACGTAAGCTTTTTCCACCCCCCTACCTAACCTGATGTTATTTTAAAAAAATTTAATTTTTCCCCCCTCCTCGGCCCTTATATTTTTAAAAAATAAGTAATAATATATTTACAGGTAAACGTAAAAATTGAAATTAAATTTTATTTATATAGATAAAAGCTAATAAAGAAAATTTATTACATAAAAACGTTAATACAAAAATTTTAAATCAAAGATTAAGAGATTTAAAAAACTTAAGATTTAACGCATATTGCTCGGAGTTTGGACGAAAATTTCAACTATCCATATCTTGGTAAAAATTTAACTTAACATCTTGCTGACTGAAGCTCATTCGGGCTCAGAGGAAGCTCTATCGATTGACATCAATTTTATACATAAATTCAAAACGGGAACAAAAAATGCTAAATATGACTACAGCCCCCCCCCCCAGTTGTTTTTTGCGAATAATTTCGCGACCTTTGAGGCTCACTCGAAAATACTGGAAGCTCATTTAGGCTCTAACGATGCTCTAACGATTGACACCAAAATCATCAAAAAATTCGAAACTGGGGGAGCCGCTGACATGTACCTTACATAGTAACTTCATATACCCTGTGTTTTTTAAAAACAGTCAGAGGTAAGAAGTTGAAAATAATATAAATTTATTTGCCAACCCAAAATTAAATTTGTTTATTTTGGGATTAAGGGATTAAGTGAAAAAAGATTATTCTCTTATTTAAGCCCATTAAAACTATCTTATAACCAAAATTAAAAATTCGGGGGGAGGGGGGCATTAGCAGAATGCCATTATTAGAAAATTTGAAATATTTCAAAAACAAAACTGGTACAAATGAAAATAAGGAAGGTACAAACAGGTACAAACGAGGTACAAACGATTTAGACTATTTTGGATCAAAAATTCAAAATGGGGGGGGGGGCTGGGGAAACGCCCATTTTAGATATTTTAAAATATCTGAAAAACAAAATGGGTACAAACGAAAATAAGGAAGGTACACACAGGTACAAACGAGGTACAAACGATTTAGACTATTTTTGATTTAAAATTTAAAATGGGGGGGGGGCTGGGGAAATACCCATTTTAGATATTTCGAAATATCTAAAAAACAAAATGGGTAGAAATGAAAATAAGGAAGGTACAAACAGGTACAAACGAGGTACAAACAATTTAGACTATTATGGATCCAAAATTCGAAATGGGGGAGCTGGCGAAATGCACCTCAAAAACTGTGTGGTCTGACAAGTCTAATTTTGAGGTATAGCAAAATACAGCTATTTCAATACAAATATAATTCAAAAATTTAAAATTCAAATTCAAAACAAATTTTTAATTAAAATTTAAAAATAATTACAAATATCATTTTTTGGCTTAGATGTTAGCATAGCTGTACTACTTCTCTTAAGGTAGCTTAATGATTTGCCTAGCCCAACATAATATCCATCAAAAAGAATTTCGGTTAACTTACTCAACATGATAATTTTTACTAATTTTGCATTTTAAGGTAGATTTTGAGCCTTCCACTATAAATTTTAGCCCCCCCCCCCCGGAGGATAATAATATATTTTGTTTATTACTTTTAAATAAGAAAATAATAATATATATATAAAGTTAAATCTTTTTTTAAATTTAATTTTCCAAATTTACGTAAATTATTTACCTACGGTTTCGAGAACAGAAATTTCCCAAGTGTATTGTACAATCGTGTCTATGGATAATCGGATAAACGGATCAACAGATCAGTATCAACAGTAAACAACTTAACGGATCAACAGATAATCTGCTCAGTATTTATGTATATAGGTGTACATATTACAATACAAATAGTACCAAATAATTTAATCTTCATTTACTCTAACTTTATTTAATCTAATCTACTTAAACTACCTAATCGAATATGGCAAATCTAGCTGATAAATGTGATTATGAAGAAAACGAAATATTGAACACCCAATACGAATGGGAAAACAAAGAAGAGCAAGATCTTATGGACTATGACGAAGAACTTCTATTGGACACACCTGAACCTGCAGCAGAACCCAAAAATAATGACATGAGAAGTACAGACGTTACCAGCTTTAAAGATCTATCCCTCAAATCTGATATTATAAAATCACTAAACTTGGGTGGATATGAGCATCCGTCAGAAATTCAAAGTGAATGTATTCCGCAAGCACTTTTGGGTTGTGATATTTTGGCTGAAGCTCAATCCGGCACAGGAAAAACTGTTACATTTATTTTAAGTACTTTGCATTTATTGGAACCCAAAGAAAATGAGGTGCACACGTTGGTAATCTGCCCCACTCGCGAATTAGCCCATCAAATTGGCAAGCAATACCAGTATTTCAGCAAATATTTGCAAGGAGTAAAAGTCGCTACGTTTTTCGGTGGGTTACCCATCAAAAATGATATAAATGTACTTGTCAAGAATTGTCCCCACATTGTTGTTGGAACAGTAGGACGGATTCTAGCACTAGTGAAGATTAGGACGTTGAAAGTTCAGCATTTGAAGCATTTCGTTTTGGACGAATGCGATCAAATGTTAAAATTGCCCAATACGAAAAAACACATTCAAGAGATTTTTTCAGCTTTGCCTCGCGATAAGCAAGTTTTGATGTTCAGTGCGACTTTAAGCACAGAAGCTCGAAGTGAGTGTAAAAAGTATATGAGAAATCCCATTGAAATTTATAAGGACAATAAAGGAGGATTACGAACAAGCGGTTTGATGCAGTATTACCTCTGCCTCGAGGAATGCAACAAATTCAAAAAATTAGTAGAAGTGTTGGGTTCGTTGCAAATTACCCAGGCCGTTATTTTCGTAAAATCGGTGAAGCAATGCAGAATTTTGGAAAATTTATTGGTCAAAAATAACCATTCGGCAACGGGGATTCATCGAACGATGAGTCAAAAAGACCGTTTGATTCGGTATGAAGAGATAAAAAACGGTAAGAAGAAGATTTTGGTTGCTACAAACATATTTGGTCGTGGAATGGACATTGGTAACATTAATACTGTAATCAATTATAATATGCCAGCTGATCCCGACTCATATTTACATGCCGTATCTCGTGCGGGTCGTTTTGACACCGTGGGAACTGCTGTCACGTTTGTCGTCAACGAGGAGGAAACTGCAATATTAAACTGTGTCCAAGCAAAGTTTCAGGTGAAAATTAGTAAATTTACTTAAATTTTTGTATTTTCATAAAATAAAATTTAAATTACAGTAGATATTTTTTGCTAGAATACGGTCTAAGTCTCTTTCTCTTTCTTTAAATTTCTTTGGTGAATTCTAGGATTATTTTGAGTCTCGGATTGATCCGTGACTATTTACGGGCATAAAACAATGCAATTTTATAGTTTTTTTTTAATCACAGATGCCTAGTAGGATTCCAGATTCCAATTTTGACCTAATTTCTAAAAAAAACTAAGAAAAATGTTTTCTTAGTTTAATTATTATTTTGTGGTGATCGGGTGTAGAGTAAAAAGTTTTTTAAATTGTTGTAAGTGTAATTGTAGTACATCTGTAATATGCCACGCAGAAATAGTGATATAAGTAAAGCCCAAAGAGAAAATATAATTTTAATAAAAAATCAAGGATTTTAACAAAACCAAATTTCCAAGAAAATAGCTATAGAATGCTGTAGAACGGTTTGGTCAAACCAGTGCCTATAAATCTAAACCGCTAACTGGACGAAAGCATGCCACAAGAGTACGAGAAGACCGTTTTTTACAACGAAATAGTATGTAAAACAAAAGAAAAACGTCTTCTGACCTTGCGAGAGACTTTTCAGCAGCAGGAGGACTTTCAATTTCGTCGAGAACAGTGCAAAGAAGGCTAAATGAAGTTGGTTTTCGAGATTGTAAAGCTCAGCCTAAGCCGCGTGGCTGTCGGAGAAAAACAGAAGGCACGGTTGCAATAAGCTATTCGACACCGAAGGTGAACAGAGGAAGACTGGTCAAAAACCGTGTGGTCTGACAAGTCTAATTTTGAGGTATAGGAAAATACAGCTATATTAATACAAATACAATTCAAACATTTTAAATTCAAATTAAAAAAAAAAATTTTAATTAAAATTTAAAAATAATTATAAATATCATTTTTTGGTTTAGATTTTCGGAACTACTGGAGCCGTGATCCAGGATCATCGAGGAGTAATGATTTGGGGTTGAATGGCAGCAGCAGGGGAAGAGAATATATTTATTTGCAAAGGTCTAATAAACAGTGCAACCTATGTATATTGCAAGATTGGAATCGACTTTGATTGCTTCATATTAAAAGAAGTTTTAGCTAAAAAATGGGATACATTATCGCAAGCTACCTGTAACGCATTAGTGGAAGGTATGCCGAAAAGGGTTGCAGCCAAGGGAAGGCCTGAAGTTTAATTAGAAGAAAATAGGAAACTTAGAAAAAATTTAAAAAAAAGCCTTGAAATAATTCAGATTTCGGGAGCCAACTGAAGTATTTTGCTGGTTCGTTGAATGCTATTTTTGTTCAGCTAGTCTGCATCCGGTGTTGAAATACTTTAGGAAAGACTCTAAGGATTAAGTCCTAAAATAAAAAGAAAAACAATGTCTTCAATAAATTTTCATGAAAAACACCCAAATACGTTTTTGCAATTATTGCAGCAGCGTTGCAGTCAGTTGTGTTATAATAATTCTTGTTAGTTCAGACGCTTGCAATTTATTGTACATAATTTGACACCTTCATAACAAGGTTGTAACCTCTTATCCTTTGTAATTACTAAAAATTTATTAACAAAGCGTGCAGCACATTAAGTGGTTTCGATAGAACGGTGCAATTATTAATTATTGTATATTGTCAAAATCTGGCAAGAAAAAAAAATGCAAGAAATAAATCTGCCAAAATGTAATAATACATTAATTTAATATAAGGATTTTAGAAATTCTATTGGTGGATTTATTTCCTCTTAGATAAATAGTCTCAGCTGCAGGCGTTCATTTGGCCGATATTTCTTTTAAAAAAAATGCCGAGAATTGAATAGCAAACTATAAAAAAGTTATAATAAAGAGCATTTTATTTACGAGGTATTAAAATACAAAATTGGAATGGTACTAAAAAAACACTTTGTAGTAAAAAAAATAGTATGTTGTATATCTCGGTCAGAAAGGAAGAATACTGAATAAGTATTGCCCAGTGGGCAAAAGTAATTTCACAGCTTAAAATCGGTCAGCAATGGTAGGTTTTTAGGCTAGCGATGGGAAAAAATATTATAGCAAATCTTACTATAAAATTTTTCAAATAATAAACACGTACTTAGAGTAATAATTAATTCGTCTTCCTGATTCTGACACTCTAACAAATAGTAATTATACTGGAGAAAAAAAAACTGTTAGCAAATATGCTGGCGATTCCCATTAAAATCGTGTAATTTAAATACATAATTCCATGTTATCAATGTCATATAATATTTAATCAAGCAAAAAATAAATTAATACTTCAAACGTGCATCGATAACGACATGGATATTGATAAATTGGTTGGCAAAGATAACAGATATTACTACATGCGACGTGCACAACTTTTAACATCCACGGTAATAATTCACACACGGAATCCTCTTTAACTGTTTAGGCTTTAGTACTTCTTGAAAGTTACAGAGAGTTATACCGTAACGCTGAGGCTTGCCAAGAGAATGGCCAGTCAGTCACGTCGGGTCACTTTGACCTGCACGAACGATTCAGTTTAGCTACCGGTAGTTTTTTAGTGTTGAAATCGATTAATAAACATTACAGTCGCGATAGTAATTTTTCAAAATACTTCAGCCTTGTTATTAGTTTTATTAGAACCATAAAACCTGGATATATCAATAGTCGATAAAGCGAGTAACCTACATCCAGAGGAAAAATGCAACTGTAAGAAATTGCATTAAGAGAAACTAAACTATACTGACTTATTATGTTAAGTGAACTTAAAAGTGCAGAAGAAAATAGTGTTAATTGATTAAATTATTTTATTGAAGTACATGGTATTTTATGTTAATCTTCAAACTACAAACGAATTAATACGATAGTTTAATTGCTCTGATTCACTGTGAGTGCTACGTATTTATTTGGAAAGCCATTCTAGTTACATTAATAGGTAAGTTGAATCAATGTATCAATCCAAAAAAGTTGAACGCAAAAAGTAAATGGGCCAATAAAATTTAAATTTTAAATTTACATCTTAACAGCTACCTAAAAAGTCGAGGAAATTAACGTTTACGATATTCGGTTAGATTTTCAACAAATCGGTATAATATATTTTTTTATAAATAGTAAAAATTTTCAGTGCAAATAAATTTTGTTATTATCTTAATTACCAAAATTACAAGTTTAACATAAAACTATAACATCTCGGGATTAATTACGCTTTATGATCTGCTCAGTGCACGTTCTACTTCTTAAAATGTGTAATTACACGAATTGATAATTAGGAAGTAAAAACGTCTTAAAAATTACAAAAGTTTACTATTTTTCGTTTGTTTATGTTTATGGTATGGTAATTCCGTGATTAAAAATTTCTCAACTATTTCGGTTGAAGGTTTCACATTGTGCACCTACAGGAAGCTCTTCTTTCGATTCAAACTTGTTTATATGTTAATGAAATTCGGGTAAAGAAAGAAAAAATGTAGAGCAGACACAATTTTGTCGATAGCCAAAATCTGTAATATTATGTAATAAAAAATTATTGCTAAGAGGTTAGTGTTACCAGAAATACATTATTTTTGCCATTAAAACATAATTTCGTCGGTAACATTAATGTCGACTGAGCATTAATTAAACAATGCTAACAACTTTCTCAAATAATTTGTTTTAGATATATGTGTTACACCTTTAAGATTGGGAATTCATTAATATTAATTAATTAATGCGATTTTATTGTAGACCCAAAAATAGAACCAAGCCCCCTCCGAAAGGATTTTATTCTAAATATAGAAAATTATTTCAAATAATCCAGATAATATTGAATTGTGCATGCGTCAATCAACATTGCAGTAAATGCCAAGTTTTATTATTGAACTGCATTTATTAGCCGATTAAACATTTTGAAAAATACAACAAGCGTTAATTTAAACTTTAAAAAGCAATACAAAAGGATTGACATATTCAACGTTGCGCCACTTATGAAATATCAAAACAATTCACTTTTGGAAATATTACAAAACTGCAATTCCGTTACGGTTGATTGTAGGATTAAAGACTAAAAATTGTGAACAGCCAATCTTTACGTTAATTAACGACAATTGAAAGTTCCGTTAAAATTCAAGTAGTAAAGTTAATGTTCGGATAATAATCAACACTTAAAGTAGATGATAGGTTCGTTGCTTCATATTATATTTAAACGTCACGATGTAAGCAATTATGACTTGCATTATGTTTTTTTCGGTCAGTAGTGGCAATCATAAGTCATATTACATGAACAATTGACCACGGTTTCATGTACTGTTACTGCTCGTCATCTTTTGTCACGCTTAAATTTATACAGTCGAGTCGTCTCATGAGAAAATGCAATTGACAGTGTCGCTAATTCGTGTTCGTTTCATGGATGCTGCGTTAAAAATTGAAATTAAACCTCAGCATTCATAGAATAGTTTTTAACTGCATCAAAGATTGCTGCACACATAACACTTTGATATAAAGGTCTTCCTTTAAATGTCAATGTTGTAATCTTCCTCAGTGCATTGCATCAAAATTTTCATCATCAACAGCATTTTCGACAACCTAAAAACATTAAATTTCCAAAATAATTTAACTTATACTTTCGGCTTTACTTAGTAGCAATTTCGAAAATTTATGATTGCGTGAACAACATAAGATAGGATGTATCACGTATCAGATGCTTGTTTAGTAACATATAAACATAGTTTGCAAATTAACATATTTTAGTGAAATTCATAAAAAAGTAGGTAAATATTTGAAAACAAAAAATAGAAGACGAAAAAAGTAGTTTATAAAAACCAGACTTCCTATTAAATGTAGGTTTAAATATTTTGCGAAGACACTTAGTTTAGCACATGGTCTCCTATTTTTTTTTTTAATTGCGATTTCGTCAATAGTCATAATTTAAACTCTTTCTGGTGTCAATTTACATTTTCGCTTAGTTGCCCTCTTAAAACTAAAAAAAAAATATAGCTACTGCAATTCAAAATTTATTTTATAAAAATTCAAAACAATTACGAAAATTTATTAATTTTCACCTGAAACTTAGTTTGGACGCAGTTCAATATTGCGGTCTCCTCTTCGTTGGCGACAAACGTGACAGCAGTTCCCACGGTGTCAAAACGACCCGCACGAGATACGGCATGTAAATAGGAGTCTGGATCAGCTGGCATATTGTAATTGATTACAGTATTAATGTTACCAATGTCCATTCCACGACCAAATATGTTTGTAGCAACCAAAATCTTCTTCTTCCCACTTTTTATCTCTTCATACCGAATCAAACGGTCTTTTTGACTCATCGTTCGGTGAATCCCCGTTGCCGAATGGTTATTTTTGACCAATAAATTTTCCAAAATTCTGCATTGCTTCACCGATTTTACGAAAATAACGGCCTGGGTAATTTGCAATGAACCCAACACTTCTACTAATTTTTTGAATTTGTTGCATTCCTCGACGCAGAGGTAATACTGCATCAAACCGCTGGTTCGTAATCCTCCTTTGTTGTCCTTATAGATTTCAATAGGATTTCTCATATATTTTTTACACGCACTTCGAGATTCTTTGCTTAAAGTAGCACTGAACATCAAAACTTGCTTATCGCGAGGCAAAGCTAAAAAAATCTCTTGAATGTGTTTTTTCGTATTGGGAAATTTTAACATTTGATCGCATTCGTCCAAAACGAAATGCTTCAAATGTTGAACTTTCAACGCCCTAATCTTTACTAGTGCTAGAATCCGTCCTACTGTTCCAACAACAATGTGGGGACAATTCTTGACAAGTACATTTATATCATTTTTGATGGGTAACCCACCGAAAAACGTAGCGATTTTTACTCCTTGTAAATATTTGCTGAAATACTCGTATTGCTGACCAATTTGATGGGCTAATTCGCGAGTGGGGCAGATCACCAACGTGTGCACCTCATTTTGTTTGGGTTCCAATAAATGTAAAGTACTTAAAATAAATGTAATTGTTTTTCCGGTCCCGGATTGGGCTTCAGCCAAAATATCACTACCTAAAAGTGCTTGCGGAATGCATTCACTTTGAATTTCTGACGGATGCTCATATCCACCCAAGTTTAGCGATTTTATAATATCAGCTTTGAGGGATAGATCTTTAAAGCTGGTAACGTCTGTACTTCTCATTTCATTATTTTTGGGTTCTGCTGCAGGTTCAGGTGTGTCCAATAGAAGTTCTTCGTCATAGTCCATAAGATCTTGCTCTTCTTTGTTTTCCCATTCGTATTGGGTGCTCAATATTGCGTTTTCTTCATAATCACATTTATCTGCTTGATTTGCCATATTCGATTAGGTTGTATAAGTAGATTTGATTTAATTAAGTGGTCGGTCAATTATTTGGTACTATTTGTATTGTAGTATGTACACCTATATACATAAATATTGAAAGATTATCTGTAGATCCGTTAAGTCGTTTGTTTACTGATCTGTTGATCCGTTTATCCGATTATCCATTGTTTCGATTTTAGAATACACTACTTGGGAAATTTCTGTTCTCGAAACCGTAGGTAAATAATTTACATAAATAGGGAAAATTAATTTAACTTTATTGTATTATTATTTTCTTATTTTAAAATAATAAACAAAAATATTATTATCCATCGGGGGGGGGGGGGCTGAAATTTATAGTGGAAGGCTCAAAATCTACCTTAAATTGCAAAATTATCATGTTGAGCAAGTTAACCGAAATTCTTCTTGATGTATGTATGTATATGTTGGGCTAAGCAAATCATTAATCTATCTTAAGAGAAGTAGTACAGCGGTCACAAGACAAATTCATTTGGAAAATTATAATTAAATCTACACCTAGTATTACTTAAAATATAATATGATCATTAATTCTCTCAAAAGAATTGCTAATCTACGAGGAAGGCCCAGATCGTTTTTCACGACTATTACATCAGTTAAAAAAAATCGTTAATTACAGATTTAAAAAAAATTATTAATTAATTAAAATATATTATGCAGTTCGTTAAAATTGCATTACTATTTTTGGTGTTAATTAATGTGTGTGACGATAAAACCGCAAACACGTTAATCTGTAAATGGCATATAACTGTGGTACTCAATGCTTAAAAAATGAAAATCATGATTAAGGCGTTTAACACAGTGAGATGTTAAATGTTTAATATTTTGAATAGATTTTTTTTAACAAGACGGCATCATAATTAAACGCAACTTAAAAGAAAAAAGTAAACGTTTAAAAGGCGACAACAAACGTCAGCTGTGTTGAAGTAACGGTATAACAACATAAGTCGAAATGTTCAAGTAACATGTTACGATATATTATTGTAATCTTGTCGGAGAAGAGGAAACTGCAATGATCGATGAAGCGTGAAACCCTTTATTTGTCAATTCCATTCAAACGGTAAATACTCGTATTTTTTAAATAATAATTTATAAGTTAGGTATTACGCGATAAAAATTGTATACCAAAGAAATAATTAGAAGTTTGATGTATAAAACGTGATTTATTACTACTTGAAGTTGCGCATACTTTGCGTACCTCCTAGCACAATAAAAGAATTTAAATTGTTTTCTTACGCATAATTTATTTGCGTGAATCGTGAGGTATTAATCAGAAAGATGATAATTTCGAATTTAAAGTAGCGTTAGATTTTATTAAACAATTTATTTAATTTCAATGTTAAATTATTAATTGGTATATACAGTAAACAGTAAAAATTGTATTATTTAAGAACAAAAAAAAATTTAACCGAATTTTTTTCGACTTTTCCTAAGTCGGTCACTTCACTCACCACGCATGTTTCGTTCAAACGAAAAAATACAATTTCTTCTTGCAAATTACAACTGTTCTATGATTTTATTTCATGCATCGTAACTAAGTCAATGTAAATTTTATTATAATGTTTCATTTTTTGCCTGCGCTCGAACTGGAATTGTGCATAAAAGTACAAATTTAATTTTTCATTTTTAATCAGTAATTTTGTTCAATATTAAACTTAAGAAAAATTTTTAAATACTAAAATATTGAGTTAATAAAAAAAATATTAAATGAAGTGCGATGATAAACGTAATCAATAGTTTTCTTAACAAGGAGACTACGGCTACTCGTCATCACCGATTTCGTCCAGGTTCATGGTATATGTAGGGCTTGACTAGAATTGAACGTGACCCAAGTGGGAACTCCAGATGGCCAAGCGTTTAGAAAATCAATTTTTTTCTCGCAGATCTGACACTACATAAGTCTTTTAGGTTAGGTCAATTTGCAAGTACTAGTTAGCTTAGCAGTAGAAAGTCGGACTAGTACTCCGAGGGTCGCAGGTTCGAATCTCCTGTGGGTAGCATTTTTTTGCTTTTTTTTCAATTTTTACGATCCTTACGTGACAATGAACCGAAATAAAACTTGGTGTTAGCATCGTAATTTTCTAAACGCTTGGCCATCTGGAGTTCCCACTTGGGTCACGTTCAATTCTAGTCAAGCCCTACATATACCATGAACCTGGACGAAATCGGTGATGACGAGTAGCCGTAGTCTCCTTGTAAGTTGTACTGAATTCATACTAAAACAGAGAAAGTTGATGAAACGCTCGAGATGTTAAAGCATCTTGATATTATCTATTTAGTAACGGTTTCGTATGGCTAACAACGTAAAGTAATATCTCCAAAAGTAGTAATTTTTTGCATAATAATTCAACATAATAAATAGTAACTCTAAGTTTCCATTTTTAAGATAAATCATAAACCATACCAAAAGTTAAAGAGATAGCTTTCCCGAAACTGCATCAACTGATGCGCAAAGTTGGATTAACGATGCGATGTTATAATATCTATATCAAATTTTTAAAAACACAACCATGGCTGCTTGATTACAGCTTAACAGAAAATCAAGTTTAAACGTGAAAACTTTTTTAGGGTTTTCCAAATTTTCAGAACTTCATCGATCTGGAATTAATTTTACCAGACTATCGCTCACAAAGTAAGTAAACGAATGTGTCGTATATGCTTTACGCTACGCTGAGCGTCATATAATATGCGATGCGCAGTTTATATTACTAGACCAGCTAGCTGAACTAATTCATATTATTATAATCAATTGATTCATGATTTATGTAGTTAAACTTGATGGTAACCATATCAGTGTTTTAAAATCACCAAACGAACCAGACACACTTTTTAAAATTAAAATGCGTAAACGCATAATGGAGAAAACGTTTGCGAATGAATTATAATTATATACATAAATATAATACTTACGGTGAATTTTATTGGCAATGACTCCTCGATGACTTTTTTTTATCATTTTTTCTGGAGTATGTTTTCTGTAACGCATTTTTTATTGATCCGCTCGATTATTATCTTAATCAATCAATGTAGCGTTGCGTTGTGACCTGCAATATAACACTTTTGATAAAATATATATTGCTTCTTACTTATGATTTCCCTTATTTAAACTTCTCTGTGATCAATTTCTTGTAGAAACTTAAATTATGTCGTCTTTAGTTTAAAATTCCTAACAAAGAATGTTAAAATTAAAAATTTTAAATTCGCATATTTATAAAATAAATTATTTTTGTCGATACGATATAATAATAATCTTAGGTAATATTATAAGAAAAAAATGTATAAGAATTTAAATTGAAATCTTACAAAACAGTAACGGAACAAAATTAATTTAATATAGTATTTATAGCGATAGTGCAGCCTTTCAGTGAGGGATCTGATCAATTCTGTTACGCGGGTATTTATTGCGTCTGTAGTTTTTTTCGATTGGTATTTTAAACGAGTGGTCAGTAACACACTGATCAGTATAGTACCTGCCACCATTTTAATATTTTAAATAAAGTAGTTAGTATCTTATAATAAATGATTAGAATTTATACTATAAAATATTAGTATTAATTATTAGAAGAAATAATATTTAAATTATATTATATATTGTCATATTCCGACAGAGTAATGAATTGAATGCTAGCTGTGCATAAAATAGTCGCAGGTTCGATCTCCAACCATGGATGAAAAGTTATAAAATTTATTAATTTAAAAAAGCCTTTTGCCGTTTGCATTGACCGGAGTCTTATTTACGGGCGATCTCCGTTGATTTTTATATTTTGAATCTCAAGTATGAGATTTTTGATTTGTGACGAAATAAAAATTTTGATTTGCAGTGAGTAGTTTTTCATTATTAAACTAGATTTTATTTGGCCATATTTGGACGATTTTGAAGTGATTTGGAAAGTTTTAAATACGAAATTTGGAAGCGTTATAGTGTGATAAATTGGAGTTGATAATTAAAATTTGGAAATTGGAGTATTAAAATTTATAGAAGCAAGAGTCTCATGTTCATAAAAATGGGTGGTCCGCAAACAAATTAAAAATTTAAATTTTATGAAATTAGAATAAAATTTAATTATCTCAATATAAAAGGTCATTTTTGTCTGTAATGTCTAAAGTGAAAAACACAATCACTGATGTGCTGGGGATATTCCCCAGACTCCCCGGTTTGGGAAACCTATAGCTATGTGATTGTGTTTAAAAGAGAAAATATAATTTTTAGCTGTGACCGCTACTGGATATTACTTTCACATTAAAGCTTGAACAACTGATATTACATAATTTTTATTTTTTATGTACACCTAAGTATTCTTTAAAGAAAGAAAAACTAAAATATGCTAAAATTTTTCATTTAACAGATTACTGGATAGTGGTGGAATTGCTTTAATAATAATTTCGACAAATAAAACATATATTTTAAAAAATAAAAAAGTATTAATATTATTTAAAAATTAAGTAAAAAAATATAAAAAGTTTATATTTTGTTGCATATTAATATTCTTATATTCTTTATTGTTAAATTAACAATAAATACGACTGATTTTTACAATATCTTGCAATCTTTAAACTTTTTATTCCTAAAAACAATTTTTATTGTTAATTTTATGTAATTATATTAAAAACTGTGCAAACTTTATTAAGGAACAGGTAGTCACACAAATACCAAATTTAATTCCGGAAAAATTCAATTTGTTAATGCGTAACATGTTTCGTAAGCACACCTTAGGTAAATTTTCAGAAACTTATTGCAAACAATTTTTCATCAAATCGGTTATTTATAGGAAATAGTGGTAATACTTATTTAATTAAGATTCTTAACTTTATCGTTTCCTAATAAGGACCTCATCGGAGAAAATTAAATATTTTTTTTAATTATGACATTAAAATAAAAATAAAATAAGGAAATGTTTTCCAATATCAGAACTTAATCGTTTGCTTTTTAATCTTCTTTTAGTCGCACGATTTTCAATTATTACATACCATTCGATAAATTATTAAAAAACTTTCTTTGCTAAATTTAAATTTTTCATTAAAGTAAAAAGTTTTTCTGAAATGTAATTAACAATGATTGAATATTCAAATGCTTTGATTAAAATTTAAATTTGTAATGGTGCTGTTGGTGCAAATATTTTCTGATACAGTTTATTGTATATTATTTTTTCAAATAATTTTTGAATATTTTAGCGAATTTAAAAATAGTAATACATCAGCAGAAAAACTGAAATTGCTAAACCCTTGAAAATTGTACAGAATTTTCTTGGAAAATGGTCTAGACGTGAAACATAAATCGAATAATCTTGTTTGCTTTTTTAAACCAAAATCCTAACTTACATCAATAAAAGCTAATAAAAAAACTCAAAAAGATGTAGTTAAATTAATAAAAATATTAAAATTGCAGTAAAGAAAGTTCATTCGACCCAAAGACGCAATATGTGACTCATCTGGTTGAATCTTCTGTAAAATAAACTTGACCTTTCAATTTTTTCTAAAAGTGAACATACATAATTTAAACATACAAGTTTTGGAATTGGAAATTTTTTTATTATAATAAATTCATTAATTTTTCACCAAACCTGTAAAGAATTTATAATCTCCGAGCAAGACGCGTATAGGTGAAAATGAAACATTGGTATAACAAATTGGTATTTAAGTTCTCGTTCTAGCAATGCCGAAATGTTGTTACGTAAAATTAAATCACATGTTGACCTTTCAACAAGATAAATTCACAACTAGCCTATTAATTACATTTTTTATTGCTCTGAAATTTCTAATGGTAAATTAGAAATTGTTTAATTATAAGCAAAAGTAAATATCGCCAATAAAAAAAAATATATTGAAAAACTTTCTTGTTTATTGAAAGTCAAGGTTGTCTAATTTTATTATCTGTCGTCTCTTTACCTTGCCCACCTCGATTATATCACGATATTATTCATGCTACACCCTTATTCTTAAGAGCCCAACCTAAACGGAAAAGGAAATCCTAATACTAAATCGTAGTGGTTTTTGTAAAACACTTTATATTATAAAATTAAATTATTTAATATTTTTGAGTTTTAAAGTTTTGTAATGATACGGCCTTTTATTATTTAAATTTTTATATTTTAGTTTCGTATCGACGAGATGATGTTTGCTAAATATAAACAAAGGGTAGCACTTTCGACAAGCTGGCATAGTGAAATATGATTTTTAAAGAATAATATTTAGGATAAACCGTTAACGACATAATTAGGCACAAGAGTACAATAAAGAATAAAAAATTTATTAACTCGTAATTTAAAAAAGAGATTACATCTGTGTAGACACCTATAGAAATGCAATAAATTTTTTACATAATGTGAGGCTTTCAATAAAGCAATCAAACAATCAGATATTACAAGATGTTAACTAAGTTATTGCATAACAGGACTGCAAATTAATTTTTGTGCGTGATTATTCTTCATACTTTCATCAATTAGCCTCCGAATGAAATTCATACTGTTATTTACCCACACGACCTTAAAAAATCCTAAATTAGACTAAAAGTAACGTTTAGAATTCAATCCAGCATGTGCTGAATGTATTTTACTTTTTGAGTAACCTAAAACTGGGTCAGGTCAATATATCAATTAAAAGACTTAAATTCGCGATATAAATAATTGGATATAACTTATAAATGCTGGCGCATGGCAAATATTTCTGAAATGTCTCTTTTTGCTCCGAAGTCAATAATTTCCAAGGAGGAAACGTATTTCTCTTGCTAAAGACGTATTTAAATGTTACATTGTTTGTTTTAACAAAACATCTTTATCAATTAGTTGGGAGTGAATTCTATTGTTCTAAAAACAGAATTTCTAATGTGTGGCGAAATAAATATTTAACTTTCGTTGAAAGAAAATGTATAATTCAAAAACGACACCGAAGATGGAAGAAAAGGTGCTCGTTTTTAAATTTACAGCTTAAATTTTAATTAAATAATATTTATTTTTATATTTTACGATTGTGTCTGTCAGAATTAGTATGTTCACAGTTATTCGATAAATATTTTATGTTTCAAAATTTAAATTTTTTTTGCAATAATATAGAAGATTATTATGATTTCCTAACTCCAATTTTAGCTTGCAGCCTTGCGGTAATTAACACTTGATTAAATTTTATTCTTTTCAGGTTTACTTGAAGGTGATCTATTTTAAGCTGGTTTTTGATAATAGAACCTTTTTTAATATTTTTCTAATACAAATTGGATAAGTTTTTGATTTTTATAAATTTTCTTTATTTGTATTACAAAATGACGACGTTCGCTATGCATTTGCAGTTAATGCAAATTAATTTTACGTTAATTTCATAATAAATTATGTATGTAAAATTATTGCAATAGGTACTAAAACTGCTAAATATGACGTAATAATAATAATAAATAAAATTGTTTATATCGGATAATTTGCACGATTACAGTTATCAGTATAAATTGGCATTTAAAACTTTTATTGCTTGTAACTGCATACCTGCGTAATGAAATAAATGTCGGAAAAAATAATAATCTCAATTTGAAAATAAAAATTAATGATGCGATAGCAGACTGATCACGAGAATAATTGGTTTTCCCCGATTTTCCTTCAACATTAAAATAGTATTTTATTATATTTATAGTTATAATATTATATTATATTATTTTATTTCTCGATAATTTATTTTTATTGTTATTTTTTTGATTATCATCAATATCAATATTGACATCTAAATTGGGTATTCTAAACATCATGATTAAGTTATAATTATTATTATTGTTAAATTATATATTATATATTTAAATATTTTATATCTTCTTAAATGTCGACATTATATTCGACATCACCGAAAGATAAAAATAATATTCGATTGGTTTTCATAATTATTAATTATCGATCGAGGAAAATAATATTAATTTTTGTTAAAGAATATAAATTATCTAATTTATTGAGTTATTATTTAAAATATTGGCATTTATATTGCATATCAATATTAGAATACTAATTACGTTATTTTAAAAATATCGACATTAGGTATACTTATTTATATATCACGAGTGTTGAGATTTAGTCTCAACACTCGTGATATATATATATATAAAATATTTACGTTTATATTAATATAAATTTTCAAGACAAATTAAACCATAACTAATAAAAATTTAAAAAATCGCAGTTGGAAAGTTTTTGAAAATTTTAATTTCAACTGAGTCATTGCACAAAAGTTTACATAGCCGAACGGCTACAACTGTACATGTAGATATTTATACATCAGTAACACTTTTGTAATAATTATTATTTAATATTAATGTTAAGGTTGCAAATATATAAATTGTTTCAAAATAAAACTAACAGATGGCTAGAACAGCGATTAGTTCGACAATATTGTGTTTGCACTAGTTTATACCCTTTACTGCTTACATAATATTTTATCGGAAAACATAGCAAAAAGCGATGCTTTCCGAGAGTCTGCTCGGAAGACAAAGCGAAGGATTCTTAGTCAGCTCCCAAATCGACTAGTAACGTAAAATTGACTGGTAATGTGTTTTTCTAATCATGTTTCAAAAAGTGTTACTTTGTGATATTCAAAAGTGTGCGGAAAAGTACTATTTTTCGGATTCAGTTTACGATCGAGGCCAACTTTGCCTTGAATGAAAAAATCTTAGTTTTCCTAACTTGCATCAAAAATATCTATTTCATCACTGGACGCTTCTGTCACTTCTGTATGTCAAATCATTTGTATTATAAGAATATGCTATTATAAAATTTGACCGATGTGATGTGAAATTTGAACACACGATGTCCAAACGATGTAATTATGATTCAAGCACTTAATACATTTCGCTATATAGGGTTGCTCTAATGACATACATAGTTTTAATTCGTCTTATCTGTTACGATTTGTGATTTAAACGATATTTTTTATTTTTGGCATAATATTTAAATTGTTTTGGTTTTGTGATAAAAAAGTATACTCACCTCTCCTCGAAATATAATCTGTTAGTAGGCTCACAGCTTTAAAAAACTCGCTAACGCTCGCATTTACATCATTTGGATCATTTTCGATGCTCGGCCAGTAATATACTATTAATATGCTGCACTTCAAGCTACCACTAAAATGGAGATCCACCGTTTAGCTGGCCGTCCGTGGACGGGCTTTCCAGCTAGTAATGATTATAAACAAACAACGATCATAATTGTCACTTAAAGATTTTAAATGCAAATTATTAAAATGTTATATTAGCAGTAAAGAAGTAAACAGTAGAGGAGGCTAATTTTAAACCAATTATTGTGATAGCCATCTGTTGATTTTATTTTGAAATAATTTATATATTTGCCACCTTAAGTAGAACAAATTTTTATTATTATAGTCTGCTTACCAGTGGTGGCTGGTGCGTGCAGGACAATCAGGCTTCATCAAGGAGCAAACACAAAGAAGCAATGTGTATTATACCCTATCTTTCTTTCCTACCATATCAGCAGATTTTGACATATCCCCATATTTTCCAACATTTATACCACGATAAAATCTCACCTACATCTCCAAACTTTTCTTTCCATTTTCATCAGGATATTATAATGTCCCTCGATTTCGCTCTCCTAAAGAAGAATATTCAATTACTATTATTATATTATTTCAAGTACATAATTATCATCAATGCTATCTTTGAATAATATTGTTGTTCGTTCCTGGCGGTATATATTTCTACTCTACTTTTTCGGTTCATGGTATAAAGCGAACGGATATCTAGCATATGAAAATGTTCCCTTTGAGCACAATTAGTGTGATACAGGCATACAGATCTTGCTTTCTGAAACTGTAGGATTAAGGATTATTTGTATTAACAGGTCGCATTTTTAATATATAGCCGTCTACAATAAAAAGAAGTTTTATTTTATATTTACATCAATTATTAAAATTTACAATTTTTGAAACGTTGCAAGTCAGAATATTTTAAACTTATTTAAGTTTGGATTAATATTGCGAACAATAAAAATTTAAAACCCCAATATTTCTTGCTGTGAGATGATTTAGGGAAAATTCTGACACAGAAATCGCTTACTCGTTCAAAATGTACTACCGACACGGAGAGTGTAAGTGGTATGCAGTACTCTCCAGTTAAACAATAATTTTTTTTTATTTTTAATATTTTAAATTGTACTTAATATTTACTGCTAAAGAACTGGGAAGGAAAGAATTACACATGATATAATAAACTGAAAATGGAGTATTGTACTTTTTCATGTAATAATTCACCATTGGCGTCCATTGGGGGGGGGGGAGGCTAAGGGAACAGCTGCCCCCCTGGCTCTTGCTTTGAACTTTTAAATTTAATTTTAATTAATTAAAATTTGGTGGAGAAAGTTATTACTGAGTTCTCGAAGAAACCACGGAACTTTAAATTTGTTTTTCTGCAAATAAAGAAAATTAAAAATATTTATTTAGTGTTTAATTTTTTTCGGACACCGTCATTTCGGCGATTCCAGTTCGGCATCGTCATTTCGGCGATTCTGATTCGGCGACAGTCAATTCGGCGACCCGATATTCGGCTATGCCAGTTTTGGCGATTCCAATTCGGCACCGGCATTTTCGGCGATTCTCATTCGGCGACTGGAAATTCGTCTATGTCGATTTGGCGACGGGAGGTATACTTTTAGTTTATTGAATTTATTGAATAATAAACTTTGCGGAATAGCTTATAATTATTATAACGTTTATTAAAATTTGTTCAATTGCTTAAAAAGTATGTAAAATTATGATGCCTGTAATGTATTATGTAAATAAATATTTAACTTAAAAATAAAAAATTATTTTTTTAATACTTTAATAAATTGTAACAAATAATTTTTCCGTCGCCGAATCAACGTAGTTGAATTTTCTGTCGCCGAATGAGAATCGCCGAAATGCCAGTGCCGAATTGAAATTGCCGGATTTCGGGTCGCCGAATTGACCGTCGCCGAATATACGTTGCCGAATCGCTTTCGCCGAACTGCGGTCGCCGAAACGACGTGTACCGAATTTTTTTTATAATTCTGCTTTGTTTTGCCCCTTCTTAAAAATAATCTTATGGACGCCCATGTAATTCACGTTAAGTGGAATAAAGTGGAACTTAATTATCATTATCGTATCCATTGGTTCAAAATATACATATAGTGAGCAGACTATCAGATTATTCGTGCCATCATGCGCAGATATTAGCAAAATAGAACTCACATTTATGATATTTTCTTATCTTCATTGTCTCACGGGTATTACCTACGATTCCATGACAGGTGACCAACCACACATGACAAGTGAACACACGCAACCGAACACATGACGAGTGACCACGCTGACAAGCGACCTCATTGACAAGCGAACACACGGATAAGTGACCATCGTGACAAGTAAACACACGGATGAGTGACCCTCCCTCCCCAAAAACCTACTGATTTTCAAAATCCATTCATGAGCGTTACTGATAACACATACTAATTATAAGTTATCACAAATGAGATCCAAAGTATAGGATCAGATCAATAATAATTATTGATATACAATACAAACACAAATTATAATTTGTAATTTTAGCATTTTTACAAATGTAATATTTTAGCTACATTATTTTTCCATTATTCCAGGTAAATGATTAGCCAAGAGAGTAGCGTGTCAGCTCCTCGTGCAGCTTTCAATGATTCAACTATTATGGCGTACTCTCTCTAATAGGATTTTTCACTAACAAAATGTCTATCTGCTGATTCCAGGTAAACGCACTACAAATAGATTAAATATTTCCTGAAAAGAAATTTCACCTAAATTTATAACTTTAAAGCAAATAAAAAAAAATAAAAAACAATAAATGTGATTCAAGGATTCTAACTCTTTATTGTCTAAAATCAACCACTTTCAAGTTATATTTAAAATTTAATAAATATTGCTGTAAAATGCATGTTTTTTTTTCCTGAAGACTCCATATCTATTAAACAAAATCTTTTATAGAACAGCATACATATATGTTCTGTTTTATATTTTAAAATTCAATTTAAAATTTATTTTGGTGAAATTTTTGCATTGAAAAAGATGATTTAAAGTTTAATATTAAAATAAAAAGATAAAATGTTGTTAAATTTGCAAAATAAAGGTATAAACAAAAATAGTATAACTTATAGTAAAATTCAAATTGTTTAATTTAATTCATAATTCGAAACCCTTTGATTTTATATAATAAAAAATTAGAGTTTAGTTTGTAGGTAATTTCATACTTTTAAAAAATCTCTAAATTATTTATACTTTCAAATTAATAGTTTCGGTGGTGAGACTATTTGAGTTAAAATTAAAACCGTGTTTTAATGAGGGATAGCCCACAAAGGTTTAAATTTAAACAAAAATGTGTACTATTGACTTATATTATACAATAAGCCTTATTATAAATATTCAATATTTCGTTATATGGGAATCCATATTATATAGAAATTATATGAGAATTTTTTTTATTAAAAAAATGTATATTGCAATATTTTTTGTATAATACTAACTGATTAGAAACTTTTCGTAATTGGTTTCAGTGAGAGTAAGCTGTAGTTGTAATATTAAATCTTAAAAAAAATTTTTTTCATCAAATGCAAGTGACACTAGGTACCTAATAATTATTTTTAGTAATTTGGTGGCATGATTTAATTATAATTTGTTGTTTTTGTGTTAATAAATAATTTGAATAAAATTTCTACCTTCAATGTATTATGAGTATAGATACTTATAGATAATCGAAATATTTTCCAGTTTTAATTTTTAGTGTTTGTTACAATTTTTAATTTATTATTACTATAATAAATTATTTTAATTAACATTACAATTAAATAACAAATTATTACAATTTGAGTTAATAATTGTTGTTTCAAAGAATTGAATTGTAAGAATTGTAATTGTTTGCAGAGAATAATTTTGGATTAATTCTGTCTAGAAAATGTTTATTTTGCTTTGTTAATAAGATTTTAAAGATCCATTTCTTATGTTGATTTCAATTTACCATTGACCCACTGCCCTTACTTCCGCATTTTAACAATTGGGCATCAATTTAATCTGTTTGTTGTTAAATATTCAAACAAAGTGAATAGATTTCGTAATTTATCTCCTTTAGTTCGGCGTGGACTAAGCTTTCCTTTGGGAAAACATGAAAAACATAAAAGTAATATTGGAGGAAAATGAAAATTTTAATTATTCATACATCGAAAACATTGAAACGATCTGAAAAATCAACAATGTCGCGTTGAATCAAAATAAGAAAGAAAAACAAAAATATTGCTTCGTTCGTTATTTTTTCCGATTAAACGATAGGATACTGAAATAATAACTTTAATATCATTAATAAAAAGCTTAACAGGCGAATTAAGCCCTATTCATACTAATCAATACTTGACTCCAGTAACCAGTAGCGGACAAAAACTAATTACAAAAGCTTGGGTGTTAAATACATACATCAAAGTTACCCAGACATGCAGATTGATTAGTTAATAATATTTCTAATGAAGGTAACTCCAAATTATTTATTTCGCCGCAACATTTAAATTTTTACAACTATTAGTTATGTTCAAACAGTTAAACATTGACAACAATAATTAACATTTGAAATATTAAATTTCCACCTTACAATAACTGTTACGGCGGTTTATTATGCGTTTTGATTGTTGACATTTCAAAGCTTCCTCATCGTTTAGCATCTGAAAGTATATTAAGATTAATTTTTACCATAATTTATGACTGCAATTATTCATAAGTATCAACAATCTTAATACATAAATCATGCAAATATTTTTGTATAGGTAACATTTTAAGACGATTGCATCGTAGCGAAAATACGGTAATATTTTTAATGTCTACAATAAAATATTCAAGTATAGCACACCTGCAATTATTTTGAAAATAATGTGAGTAAGATTGATGGGGCTTTAATTATTTACCTAGTGGGGTTGTAACGTTCAATTAAAGAATGCCTTTCAAGATATAAACGATCGGTGTGATTCGCGAATTCCTCTGGGTTTAAAGAATGTTATATATCATTTTTTTTACACGGCAGGTATTTTAGTGTAATTAAAGTAAAAGTTATTTATTGAATTAAATTGTTCATATTTAAATCAACACTAATAATTTATTTTCACATAGTTTATTGTAGACTATAATAACGTACCTACGTATACGTATATTACAAAATATATTATAAACAATGAAAAAAGTTTATAAAATATTTAAATTATATGTATTGGTGTGATGCTAGGGTATTGTTTCGTATGATAAAAAAATAAGAGTAATTTGAAGTTACACAATACGAAGACAACATAATAAAACAATTTCACTCTTTTTTAAAAAACAATTGAAATTTGTAAACAAATTAGATTACCTAACTGTCGTAATAAATTTCGTGGTGAATTTCGAAAAATCTCAAAAAATTATTCTACAAAACAATAATAATGTTTCGTAAATTATGGAATATTCTTAAGGGTGAGGCGAGATCAATTTCTTTTAAATCGATGTAATTTGTAGAAAGTTTACTTTCTTTGGGATCGACAGTTGCAGTGTAGTCCGATTTTCATTTTTATTGCAAGATCAATTATTTTAATTAGACTAAATGTTATTTCTTTACATTATTATTATGTATGGCATCGTCTTCTATTATCATCGCACAATTTAATTTCATATTTGCAGTAAATCGTTGTATATGTTTTTATTTTATCTAAAGCAATGTATGATGATTGCTTTCAGTTAAGTTCACTAAAGAAAATTGCATTAATATTGAATGTTAGGATTGGTTATTTTTATAACAAAGCGAGACAAACTTACACTCGCAAAAATTATTATTTGTAAAATTTACTCTCACAAATATGTTCATTAAAATATTTAAATAGCGACATACCGGTTCTCGTAAGTAGCAGTCCTAGATTTATGTGCTAATATTCAAGAATTGCCTTCGTAAAACCTCATAAAAGATTTTCCGAAAAATTATCCTCGTGGGAGAGCAACTCTGTCTTTACTTATTGACAAAACAAAAATTCGGCTTCGTGACTGGTCCAAACGAACTCGAATGATAAAATGGGAAAATATTAAATAAAACTATCAAACGTCTTTTCATCTTTGACTTGGGAGGTTATTTTAATCTGATCTTAACAAAATATTGACACCTCTTGGTTAGACTTCTTTACTTCCTCTTGTGATTAACTTTTTAAACAAACATAGCATTGCTAATAAGAAGCAAAGTTATTGCTAATATAAAATTCAAGCACCAAAACAAAATTATTCGGTGCAATTACAATCATAATTGTTATGGAAAAGAAAATTGTTAATTTGCGGAAATCAATAACTTACTTTATCTCTTTATCTAGAAAGTTGAAAAATTAAACTACTAATGTTAGATAATTATTATATTTAAAAGGAAAAATTATTACCATTATTAAAACTGCCCCCTTCGAGAGAATCTTCCATTGTGCAGAGGATACTTATTTATTCCGGAAATAAACGAAAATAATTCTAAGAAATTGTTATCTACTACCGTTCTGTAAAGTACACTTTCAGCCAAAGGCGGTCATAGAGGGAGCAAACTGGGGCACTTAGCTCTCTCTAAACCAGCGTATTAAAGCAATATCCAAACTAAATACATTGCAATGAATTTTAATAAATTACAGTTTTTATTTAATTTTGTCCCGCTAACTCGAAACTTTCAATTCCAAAATAAACTCAAGTTAGGTATGTAAATAGATTTTAGATTGTTTGAATTAAAACCAATTTAAACTGGTTTTTCCCTCTAGATCAACAATCAACTACTTAGCGTAAAAGTCAGATATTTCAAAAACATTTTACAAATAAAATAAGAATATTGTTCACAAAAGTATCACATTCAGTCATTTTCCAAAATTTCCCATTTAATTTTGATTTATTTTGTTAAATTAATTTTGTTATTTTTGTGTAAATTAGTTAATTTTTGGTTTTTGTAATGAAATTGTATTTGCTGGTGTTTTCGCCAACTAGTTAAGGTGGCAATGGTGAGCGGGAAAGACCGGGCTTTTTGCCAAGATAGCCATTGGTAACTGCAAGTAAAATTTTGTATCCCAAGAAGCTTATTTAAAATTGTAGTAAGAAGTTAATATTATGAAGAATAAAATTGATTATGTTTTGGATAAGGTTTTGATATTTATAAAGTAGAAGAATTGTTCCAGGTTTGGATAAAGTTGAATTAATAATTTTGAATTTAAATTTTTAGAAAGATCGGAAATTGAAGATTTTTGAAATTGGAAATCAATGTAGACGCGGAGTAGGAATTTTATGGAAATCGTTGCAATTTCTTTGTAAAATTAAATTAAAATGCAAGGAAATAGAAATTAAATTTGATATCAGCAACAGATGCGCGATTTATCTTTTTAAGTTTGCGTTTCATTTATTTGTGCATTGAGAGTTATATTTGACATTATTTGAAATTTAAAAGATTCTATTTTTCTAGAGGTTCCCCCGATTTAAAAGTTGAGACAATAGAAAAAATCATAACATTATTATATGTTATATTAAGCTCTTTAATGTATTACTTACCAAAGTCTAGTTCGACGCGGGGGTTAAGGGGTATGAGTAAGCGGAGTCTATTGCAGACAAAAGTAAAACAAATAAATCATTATATATTTTGTGCAAACGTAAAAATTTAATTAGTCAAAATTTTTGTGGGCAGCATTAAAGTATTTTTCATTATAGGTACATAATTGTAATAATCTAGATTCTAGATGATCATGGCGGCAGACAGTGTTTAAATGATGCGATAGTAGTTTGTTCAGGTTGCGCGGCTTAAGCCGCACTGACCCGCTACAAATCTCCTTTTATATTTTAATTTATTTAGGTTGGTAACTCAAATAAACCAATGGGAGGTGGGTTACGAAAGGAATGAAATACAGAAAGTTATGGTTTTTTTTTATAATAAATTGTTTAGATATAGTAATTAGAACCCTATTACCAGGGCCGTATCTCGGACGTTGATTCGGGGCGGGGGGGGGTTTGAATAATAAATAGAAGTGCGTTGCGTTAGCCCGAACACCGAGGAGCCTGGGGGGTATAGAGTCCTTAAAAATTTTTGAAATTTTCAAGGACAATCGCTCTGCTGTAAAGTTAGAAATGCCAGGTTTTGATGGATTCTAATGTATTTTTTAACGCTCTTTTTAGTGGAACAATGTCGTAACTTCCATCGCTTATCATTTAAGCGCTATTTAGCCAACAACAGTTCTACACTCCCTAAGAATGCACAACTTGGCAAATTTTAAAATGCAATTATCGCAAAACATGCTTTTGAAAGTTACAACAGTTGTAGTCTCAGGGTGCGATATTCTAAGATTTTATCTCGCGCTTTACTTGGGGGGGGGCCTCAAATACGGGCCTGCCTATTACTGTACAGCTTAATTGTGCAAGTTGTGCGGCCTAAAGATCGTACTGACCCGTAATTTTTCCTTAACCTTTCGATTTGCTTACAGTGGAAGCATAATATAAACCAATCTGAAGGTGCATTACGGAAAGAATGACAGACATTCTTGGCTTTCTTTAGTATCTAGACAGACAATGTTTAAATGATGTGAAAGTAGATTGTGTAGATTGTGCGGATTAAGCCTCACTGACCCGCTACAACTATTCTTTTATATTTAATTTATTTAGGTTGGTAACTTAAGTAAACCAATGGGAGGTGACAGACTCTGAGGGAACACCATTCTTCTCGAATTGGATTTCAAACCTCCCACCCTTCTGGTCGGGGGAAGACTTCGTGAAAGCCGTACAGTTACAGTGTAATATGCTCCCGACGGTCAGAGTTCCATCCAACCCAGAAGGGCAAAAAAATGTAGAGCGGGCTGCAGACGTGTAGAGTCTCTTTCCCACCCCCTGCAAGGTTGCCCCCTCACCCACTATCCAAGGATCAGAAGGCACGATAGGATAGTGGGAAGGCTAGAGAATATAGCCAAAAGGAAGGGTTGGATGACGTTGAATGAGCCAAATATAAGAACTACAGACGGCTGCTTATATAAGCCAGATTTAATCCACGTAAAGAACGGGAGGGCGGTCGTCTGTGACGTCGCGGTAGCATGGGAGGCAACTTGAAAATCGTGACTTGGAAATCACGGTCACGACACTGGTTCTTGGTGCTAGAGGAACGTGGAGCATGAGTAATAGGGTGATCTCCGACATTCTGCGCCTTACCAGTAACGAGGCCGTTTCACTTGTAAATAATGCAAGAAATGGCTCAATAATCATTCATTCCTATTTTATGAGAAAAGTGTGGAACGGCCGTGCTGCGACCTGAAGGCCACTAAGACCTTATAAAGCCTCCCTATGCGGGTGTTGATAGCGTGTGTGACCTTTTTTCCGACTTCGGTCTCTTCCTTCCTTGCTAATAGGCTTTTATGTTTTATTTATTTTTATTATTTATTTATTACCTCTAACAAGGGTATTCAACCCTTTTATACGCGTGCACTGGAGGAGGGGAAAATGCTTTACGCACTAACCCCGGCGCAACTGCTGGGAGTGTGGGACTCATCAGCACATGCTACCCACTAAAAACCCCTCCTGGTGTGTGACTGAGCAACCGGGATTCACTTGCGTATTACTTCCGGAAGCAGTAGGTTTCGCGTCATTGTGGTTTTTAGGTGGTATGAGCTTGTTCCGTCTCGGGACTTTGCTCTTTTCTCTCGTCGACTTCTTTGGTTTTCATGATCTTCTTTGTCATTGTTGCCAATACCTGGCATTTCTCTTCTGTCTGCAGCATGTCTTCAACTAAACTTGCTGTTTGCCTTCGTAATTGTTGGTTCACTCAATTACCAACATTTCTATAGGCGGCATTCTCGATAGTACCAGTAGGGTCTCCGTAGAAGCTGTCCTATATGCGGAGCATACCCTTATGGCCATCTTTCTTTGCACTCGCTCGTAAATTTTACGGTAGCTTGCCACCTCTATTGCCTTTCGCCACACCGGCACCCCATATAGAAGGGTGGTGTTCACCACCGATGCCAGTATCCTTCTCTTGGTCGGTCCGGCACCGCCCACGTTAGGCATAAGTCTTGCCAAGGCCAAGAACGACAGACTTATTGGAGCTATCGTGAATAGTCTCGTGGTAGTCCTTGGAAGTCGGAGGAATTCCGAGAAAATTTTGGGTAATTCGTGGTAGTCGTTTATTTAAAGCATTTTTGTCCATAAAAATAACATTTTTAATAGACGAAAAAAAAACAGAAAATGTAGGCATTAAGTAACAAGAGAAAAATCGAGTCTTTGTAAAATTCTCTGTAGCAAACCAAATTTCAGAAATTTTTTACTCTTTGCAAACCGGGGAACTCTGAGAAACTCTGAAAATGTTTGAGTTAATCCGGTGTAATCTGATGTACACATTTTTTGACTGTGGTTTTGGTAATTCCCATCTGTTCTTGCTTTTTGTTGGTACTTCTATTTTGCAACAGCGTTTCCTGTGAACATTTTTGTATTTTTACTAGGTCAATCTCTATTTTTAGACTAAGCACAAAGCTATATATTAACGAATCTTACATTGTTTTTCTTCTATTGGGAATGAGTAATTGTGAAAAATAGATCGGTCAGGACTGGATTATAGCATGGAATTATTACTTACCTTATTGCTTATTGTTTTACTCTTTCTTGGTTTCCTAACATTATTTTAATGACTTTAAACAAATAAAGAGATATGTAGTCTTAGATATAATTTTTTTTGTAATTGTAATTTTCTCATTGAAATACATTAGAAGCAGTTGAAGCAGTAATAATTTTAAAATATTTAGATTTTTACTAATTAAATGGACGGTCATTGGCGTAATATGTTAGCTGAATAACTGCTGGTACTAGGGTACCCGGTTCGAATTCGGAAATAGTCTATTTTTTAAAATCGTCTCCATGCTTCGGAGGAGACGTAAAACCCGGCGGTCTTCTTGGGTTGATGATTTGGCCTCATTAAAAAAATCTGAGACGAACTCAACAAGCTACCTTAGATATAAAACAATTAATATGCTCCAAGATCTCTAGTGATTTCGGTTCCTCTTCGATAGAAGACAACTCGAGGTCAAGGCAAACGGGAGCAATCCTAGCCCAAAAGTAGAAGAGAAGAGAAAAAGAAAACTAATCTCAAAACTAACAACATAGTTATCTTAGCGGTTTAGAAAAGTTCGAAAAAATTATAATATAAATACGAGTATACCAGTATCTTAATACATAAAATCCCAGCACTCTGCTGCTCCGGCTCCTCCAGCGTGTCATTTTTTGGTGAAAAAAGAAACAATCTGATTGGTCGATTTTTACCAACCGAAAAATATATTAAACCACCGCCGGTACTCCCCTTGGGACGAGTTGCACATCAATCGAGTTTCCAACTAATCGGGTCTAGATGCCCGTCCGTGGACGGGCTTTTTGCTAGTATATAATATTTGACCATAGTGACCACTTATTTTTTTTTAGAAGGGTTCTCTTGGCAGATATCTCGGGAGTTTACCGTTGCCTGCCGAGGGAAGAAGGTCAGAATACAATTTTAACATCACCCGTCATCGAACCGGGGATTCTGGTTTAGCAATCGACGCACAGAAGCGCCAGGTCGTTACCGTATTTTCCGGTATTATTACCGGTTTATTGATGAGTGAATAATTAACCAATCCAGATTTTAGACGGATCTATACCTTCTAATTATTAACCAGTCAGTGCAGTCTTGTAAATAAATGGTTTGGAAACCACCTTCAGCGAAGCAAAAGAGAAGATTCCGATTGCTTTCTTTAGGCTGGTACTAAATGCTTCATGCAATATTATATTTAATTAAATTCAAATATATTACTTAATACTTTACATTACGACTAGCAAGGATATTTGGTATAATTATTTTGATAAAGTATAAACAGAATAATAAATCAGAGTAGGGAACAAAATGGCAAAGTTCGAAAGTTCGAAATATTTCCACAAAGTACGGTAGAGAGCTTAAATAAAATGGATTAGATAATTGTCAAAAATTTAAGCATTTGAAAATGACGAAGGTTTATCAAAAAGCCCTGAACTCAAAAGGATATGAAAGCGCTCTCTATGTGTTTCACAATCGAATACATACATATGCGATCGCCCATTAAATTTCCGCTACTACACTTCGAGAAGTACCATTTATTTCAATTAAATGACCATACCGAATATTTCCTCAAGAGCCAGTTGAAGGGCACATAAAAGCATAGCTTTGATTCCAAAGGTACAATGAGGATGTCATGTTGAAAGAGCTTTTCATTAGGAATTGCTCTATTTCTTCTGTTCTGCTGCAATTTCAAGATCGTGTTTGATTTCTCTATGATTGTTTTGTTTGACATGTTATATTATAAAATTAAAAGTGTGCAATTAATTTATTGTTTATTAACAATAAAATTTACCTGATGTAAATTAACGCATTATTTGTACTTGAGAAAAGCGTGCACACCTAACAATATCGTTTTAATATAAACAAACTTTCTCACATGATACAAAGCATGATATACATCTGCTGCACTCATAAATTAATTATTTAAAAGTTACTTAAACGTTAAATTAAATTAAAATCTAATTACTTACATTCGTTACCATAATTTTTAAACTTTAATTTTGTATTTGTAAATTAGTGTTTAGAAATTAATGTCGGGATATTGTTAACCAGACGACATTTTCAGTTAAAACTTTCACTGGATGAAAAATTTAAAACCAAATTATCTACATTTTCTAAAAAGTAAATTAATATCAGTGCAATTATTAGAAGATCGACAATTTTTACTTTCACTGAGATTTAGAAAAAAATTAAAATATTGATTGATTGATTTTAGTGACCTTGGTCATTAACGAATTAACGGATCAATAAAATTCGGTAAACCGATTAAAGTTTTTCCGCTAGTTTTTATCGTGCGTTAATTGCGTAGAGAATTAAAATTCCAGATGATACCACGGTACACAGCGTAAGGATGTAAAAATTTCCTTACAAATTGTGAATATGTAATTATTTCGGTTGTTAGCTTCCACCACCTTCCCTTCAGTTTCTAATAATCAGATCTCTAAATTTGAAAAATTATAAAACACTTATACAATTTTTAATTACTTGCTAATCTAACCAATAGAAATTTGGTAATAATAATAATTAATTGCATTAGTGGCATTTAAATAATTAATTAGTTATTTAAATACCGAAACGAAAGAAATTTTTTATGGTAATGAACAGATAGGCAAATTTTTCAAATGCATTGTATATCAAAACCTGTCTTCTGCAATCAACTGATAAATTATCAAAAATTCTTAATTAATTATTTAATATATTTTTTAAATAAATCGCGATAGTGCTGTTTTAGAAAATTGTAACAAAAATGCTTTTAATTTAAATTAGAACATTAATTAGATTTTTTAAAAGTTGAAGTGCTTTTATAATTATTAAAAAATGCAGAAAAAGAAGAAATTCCAATTAAAATTTTATCCTTTTTTTTTCAAAACAATTTATAATTTCCCGACAGGTAGTTTATACAAGTAAAAGTTTGAATAAATGCGCAAATTTGTTTAATAACGAATTTACCTAATAAAAATATTATTTTAAATTTTTATGTAGACACAGTTTAAAATTAATTAATAACACGAATTACCATAATTAATTATGAAGAGTAACCTAAATTGCTTTATTATAAATACAGCTTCTGGAAATACTGTTATATCAGGTTTTAATAATATCAACAGGAAAATAACCAAGAGGCTGGAATTTTGTCATGTAATCGCTAAATGTGTATTACCCAAATTATGTTTTTAAATATTGCTTATAATTAATTATTATCGCTGTTATCGGTTCATATTCTGCGATAGATCAAATGGCGGAATGGGAATTTTCAAATTGAATAACCTTTAAGTGGTATTGGTATTTTTTCCAATATGTTACAGTAATGGTGTCTAAATATTATCGTTAGTATCTCGACTAACCAAACGCCAAACCTAGCTTGGAAAAGTAAGAGAAACCTGCAGCTACGCACGAATAACCCAAAATAACTCAACATTTCTCATATAAAATTGACAGAAAGTTTTGCTTGGCTTTACGATTGATTAACCGAAGCGGTTCTTGATGCGCCAAAACTGGGGCTTTGAAAAAAATATATTATTTTCCAGAATCTGGTTTCGCGTATAGATGCCTCAGAGAGATTATTAAAAATTTAGTTAATATTGGCAACGGTAAAATTGTCAAATTTTACATTGACAGATTTAGATTATGTTAGTGATGAATGATCTTGATGTTGCTGTTACAATTTCCTTTTTTTTTTTTAATTTAAATTACAATAAAATTGTGTCATTTAAAACTTTGTAGTTACACTACTTGTTAACTTGTCAAAAGTTTAGAAAGCAAAAATTGCATTCAAACTACAATAAGATGAAGCGCTGCACTTATTTGCAGCTTCCTGCAACTAAAGACGTTGTAAAAACTGGCTCGGTAACATAACGAACGATAATTTATATTTAATTGAGCCTTTGAATTATTTAGTATCTAACTGTTGAAAATAGTTTTGCTTGGTACTAAAATTGTACCGAGATGCATGTCCACTTGATTGTGAGAGACTTTCTTACAAAGAAATTAACAATTCAAATCGGTTTTATTGGGGTAATTAATGAGGTTTAAGCAAATTTTAAAGTCAATTTAAATTTTTGTTTAAACTAGAATTTAAAATTGTAAATTATGAAACATATTGCAATCACATTAAACCTACAGGTTTATTAAAGAAAGCAACAGAGGTGCCTGTGTGTGGGGTATAAGGTGAAAATTTAAAAATTCATTTTCAAAAAATTTTCAGAAACAATGAAAATTAAAAAAGTTGCACTGGCGCGTATGTTTTGGGGTGGGAAATATATAACGGGGCTTCTACAACAATTTATAGCCCTCAGCAAATTAAACAATATGATAAAACGTGGTATGGAAGAATTTAAATAAAACCTCCGTATTAGGAAGTACCTACATAATTAATATTTTAAACTCAATAATATACCTTAAACATATTATATCGCCATCAGCTGTATTATTTTTTTATTATACTAGGTACTTACTTATTTTACAGTAAACCCGCGCAGATTGAAATCAAAAAAAAATTTATATGGAAATAATACAAAATAGTATTTTATGTCGTGAGTGTTAAAAGCGTGATCTTATTTTGCAAACTTTTCAGGATTAAAGAATCCTAAATTAAGCTAATCTTTAACTTAATTAATCTTAAACTAAGGCTTTGTTACCAAAATTGCAATAACAAAAATCGACAATCGGCCACGATATAGTAATTCTGTTAATTTTAATTTTATTAAGTTGATAAGATATTTAAAAAGCTTCTAAATTCGCTTTTTTTACAAAGAGATCCAATTTGTGGTGTTAATTTTCTTAATTATTACTTCATTTCAGGTAAATTAAAGTCTCGAATATCTTGTACAAGTATTCTTGACGCAATTAAGTCATCTCGGAATTTAACTTGTGAAGGTTTTAAGATCTTCTTCGGTGACGCTTTTTAAATATAAAGCTTAATGTGTTCGCCCGCCCACACAGTTTCAGTCTCGAAGGAATCCACTTTTAGTTTACTGGCTAAGTAAACTTTTTTCTTTTGTCTGGAAATGTATTAACTAACTTATAAAAAAGAAAGAGATATAATTTAAGCACAAATTAATAATAAATTATTAAGAAATATATTTGAATCGGCCGACCTTATGATGATTATCTCATTAATTGCAGTTGTAAAAAATCAACAGGAAATATCAAAAATTTGGCCGTCAAAATTTTTTTAAATATAAATAACTATTTCGCAATCATTTTGCTTTTGTTAAAATTTTTTGCAATCGCAGCAGTAGTTGACAACGTTTTTATTATCTCCATTATATTTATATGTATCTACAAGGGTAAAGTTTTTTTTTTGTAAAAAAAGAAAGAACCCTTAACAATGTTCGCTCATTGTGTACATCAGTTTACTTTTGTGTGATCTTGCCAACCCAAATTATTTCTAATTAATTAAACAAGTTACTGAAGCAAAATAAAACTTAAAATTAGTAAACTTATCTTTAGGTAATCTTCGAAATTAATTAAGGATCACGGTCGATTATGAAAATTGGTGGTTTTGCAAATTTGTCGGCAAGAATGAATTAAACATTAATATTTGTCGTCGAAATTTGAAACAGGTAACGTTAATTTTATTTAAATAATGACTGGCGTCACGTATTAATATTAACGTTAAATTTTGCTTCAAATTTTTTGCATTTAACGGTTAAATTAATTACTTTCACTTTAAAAGCTTTAATCCGAAGCAATAGTATGCACATTTGTGCAGATTTATTAATAAGTTCAGCAGGGAAATAGGTTCATTAACGGTGCGGTGTTATGACTTTTTGTCATTATGCAGTTTAGCAATTATTAATTTTTCATCAAATTTTTTTAATGGTAAGATACTGAATATGTGAATATGTGATGGGTCTGGGCAATTGCTTTGCGTTTATATCTTTGCTTATATGTATAACGACTTACGTCTGTCTATCCTTAACGTATCCCTGATTGGTTCATTTTAAGTTACCAACCTAAAAATTTAAAGTTTAAGAGAGACAAAAGTAATTTCACACCAATCGAGTTCCACATCATTTAAGACTAGGAGGCTATGTGTTTCCATACCTAACGCATTTCTGAGTAGAGGTGGTTAAGTTACTCAATTAGCTTAAGTGGTTCAGTTAAATTGGTTAAGTTACCAAGCTGAAAAATGTTAGGTTTTGAAAACTTGCCTGGTCTGTGCGCGCTTTAGGTCACATTACCTGAACAATCAAGTTGCACACTAATTTAAATCCGCATCAGTCAAACATAGAATCTAAGCAATCGAGTTAGTAATACATAAAATCCCAATTCGGTTTGTAAAGCTCTTCTTGTTGTTTTATTTTGTAAATATCGGCATAAAGTTAGTCATTAGATATGCAAAATGTAAATTTAAAAACGTTTCACCATTAACTTCTTATAAACTAAAAACTAATTATCAAAAAAAAAGTATAAATAGCTTTTCTAGATAGGAAAGGAGACACTCACTAAAAACCCACGAACTTCCAATTAAAAACTGTTAACGTGCTCTCATTTTACGCAAATCGATGACAAATATCAGTTTGCGTCACTTCGGCTAAGTGTGACCCTTAGCTAATCTGCTCTTAATTACTTTTAAGTGGAAATTTAGTTAAGCTATCCATAAATTTAACAACACCGCATTTGTTTAATAACAATTCCTCAGACCCGTAGCCAAGGAGGGGTACCTGGGGCACGTGCCCCCCCCCCCCAAATGTAAAAAAACAACATTTGCTTGTAATAATAAAAATTCCCGGAAGGGGATCCTGGAAAATGTTACTTTTTACAAAAGGCTTTTATGAGTGCCCCTCCCCCCGAAATGAAATCCTGGCTACGGGCCTGCAAATTCTTATGCTTAAATTTAGGTGTTCACTAAATTCAGCCGAGCAATGAAAATAAGTGGCACTTAACGATAAAGAAACGCTTAACACCTGTAAGTGTAGATGATGCAAACGGGAACTACAGTTAAAATTTAGGTGATTCTTAAATTGGTGGTGTCGTATATTCCGCTTACCTATTACTTAATTAGAATAATATTTAAGGAAAACTTAAATTATAAGTGTAGGTGGTGCAAACGGACCTCGGAATATTTAATTAATTATTTAAAAATAAATGCTCTCTTTAATTCAAAGAAAATTAAAGTAGAATGATTCATTTTTAAGAAATTGACCAAAAACCATTACTTCTACGAGTAGATAACCAGAAAACTAGAGAAAAAATAATTTAAATTTACGATTTTGTAAATTTTTCTAAACTCTACTTAAGATGTTCAGGCTGATTCCACGACAAATGATGACCTCCCAAATGATCTCGGCGCAAAATGATTCCTAGCGACAAATGATTAACTTATACCCATAGTCACGGATCAATCCGACATTCAAAATAATCCTAAGATTTACAAATGAGATTACTGGAATTTAGACTGTATCGTAGCAACAGCTGCAATTTCGAGAATTAACCTTGAATCTCGGATTAATCCATGACTATTAATACGGACAAGAGAGAAGTATGTGTTACTATAAGACACAATTGTGACGAAAAAGTTCGCAATTGTGGATTTTTTATGCACAATGTAAATTAAAGTTTTTTTTTGCCCAAAAATTTTTTATTCACAATTGTGTGGATTAGTAACACATACTTTTTTCTGTGTTCCCATAGCAAATTAATGATTCCGGTGCAAATGATCTTCTGCTAAATCATTCTAAATACAAAGTAATCTTTATAACAAATAACTCGAAAATTGCAGATCTGAAAAGACGGGATCTTCGAATCGCTTTACACATTATAAACAACCCTAAAGCGGTTCCAACTCCAAAATTATAGACCTAGAAAGACGGAATCTTTAAGTCTCTCCACTGATTAAAAACATTCTTAAAGCGGCTCAATCTAGAAAATTACAGATCTAGAAAGACATAATCTTTTGTGGTTGCGATCATTTGCATCGGAATCATTTGATTGGAGATCACTTGCTTCAGGGATCATCTGTGCAGGGAACATTTGATTGGCGATTCTTTGTTATAGGAATCATTTGCGCCGCGATCATTTGCCGCGACAACGTTCAGGCTTGTATTTTCTGCAACACATAAATAAATTTTCTTTTTGAATTTTTTATTAATTTCCTATCTGCACGTAATATTTTCTGTAACGCACCTTTCTATTGGTCTGTTTGTTTATTATTTAACTAATTGCAGGTGCGTTATTACCTAAAAAAGATATAATAGAGCAGATGTGAAATTGTGTCATATATTGTCAGAATAACATTAATTAATTATATGTGGGCACAAGGCGATGCGGCCTTTAGGCCGCACAACCTTGGAAGTATAGCAATAAATGTTATTAACCGCTTTTGAAAATAAAAATCAAAGAAACATTTTTTTACATCATGTTAAACTACAAAACTACACGAATGGATACATCGACGATAAGATTATCTTGTCAGTTTTACTTATTTCATTTCAAATTTTCTGCACAGTTACTTAGGTCTGCAAAGCTGTTCTGACATGATCGTGTCGTGAGCATGTCGTATTGGTGCTTAGACCACATAAATCGCATTATACTAAGAAAATATGTACTATACTTCAGATTGTGAACATTAAATTTTGATATATCTTTATGATATATTTTACAGATAATTTATTAAAATTTCTCAAACGAATACGTCAAACCACTAACTGCATATTTGCCAAATTTTAAGCAAATCTAGAATTTGAATTTTATATAATATATATGAGCAATGTGATTACTCATTTCCTAATAGTAATTGAACGAAACATTATACTCTAACCCAATTATTATAATTTAAAAAAGCTTTTAAGTAATCCATAAATTAGTTACACCACATGACTTACTTCAAAAATGATACCTAAGCCCAAGAATTTCAAACAGAGAAAGCAAACATGTGAAAATTTTGCTACTTCATTAAAATTGAATAAATTAAAACTCAAATATGTGTCACTAAACCGTTGTAGATATCTTGAATGCATAACAGTTATAAAAAAGTATCGATGGTAAAAAATAAACAATCAATTATTTTGCTTTAATTTAATATGGAGCATTTCATTAAAGTCCACCTGCTTTTATACCGCTATTGCACTTCGACATCAAATAAATCGATCGATTTTCAAACAATCGGACTAATAACTTTGCGTAGGCATAAGTTCATTTAAATCCTAACATGTTTAACTCGAATTTAATTATACTGTTAGATAATTAACGGTACGCGATTCACTTGATGAAAATAATATATCCTTAATGGAACAATTAAGTCATCAAAATATGATTGTAATTAGTAGTTTTCTATTTGTCCAACAATTTCCAACTTAATCGATAAAAACTAATTATTATCTTCTAGAAATTAATTAAACACTTCGGAAACTTTCAATAATAAAAGCGAGTTTACTTCTATTTTGTGCCTTTTCCGTTTTAGCCACCTTCTCAGACATTATCTTTCCTTAACGTTTCACAATGGAAACCTAAAAAGGTTTCGTCGACCCCTTAACGACAATTTTAGAAAATGGTACCTATTATAGACTTGGGAAATTGTGTACCAGGGAATAAAATTAATATTACATGGAAATTGTTACTAAAAAATCTGAAATACACCATTGTGAGCTTTCTCTTGCTATCACAAAACGGTTTCCACTTTTATAAAATGGTATAATTACAATGCAACAGCACTCTTTTATTTTTCTCTTAAAATTCTAAATTACTTCATGACACAATAATCCAGTCATTGTAAAGCTTAGTTAAAAATTCTTTTTACATCCGGCACTTATGCCAATCCAGGTTTTATTGTTGCATAAAATGAAAGACTTAAGAAGTAAGCTTTTTTAATTTCTTTGAGAAAGAAAATGATCCAATTTTACTAAATTAACCCGCATTATTTTTAATACGGAAGCTGAAAAAGTATAATCATAACATAAAAAATTTCAATTTTACATTTTCTAAGCTTTAACCGACACATAAATTTTGTTCGTTAAGCATCGATTTATTCTGACTGAAAGTCTCAGGTGTAGTTTGCCCATAAAGATTCCTACTTAAATTGTCAGTTTTCCAAGTAGAGAAAGAGGAATGTAGCAGCATAAATATGTGTATCACATCTAAGTTAATAATCTGATCGTGTTTTCAAACGAATGTCTTTTATGCAATCCATAAATATATATACGGCCACGCCACTTTTTCAATTTGCAGTTATTATAACGGTGCGTGCATAAACAGGAAACTCCCTCGACGAAACCCACTTGTAAGTTTTGATTCTGAAGAAACAAAAATAATTCCACTTTCGTTGTAATTTAATCGCAACTACTTCAAAAGAAAACAAAAAGTAATAATAAAATGTAATTACGGTTTTAAAAATTTTGTTTAATTTAAAATCGCAAGTGGCTTCAAAAGAGGTCTCGATGCGTTAGAAAAGCTCTCAGCTCATTTTGCAATCATAAATAATTATTATGTTATGAATCTAATTAGTATTCTGTTTAGAGAAACATCTGAAGGCGATGCATAAATGTGGATTTACGAGATACATAAAACATCGATTTATCTTTATTTTACTACATTTAAATTAATTGATACAAAAAAAGTGGGGTTTCACGTTCTAGTACAACGTTAATCACATGTTAAATGGTTCAATATAGCAATAATTGCGCTTAAAAAAATATGCAACTGTTTAATTTTAATCACTACATCGAAAATATGACATTGGTGTATTTGAGTTGCCTTTCGAATTTAGTTTTTACTTTTTCAACGTATGGTTCATTTGGTGAACCAACTCTGTTGGTGCTTAAAAGCTTAAAGTGTTTAAACTTCAAAACATGAAAAAGCTCAAAATCCAGCAAGGATCGACGGTTTTTTTATGGTATATAAAGGGTATTTTGCATTTAATTCAAATAATTGATTTAGATAGTTGATTCAAACAATTTTCAGTAGAAAATAATCTACAGTTTTCTAAATTGGATCTTGTGGTTAAATTGAAAAAAAAATGTATAGGAATTAATTTTTTGTTTAGCACTGATTTTGACAACGGTTTTCGTTTAGTGCAAAATAACTTGATTCATGAAAATATACTGTCACAAATGGAAATTCATTTAATTCTATTGATTATATTTACATTTATTTATAAATATAATTGGTGAGGAAGGAGAGAATCCTTTTTCATCGATTAGTTAATTTGCTTTTTTGGGACTAAGGATTATAAAAGAGAAAGGAAGAGGTTTTTCCAAGACTTAAAAACCAGAAATTGTTTTTGAGTAATAAATTACCCAAAAAATTAATAAATAAATTGTTACCATAACGATGGGGTATCACAGAACCCGGGGCCCTAGAACTACCAGATTTCAAAGCCCCCCCCCCCCAATTGTGCATAATATAATGCATTTAATTAAATGAACTTTTAAAGAAAATAATAAAATTAGGTCCTTAAATAAAAAAACAATAAATAGAATTAGACTAAACTGTCTTTTGACATGGTACAGCACTCTATGAACAATAAGATTCGTATTCAATAGATATTTCGAGGTGAAGAAACTGGCATAAGTCTGGATAACGACACATAACTTTAGATGCAGAAATAAAAGTAGCGGCCCTTGATCCGCAAAGGTAAAAGTTTAAAAAATATTAGAAAATTTGCGTTACTGGCTTTAAAACTATCTTGAAAATAGACGTTTTATTTGTCTTTTAATTTAATTTTTTTAAAATTTATTAATTACTTCCTAATCGGTTGGTTAGAAACTTCAATTTTCATTTTAGTAAATTACGTACTATTTTAACTTAGGGGCCTCCGTGTCTAGTACGAACACGAACCATAATTAAAGATGTTACGCCATTACCCATAAACTCCCCTCCGGTGGAGGCTGGATAGGCAACAATTGTATTTTTCCTCCATTATTGCACATTGTTTCGTTTTTTCATTTAAGAGCTCCACATTATTGACACCCAGAATACATTAAATCTACGCTATACATAGGTGGATCTCAGGCCATGGGGAGAAAATCGGAAAAAATAAAAACCTTTCTCGAATTTCGATTGAAATCCCTGAGAAACTCCAGGCCCGGGGGAAAATAGAATCAATTGGGATCACTCCCCAATTGCAATTACTTAAGTATTTTTCAAATTAGTAACATTTTGAAAGCGTGATTCAGCTTTGCAAAAATTTATATAATTTTTCTATTGTCGCGCCACCTGTTGACGACATTTTGCGATTTGTACTTTATTTTGAGAATATAATGCGATCTCTCGATCCTCTGAATTTTTTTAAAATATTTTTGCATAAAATCCTAACCAGAGTCTTAGTAAGTTAGTGTACAAAATTTGGTTTAAATTGATCAAATAGCCTAGGAGAAAATGTGGAAGAAACAAACAGACAAATAAACATTCATTTTTATATAATACTAGCTGGATACCCGGCTTCGCCCGGGGTCTCACTAAATATAAAATACTCTGACTTTGTCCGAAATACTTCCATTTATCCTTTTATATAGTATTATTATTATTATAGATAGCTAACGTGCACGCCCTTTGTACGGATTGAAAAACTAAATAAAACCAGTAGCGTCGTTAGGGCAGGACGCGCCTGGGCGACTTATTTAAGAATTTTAAGTAGAAAATAAATTCAATAGGCGTAATGACCTTGCAGTTAAAAATACTTTCTTTAATTTTAAAAATATAATTAATTTATTATAAAATTTGATTTTCCCGCCAGTTAGTTAATTGTGAACCAACACAGAGAGAAATATGTATTATTAATTCACACAATTGTGCAGAACAATTACACAATTGCGTACTTTTTCTGCACAATTGTGTGGATTTGTAACACATGTTCCTCTCTGTGAACTCGCGGGAGATACCAGGCTCTTGCCAATAAGATGCCTGAATATAAATTCTGGAAAAGGCAGGTATCGCAAAGAAAAGTTCGATACTGGTACATATATGGGCAAGTTTATTTTGCAATTTAGCTTTCTTATCTAGGAAAAATTTTGTATTTGAATTTTAAATAGAAAGGAAATAAATGAGTATTTTGAAATTTTGGCGTATCGCAGATACCACTTATGGCAAAATTCAATTTATTATTAATTTAAAAAATTCACCGAGCAATACTTTAAGAATTGCATTTTTCTGGAAAAGTCATTTCAGAAAAAATTGGAATCTATTAAAATTGGATACAATATATTAAGACAAATTTATAAAAAGGTCTTTTCGAACTTGTCAGACTTACGAATAAATTTTTTAATTTATTTATACAATTTTAATTTTAAAGAAAATTAAGAAATTTTAGTAAAATTAATAAAATATTGGCAACACTGCTTATACAGTGCAAATGCACTAAGATTGCAAACCTGTAAGTGGAAATACGTAAGCATTTTAATTTTTAATTCTACTAGGAAGTCTGGGTTATATTAGTTAATCACACCAAACAACTCTTATTGTTGACTATAAACCATGGGCGTCCGTAGGATCTCTTTTAGAGAGGGGTAAAATCAAAAAAAATTTATTATAAAAAAATTCAACATTTTCAAATTCCGTGGTTCCTTCCCGAACTCAGTAATAACTTTCTCCACCAAATTTAAATTAATTAAAATTAAATTTAAAAAGACAAGAGCTAGGGGGGGGGCACCTGCCCTGATCTATATTATCTTAAAATATAACTAACTCAATATAAATATAATTTAAATTATTCAGAGGCCAAAATAGATTACTTGGAATGTAGGGGAAGAAAAGTTTTTGTTGTCAGTTTTATTAGAAACAAAGAATCAAAATATTAGGGCGCCACAATATTTAAATCATATTATGCAAGCCAAGCCAATAATATCAACCTAATTAAGCGACACATAAGGAGTTGGAGTTAAGGATAAGGAGAGGAGTTAAAATTAACGTTAAAATGAGTCTAAATTAGTTTATTCAAACTGCACTGGATTTATGTGCATAATATTTACAGAAGTTACATATTGCGTGCGTAGATTGCATCTCAAACCTGTAACTGTAGTGATTATCAGACTAATTCATCATTTTGTCTAAAAGTAATAAACTTACAAATTAAAGTAAGGTAGGTAATGTTTCTCTCTTAACTCAAAACAAGAACTATTCCTCAAACTAATGATAAACCAGTATTTTCGCTGCTGTTGTTTACAATTAATTTGAGACTTCCTCTGTTCTCGGCGTTTCTCTGATATCCCTACGCCTTGTGGTTTTGATAGTCTTCTTATTTTTTCCCCTGTTTGCCTCCTTAAGGTGTGGGGGGGGGTTATTTAAATTTATTTGTTACAAGCAGGTTGAATCCACATGGTTTTAGAGAAAAACACTAACGAAAAGTTCATTTTAAGTCGAATTAATCTTATTTGTTTATTAATTAATAGATGAGATTATATTGTCAAGTTTCAAATTGAGCCTCAATAGGATACATCGATCGTTCTATTAGTACTTGATTAATTATTATTGTAAAAAATTTTGAAATTAAATTTTTTTTTTAATTTCGACAAACAGGAAAATTAATTATGTAGATATCTATTAATACTCTTGTCAAAGACATTCGGATTTCTGAACAATATTACGGGTAAAGGTCAGACGCTTTGCTGCCTCGTGCATGAAATTTGCTACTGCGAAAATTAAAACACAAATTGTATATCGAAAAAATGTGGAATAAATATTTCTTGCTTTCAATTTATTTCGAAAAAAATGTAATTTTAAATTAAATGAACGATACCGTTGATATATCGTTAAAGTTGCTTTTATATCTGTTACGCTTACGTAGAACCTGTTACTTTATCTTTGAGAATTTCAATGTTTGGTTCATTATCAACATTTTTTCTTGTTATTAGTGAATAAATTTTAACACAAAATTTTTTTTAAATCGTTTTATGTGGACAATACCGTTTCTTATTCAAAATTCCTGAAGTTGTTTTGTTGTTTATGACGCTACTGCTTGAGCTCGAAGAATAACTCGAATATTTTTTTATAAAACGTACGTATTCAAATAAATGCTTTGAATTTGGCACTAGTTAATTGGGTAAAATAAATATTTTATATGATATCGAAGATGTTTATATTCAAACCTCTGGCTGTGCTTTGAGATATAACCCAATAAAGCAATATAGCGTATCATTGCTGACGTTAAATTTGTATTCCATTACTCCAATAACTCAAATAATTTGATTTTTTATTCTCCATGTAAAAACAACAATATTTACTATTTTCCTTTGTTTCAGATTTAAAATCCATCCAGTTAATTAGTTGGATACTCATAAGTCAAACAAGATTATTATCGATTGACATTGTTCCGTTAACCAGGAATAATAAGAAAGCAGTTGCAACAGATGTAATAACCAGTTAATGAAAAATTTGCCCGTATGTGCTAATCACTATAAAATAGCAGCTACAATTAGCAAGTAACTGAAAAGCAGTTGGCAAGTTTGTAGTTTTAAAAACTGTACTTGATTGCAGTAATAAAAAATAAACGTTTTTGTACCAAAGTGAACAGACGTCGTGTAGTGCCAAAAATTTATTTACTCTTACAATGTTTGTCTAAAAAAATAAAATGGTCGCGTGCAACATTGAAATTCCTCGACCACCACCTCCTCCGCCACCGTTATTCAATTGGGGATCTCCACTTCCTCTGATTCCACCTGTACCGCCAAAAGGAGAGTCGGGAAGTGATCATAGCAAAAAAAGTTCAAACTCACAAAGTTTTCGTTTAAATGACAATCAAGATGAAACGGGAAGTGTTTACAGTGTTTATAAACAAAAAATCGATTCTATGTTTGAATCGGATTCGAGTACAAATACCAAAAATAGTGTTCAAGCGAGAATCGAAAAAATGTTCACCGATGTAGCGAAAGATGGGGGTGTTCAAACAATGGATAATACTTGCCATTCTTTTTCAGTAGATTATATGGGCAGTGTGCCTTTAGTGCATAAAGTCGGAAGTCTTTCAGGATTACAGGATCCATTAAAGGAACTTTATTTTAGTTATAAACAAAATTCTCAAGATATAAAGTCGTTAACTGGTCGACTTGAAATTTCATCCAGCGGTCTCAAGGTTTTATACGAAGGAGATGAAGGTAATTGCACGTTTATTGTTGTTTGTAACTTTCAGGACTAAATACTTTGTTGGCGTTTATTGTCGTATTTACCTTCTGTAGTTTTATGTTGATCCTTTCTTTAATGGAGTCATATTATTCGGCTTTACGTCGTTAGACATACTACTATTAATTTAAGATTTATAAAAAAAGTTTTTAAATATTTCTTGTTTTATCGCTCTGCTGTTGATAAAACAGTCATATTAGATTTCTTGGTAAATGTTTTTATTATAAAATAATTTTGATACCGAAATGGTGATTTTACTGAACGTCAAATAAAATCCTTAAAGTCCTTTTGAGATTTAATTTTTACAATGTGACATTTTGATTATGGTCAACCTGAGCAACAGGGTCATATTTAAAATCTTCACTCTAACTAATTTGTTTGTTTGTCCAACACAAAATTATTTGCTTCAACTCTAATATTCTGTTTACAACAGCAACATTTTTGTTATAACAGCAAAGATACCTTGGTTGAGTCCATTTTAAGTAATAATACATTATTTGTTGTTTGCTACACCGCAAAATATTGTTCACGTTAACAAAAAATATTATTTGGCGGCTTTATTGGGTCCAATTTGAAGCGATCGTTACTCACCTATCATCACAGCATATGAACGGCGACTGATCATCACCAGCACATTTTATTTCTTTTGTGTATTTAAATGTAACATTGACGTGTCTTGCAGGAGATGTGCTGATGCTGTTAGGTAGGTGCACTTATACATTTAAATACACATAAAAAATAAAATTTGCTAGTGCTGATCAGTCGCCGTTCCTCTGCTATGCTAATAGGTGGGTATAACGACCATTACTCGGCCTATTTCCGGGCATTTCATTATGCCTATTTTGTAATTTTCTTTTGTTTTTTAATTTATACATAATAGGTAAATAGCAATTTACCTATGGGTCTAAGCTTATCCGCCGACTCTCACACCCAAATACGTCACGTTTAGAGCACAAAGTCAAAACATAATCCGTATGTAAATTAAGTCGAAAGAGTCTTCTGAGGTGGTACTGTGAGATTTTTACTCCCTAAAATACCTCTCCCTGGGTGGTGTTTTGCACCAGTTCACGATTTCTCACGGCATAGTTCATTTATTTCTTCTTCGTGGTGCAATTGAAATTTTCGTGAGGCTACGGTTCCCTATCTTCAGCGTATTCCCTTCTTTTCATCTTTCTTTGCTCGCATCAACTCATTGATCATTCCATTGATGGAGTTAATTTCATTCAGCAGCGAGCATAGTGGACATTAGATTTTGGGATGATAATGTTGTTTTGATTTGTTCTTCGGTGTCCCGTCTTATGTCGATCTCTTTCTTCATTTTTTTCTCTCTTTCTTTTCTTCTTTTCTTTTTCTTCGCAGAAAAAGCAGATGATTTTTGAATTTTATTTAGATATTCGTTAAAGCGTCCGTGTTGATGACGCCGATTAATATCCAGAAGTTATATTTAATAATTGCCTAATTTAATCAAGAAGTTATAGTTACGGTCGTAGTTCCTCTTTTGTCAGCATCATAGAAATACTCTGATTGTAAATCTGCATTCAGAGAGCTTTTCTTTTTAATGCCATTTCTGGCCTACGGAAGAAAAGTAATCCATACAATTACTAAAGAACAGAGCGGTATTTAGCCATATTTGACTGGTCTCATTCAATAAGAACTTTTTAGATCATAATATACAGTAGCAGTCATGAAAATTGCATCGATAATTTATTATTTCCAAATTAAAATAACAATTTTAAATGAAATTTCAATAGCCGCACACAATATAAGCACAATACGCACATAAAGCTAGGTTTTCAAACCGGGGGGCTTGGGGGGTATGGAATACCCTCCAGTACACCAGAGATTGTGCGCAAAAAGGGTGTGTTATTGGTTTCAAGCCAAAAATCTAACTTCTAAAATTCTAAAATCTAAGATTTATGATTTGAAATTCAATAACACAGTTTCTTTTTTTGAATACAATTACTGATATTCTGGGAAATATCTCCCCAGACCCCCCGGTTTGAAAAACCTAGCTTTCAAAGAAGAATCTATTTTTGTTCAATTTTCTATTCTTTAAATAAATTAATATGTTTTTGGAAATTTCGGACTTAAACAGGTTAGTAAAACTACTATGTATGTGCCAACGTTTTGCTCAACTTTTTTGTGAGCTTCTTCAGGGCTAAAAGTGTTTTATTAAAATTGTGAATTGTATGTGAGTCTCGGGAGGCGGGGGAGAGGGTTTAGCGGTATGAGATACTCATATTTTCAGTAATATAAGGTAAGGTATCACCTTCTAGATACGGTCATTAGCCTAGTGCGTTAGCCGAACAACTGCTAACTCGAAGGTACTCGGTTCAAATCCGGGTAAAGTCAAACACTTTCATATGACCGTTTCCGTGCCTCAAAGGGCACGTAAAACCGGCGGTCCCCCTGTGTTCCACCGTCAACTGTTAAAAAAACAGGGGTTACAGGCATTTCCCAATTCGGTGTAGGCAGCCGTGGGGTCTTAATGCCCGAACCTTTCTCGAAAGAGAAAGAGGCCGATGTCCAAGAGTGGACGAAAAAGGCTAATGAAGAAAAAGAAGATTACTTTCTAACTCAGGTAATAAGGTACTTCAGTAATTGTATGAATTCGATTTAGAATTAAAATTTTTGAATTAAGTTACTTTCGATTATAGCACACTTGCTCACAATGGTTCATAAAGAACATTTAAATTTTTTCAGACTCTTTTACACTCCCCTTCACCCTTGTTACAGTTGATCACAACAAACAGCCCCCTAGATTTTTTTAAATTTGGATCAAAATTGGATTTCTTCCTCTTTACCTTTTGTTACTCTTAGTCGGGTATTTTTACACCTCACCCTACTCCCCATTAACCATGGACGACTTGTCGCTGCGTTATTATTTTAAAATTATTTTTGTAAAACTTGATTTAGTTCTTGTAAAAACACTCGAATAAATGACGGGACCCCGTTATTGAATGTAAAAGGAATTGTTTATAATACTTTGCCCCGCGTCGGCACTAAAGTACTTATTGTCGTACTGCCGCCATAACCAAGTATTAATTTGTATTTGCTTTTACCATAATATGTCCTATTGATTTATTTTTCTGTTAAGCAGAATTTTATTTATTTCTCTATAAAAAAACTGAAATTTAGAGAAAACATTTTTATTATACAGGGTGCGGCATCATAACTTCCTTTTTTGAAATGCGCGCCATTTAGACTGTAAAGATCGTAGTGGGCGGAGACTGCTCTTATTCGGTAGGTGTACATCTAAAGTTTTGTTCCCCATCCGGTCAGTCGCCACGATGCGTTGGAACAGTGAGCAGCGTGCATTTGCCGTTGAGGCGTACTTTTCGAATGGACGTTCTGTGATCGCAACTCAGCGTGCCTTTCTAAATCGCTCCCCGGATTTGGCCCCTTGGCGATTTTTTTGTGGGGATTTTTAAAATTCCGTGTTTATTTCAACCGTTCAAGAACATTAGAAGATCTCAAAGCCAATATTCGGGCTGAAATTGCCAACATACCAGTTGACATGCTGGAAACGCCAGAAATCGGCTTATTCAGTGTATTGACAATGGGGGGCGTCATCTACCGGACATGATTTTTAAAACTGTGTGAAGCAAAACTTTAAATATGTATCTACATTATTAAAAATAAAAATAAAAACTTCTAATCCATAAAATGGGTTTTATTGCGTTTTTAAATAAGGAAGTTAAGATGCCGCGCCCTGTATAAGAAAGGCTTTATTTTTTTAATTAATTTTTTAATTTTAAATTTTTAATTTTAAAAGAGAAGGTTAAATTTAAATAAAAAATAATTTGATGTTAAATTTTTTTTTCTTTTTAATTTTATTTGTATTATTTTGTAAAATTTCAATTTTCTCGCGAGTTGGTTCATGTAGCGCTAACAGGCGGAGAATACAAGGCTTTTCTCTTAACTTTTAATTATACAATTTTATATTTCTAAGAAAATTAAAAAAATTTTTTTATACAACACTATTTCGTTTAAATTTAAAAGTGAATTTAGTAATTTAAAAATTTTTATGATTTTGGAAAATACCTTTATTTTTGAAAAGGAAACAGTTAATTGACATATGGAAAAATTTTGTAGAAAAAGACAAGAAAGAAGTATAATTGAAATTTAATTGTTTTATGGTGGAAAATATAATACTCCTATTATTTTATACTTTTCTGTCCGTTTTTTTTTTTGCCTTATTATCAAAAATTTAAAAATGAAATGCCAAAATAAATCTGTATAAGCCGCATGTATAAGGGGATGTCTTTCTGAAATCCGAGGAAATGGATTTCCTAAAATTTTTCATTGGTAGTCTATTTTTTGATGGTGAAAGATTGAAAAAATGAAAGAGTAACAGAGAGAAATGAGAGAGTAACTCAGTGATGGTATTTCTTAAAATTTTGATTGCTTTAAGTTTTAACTTGAAAGGTGATTAAACAAATATCTTGACGGCAAGAATAAGATCTAAGATTTTACTTCAATAAAACTGAAAAGAAATTGGCTTAGTGCTAATGAAGCACTAGCTTCAAAACAAGCGCTAAGAACTAAAAACTATTTAACAATACATTTTTATATATTGTTATGAACCTTACTTAAGGAACCTTAATTAATTTTGTAGTTTTATGAAAAATTTCTAATAAATTTTACCACTCAATGAACAGTTTTTCCTTTTTCAGTTATATAATTAATTTTGCACATGTTTTTTTCATTTTTATTTTTATTTAATTAATTTCTTTATTTAGACATCTTTAAGTGCTCCTTCTTACAGTGATTTTTTAAATATCAAATAATAAATATCTATAAATTTGAAAGTATTAAAATCGACCCTAAATTAGTTGTTATAAGAAGTAGTTTAAACAGTCGTTTATACAATGCAGCTGACAAGGTTGCAGCACCATAAAATAGTAAAAAATCTAAGAAAATCCAGAGAAACCCCAGAAATCAAAGGAAATCCAGAGAAATGTTATTGATTTATTTTAGAAGTTGATGAGCTTTTTTGTTCCTTTAGTTTTTGCGACAAATTTTGTTCAATTAACTAATTAAAACAATTTCTTAATTGGAAATTTTATGCAAATATGTATGTTGAGATTCCTCCCACGACGTAGTCTTAAATCAGGGTTCAAATAAATAACATGATTTGATTCAATTTTGGTGCAGCAATTTGGAGTGATCTACCTTCTTCTAGCGGTATATATTTTTATAGGTTTAATATTTATTTTTTATTTTCGTTAAAATGAAGTAATATTTTAATCACACCAATCAGTGTAGGGGTAAAAAACCTGCAGTTTTATGAGTATAACCAATTTCACAACTTTATAATTTATTTCCGCCAAAATAGCTTTAGGAGAATAACATGACTTTATTGTGTGGTAAATGTCAATAAACAATTATTATCTAACAGCTTTATAACAAATTAAACCGCGCGAGTGGAAGATTTTTTTATATCATGTTTTGTTTGCGAGAATCGCTCGAGGAAACCCAAAATTAACAAATTATATTTTCTATAATTGCTCTGTCTGCAGGAAAAATTTCGGCATAATTAAAAAGCTTCCTTAATTTACGAAACAGTTGTGCTTATTTAATCGTTCAAACAAAGAACAAAGTAATACATTAACTTTTTAATTTTTTAGGTGATACGGAACAGTTAAATCCATTTTCAACCATAGCGGTGTGGTCGGCAGTCAAATTTGTTCTTCATACAGACAGAGGAAACGTTTCGTATGCATTTTTGCCGTTGATAACAGATCCAGATAACATCGATAAGCAAACGCTATTCAAATCGCTTACAGCCTCCGAGAAAAAATATATAAAAATGGAAACGCATTCACCATTATTTGCTGTAGTCATGCGAAAAGCTGGAAATCAAAAACAATTAGAATGTCATGGTTTTATCTGTCAAACTTCCGAAGATGCCATAGTCGTGGCGGCAACGCTTTACAAATCGTTAATGGCCCATATGAAATCCAAGGATAAAAAACCAAAAAATAAAAATGGAGTGACCTGCATGTCCGTTACATCCAGCGTGCACTACGAAGGAACCAACAGCTTGGTACCTACCAGACCACCTAGAAAAAAAAGAAGTTCGTTTTCCTCTGCCAGCAGTGAAAAAGACATTATCGACGTAAGTACACCAGGAGCTAAAGAAGCTACTAAATAAATTTTATAAAAATAAATTTTTATTTTTAGAGCGCAGAGTCGCAAGTTCTTTTACCTCATAAACATTCTACACCGAAGAAAAGCACAAAAGCTAAACGGGCACCTAGTATTCCACCAAAAAAATTGGACTTGGATGCCATTATGAAATGCGACGACATAGCTAACGAACCCCTCAAGGCGGAAGAAGTAAAGGAACTCAAGCCTGCCACGCTTATAAACAAATGGAATACGCTAATGAGTAACCAACAAAAGCAAATTACAGCCGAAATAAAACAAGTAATTAGTGAAGGTTCTCATCGTGGATTACAAAGAACGCCAAGTTTGCTCATACGTAATGACGACAATTATTTAAGTAAACTCGTGCCTGAGATATCGGGCGATATTTTAACGAAAGTTACTATTCCCAGATCTGGAAGTTTTCTAAACGCTGGTGGTCTTACAAGATATAAATCTAAAATTACAAGGTAAGTTTGTTGTTGTAAACATTTGATTTTCCTAATTTTGAAAATTACAGGGAGAACGGAAACGCTGCAGGCGGATCACCGTTAGGTTTTAACGAGCTATTTAACGAATTCCGCTTGCAAGAAGGACTGCACTCCGTCGATGAAATATTAGGTGTCATTATAGATCCTGAAGGGATGTCGTTCAATGATTTGAAGCCAATTTATAAAGAATTTTTGCTTAAATTGGCAGTGACGTTAACGAAAGATGAATTGTATCAGCGTTCGAAGGCGATTATGCGCAGACAGAGGAAAAAATTAATAAGAAGAAACAGCAATTTGCATTACAACAAAGGAAATATAATTGTAAATAAGAAGTTTAAAAGTTTGAAGCACATCTTCCAAAGATCGCTGAAAATGAGATCGAACAAGCGCGCAACAAAGGCTCAACGGCCGAAATTGGACATTTCCAGGAAGTCGAGTTCGAAATTAGCTGAAAGTAGCATTTCTACGTCTTCGTATGATACCAGGCAGTTTAGGCCAAAAACTCAGATGTCATATGCGTTACGAAAGCAAAGTTACAAAAAACGGACGGGCGAATTTAGGACGTCCAGTCTTCGAGATAGGATGAGTACGTCCGAAGATAGTGACTTCTTTTCCGTACATAGGGGTAAAAGTAAAGGTCACTATCATGTTAACGGAAATCAGCATCGAAACTCTTCTAGTGGGTACGTGTCTTGCTCGGAGTGCAGTTACGATAGCGATACGTGCACTTGCGTTACAGCGGATAAATGCTACTGTTCCTTAGGACAGAAGAACGTTACAAAGCACAAAGCAAAATGCAAAAACAACAATTTGCCCATTCTTAAACGTCCGCCGAAAGATGAGAGGTACTGCAATTGTGAAGACTCCTTATCGTATTGTGGATGCGATACCGATAGCTGCGCAGATAGTAATAAGTGTTATTGTCAAAATGGAGAAGCTACCAAGATGATAGAACAACTTCAGCAACGAGGTTTTATACCTTCTGTGGATTTGATGAAACCGAAACATAGCAAGCTGTGCAAAAACTATCCTCACACCAAGAGCACTAAGAGTTTAGAGTACATGCACAATCCCACCGAGGAATATTACGATAAGTTACGATTAAAGCAGCTTCAGGCTTCGGCTAAGCGAAATTCGTTATCAGGGCCTAGGAAGAGTTATAGTACTGACAATCTTGCGGTAGATTATGAGTTATTTTCGGTTAACAACAAAAATTTTACCAACGAACAATCTTTTGCTGCACCATATTTACATAAGCAAGCCTCCTTGAGATCCTTCAATTCGGCCAAATATGCTGGAAATCAACATGGTAAGTTTTAAATTAAATTTTTAAGGTCTGACCTGTAGCATCCACCATTAAAATATCGACATTATTTTTTTTTCTGATTGGAAGGGAAAATCAAACGTGATTGTGTGTCCTTGCTCTATATTTCATAGTTTTAATGCACTTGGAAGTTTCTCCATCATCGATTGCTGATGAAATTACTATATAAAATAAATTTTATTGTTAAGTTTGCTGAGAGTTCTATTAGTGTTCTGAAACTAAACTCAAAGGTATCTATCGAGCAATACCTTTGTAACTTTTGTGTTAATTAATTGCAAAATGAAAGCTATTAAAATTTAATTGAGCTTTTTTCAAGACAATGTGAATACAGCAAACGAATCGTAATTAATATAATTGTCAAAATGTTTACATAATAATATATTTGAAGGTCAATATTTTTTGAAAATTCAAAATCAATACATTGACTGCTATAACTACATATATTTTCTTTTATCTATACACAGTTGAAGGCACAATAGATTGATGACCCTTTTATATATAGGTATTATTTAATAATAAACTGAAAATGTTCGATTGGGTTTTTCAAATTAATGTAAATTTTAATTATTCATGTTAGAGAAGTATTAAGTGAAATTACTATAATTATCATCAAATTTCATGAGAACTTGAAAATAACAATTTTGTTCTTGAAATTCAATATCCACGGCAGATGTGCACAAAATAACCCATAAAGCGATTCATTATTTTCAATCCAAAATTTTGAAGTTTAAATAATTAGGAAATGAAGAAATTCAACTTAGAATTGAATATAAATTACTTTACGAAACTCTTAAGTTTCCAAAACTTTGTTAAACATTGTCGGATTGTTCGTTATTATTATATGTACCTAATACCTCAGCTCTGTATTGATTAAAACATTATAGAGAGGCACCAGCGGTGATACACAAAATTCCGCTTAGCTCAAGGAAATTTTTGAAAAATTACGTTACATTTCGATCGATTAAATGTGGTCTAATTTCAGGAAAAATGTTGCGATCCACTTCTGTCTCGGCAGGAGCTTGTACAGAAGCACTTTCCGTCAAAAAGTCTGCCGAAATAGCAGCTTTGTTTGCAGATATCAGGCTGAGTCAAACTACAGACATTACCCACCTGATCCCTCAAGGTTTTCGTGAAATTCCAAACTGTAAACCAAATAAACCATCGCCATCGAAAAACTTAGCAAAATTGGAAAAAAATTCAGTAAATGTGGAACAGAAATATTCGGTGCCCATGAAAAATGCGGTGAATCTTGCAAAGAGTGTGGGCAAAAATAGTATGTACAGTGCCAAAAATGGACTGTACACAATTCAAAGTCAATCGGACGATTCGAGAAGATCTAGTGTTTGTGAACCAACACGAAAAAATGGTAAATTTAAATTTGAATCGCAATTCGATGAAAAACGGGTCAGCACTAACATCGAAGATTCTTTAGGTTATTTGCCATAAATTACGTGTGATAAATTTTTGTTGCAATATTTTTAGTCTCTCTAATTATTTTTTAGGTAAGCTTAATCGTTCCTATAATAAGCAATATTATTTATTAGTCTATTTAATTTTTTTTGTATAGGGTGGTCCAAAATTAATGTACACAAAAAACTTTTTTTTTGGAACATCAGTAATAATTATTATAATTTAGTGAAAAAACAAATATTTTTTGTAATAATACTATTTTGTGGGTTGGTGGTCTCTTTGGTATGATAATATGGTGTATTTGTTGGGACTTAAGCTGTAAATAGATCGCAATTCGGTGTTTTCATCATTAATTTATGGATTTATATTCAAATTATCGTCACGTCCAACTCTCTCTATGTGGTGCATTCCATAAATATTTTTAATTTTAAATACAAAAATTAAAAGATTAATTTATGAAAACACCTAATTTATAACACAAAAATAAATTAGGGTGTATCGTATTTTTGTTGTAAATATACAGTCAACTTCAAAGTGTCATAAACTACCCTTTAGTTTACCTAACCGAAGTTATTGTTCCAAGTTGTTAAATTTTATTAATAAAAGAACTATAAACCTACCTAAAATTGAAAATTTAATGTGCAATAAGATATATTTTTTAAAATCATTTTGTTTTAAAAAAAAAAAGGTGATAAGTTATTTATGTGCAATAAGTAGATGTTATTTCTATGATTTAAGTTTAATGTTTTCGCGAAGTTTATACTGCTGGGTATTTTCTATTAAGGTTTTTAATATTATAAATTAATTAATTATAATTAAGTTAAAATTTAATAATTAATAAGATTTCAGCAACGGTTGAAAAGTTGCATGCCCTATTAATTATTTTCAAATTTAATTTGATTATAATTTACACAAACTAATAATTTATATATTTTATATATGAAATATTATTAAATTTACCTTATATAATATTATAATGTGCAATAAATATATTTCCATACGATGTATTTGAAATTTATTTTAGTATTCATGCTTTGTTTAGCTCACATCGCGTACGAAGCTAAACAAATTTGACAAAAATCCTTAAAAATAGGTCAATCCTATAAGTTCAACTTTTGTTCTTTTATGTCGTAAAATAGCGACGATTGGTAAGCTCAATACTAGATTATATCGTTGATTATATCTAAAAAGCAGAAAGAAAAAATGATAACAGCGAATTGAATTTTTCTCTACCGTCAAGCGTTATTTCAGATGCTGTTCTTTCAGCAGCGGATAAACTAAGACTTTATGTGATAACAGGTAAGTACTCAAAAACATCCTACAGTAATAGCTGCACCTAAATTGTTTAACATTTACGTAAAATTGTCATACAAAGGATCTTAAGGGATTTTTACTAAAAATTTCAAAATTTGACAGCCAAGTAGTTATAGGGGGGTAATTTCTGCAAAATAATCAAAATATGGAGAAAATATGCAGGTGCATTACTGACGCGCATTAATGGATTACGAGATTTTTGTTACCATAATCTATAATATTTTTAAAAACTGTAAACGTTGGCGGATTTGATAGCCACCACCTGTGTTTTATCCCGTAGACTACTAGTGATTCGCAAACCAGTTTCGATCTTACGCTAACGAGATGGATCTCATCGGTCAACCGCTGGCAGACGCAGTACCAAGTTCTGCCAAAGTCTCCACTCGCAATTTGCATTGCTTAAAACTTCAGCGGCGACTACAACATTTTAGCGTCATTCAGTGGTGTAATATTGAAGGTCCATGTTTTTGTCAAACAATCTGCTTTTGCATCTTGAAACAAAAGTTGGTGCTGCATGTTTGACGTCAAAAACAGTGGCTGGATATTTGAAGGTAGTACCTTATCTAATAAGATAGGTCATCTCGACTGAAGGCTTATGAAACTTTTTCTTTTCTTTAAAATTTTTATATGAAAATAACATTATAAGCCAGTAAAACTGGTAATCATTCTAATTAATACGACCAGAGGCTATAAGTTATTTTCAAAATTTGTCTCTACATCTTCAGCTTTGGGGGCACCCCCAACATTGTTTACTAAGTAACTTCTCAGTTTTGATACTTGAACAAAGAGTAAATGGTGCACTGGGTATTCTATACCCCCCAGACCCCCCGGTTTGCCAATAGCTACATTGAAACATAATCAATATTTAAAATTATCTGCATCTACAGGAAATCAATCAAGCAAATTTTTATAAAAATTATAAACTTCACCAAGGATTAAATGTCAAGTAAACAGCAATCGGGACACTACAACAAGGAATAACAAAAAGAAAGTTCATATTGTTTCATATTGTTTACAAATCGGAAATCAACTTTACTAAAGTTTTTGCTGTGTAGTTATTTATTCCACATGTAGTGAACTATTGCATCTATAAAGAAAATAGTTGCCATTTTCAACACAGCGTTTATCACGGAAAACCCGACTCAAGAACCTAAAACTTATTTTGCATGTGCCGGAACCAGATCAATTTTCCAAATTGAGAGTCAAACCTACCCTAACTTAAACCGAACTTTTATTGGTACCAACAATCGTGAAGCGTGGTTTTCATCCATTTAAGGTTATGTAAAATAATAATTTAAAAATAAAATAATAAATTAAAAAAAGCATTAAAACCACGTTTTTATAGATGTGTTTAACTTTAAGTGAATTATTATTTACTTTATTAACTAAAGATAAAAATTTCTCGCAATCTTGCCAGTATAAATTTCAAAATTTAAAAAAATAAAACACAATGAAGGAAAAGCGATAGACACACCCTGCTTCTTCGACTATCAAGCCATCACACCATGTATGTATGTGTTTCTGACTCATTAGTCGTCATCAGTATCGTATACTTGTTGAAAAACACTTAATTGTGTGCACCAAAATGGTTACTGGTTGAAGAATATGCCGGACTACTATAATACGCACGTCACTAATACGCACACGACCTTGCCAACAGGCATTCTCGAGCACATTGCTCATAAAATGCATATTCTTCGACCAGTAGCCGTTTTGGTGCATACAATTAGGTGTTTTTCAACAAGTATGCGATACTGATGACGACTAATGAGTCAGAAACACTCATGTTGTGATGGCTTGATAAGTCAAATACACTGACGAAAAGAGATTCTACAGGGAAATGTAATTTTTTTATTGATTTATGTTTAAATTACATAACATTAATTGGTTGGAAATGGTATTTAAATGTTACTACTGGTTACTACCAATGTAATTTGGCCAGCGGAGTCAAGTGTACGCCAATAGTGCTAACTTAAAACTGAGCCTTGTTCAATCTCGTTACATTTTTCAAATATTTGACTTGTGATTCATGGTGTCTTCTACAACATACACAATGCGCGATTGTGTCAAGCATAGTTTTGTTTATTAACTTACTGTACCTACTTCTAAATAATAATTTCATCAATATTTCATTATGTACGTATTATGTACTAATAATAATAATTCGTAATAATAAAGAAATGACAATAGAACAGAAATAGATAAAAAATTAAATTTTTAGTTTGAAACTCATAAACTCAAAAATTTATTTCCTTTTTATTAAGCTAGGTTTGTCAAACCGGGGGTCTGGGGGGTATGGGATACCCCTAGCCCATCAGTTATTGTGTTAAAAAAATGTGGTATTGCATTTCAAATCAGAAATCTTAGATTTTAGAATTTTAAAAGTTAGATTTCTGGTTTGAAACCAATAAGGTCAATAACAATCTCTGTTTGTACTGAAGGCTATTCCACACCCCCAGACCCCTCAGTATGAAAACCTAGCTTTGTGTGTGTATTGTGTGTGTATATCTAAAGATAACCAACTCCGCAATAAATTAGTAAATAATAAATATTCGCTGACATTTGCCTGAAGGCTTCTACACGATGTGCAGAATTTAGTAATTTTTTGTTATTATTTTTCTTGTGTTTTTAAAATTATATTTCTAGCTTTGATTTGTGATATTTAATTGCTTTCCTTTTTTTTTGTTTTATATTACAAACTCGAAATCAAATCTCAAATGAACCTACTATGTACATACAACAATATTTGGATAATAAAATTCGCTGGGCGTAGTATGCCCAATGCTGCTTTGTATTATTTGTTTTACTGTAAATAATGCTATAAAGAACATAAAATTTATTATTTTTTACTTTCTTAAAAATACGAATGAAAAAATTAATTACTGTTATGATCTACACCATTAATATGATGTGCTAGTTGTTGTAGATAACAAGAGTTGTAATAGAAATATTGATTGATGATAAAATATTTGCTTTATATTAAAATCACAGTGGAATTCATAGCAATGCAATATTTTGTATTTTATTCGGTTTACTGACTAGCAATTAGTTTACTTATTGGAATACAATAAAACTGCAATAGAATAGTCCACATCGCGTATTCTATTTTCATTTATATTTAAATTTAGCTGTTCAACGTACTAATATTCCAAAAAAATTAAAACCTTCCCTAATTTTTTAATGGTGGGTTTCACAAAAGTATTTTAAAATTTAAGCTGAAATATTAGTATTCAGTATTAGTGCGTCATTTTGTATATTAGTTTGCCTAAATACCTAGTATATTAATAAACTATTTTTCTCTCGATAAATAATAAATATAGCATGTAAGTTAAAGTGACATATAGAGACATTTGAATCGGGCTAAGCCGGGTACGAAAACTAATATTTTATAATCGAAACTGCGTAAGCTACCGTATCCTGAGGAAATACTTTTCCGGTTTTATCACAGAAAATCAAAATACATTTAGTATGCTTTGTGCAGATGACTGTGTTGTAGTTACTACATCGCGTTTTGATAAACTGTAAGTTAAATGTTAGATTTAATACTTTTCCCTGTTCTGTTTGTTTGAAGTAGGTACCATACCGATGTTTTCGAGTACTCAAAAATAAGCCGATTTACTTTCTTTCTCCTTTCAGTTTTGATTAAGAGTTATTTAAAAATTCATTGGTTGTAAATATTTTAAAGCGATATTATTTGATGTTATTTCCCTCAGTTTTTCATTCAAATTCCTTAAATTTTAAAATATTTGAAATGTAATTTTCTGTCTGACGATATATTTTCTTGTCGTTTCATTATATAATTTTCATTATTTATTCAATTTTTCTTGAATGTCTATCTATCTATTTATAAAAACGAAACCGTATTATTTTTTTTTGTAGAATTAATTTGCTCCGTTCTGTAAATTATAAAAATGTTTGTTAACTGGCATGTAAACTTGTAAACTTGTATATGAGCTTTAGGGTATGAAAATCAATTCTACTCTAAACTTTTTATTCTTTTATTTTACAGTTTGTTTTTTAAAATAATACTGAATTTTAATAAAATTTCCGACAGATATTATTTTCAACATTAATAAAATTCAGTTTTTGCAAATATCAGATTGTGTTATACTTTTCAAAGCTGGAAGTTAATAAACAATTTCTTAATAAGTCGAAGTTTGTGGTATTTCTTTTGTGTTACAGAAGCTGAATTTTGATTATCTATAGACAAAGATCTCTGTAAAATTTCTCAAGAGATTAACAATATTAAGTTTGAATTGGAATACCTTATAATCTCTACGAAACAATTTCCAAGTTATAAAGTCAAAAGTTTAACAAAATTTAGCTATACTTGGTTCTTGATGTGATCGATATTTTCGTGTTTGTTAATCAGAAATTCTAAAAAATGGTTGATAAACAAATAATTACTGTAATCTGATGTGCAGTACATAAAGAGAACTATACTTGACACTGTTTAAACATTATCGATCATAGACGTCACCAAACCTTCGTCGCGACGTCGAGTAGTTGCAACAGGCAAAAGCAACAGGCATCTCAGTATATCAGCACGCGTCCTCTGGAGTGTCACAATATTTGAAATAAAATCTCTCGTGGTGTGCATCGTGCGTTAAATAACTATTTACGTTAAGAAAAAAATATAATTACATAAAAAATAATTTAATATCGGATTGGTTTTTCTTGTAATTAAATTTTTTCATAGCTCTATTTTTAAAATTTTTTTGGTAAAAGAAGGGTGGCATGCAAATATCAATATGGTAGATTTTGGACACGAGGCAGGAAGTAGTAAATTCGTATGTCCCAACGATCGACAACTTGCACTAAGGGCTAAGTAAGTCAAAGTTACTGTTAATTAATTGAATATGTTTACTCTATAAAAACACTTCAAAGTGATACAATTAGTTTCTAGTTCAATTTAATAGTATGTTTTTCTTCAATTAGGGTCAAATTCTGTGTCAATCAGTCTCTTAATAAATCAATTTAGCTGGAAAATTTAATTACAGTACCTAACATCAGTATATTGTTGAATATCGAATTGTAGGTTGCCAGTTAAACTTCTTAACTAACTTTTGTTGTTACTATGAAAGGCAAATAGTTAATGGAAAATTCAAATTGATTATTAAGTATTTTCAGAAAATTTATAAATTTATTCACATACATATTTTGCCAAGTAAAAATTGAAATGAAGCACAATGAGCGTTAATTATTTACTTGACCTGTTTCTGAAAATTATTAAAATTTGCTGCTGGGAAAACTTAATAAATATTATCATGTCAAGTGGTGAAAACTCCTTTGATGTTTTACAAAAAAAAGTACTCGTACAAACAATGATTTGGCGTCATGTAATTGCTTCAAATATAAGCAAGCAAATAAACATCATGCAAAATAATACTAAACAAAGCTTAATTAAAAACTTAAGCTTTTTATTAACTTTGTATAATATATGTACCTACAAAGATTCAAGTTATTACCAAGACCGTGTTTTTCGAACAATTACTTAAGATTTGGTGAACATTTTAAAAATTAATTAAAATGCGTCCTACGCAAGCCATTGGCCTAAATTGCGTGGAGTAGCTCTAGTGAATTGGAAAATTGTGTACGTTGAGCTTAAGTTATCAAGGTTAGGTTGCACGTGTAATTACTTTTTAATCAAAATTTTAATTCAGATTAAAAAACAATAATTAATGTGAATTAATTCGATATAGCTCATTTATGTTATTCAGGTTTCACTTTTACTTTCATTCAAGAAAGCTGTAAAGAAACTTTTTCTGAAAGCTTTCAAAAGGTTTTACAATGTTTTAATTAAGTCTTCTACAAACAGAAGATACATTCTTACTTCTGTATAGAAAAGTAAAGATACGATTTGAATATAAAAGAGAAGCAGACGTCACACACAAAGTTTACAGTTTAACAACATAATATTCAAATTTGAAATAATCTAACATTTAAACACATCGAAACTTAAATAATAAGAATTAAAAGTGGTTTTGCTCGTGTAGTCTATTGAAAGTAGCTCTTTCAAAATACATAGTTTTTGTGTAACTAAATCAATTACTGAAATTTACATAAATAAACTGATGAATTATACCAAAAACCTCTTATCCGATAGAATAAGGTGTTCACTTTACACCATGAGCTGAAATAGTAAAGTAGATACTTTACTGACAACTCAATACAATGAAACTATAAATTTTAAATCTAATAGCTATAATAAATTCAAAATTGCATTTCATGTTATATCTTCACCAATTTAAAAGCTATCAATCCAATATGTATTGTAAATATATGCCCTTTCATATATACATTTTAAAATTTCCTTTTATGAAAATCAAATAACTTATTTAAAAAATTCAAAGCATTTTCCATCTGCTAAATCGTAATTTTAAAATAAAAATAATTACTAATGAAAATCTAACTCATCATATTTCATTCCTCATCAATGAAAATTTTCAAATTAATTTTCAAACAGTAATCCAATCGTTACTTAAATTTATATTCTATTCAAACCAAATTATCAATTAATTTTATAAAAATCAAATTAGATGAAATGTCCTGCATTTATTTGACTTACAGTAGCAGTCATGGAATATTTCCGAATTAAAATAACAATTCCCAATGAAATTTCAATAATATAATAAATAAATAGTAAAATATCAATAAAATTTCAAGAAAGTACAATATAAACACAATACGCACTCAAAGCAATGTTTTTCAAACTGGGGGGTTTGGGGGTATGGAATACCCTCCAGTACGCCAGAGATTGTGCGCATAAAAGTGTTATTGAACTTATAAGTTTCAAACCGCAAATTTAATTTCTAAAAATCTAAGATTTTTGATTTGAAATTCAATAACACATTTTCTTTCTTTTTAACACAATCACTAATGTGTTGGGGGTATTCCATACCCACCAGACCCCCCGGTTTGAAAAAACCTTGCTTTGTGATTGTGTTCAAAACAGAAAATGTATTTTTGAGCTTATAAGTTTCAAACCAGAAATTTAACTTTTTATCTATTTCTATTCTATTTTTTATTCTTTATCATTAAGAACAGGTAATATACTTAGAAATCTATTTCTTAAGTCGGGGATGATTCCCAATGCAATTTCCATGACCGCTACTGTACACTTTTATACGTTGATAATGCTCGTATACATTCATTTTACAAGTTCATAACTCAGATATTTGTTTAATTCTTCATATAAATTCAATTTAACCTTACCATTCCTAATTATCCAAATCCACCTTATGGTACCTGTATCAAATCATTTATTTATTCTCTAAAGAGTTAAAATCTTTAAAACTAGAACATTGCCAATCTCTGATTATCAAATTCAAAGTCTTGCTTAATTCCCACAGTTCAGATTTTCCACTTTCAGCATATTTTAAATTTTTACAACAAAATATGTACTGTTTTTATAGTTTCTCTTCATTGTGACTTTCGAAACTTGAATTTAATTTAATATCACCAAATCCAATATTTATCTTTCCATTTTCCACTTCTATTTTATCATTTTTTGCCAAATAAATAAATATTATTAAATTCTTCTTTAAATGTTTCTATTTTTGATATCATATTGGTTCAAGATAAGATTTCAGGTGCATTTTACCCCCACCCCCATTTTGAATTTTGGATTTAGCGAAATATCATTATTAGAAATTTTGAAATATTAAAAACAAAATTGCTACAAACAAAAATAAAGATGGTGCAAACAGGTACAAACGAGGTACAAACAATTAAAACTATTTTAGATCGAAAATTCGAAATGGGGAAAGCCTGGCAAAATGCCCATTTTAGATATTTCAAAATATCTGAAAAACAAAATGGGTACAAACGAAAATAAGGAAGGTATAAACTGGTACAAACGAGGTACAAATGGGGGGGGGGGCTTGCAAATTGCACCTCAAGATATCTGAATTTGCCCATATATTCAATTTCGAAATCATTGAAAACCAAAAGTTTCCTGCTTTTCAGGAAAACAAAGTTTTTGTTATTTCTTCAATTTCACTAGTTTACAAAATAAAATTTTTTTCATGTATATTTAATCAGAGATGGATTTCTTTATGTATTTTCCTCCGCTGAATTCGAAAATCAAGGTTAACATTTTTTTATGGAACAGCTTTTGAGATATTGCAACTTTTTCATTTTTTCGACCTTTTTTCACTTCACAAATCATATCTCGAGTTATAAATGTCCGATTTTGTCGTTCTTGGTACCCAAATGTACCCAAAAATATTGAAAATAAACAAATATGTATATCGGATCTTTGATTAGTAAAGCGGTTCAAAATACATCGATGAAAATAAGGCACATTTTCAAAAAAATCATATTTTGCAGTGATTCCGTGCCGACGGAAAAGTACAAATCGTTAAATAAACTTCTGGTTTCTCTTCATGTACGTAAAGATGATACTTTTACGCAAGAACTAAGATCAAGCAGAAGAAAATCGACCAAAAAATGAGAAAGTTGTAAGCAATTGAGTGAATAAATCCAAATCCCAGTTCTTCTAAATTTTTTTGATTTTCAGTGTCAGTTTCACATTTTTATAATAAATAATTATAATTATAATAAATAATTTTTTTACATTGTTATAGTAGTCGTCACGGAACTCTAAGTCTTGTCATAATTGAAAACCATTTGCTATGCATTATGACGAAACGTGAAGTTCCGTGACGACTACTATATTACAATGATTTTAATTATCCATTTTGTATTTTCTTATTTCATTTTACTCTTAATTTCTTTATCTTTCTATTTTATGATTTTTCTTTGTCCTAATTAGCATTATGTTATATTTTAATATTCCGACTAACTTAAAAACATCATCGCAAATCACTTCGTTTTTTCCAACAGTAACATAATATATTATGTAGCTAGGAATTATAATTAAATATAATTAATAATAATTAATAAATTAATGAAACATAATAAAAAATATAAAAGTAGCAAAGGGGTTTATAACCTAACGTTTTTTTCAAAAATAGTCAAAAATTTAGATTGCCTTTTTTTTACCAAAACCGACGTGTTCAAAATCATCAAAATGCGAGGAGTTCGAAAAACGCGTTTTTGTTTAGGAGAAACGCTCGTAAGCAATTCAAAATTATGATCAAATTTTTTCAACTTTAAAGACACATAAATCCTAGAACATCATCCTATCCTAAAGACACCAATATCAACCGATTTATCTCATCAAACTGCATAAGAAAATGCCAAAAAAGTTTCGATTTCAGACTTTTAATTTTTGTGGTCAAAAAGTAGCAGAAAGCTTACGTTTTTTTGAAAATAGCCAAAAATAATATAAAAAATACTTTCTTTACCCGAAAATACATTTTTAATTGAAAACATTAAATGTTTTTTATAATCCTTTTGTTATGTCCACGACCGACAACAGTTGGATCTCCAGATTTGAGTTCCACTAAATTTAAAATAAGCAGCCTCAAGGTTTCCCTGCGGGGTATCAAATAGAGGCGGCTAGTGGAATTTTCATTAAAAGAGGATAATCATAAAGCTTTCCGTACATTTTGGATATGTATTGCGAAAGAAATATCTATCTTTCTGTACCTCTCACGATCGTAAATTTACGTAGTTTAAGAGTTTATCATTTCAGGGAAGGCCATGCCTCCTTTGCCTCCTTTGACAAACCGCCACTAGTCTCAAAGCACTGGCCACTGTAAATTTGAAAGAAAACTTGGGCTCAAATGCCGGTATGAGGTCGCAAGTCATATTTACTGAAAAGTTGGAAATAAAAGGGAGTCTTGAGACCGTACTCGGTTAATATTATAGTGTAGTTCCACCACTATGTTCTAATCTAAAATATCAGAATCACCCAGTGGCGTAGCCAAGATTTTCATTTGGGGGGGAGGGCACAGAATTATTGTCGTAAGCCAAAATACTGGGGGGTGCACTACCCACTTAAAAGCGCCGCAGACGAAATTTTTAGAAATTTTCAAGGTCAAGTCCTGTAAAGGGTTAGACATCTAGACAAACAACAGCTGCTGAAGATTTACGAATTCGGTTATTAAGTAAATAAAAAACTTACAGTACTATAAATTACTTCTGAAGTGAATTGAGGACGCAAAAAGGATACGGTGAAACGTCGACTTCAAGAATCTGATCTTTATGGGCGCGTTGCAGTTCGAATTACACAGGAAACAGTCAACATTAAACAATATAGAGTAAATATTTTTTATTAAATATTATACGAGTATAGAAATAAATTTTCTGCTAGCTAACAAAAAAGAAAATAAGCCTTCCTAACTTGGTAATATATTTTTTAGGTTTCCTAATAAATAAAAAAATTCATTTTTAACTTTTATACATTAAAAAAATACATTGTGAAATTCATTAGGGAGGGGGACAGGTTCCCCAGTGCCCCCTCCCTGGCTACGCCACTGGAATTACTTACTATTTAAGCCAACAGCTATTTTATATTTACTAAATCAAAAATTCGAAAAACAAAGAAATAAAATTTCAACTTTTTACATCTTTGTTAGGCGATAAGCCTCATAAACAAATATATAGCAAAATGTTATATTATACTAAATTACCCTGGTTGTCTCTTCCAATTCTTTTAAGATGGATAACTCAAAATGAACCAATTACATTTATGTTATTTAATTTGTTGTCTCAAGAAACACAAATTGCGATTACAAGTAACAAAAAAAATAATGACAAAAAATAGTATAGTAAAAAGAAGTTTGCGGATTGAATTAGAAAAATTATTCTGGTAGATGTTAAATGTACTGATCTTAAAGTTACAGAAATTTAAAAAAATATAAGAAATCCAATTAAAAAATGATTTATAAATACATCGACAAATGGGCTATCGATCTAAAATGTCATTTGCATTATAAGTCCAAATAAAGGTGCTGCCGTACATACTCTGATGAGTTGAGAAAATTATAATTATTAATTGTAGTTATATATTAAAAATACAATCAACACAAGTTCAGCGATTTGTATATCTACATTTAATGGTCAAATAATAGAGGTAACTTAAATGTCAAGAAAGTAATTTAATCAAGAGTAAATGTCAAAGAAAATCGATTTAAGCCATCTAGTCTAAACTACCCCAAAGCAAGTGGTTTTCTTAAACATACGACAAAATTATTTAAGTATAAATATTTTTTAGTACCTACTTATTACATTACAGGACGAAAAACAAAATTAAACTAATTGGATTAACATTAAATTTGCTTAAGATTGTAAAAATTGACAATAAGATGAAAATCAATCTTTAAATGATACCTGCTGAGCTTTCGCCACCATCGGGTGTAAGGAAGATATAAAATCCACTTTTATAAATATCTCAGTATCGTTTGGTCTATTCCTAAATTTTTTGAAAAGCTGGAACCGACAATAACTGAAAGTTACAAACAAAATGTCGATCACTTGTAAATCTCCCACATCTTCAAACAACCAGATAAATAAATAGGTAAGCATACCCGATCGTTTATTCCTGCAAGAAAGAAAAATTCCAAAAAAAACTACATATGCTCCTTAGTCAGGCTAATAGGTAATATAATCCGTCCTGTCAAGACAAATGTTAGAGAAAAGTGTGAGAAATATTATTTAAAATAACGATTTTGCATAAATATTTATCCTCAACCAATTTACGTCATTTTTAAAAACTTGAATTACATATTAAATTCACTATTGTGCTTAGAACGAAATCTCACTACAACATCGATTAAATCCGATGTATATAATTATTATTCATGTAGGAGTAAATATTATGAAAAACTCACAATTCAACCATAAAAAATTTCAAGCTGAAATCATTTTCGACTGAAAGTAAACAACAAAAGTTAACATCTATCCTACAAATGTATGTACATATGTAAAATCAACTCATTTTACAATGTAATGAACGTTTATACACATAAACTTTTTCAAAATTAATTATAAATTTAATATCAGGTATTTTAGAAAAACTCAAAATAGTGCACTGCAAACAAATAAATTATTTCAGTTTCAAATAGTTTGCAGGACAATTTTTGATTAATCCGAAATACTGAAACGACGAACAATTTAACGTTTAAATTCGAAATTTAAACTTTAAGTAAGTGAAATATTACCTGTTTTCTAAGTAGGTACGTCGGATCGTAATAATGCCGTTCAAGTTTTTTAATAAAACTGTAATGAAATTTTCACTTAAGAGCCATAACTTGGCAAACAGTTTGGATCAGCAAAATAAATAGTAATAAAAATTGTCAGAAAAATCAACGACAACAAAACCTTGATGAAATTAAGGATATCTCGTGATGCAATATTTTATTACCATATAGAAAGAAATTGGATTTCAAAATAAATTATTTGGGTTATAAAAACTTCTGATGATGACACAAAAAGATGAGTTTTATTAAAAAATAATAATGTTTAACGCAGACGCTTCTTGTTTCAATTCAATAAATATTTTGATAGATGACTTTCTCAATTGCCCTCTTAGGGAGATGTAAGTTTTATATTATGGATTCTTATTTTCTTTATTTTGGAAATCTTGTAAAAATAAAGTTTCAGTCTTCTTAAAATGTGTTACTGCCGTTGTATTTTCCATCAAAATTCCTAATAATACACTAAATGTATTTAAAATCGGTATTTATCTATAATTTGATAATACATTATTATTGTCGACCATTATTGATTGAATAGATAATAAAGATAAGCACTAATACCCACATGTTTACAAACCGTATCCACATAGTAATTTATTGTTTTAGATCTGACGAGTTACTTATACATGTAATAATTTAAAAACTTCGATTATGAATTTATTATTTATAAATATTCAACCCTCAAAATAAGGTAAACATAAATCAAAATCACCTCTCTTAAACAAAGGGAATTAATAATATATTATGAAAATACACATCAGCTATTTTTTCTGTTCAAATTAAAAAAAAAATCATTTTATATTTAGAATTTATATTAAGCTTCATCGGATGTAAACAAAGTCATCATAGAGCTAAAGATCTGAATGAAAAGTTTCCAAAATATGGCTTCATATATTTTGTTACATTTCTTTCTTCTATTTATTCTAGTCATTGGAAAAGTCGAAAATGTAAACACAATTGTACAACAGATATATTTCGTAGATAAGCAAGAGCCGTGAATTTTTTACTTTATTTTATTACGACTGTAAAACACAGTTGGCGTATATATGTACCTATATTTAAATTCCTGAATATGGAAGAATAGAAAATAAATAGGCGGTTAACAAAATAAAGTGGAAAACCCCAGAAAACTTAAAGACATTTTTTAAGAAATATGCTTCGATGTACATGTCACTCCCCCCCCCCTCAAATCAAAATTTTTAATAAAATTGGTATCAAATGTTTGAGCTTCGATAAGCTTTCCTTTCCGTCGTTTAAGGGGTTTCATACAGTTGGGATGGTCGGAAAAATCAAAAATTTTTTATTGCATATTCTTAAGGTAAAATATCTCAAGATCATTTTCACCAAATTTCATAAAGATCGGAGCATTAGATTCAAAGTTATACGTATTTCAAGCAGAGCCACTTGGCACGCAGCTGCCGCTCGGACTTCTTGGTATAAATTGTTATTACTTATTAACTTATCATAATCAAAAAGCTCGGAGGCAGCATCAAATCGATGGTTTAGATGCTGCAAAAGATGCAGAAGGGTCACTATATGGTCCTGGAATCGATGAACAAAGGATTTTATATTTTGCTGAAAAAAAATTTTTAATATGAAAAAAACCGAAAATTTAGCACCTCAAAAAATAAACTTTTTGTAAAAATTGTTGCCACTTTTTTAAAAATCAAAATTTTTTCAATCGTTCATTCAGGCTCAAGCCAATGCAATATACTAATAAAATCTTTTCAGATTCCGATTTTAGATGAACCGTTTTTTAGTTATGATGGCCACCGCAACTAGTGCTCAAAAAAAAGCGCTCCTGAAATATAGCTGTAATTCCGCCATTTTTAAATATTTTTCAATAAAAAAAAATTTTACAGCTATATGAAAACATGTACTAATCAACGTTGTTCACAATTTCACAATAAAAATTTATTATCCTGAAAACCAAGAAAATCACGTCACTTGGCCCGCTACAAGTGTGTATAACCCCTTAAGCCTCAACTGTCACGGAGTTCACAAAATTTTAGGGGGGGGGCTGTAGATATGTTTTTGTATTTTTTGTGATATTTTTGCGTAATTTTGGTGTCAATCGATAAAGCTTTGTTTGAGCTTCAATGAGCTCATCATTGTAGTTTAATTTTTTTTAAAGTTATAAATGTTTTAAATTTTGTGCTCCTCCGAGCAAGTCGCGAGTGAAACTCTTAAATTTAATTTTATAAACAACTTTTTATTACGTTTGTAAACAAATGAAGTAAACACCAAAAGTAGGTTTAAAACAAAAATTTTCAAGGTTTGCGAAAGTTATTACTAGATACAAAGTGTACTACTTATACCATGAATCTTTTTTAACCTTTTTATTGATATACCGCCACCTACTGGCAGATTAAAAGTTACATTTTCCATGCTTATAGAAAAATTGCTTCAATTTGAATTACACCAACAACGCCGAAATGCTTATTTTAATCAATCACATTTTGATTTTATTGCTGCGATCCTTAAATAATTTTGGGGATAAACTACTCCCTAAAATTTTAAAATTCGCATAAATCATTTTTAATATATTGCAGTTTTCTCGAAAAAAATATGTTGTAAGGGAAGGAGAACTGTAAGTTAGGTATTTTAGGATTTTTTCCTAAAATTATATTTAACCCTTAGTAACCTCGCCTGGATTTAGTTTACATATAAACCACACTAGTGCGATTTGGGATTTTGAATTTTCAAAGTAATACTACATAATAACTCTCGTATAAATTGTCAAAAAGTATTCGATAACCAATGTTTATGGGATAAAATTTCCCAAAAATCCAATGATAATAGTCTCGAATGCGAAAAATGATATTAATTTACTGAAAATAGTAAAATCCAGTCAAAATAGACAAAAGGAAAGTTCGAAAATACTCACATCGAGCTAAAAATCGGCACAGACCTTAAATAAAAGGAAATTTCAAAAGTCCTCATCGTCGATGCCACTTCGGCTAAATGACTTTATTTTTAGCTCTGCTTTAATATATCGGACCAGCGCCATGCGTCGCTACCCAAAATTTGCTTTGATTGGAATAATATATCATTATAATTTCTTTGTTTGCAAGAAAAACCAGCAGAAATTGCTGTGGATCAATAACAGCTGTTTTCGACATGGTTTTTAAAAAAACTTAGAAACTCAAATAGTGGGAGTAAAATCTCAATAAATCTCAAACTCAGCTTAATCGATTGATCTCAATATTATAAAGATATTTCATGATTTAAAAGGAAAAATAGTACAAAATTTACATATCACTTCATATCCCCCTTTTAACCTTTTCGGGAATGTTATGCAAAATAAAAAACTGCAGCTTAGTCTAAAATCCCTCGCTATCATCAGGTAAGATGAAAATAATGAAAAAAGAGGGTATTTTGGTAGTAATATGACGTGGCAATTGTTAATTCAGTAAAGCAATGCTCTTTTCTAGAGGGGGGCAATAACACTAAATGTGGAGCGAGAGCTTAAGTATTATTAGAAAATTAATTAATTTACTGATATGAAACGAAAATAAGAAACATTCTGACGTAAGAAGAAAATAAAATACATAAAAATAAAAATGGTAAAATATGGTTGAAAATTGGATCACAAATACAAAAAGGTTGAGAAACGCTGATAAGATTAATAATAATCTAATAATATTTATTCATTAACTAAGAAAATACATTTCCCCCAAAACTTACTTTTATGCTCGTACTAATAGTCATGGATTGATCAATTTTCGAAATAACAGCTGTTGCTACTATACAGTCTAAATTCCAGTAATCTCATTGGTAAATTCTAGGATTATTTTAAGACGGCGATCTTTCATTTGGACGAGAATCTACCTGAGTAGGTGGCGTAGTTATACAGATTCTGAATTTAATTATAATCGGCGTTTATCGGCCCGGATCGGTATTGTAGTAAGAATGAAACGGTATGTGCTAAAGAGAGATAAGCATTGTGTTCAAATTTCTTTGAAAAAGATTTGCAACACTGGCATGCTTTCAGGTAAAATTAATACAGGTAGAATGTAGGACTCAATAGTCCTACAACATAATTTTATTTAAATTTCAGTCATTTCTAGCGCATATAAGTTGGCTAAAATACAGTGGAGTCCGCTAATTGTGATCACTTCAAGACTTGGGGTTTTTGATAACAATAACTGATTAATAACAAAAAAAATTTTTTGGTTATTTATTAATATAATATAATAATTAATTAATAAGAAAAATTAAAAAACTCATGTAGAGCTGTTTGTCTGTGTTGTACGAAGAGTAATTTTTTTATAAAAAGTTCATACTGTAATGCATTTAAAAATCTGACGACCTTATCTGCACACCACACCACAAAACTTCCAAGCATTTTCATCACCTGCTTGTGAGAGTTTGCATTAGACCAAGGGCGTCGTCGTTTCAGATTTTACCAGGGGGCGAGTTTCAGATTTTAATTGTACCAAATAGATTAGTATAATACAGGGTGTGTCCCAAAAGTCGTGAAATATATTTATTTTCAGCACTCCTACTGGTCGCAGCCTATTCAAACCGGTTGCGTGAGGTAGGGGGGGGGCTAAACTTTTGGATGAGAGGGGGGGGGGGTTAGACAATGCACATTTGTGTTTCTGTAATTATATTATGAATCCCACGGTTTATTTGCCGGTTACTGTGGGTATTCGACTAACATTAATACAGGTAGACGTAAGACCTATTATAGTTCTACAGCATAATTTTATTTAAATTTCAAACGTAATTTCTAGCGCATATAAGTGGCTAAAGATACAAGTGTATCTTAGATTTTATATCTAACGTTATATCGTTATAACGTTATAAGGTTGATAACAAAAAAGAAAACATTCTTTATGGTTATTTATTTATGTAATAATATAATAATTAATTAATAAGAAAAAAACCAAATTAAAAAACCTCATCTAGAGTAATTTGTCTCTGTTGTACGAGGAGTAAATTTTTTTAAAAAGTTTATACTGGTAATTCTTATGGGTCAAAATTTACTATATAAACAAACCATAAAGCAATTTATATCAATAAAATAAATAAAAATCTCTAATATATATAAAAGATAAAAAATATGCTAAAAAGTAAAAAAAAGTCTAAGTCGTCGACATACCTCTAGAAGTAGGACCAATAGAGTAAAAGCACGAAATAAGACAATGTTTAAGAAAAAATTAGACACGGATGTTTCAAATCAGAATTTATCAGAATTTTAAAAATGGAATTCACGTAGATCAAAGTGGATTGTTTATAGACTTGATATATCCATTGCTGGGTGCTTCTCCAGATGGTTTAGTTGGGGAAGACGCAATAGTAGAAGTTAAGTGTCTTTTAAAAGTTTCAAAGTTAAATATTACTTTAGAAGAAGCTGCATAAAAAATGAACATATGCCTAGAACATAAAAAAGGAAAATTAAATTTAAAGAAAACCCACGATTATTATTATCAAATCTAAGGCCAACTCCATATAAGCAACAGGAAAAAATGTTATTTTGTTGTCTTTGTAAACATTAATTACATTTTTGTTGAAGAAATTTTGCGAGACGATAAATTTTGGAAAAATGATATGGAATGGAAACTAGTCCAATTTTATAGGGAGTGCATTTTACCGGAAATCGTACGATGTAATCTACAACGAGGTTTAAAATGTGTAGATCCTGATTATATCAAAAAGGCCCAGTTACTGCAACAAGAAAAAAGCAAAAAAAACGAAAAGCAACAATAATTTTTGAATGTTATTCCTTGATCTATTATTATATTAATAAAAATTAAATAAGCCAAGTTAATCTAATATCTTATGTTATTAACAGGATTTAATAATATAATTCCACTACATTTTTTAATGTTTATACAGTATTGCAATTAATAATAAATTGTATTGTGTGTATTACGCCGCATTACTACCTAAAACGTTACAGGTAGATACATGAGATTACTAATGAAAGTTTTAAAATGCGACGTTGCCTAAATGTGATTCAAAATAGTAAACTTTTTTAAGCGCCATCTTTTTAAAAATCGCTGAACTGTTAGTAAGCCGAAAACAAACTGTTATCAAGGCGCGCGTTTTGAATACATTGAATCTACGGCCGAAACAAAACTTCATTTACAGCACTCAAAATACAATATTTTTTTCAACTTTTAATGCAGATTATATACGATTGTTACTTTAGCTACAGCATGATATATTTAAAAATTTTATTTTTTGTTCGTGTTTTACATAAAAGACATATTTAATAGAATAAAAATATATATTTAATCAAAACATGTTAAAAATTATATCAGGTTGTTCGAAAAATTCATCTCTTTCCAATAAAAAAAAAATCATATTTATATCTTTAGCCAATTTTGAGTTGTTAATGAAGTTTTGAAACGGGTCCAAAAATCGCGCCCTTAAGTCTCGGATTGCTACGTGACTATTAGTACGAGCATTAGAGTTTTAAATTGCGATTTTCACGCGAAACTTGTTCGGAGGTGTACAAAATTTAAAAAATCTTCTCTTAAAAAAAGTGTCACTTGACTGTCTTATTCTATAATATACTATTTTAAATTTGAAAATTGTAATCATTATTTTTATAACAATCGACAATTTACTATCAGCCTTTAACTTTAACTCTGTTCAAGTTTAGATCTCTTAAATCTGAATAAAAATGTTTTTAATGGGAGTATCGCGTTCTCGACATCCGACGTCATTTTATTTGACTTAATTAATAAAAAAATTACGGGATCCCTGACCGGGAAGTCTGAGGGGTATAGAATACCTACCCCCCAGGTAAGGGAGATTCTATGATATTAATAGAAAAGACATTTTTGTTAAGCAGGTTTTCAATCTTCATCCGGAGCTGATAAGCTTCAACAGATTTACATTGAGCAATGGTTGCCAACTTAAATTTCCGGTTTTTTGATTAATAAGGTATGCAACTTGATTGGTCCATTTGGTACTGAATTTTAGATTGGAATTAAATATTCAGCCAATAATCTAATAAACTTGACGATCTGAAAAACCTAACCATCTAAAAACCTGACCTTCAAAATTAATCTACAACGATGAATACAGAAGGTCATTAAATCTCAAAAAATGTTTATCGATTGACCCCAAATTTACCCAAAAATGGACAAAAAAGGCCCCCTCCTAATGATCTCACGAATAACTGCCTGACGGTTAAGGCTCAAACGGATCTCAAACTTTTCACATCAAATTTATCCCAAAATTTCAAGCTCAAACGATGGGAACGAAAGTTCATTGAAGCTCAAGCAAAGCTCAAACGCTTGACACTAATTTAAAGAAAAATTCGATTTGTGAGGGGATAGGGACAAGTACCGGATGCTTCGAAATCAATTGTATGCATTTATATAAAAGTAAAACTGTTTTTAAAAATAAAATAAATGTTAGTTGTAGTTCAGCGTTAAATTTACTACAAAAAACAATAAATAGAGTAGATTAAAAAAAAAATTTTTAATTTTCGAGTGTACAACTCACTTAACTTAATGAAATCAACATTATTCCTTACAATGAAAGTTAACAAACTGTTAATTTATAAAAAAAATTTAAATTATTATAAATAATAATTATCTACTAATAAATAATAATTTTTTCTATGAAGCTATAAGATTTTTGATATTATAGAAATTGTAGCTAAATAATGAAGTGATTTTCGGCTGCTTTTTACCTACAATAAAAAAAAATTTTTTGGAGGTAAAGGTAATCGAAAAAAATTTCTTTTAAGAGATTTTTACTTTATATATAATATAATATAGACATTTTAAACTCTATGTTTTGTATCAGATTTGTGAGTACTTCTACCAAACAGAAAATCTTATATAAATAAAAAAATTTAGAGAAATTTTCTCCGAAAATCCTGGGACACGCTCTTATGTTTTGTAGATGGCAACCCTTATTTTTCTTTTACGGATTTAGATAGATCATAATTTTCGGTGTATGAAAATTTAAAATGTTTTCCAAATGATAAATCCCTAATTTTGCAAATATGCATTTAATCAACGACTGCAATAAACCGCAGACCACAGATTACAAAATTTTAATTACTATCAAAACTGTGTTAATTTTCCAGCTACTTGGTAAATATATGTCATTGATATACTCGAACAATTTTATCATTCATCATTCTTAGTTAAATAAATAACGAAATATTGTAAAAACTAAATTATTTTGAAAATGTACCTACATCTCTCTGCTATAGTTACCTTACATATTATGTAGGCATGTATGTACATAATACTAAACATCAATATTGAGGTTTAATAGGAAAAATAATCTGATGGTTTTTGCACCCACGCATATCAGAGCTTGATAATATTTACAATTTTTATAAAACATTGCAATATTTGAAAATCCTGGATGTTGATGATTGCTAAAAATATACATATACATTAAAAGCAAATAAACAACGCTCAAAAAAAGCCTACAACTTCTCGATGCTAAATTATATTTTGTTCTGAAAAATTCTAAATTCACTTAAATATGAAAAATATTTTTCTAGCCTTCCGTACATTAAACTCAAATATAATATTGCTATCGGAAACACAAACAGCTGAAATGATTTGAAAAGTGTTATCCAAATCGATTCGAACGAACAACTAAATTTCCTGCACTTTATTTGATTTAAAAAATATTTCTGTATAATTGCGGTTTCCAGATTTGTAATATATTATTATTTTGGATTATTAGTTAAATGTAAATTATTAATTAACTCAATTAAATAAATATTTTAGTAATAATAATTTATGTATAACTATAGGTAAGTTAATTAGTAAGAACATGCAGACTTGCTGATGATTTGGTTCAAAAAGATATCTAAGCTTATTAAATATTTATTTCGTATTAAATCAGAAATTACATTTTCCTTAAATTAAAAATTAATAAGGATAGAATATAAAGATTACCCCATATCTCCGATATTTGAGACAGCTAAATATCCCCCTTGAAATTAAAATCTTACAACTGGGAAATCTTCAATAGACGTGCACTATTTTTATTTATTTTGTAAGCACCAGAGGAGTTTCGAACTCGGGCAGCTAAATTTGCTTTAAATCAATAAAAGTGAATTTTCACGAATCATTCGAAAAACTTAATTTTAAAATAATTTCAGATTAAAAACAGGATGGAGTATAAAAACAGCAAGCTTCGGTTGCAAATCTCCTACAAATCCATTAAAAGCTGACGAACAAGCTGCTATTATAGAAGTTATTCGTCGATCCGAACAACTCGACCTTTTAGAACAAGAACGTGTAAGAACATAAAATAATTTTGTAAAGTCAGTCAACATAAATTTAAATTTTTAGGTGGGTCGGTTAGTTGAACGACTAGAAAATTTAAGAAGAAATGCGTTAGGAAAAGGCCCATCCCAATGTCTACTTTGTGGTGAGCGTTTCGGTCTTTTAGGAGCACAGAGGGTTCGTTGCGTTGATTGTCGGAAGTTTGTTTGTCAAAAGTGCGCCATTGACGCTAATTCGACCAAACATCGAAAGTAAGAATATTATTTATAACAATTTTGTGTTCATTCGTCGAAATTATTTTTGTTTAAAACAAAGCCCGAAACGTTTATTGTGAAAGTTTTCGCAGTTTCCCTATAATAGTCCTTGCTTTCCCTATTCATGCATGCGGATGTTTTTCGTCTGATTTGATACACAATCACTGCCTTACCTTTCTGTTGAAAACAAATATTACGCTTTTATTTGGACGAAACTATTTCGTATTATATTGGCAATAACAATACATTTTTAGTTCAACAAAAAATCAATGGTTGTGTATGATTTGTTCAGAGACGCGTGAAATATGGAAAAAATCTGGAGCCTGGTTTTTTAAAAGTCTTCCAAAATATGCCTTACCTAATCAATGTTCCGGATTTTCCGGAAAAAGATTGTCAAAGCGTGGATCCCGCAAAGACGTCAAGTACAGAAACGAAGACAGTAGTTCGGACGACGAACGAAGACCATGGGGTCGACTGCAAAGAAGAAGTTCGAATACCGAAAGTACTCACGGTACTTTACTTTATACAATTTTTCCAAAAAGTTGAATTTATAATTTTTAAGATGACATAGAAGCGGTGCAAGAACCTTACCAACTACAGCAACCAATAAAATGTTACAGTCGTCAAACAAGTGCCATTGAGAATCAATCTGGGAAAGAGTTAGAACCGTTAAAAAACCAATTCAGCTCGTTATCTCTTACGGAATCAAAAACTTGGGAAGATAACTTGGGAGAAGATAGATCGGAGTGGAAATCTGCAAATGGATCGAGGGAATCGTTTGGAACCCGTTCAACTTCCGAGCTAAACTGGAGCGATTCTAAAAGCGACGACAAGAGATCTTCAAGTGTTTGCAGTATTAACAGCAGCATTTTTAAAGTAAGTGTTTTAAATACATTATTATTAAAATATTTAAATTGATTGTACGAAATTGGAAAAATTAGGTAAGTAAAATATCTGATATCTGCAGGATGTTTTCTTTCCATTTATTAAAGGGAACATTCGATCAATGTAAACAAACTGTTGCAGAATTCAAATGATGATCGTAAAGTGCTCGACACGTCTATGGGGACAATGGAATTAGCTTTAACGTATGATCCTATAAATTTAACACTACATTGTGCTGTATATAGAGCAAAAAATTTAATTCCGATGGACATTAATAGTTTAGCCGATCCGTTCTGTAAACTCAACATTCTACCAGATGCGAAAACGTACACAAGATTACGTACGAAAACAGTACACAAAACAAGAAATCCGGAGTTTAATGAAAATTTAACATTCTACGAAATTAACGAAGAGGATTTAGCTAAGAAGTCTCTACATGTGCTGGTATTAGACGACGATAAATACGGGCACGATTACATGGGCGAAGCTAGAATTTCACTAGCTAAACTGAAAGTTCAAAATACTATTTATGTAAGTTCTAATAAAATCCTTTTTTCAGTTAATAATTTTAAATTTTCAGTTACGAGTGTCTTTGGAAAAATTACGCGCAGAGCAGAAAGGACCTCTGCCGTCACCCGATCTGACACAATGGTTTGATGATTTGTGGTCTCGTGGTCAAATTTTGTTATCATTGTGTTATAGTACAAAAAAAAGATCTTTGCTGGTTGGAGTGATAAAGTGCACAAATTTACTACCCATGGATAATAATGGATTTTCGGATCCGTTCGTAAAACTGTAATTATTTTTCTTACAATTTTCTAGATTATAAATGATCCAAAGCTCTCCTAAAGACCGAACAAGCTGCTATCACATTTTTTCATTCGCGTCACATAACATCAGTTTCACTATGATGCACATATTTTATTACTACAGCTTGAGTAAACTCCTTGAACAACAATTCTTTGTTTCTTAAACGAAATTTTCCACGTTGGAAAATTTAGGTCTCACATAAATTTCAATCAAGTTTTCCGTTCTTTTTTGAAAATCATTATTAATTTTTATTGATTGCGCAGTCATAATTTAATAACATGCACTTTGTCAAAATGTTATTCAAAATAGCTATAAACATATTTACATAAATTCTCCCGACAAATATTTCGGAATACAAAGGAAGTGGCAGCCTTTCACCTACTCGTTCGTATTTCAACATTCACGGCTTGAACAGAATTTTCATTTTCTAAAAATAATATTATTTTAAAATAATAAGTAAAAATTTATTTTTTTTGCAAATTTTTTACTCAGGTATGAATTAATAATTTTGTATAATAACTTCCGTTGGTGCAATCCATCCGTTGTTGTTCTCTAATTAAGATAATGAGCTTGAAGCGGGGTTAAAAAGCTTTTTAATGTTAAAAATTAATATTACAAAAGCTGCTGAAAAATATTAAAATGTCAAACGTTCTCGGCAGAATGATTTTGAAAATGTGATATTACGATGTAATCAATATCAATTCTAAAAACAAGAATGACTGTCACCAAGCAAAACGCAAAAGTAACAAGCACGTGTTCTGCTGTGGCGTCTACGAAAGGATTAAAGAAAATGTCAATTTAATAATTAGAAAAGTATTGAGAAATTCTGGAAAAACATGACCAGCATTAACAGAATTTTTCTTGCTATAATCGTAAAATGTGCTGGAAGCTGAACCCGACATCATTAAAATTAATATGACATTATTTTGTATTTTATACGCGTACATTGTAAAATTTTTTAATGGGTAATTTCGTAAAAAAAGATTTTTGTTCATTTCCATTAAAGTATTTTCTTATTTTTTACGTAACTCATTTTAAGTAATTAAAAAAAACAATTTTATATTTTGCACCTACATAATTTTTTGTAATTTTTTTTTAACTTGGGGCTGGGCTGCTCAAAAGAGTTGCCAAGTAACTAACAGTCGGAGCCTGCGGTAATATGGTGTAATATGTAGATGTTTACACAATTGGGCGCACGAGTTTTTAACGCCCGAATAATTAAACGCAAAAACATAGGAGTATTATTTTTACTTTTATACTTTTTATAAACTTGAATATTCTAAGTAACATCATAATTATTATCTTCATATCAAAAAATGAAGTTGCACGAGTTGCACACCAGTTGAAATTCATATTAATCGAATAATTGTACATCAATCGAGTTGTCAACCAGTTGAGTTGTACATCAATCGAGTTCTCAACCAGTCGAGATATACATCAATCGAGTTCCACTGCGTATTTATACTTATTAAGGGGTTAGCGTGGCGGATATAATAAATAAATGTTTAGATTACGTACAAAACTCTGTCTCTATATCTACTTAGGATCAATTTTCCATATCAATCGAGTGTTGCACATCAATCGAATTCCCATCCAATCAATTATTTCTTCAATCGATAACTTTTTGCAAACTAATAAAAAACACTCTGATTGCTAAATTTTTACCAAGCGAAAAATATATCAAGCCACCGGTAAAAACTCTGTCTCTCTATCTCCCGGTAACGATTTGCACATCAATCATGTTTTATATTAATCGAGTTATACATTACAAGTTATACATTAATCGAGTTCCCAACCAATCGAATTGCACAGCAATCGAGTTCAACTATATTCACTAATTAAATACATACATTAGAATTACGTACAAAAGTCCTTCTCTCCTTCGGTACCTTTTAGCCAACCAAAAGAAAACACTCTGATTAGTTCACTTTCGTTTGTAAAATAAATTAAATATATTAATTAATCAAATTAGACACCATTCGAGTGCATAGATCATACGAATTCTCAAACCAATCGTGTTTCACTGTATTTTCTTCCGCTACAAACCTTCCTAGTTGCTAATAAAAATTATAGATTCTAAAATGTCAGGAAGCTGCTGATCGAGTCAGAAAATAGAGATCCACCGGCTAGCTACTCGTCTGCGGACGAACTTTCCCGCTAGTAAAATAAAATCTTATTAACTAAAATGAGTGTGAATCATACTGTGGATGAGAAGAAAACGAAGTATATGCAAAGTTGAAAACGAATAAGTAAAATAACTGTTAACCTACGAGTTAGAGACTGATTTTAAAGATGGAAGTAGAGAATCTAGGAGTATCGATTAAAATGAAACAAAAAAAAAATTGCAAGAAAGAAGTAAAGAGTTTTATACAAACCGAACGATGCTGAAAAAGAGAAAACTAAAAATGAGAGTTTGCAAAAGTCTAATAACTAGTAACCTAGTAACTGTGGCATTTGCAATTGAAGTAACTGGAAGCTTAAAGAAAACGCAATTAAAACTTTTTAATGAATATGAGGTAATGCAACCAATTATGTGCTAAAGAGAATCAATGACAACAGAGAAAAAAAAAATTCTAAATTGAAAACAGTGTCAATTTCATAAAAATGCCAAGAATACCCTGTCTTGGTCGTGTTGGAGAAGGTACATTTCCACCCCCCCCTACCCCCCCGTTTTGATATTTGAATAAAAAATAGTCTAAATCACTATTTGAACCTTTTTTATTTATGTTTGTACTCATATTATTTTTAAAATTTTTTAATATGTCTAATAATAGTACAAACAGCTACAAACGAGGTACAAATGATTAAGATTTGTTCGTATCCAAAATGCAAAAAGGGGGGTCTGACGAAATGCCACTATTGGATATTTTCAAATATTTCAAAAACAAAATGGATACAAACGCAAATAAAGTAGATGCAAACAGGTACAAACGATTTTGACTATTTTGGAACCAAATTCAAAGTGGGGAGGGAGAAACGCACTTACAAAAGGAAGAGGTGCGATGAAGTGTAAGCCCAATAAGGAAGGAAATAAGAGAAAAGCCGAAGACATGGGAAATTTAAATAAGAAAGAGTTGAGATTTGTAGGGCAAAGTATACGGATAGAAAATTGTAGAAATTAATACTATGCCCTATTTGCCCTCATTTTGCCAACTGTTATCCAGCTTAGTTAGACTAAGACTCAGTGGCGCAGCGAGGGAGGGCAAGGGGGCATCTTGCCCCGGGCGCTACTCACAAAGGGGCGCCAAAAGGTCCGCAAAATAAAAATTTGCTGGATAATTTTTATTTTTATTATAATTGATTTCTGAAAAATATTTTTTAGATTATGGTTTTTAAATAGGGAGGGGGGCGCTAAAAAGGTATTGTGCCCCGCACGCGAGTTGAGCTAGCTACGCCACTGCTAAGACTATCCAGTTAGACTTAGTGGAGGTCAATTTCGGAGAATCTATGCAAAAAATCGAATGGCCAAGGTCAATATCAAGATATTAAAATTTTTCCGGACTGACATTAAAAAACCTTCATTGCTTACATCACTAGGATTCAGATGAACTGATCTCGTACTGCAGTTCATCAAATAGCATTTATCTCTCAGACTACGCTTTTTACTACGCTACGACTAATTATTATTAAACAAACCTTCAGGTTTCGTATAATCAAGTTATTACAAAACTCCGCAAACATTTCGTCCCAGAGAAAGAGAACGTCACTTAATTCGAATTTTACAATTAATTAATTTTAACTGTTGGGTTAAATTCCTACAAATTTTAATTAAAAGACAATTGGAGACATAGTAGAAAGCAGAAATATGAATTAATAATAAAGAAGGGAGGGGGGAGAGTGAAATTAATGAAAATTCTAAAACATAGCATACAGTAATGAATTATTTTTCTCTTATTAGATGTCACCAAGTCAGCTTAAACAAGATTTTTCATTTAATATGAAATTTTGTTCGCTGTAGCAGCAAGCAAACGAAAAAGAGTATATTGTTTTATTAGAAGCAAATGTTGAGCTTCTCGTGACGAATTTGTAGAAATAAACCAATTTATTTTTTCTGAACTCAAGAAATAATATTCATTAAATTTAATTTATCTTTAACACCATAGTACTTACATTTACATACATAGATGTCTAATTAGTGACTCTCATAAATGAATTAACGAGATTCTATTTAAGTGCCAAAACTGCCCATTAGTGTGCTTAAATTAACTAATATTTTTATATTTTTTGTAGGCATTTACGCCCAGATCCATGCCATAAGAAGCACAAAACGACAATAAAATGGAAAAATTTGAATCCTGTATATAATGAAGAATTTGCATTTGAAACAAGACCTACCGAATTATCCACTCAGTGTCTTTATATAACAGTGTGGGACAAAGATTATGGCAAGAGCAACGATTACTTAGGCGGTCTTATCATTGGAGGACTGGGATCAAAAGGACAACGATTAAAACATTGGTTAGACATGATACGTTATCCTGATCATCGACACGAACATTGGCATAATTTAACAGAAGATCAAATTGATTAATAATAAATTATTAAAATAATAGTAACCACAATATATTATTCCACTGCATTTAAAATAATGTAAATTATATAATTGAATATATTCATAATACACTACCAGCATTAATTTTTTGCCATTTTTATTTACTTTTATGAAGCTCTGCAACATATTCTAAAAGCTCAACATTAAATTAGTGAATTTTTAAATCTCCAAAATTTACCGGTGTGTACCTACCATCTACAAATGCAATTTGATTTTTATTTCTTTCTTTTGCTTCCTGTACTGCGTCATGAAATTTTTTCTCATTATTGGTTACAAAGTAACATTTCGCAAGTAACAACCAAGCTTTCAATGAGTCTTCATTTAATTTCAAAGCAGTTTCGCAATCCTCGATTGCATAATTAAATCTTTCAAGTTTTATCTGACACAATGCTCTATTTAAATACAACTGGGGACTATCCTTAATTTGTTCAATCGCCTAAAATTTCCAAAAAATTTTTTATTTAAATGTTGAGGAGGAATCTTGTCAATCATACCTTAATATATGACGACAAAGCTTGCTCAAACTCTCCTCGGCGGAAAGCTTTAGTAGCTCTTGTTTTGAATGTATCTGCTTTTTCCTTTCTTACTAATTTATCCTTGAATCGTTTGTCTGCATCTCGGGAAACTTCCTCCATGAACGATTCTGCAGTGTAAATGAAAAATCATCAGAAAGCAACAAATTTTCTTTTACCTTGCGACATTGCGCTCTGGTCCTTGTCGTCCCTTTCCACGGCCTTTTTATTAATAACAGTTCTGTTCGTTTTGACTTTTAATTCCAAGTTTTCTATCACAGCAGTTTCGTTAAGTGCATCGTTACATTTTAAGTATTGATCGGCTTCCAACGAACCAATATCTTGCAATTCTTTGTCTTTTGAAGCTAATTTTTTCACAATATCGTTAATATTATTCACGCGATATAAAAAATTGTTAAATTCTTCATCGACGTCTTCTAAATTTTTATACGCCGTCATCTTGACAGAAAATAAACGAGATTGTTAAATCAATCGTTTCCAAGCAACCGGATGTGTTCTGTGCACTGCTGGTAGCTTTTTCATGTAATTGAAAATTACTGCCCAGTAGAATAATTACTTCACTACATTGCAAAACTATAATCGTTTTATTATACCCCAAAGAGTTGTTATTTCAAATCCAACACATACAGAGTCATCTACAATAAAATATCGAAACGTAAGATTTATTAACTTACTGCACTACCTTGAGTAAAAATTTCCGTGGCGCAAGTTTTCTTACCCTTAAAAAAATTTTAAAATAGACTCCAAGCACTTGAAAGCTTTCTTGGTGACTTTTACCTTATTTGCAGTAAAAATTGAAGCTAAGTTGCTAATGAAATGGGAAACGGTAAGTATATTTTTTACAGTTTTTTTTGTGCGCTAAAACTGATTTTCAATTTAGCTGAGGAAAACATTGCATTTGACGCCAAAACCGGTAAGTCTTGGACCAGAAAATATAGAACAGGAATGATAATTTCTATGTTTCAGATGCAATTTTATTTTCTATCGGAATGTCTGTGTTTCTCTTCACTTTTATATTTATTCTGATTTGGCTTAGAAGAAATAGAAAATTGCTTGCGATGATGGCGAGTATAACCTCTCGAAAACAAAACGATGGTGAAAGTTTAAAATCAAATCCTTCTGAAGACATTACTAAGGACGTCATTTATGATACCATAAGTTTGTAAAGAAATAAATTTGGTGCCTAAATAATTATAATTATTGAAATTAGTTTGACAGCAGTTTTGTATGCTATAATGAAGCTAACTTTCGTAAGAGTTTTAACTTTGTTTGAAGGGTTTTGTATTTCCCCAGCTTTTGTTTAGCTCTACAATTTATTGTTTGGATCCAATAGCTAGAATAATGAATGTAATAAAATTTAAATACTTAAGCTGTCCCAAAATTTTTCCCTAAATTATGATAACTTTGTTTGTTCATATTCAGAACCCAGTTGGTTAGTTTCTCTAAAACATTTTTTACACCAAATACTTTTGCCAAAATTTGATCAAACCTAAAAATACTTAAAATCTGTTTATATAAAATTAGTCAATATTTGAACCACGCGGCCGTCATCTGCGCAGTAGCAAACATAAAACAATCTAGTCACACCAATACGTGGTTTTGTGATAGAGTTTACCATAATTTAGTGATAATTTTGATACTGATAATATTGCAGCAACATTTATATAAAGAACTGTAAGTATTTTGCTTTTAAATAAAAAAAAACTATAACAATAACCTCATCTTCTATTTTTTATGTTATAAAATTCGTTGTTGCATTTGAGAATTCACTGGGAAACCATGTATGAATGATTCATTCTGGGTGGGGAGCTCATATGTTATGAGAACGATTAATTACTGTGAAAACAGACAGTGGCGTAACCAGATGTTTTGATTTGGGTGGGCTACCGGTGAGCTCAATTTACAATAAATTTTTCATACCACATATCCATTTATGACCTATGTAGTATATTAATGTCAATATAGCAAAACAAAACTCTTCATTTATTGTTATTTTGTATTATTTTTACCGGCAATATTTATGTGCGTGAAGTTAACCCCACCATTTTTGAAAATTTAAAAACTTAATATTTTGAAAATTTAATGCGATCTTTTATCTCTACTTACATTTTTGAAGATATTCATGTATACACAAACCTTCCCCAAGTTCTACTGAGTAAGTGTGCAAAGTTTGGTAACGCACGAGCTCTTTTGTATTACAAACAATATAAGAAAGAAGAGGAAGATAGAAGATAATATGTATTGTCTTTCATCTGAATTAATTATAGTTAAAAACTGTGTGTGTTAATTTTTCAGCATAAAATTTAATGGTTTACGTAACACCTCGAGTACAATCCAATATAATTTTAATTTTTAAAAATATCAAAAATGGTAGGGCTAACTTTTACCCCAAAATAAGCAATTTTTATAAAATTTAAAAAAATAAACAAAATACGGCACACATCGGGCACAGCCCAAACAATTTTTAGTTTTTAAATTTTCAAAAATGGTGGAAATAATTTCACGCACATTCAATATTTTATTAAAAATTACAAATTACAATAAATCAAAATAAAAAAAATTAAGCTTTCAATATAATTATTCAATTTCTTCATGATATTTTTTAATATTAAAATACTTACATTTGATTTATATATGGAATTACAAAATTGAATGATTGATTGCAAAAATTCTAGATTTCCTAAAGTTTATTTTCATTTCTAAGGAATATGCAAATAATAAAAATTTTAATATCAAGATAATATCAACTACATTTTTAAATATTTATAATCGGCATTGAAGATGTACTTAATTAAGTATAATTATCAAAACCATGCTACGCTCCGACGGTGAGCGAGAGTCGTGGTTTCTTCGGGAGAGCAGTCTAATATAAACAAAAGCACAAGAGAACAGTGCAACTCACTCAAAAATATGCAACGACAGAATTCAAAATATTAATTAATTATGGGTATAGTACCCTAACCGGACCCAGAAATGTTTAAAATATCATCGAAATTTTTGGAAAAAAGACATTGCAATGAAGCGATTAAACTATGGATGAACTCCAAGTATCGATTTATTTAGGATTTAATTGATTTTAAAATTTTGATTTTTGCATAGAAAGTACGTTAACAATTCAATCTGTTGACGGTGTTGGGTCTACGGAAATAGGGAATTATACGGGGCTTGGATCGCGTCAGTTGACTTGCGCCCGCTCGGTATTAACATCGCTGAATAATTTGTAATTTTTCGAATTATAATTTTAAATTCTCGATTTGAGAGATTTGAGAGACTTGTTGTGCTTCTTTTACTCCGGCGCTGTGGCCCGTTTTGACAAGCTCCTTCAAGGCGAGATAAGCACGCCAACACATGGGGTAAATATACAGAAAATTTTGTGTACACTCATTTGGAATTCCCTTGGAAAGCATTGGAATTCCTTGGAAATCCTTGGTATTCTTTGGAAATCCCGGTAATTCCTTGGAAATCTCTGGAATTTCTTGTAAATCCCTGGAATTTTTTGGAATTCGTAGGAAATCGTTGGAAATTATTGGAAGTCTTGGAAATCTATGGAATTCCTTGGAAATCGTTGGAAATCTTTGGAATTCTTTGGAAATCCTTGGAATTCTTTAAAAATCGTTGGAAGTCATTGAAAGTCTTGGAAATCTTTGGAATTCCGAGTTTTGTTTACAGAAATTTTACTGGATATTTCCCCCTTGCGCTAACACGTTTGAGTATTACAATAATAAAAAACCCTAATTTTTACCTTAATTTAATATTTTATAATAATTTTAAGCAAATTTTGGATAAAATTTGGATGGGCGGAGCCCACTTTATAAAAGTAGCCAATAGAATAGTTGGTTTTAGTTTATCGTAAATTTTGACGGTATTTTTAAATGATCCATAAATTTAGTTTTCATATTTGTAATTTACGCCCTAAACTACCATAATGTTATTCGGAAATTTTTAAAATCGTGGGTCCGGTTAGGGTATTATTCCCATTAATTATTAAAAATTGACAATTAAATGAAAGGCGGAAGGAGAAGAAGAAAGAAATTAAAATTTATTATAGCATTAATTAACATCTACATGTAGAAGTATTAATATATTCTTGACTCCGTCAAGTGCTGAAAGTTGAACTTTCGGCACCGGTGTTGAAAGTAAATTGTTATTCACATCATTGCGTTAAAGTGGAAATAATAACTTAATTCAGTATAAATAAGATGAACTATTGCGTAAAAGTAGCAGAAAATAGTCTACTAGAGTACTGTTGCCTTCTCATGCTGTGAGAAATTTTGTTTTCAATGTTGGCTACACTGAGTGGTAGTTGAGAGTCTCCTGAACACAACGATCACCGGTGACCCTTGTTAGTACCAAAACCAAATTAAATTTTTATTTTATTTTATTTATTTTTAATTAATATTTTTTTATTTTTTATTATTTTATTGTTTTATTTTATATTTTAAATTAAATTTTTTCGAACGGAGAACGAATGTTCACGAGTCATGACGATTAGAAGAGTGGAAGACCTTCAGTTTTGAAGGCCACATGTTTTGAGATCGAAAAGAGATCATTTTGATCGAATTTCTGCATCAGGAAGAAATAATTAATAGAGCACCATTCTGTGAGACCCTAAAAAAGCTCAAGAGACCAATTAAAAAGAAACGGAGAGGTATGTTGACGAAAGGAGTGTGGTTGTTGCACGACAACACCCGTTCGCACTCAGCCAATGTCACCAATAAAACGTTTTAGGACTTTTTCAGTAGGGGCATTTTGAACTACCCCACATATTCCCTTGACATGGCGCTTTCAGACTCAAGTTCCTGAAGACTCACATGGTGGAAAAACATATTCAACCGCCGAGGAGGTTAACCAAAAGGTCTTGAACTGGAAGAAGGAGATGGCAGTAGAATTCTTTGAGGAGTGCATCAAGAAGATATGCTACGGTTCACAACCTGCATAGAATGGGAAGGCAACTACGTGGTCCTTACAACGAATCACACCGATATTTATATCCTATTTTTTTTTTTTTCTAAAATCTTTGCAAACTTCTAGAAAGATCCAATCTGCAAGTCAGCAGCATAGTAGGCAGATTTGTGATAGCAAGCACCAATTGTATCTTATATGAGTCAGCATGTACGGTTCATTATGGATGAGTCATCAAATACAATTAACCTTATATTGTTTTGTAACACTAGCACCACAGCGCCAGCGGTGGCTTGATGTGATCGCTAGTTGAAGAAATGAGCGGATATTTTGGGTTCAAACTCCGGATTCCGCAAAACGTCATAGCTCGGCCCTTTAATAACTCCTTAATAACTCAATGGAAAAACAGGGTATATTAAAAGCATAGCGCTTCAGTGCAAAGTAGGCCTTGAACCACTACCCATGCAGCGATCTACATTTTGTTTAATAACATTGTGCTCTCTCCTTAAATATGTTCTGATCCAGAACAGCCTTTACAACGAATCACACCGGTATTTATACCCAAATGGATCTTTCCAGAACTTTGTAGTTGCTTCAAAATTTTTAATTTTTAAATGCAGTCAGCAAAATCAAATGCAAAGAAGCAAATTCTGGTGCAAACAGGCACCATGGTTATCACTTATCATATATGAGTTATCATGGAGGAGTCATTACGTATGAGTCATCAAATATAATTAACCTGTATCGTTTCGTAACAGTATAAATAAATATTTTATTAAATTATACAAGTAGCAACGTGAGAAATGGTAGAAGTTCTGCTTACTTTACCCTTTAATTTTGCAATACTTTATTTATTTCCCTTTTCAGGATAATAAATTATTATTTATTCCAAACAAAACAAATTCATTATTTTAACAATTTTTGATTCATTAATATACGTCTGCATCAGGCCTCTATTTCCTTATCGAACATTTTGTAATTTATCAATAGATTGAAATTTCTGCAAAATTCATTTGCAAAGCAATATAATCTTGCATTCTTTTACATAAAATTGATTACACTTGCTTGAACATAATAAAGTTACATTCAATGAAGGTTTTATTCGAGATTCTTCACGATATTTTCATTTTATATGAAATGTCCAGATCTAAATAATTATGCTGATCTGATGAATAAATAATGGCATCGTTTAATTTATTTACTATTTTTTGCAGAATATCAATAAGTATTTAACCTATTTATAGGGTATCCTATGTGTCCTTATCTGCAGACTTCTAGATAAGTTTATGAGCTTGAAAGTCTTATAAACTACAACACAACGACATTGAAAGGACAGCCCTTAAACTTATCTGTAAGTCTTCAGATAAGGGCACAACCACAATTTTAAATTAGAAATGTATTCAAAAATTAAATGAAGACGAGAACATCGCATAATTCTATAATTTGGATTCTGCGTCACCGCTGTTATGCAACGATAATATTGTTGTGAACCGATCAAATCTCAGTTTTGAAATAAAACAAGATATTGAAAACTGTATGGAATGACAAAATAACAAGCAACGAAAATACAATTGAATTTTATTCAAAAGGCTCAAATAAGGAAAATTATTTAAATTATTCCTAACAATAATGCTTTTTGCAGTTTACAATAAATTATAAATTAATAACAATAACAGAAATAACCAGTTCTCCAGATGGAGAGATTTTAAAATAAAGATTAAGAAATGTAGAAGGGAAAACTTAATTATTTAACTAATTAAATACTGCAATTTATTATTTTCTTCTTTTATAAATTGTAAGAAACAAATTAGGAGCTATTTTTTTCACAATAGCTCCTACACGTTTTTCTAAATTTAGATACTGTTTGATTATATTGATTGAAAATTTTATTTCCTTTCAGATAAACATGTCTAATAAAGAAAATGAAAGGGGCCCTTCAATTAATTATCGATTTTGGCATTCAATTATGTGTGAAAGAGTCCATGTATTAACAGAAGTGCGAGAAGGCATTCAAGAATGTATTGTTAGAGAAAATGTTTCATTGGATGATTTTCGAGGCATCGATATTCATGATAGCAATATTGATTATTTGAATCCTAATTTTTTTGAAGGTTTCGAACACATCCAAAACTTTAAAATTATATCTTGCCAAATTACTGATTTACCTGCTGGTCTTTTCGAAAAACTGCCAAATTTGAAGGAAGTGGATATTGGATTTAGTACAATACAAAACATCAACAGTAAAGTTTTTGCTGGCATAAAAAATGTAGTTAACCTGTACTTTTATGGAAACGAGGTGAAATTGGTACCTGAAGGTTTTTTTGACGATGCCGTTTCACTTACTCGCGCGCAGTTACATGCCAATAACATAATTGCTATTACTTCTAAAACTTTCAAATACAACACTCAACTTAATCTTTTGGATTTGGCTGATAATAAAATACAAAAATTACCTAACTTTACCTTTTGCAATCTTTCAAATCTAACGCAGTTGGACATGAAAACTAACTTAATTTCGGTTTTGGAAGAAAATTGTTTTAATGGATTGCATAAATTGGAGGAATTGCTACTCTCCAATAACAGTATAACCACTCTATCAAACGGACTATTTAAAGATCTCAACGAACTGAAGATACTTGAACTGAGCAACAATAGCATCCAGCATATTGAAGATCAAGCGTTTTTGGGATTAAAAAAATTGGTAGTTTTGAATTTGTCTAACAACAAAATACAAAGCTTTCCACAAAACCTCTTTGTACATTGCCCAAGAGTTACTGGTTTGACTCTGACAGAAAACGAATTGTCAAATTTGGATGAAAATATTTTCGATCCACTAACTGAGCTAGGTTACTTGAGCTTAAAAAGCAATTTGGTTAAAAGTTTGCCCGAAAATTTATTTTCAAATAATTTGAAGCTGTCTGAATTGGATTTGAGTTGTAACAAAATTGATAAAATACCAACAAAAACGTTTTCAAGTTTGTCTAAACTTACAAGGTTATATTTAGGATGCAACGAAATATCAATGCTCGAGGATAATTTTATCCAAAATGCCGCCCATCTTCGTAAACTTGAGTTACAAGAAAATAAGATAGTTGAACTTGGCGACAATAGTTTCAAAGGTTTGAGTAAACTGAAGACTTTAAAACTGAATAATAATTTGATCGAAACACTGCCCCTGGGCATTTTCAAGGATGCAAAAGCGCTGGAGGAGATTTTCTTAAATGAAAATAAACTGAAAGTTCTTCTAAATGGAACGTTTGATGATTTACTAAATGTAATGAAATTGGACATCAACGAAAATAATATTGAAGAAATACAACCAGGTACATTTAAGAGTCTGAACAAGATTGAGTCTCTTTACTTCTCGAAATTGAAATTGAAATCTCTCAAACCAGGTGTTTTTGATGGTCTAACCAGCGTTAGTTACCTAACTTTAGACTACACCGATCTTGAACATTTGGCAGATGGCTGTCTGGACGGATTAATAAATTTGGAGAGTTTTAAACTGTCATACAATTTTATTGAAGAACTACCGATAAATCTTTTCGCAAAACTTTCTGGGCTGAGATATCTCACGATAAGTAATACAAAACTGAATGCTTTACGGGCTGGAATGTTTTCAAAGCTGCAAAATTTGCGTCAACTTTCTTTGTGCAACAACCAAATAAGTAATATAGAACCAAAAACGTTTGAAGGTCTTGCAAATATTGAAAATCTGTCACTATTTGATAATAAAATAAGCGAATTGGGAAAAAACACCTTTAGTGGGTTAGAAAATGTTTGGCATTTGGAATTAGGAAAGAACCAAATACACACATTAACTTGCGAAACCTTAAAAAATCTTCCAAATGTATCGATGCTTGGTCTATCGGAAAATAAATTGGAAACTTTAAATGACGATGTTTTTTCACACAATGCCAATATAAGTCAATTAACTCTGACACAAAATTGCTTTACGTCGTTTCCAATTGAAATATTCAAACCAATCATATCACTTACTTCGCTTTATTTTGATAAAAATATGTTAAGTTCTTTAAAAAAAGAAATGTTTGTTAATCTCCAAAAATTACAATATTTATATTTGGGCCATAATGGTATCGAAGTGATAGAGCCTGGATCTTTTGATTTATTATCCGATCTCAAAGATTTGCGTTTGGACAACAACAAAATACAAAACATCGAAGCGACTACGTTTAGTTGCCTCAAAAATATCTATAAACTTGACTTATCTCACAATTTGATTGCTGATTTAAAATTGGATGCATTTGATAGTTTGGTATCTCTGCAAGGTTTAGTGTTGAATGATAATCCACTAGAGCCGTCCGTTTATGAATACTTTGAAAAGAAATATCATGTACCTCCACCACGCCGGTGCATATGCCCTTGTCCAAAGAGAGTCCCTTCTCCAATTAGAAGACGGTGTTAAAAAATGGAAAGGTCAAAAATCCTACCAGTGATTATGTGGCTGCTTCACTAACGAATTAAAATATTTATTAAGAGAAGCTTAAGTTGAAAATATATGTAGTTTTATAATAATAATAATATATTATTTGAACCTGTAAAATATTATCTAATATTATTTTTTTATTTGAAGTAAAAAGCAAAACAGAAACTAAATGATCGTATGCCTTTATTGAAACCGATCTTGTCTCCTCGCCTGAGTGTGGTGTAGTCGCTTTCTGGTTTCTGCCTTCGAACCTGAGCTTTTAGAATCACGAAAGCACAGAAAAGAAGCGGTTTTCGGTAGATTTAAAAACTCAATTAAAATTAGTTAAAATAGCATTGTTTTATGTTTGTTTATCATTAAAAGCAAAAGACACGTCTATCGTGCGTATCTGTAATTACTGCGCCCTGTTTACCATCTCTGGAGTGTTTTTTTTAATTGTAAGAAACGAGGTCCTGATGAAGGAGTGGAAACTTGAGAGTTAATTAGTATAGCGGGAAAACGTATATTGTTGCCAAAATTCAACGCTTAGTATTGACCGGTTTCGGTTATTTATTACTTTTTTTATGATACACTCTAATCAAGAAACCAAAATTTGCAAAATATCTTGGAAAACACCAATCATAATAAAATTAAATATTAAATACCAATTCAGTAATATTTAAATAAAACAAATTATTTGCGAATACTCCAAATACTCAAAAGTAGTATAATACCAAAATATCAAAAATATATAATTTATTTCTTTTAAAATACAGTTTAAAGGCTAATATTATGACTATTGAATTTAATTATAATTTTTTTTTTAATTTAAGACGCAGTCGTCTGCGCAGCAGTAAACAATGTTCGAATACAAATTTCATTCCAGTAACCTCAATACTGTGGTGTGTGTTGTATTGACTAAAATTGTGTTCCTTCTTTATAATATACCAATATTTATAATTTGTATTGGAATATTAATTAAATAAAATATCTACATCGAGGCCAGACAAAGCAGTAAGTTTAGTTTGCTTTATTTCACCTTTCATTGTTGTTGGTATTTTAAATTTGTAAATAAATTAATCTAAATCAGAATAACAACGAATGACTCATCGTGCTAGGGAACTCCGTTATGTAATATTAAATTATACATTTTTTGTGTAGGTATACATCACAGTGGAATCTGAACCGCATTAATTTTTTTACGAATTTAATTTCAGTTCGGGGCAACTCCCACATTTCTCTGCATGTATCGGTGAACAATTTATAGCATTATTTACGCCATTCTCTATAAATTTCATTTAAATACCAATTCGTATGCAAATATAATTTCCGGATGTGACTTGAATAAATTTAATAATTTATTTTATTTTAGATAAGCATGGCGAACAGAAAAACAGAACGGCGTTCGTCATTTAACTACCGATTTTGGCATGCAATTATGTGCGAAAGAGTTCACAATTTAAAAGAGCTACGAGAAGGAATTCAAGAATGTGTCGCCAAAGAAAATGTCTCAATTGAGGATTTTCAAGGAATTGACATTCATGATAGTAATATTGATTATTTAAATCAAGACACGTTTGAAGGTTTTGAACATATTCAAAAAATCAAAATTATATCTTGCAATATTACAAATTTGCCTGCTGACCTGTACACGAAACTACCCAATTTAACAGAAATCCAAATTGGATTTAGCACCATAGACCACATTGATCCCAAGGTTTTTTCTGGAACAAGTCAAGTGGTAAACTTGTACTTTTTCGGAAACAACGTCAAAGAAATGCCCGGAGGTCTTTTCGACGATGCTCATTCGGTCATGAACGCAAAGTTGCATAGCAGCAACATAGCCTCCATTACTTCAGATACCTTTAAAAATAATCCCAAACTTGAACTTCTATGGTTGTCTGGAAATAAAATCGAACAATTACCAAATTTAACTTTTTCAAATCTGGCAAATTTAACAGAACTGGACTTGAAAAACAACGCAATTTCGGTCTTGGAAAACAATTGCTTCGATGGATTACAGAGTCTGACGCAGTTACTGCTTTCTAATAACGGACTTACCAGCTTATCGAGCGAATTATTCAAAAACCTTGCAAAACTTCAAAAATTGGAACTTAGCAACAATAAAATCAGCCAAATAGAGGATGGAACATTTTCCTCACCAAAAGAATTACAACTTTTAAATCTATCAAAAAACAAACTGCAGCAGCTCTCTGCAAGTGTATTTCAAGATTGTGCTAACATTACAACCTTAAACCTTAAAGAAAATGGATTATCTGGTTTGAATGAAAACACTTTCAGTTCGCTAGCACAATTAACTTCTTTAAATTTAAAATTAAATTGTCTTACAGATCTGCCTGAAAATTTATTTTCGAGCAATGGAAACTTAGCTGAACTCGATTTGAGTTCCAATCAAATTGAACAGCTATCGACAGCTACGTTTTCAGGTTTATCAAACCTAAAAGTCTTGAACTTGAGTTGCAATCAAATATCGAAAGTTGAAGATAACTTCGTCCAAAATGCTTCTTGTCTCAGGAAACTTGATCTGCAAAAAAATAAAATTGTCGAGATTGGCGAAAACAGTTTCAAAGGTTTGAGTCAATTACAAATTTTGCAATTAAACGATAATCTTATTGAAGTGTTACCTAACACCATCTTCAAAGATTTGGAATCACTGAAAGACATTAAATTGAATAAAAATAAAATTAAAGTTCTGGAAAATGGAACGTTTGACAGTTTGAACAATTTGGATCATTTGGACTTCACCTATAACGAAATTGAAAATATCGAACCTGGAACGTTTAAAAATTTGAACAAAGTTCGGTCATTTTATTTGTCAAATTTGAAAATTAAAACTCTTAAACGAGGGACTCTTGACGGTTTAACTGCGGTCACTTATTTAACTATAAACAACACCGAGGAGCTTTGCGAGTTGGAAGATGGTAGTATTGATGGTGTGCAAAGTCTCGAAAATTTCACATTATCGCATAATTGTGTTGAAGAATTACCGGTGAATATTTTCGCAAATTTTGATCGACTTAGGTATCTGACCATAAATAATACGAAATTAAATGCTCTGCGTGCGGGTATCTTTGCAAATTTGCAAAACTTGCATCAACTTTGTTTGTCGGACAATTTAATAACTGTAGTGGAACCCTTGGCATTTGAAGGACTGGTTAATATAGAATATTTATCGTTGTACAACAACAGAATAAACGAATTGAATTTTAAAACATTTATTGGATTAGACAATCTGAAAGATTTGGAGCTCGGAAAAAATCAAATTGAAAAGCTAGACGCTACGATGTTGGAAATCATTCCAAATATTACTTCTCTTGGTTTAACTGAAAATAGACTGGAAAATTTGGACGATGACGTTTTTTCCAACAACACCAACTTGTATCAGTTAGGTTTATCGGAAAACTGCTTTACATTGTTCCCGACTGAAATATTTAAGCCATTATCGCTCTCTTCCCTTTATTATGGAAAGAATTCTTTGACCTTGGTAACAAAAGACTTGTTTGTTAATTTGGGAAACTTGCAGTATTTATATTTAGATAGCAATGGCATAGAATCGATTGAATCGGGTTCGTTCGAGTCGTTGACCAATCTTAAGGAGTTGCACTTAGATAATAATAAAATCGATCAAGTTGGAACTGATACCTTTCGAGGTCTTAAAAATATTTATCGGTTGGATCTTTCAAAAAATTTAATTGCTGACCTACAATTGGATGCATTTGATAATTTGGAATCTTTACAATTGTTAAATTTGGATGATAATCAACTTGATCTTTCCATTTGTAAATTCTTTCAGGACAAATATAAAGTACCATCCCCCATAACATGCATTTGTCCTTGTGCGAATGGTAACTGTGATGATTAATGGATTAATTGAGTCGGTGGCTGTTGAGACAACAACAAGCATCCACTTACGACTTTTGACTGGTATTACAATAGGATTAGTCATATAGAAATCGCTATCGTGAAATGGACTAAATTACAGTGGCCTATTAATTATTTAAATAATATGGGAATTTCAATTGTACCATTTACCACGCCCTATGCGAAATCCACAATTTTTGGGAGTTTTTTCCATGTTGTTTCTATATTGAATCTTCTTTTATATTATAGATTACTGTATACATTGGGATAATTCTTATTTTTCAAAGTTTTTATTAGGATTCTTTCCTCACTTCACTTCACATAATTTGTCTAATACTTCAAGTAGCTCATGTCGCCAAATTTCTTTATCGTCGTTTTTCCTGTGCAAAATGAGTAGTCACGGTACTTAATGGGCTCAATCAAGTAAGTGTTTCTGAAAAAGGAAAATAATTTATTAAATGCTCTCAGAAATGTTTGATAGTGTTCACTGAGTACCTACTTGTTTACTTACTATTAAGTACTGACTCATTTTACTAGGTAAAAATAACTATCAGATTTGATATCTTGAGACACTTATCGGGTTTGTTTGATTTAAATTACGGTACTTTTCCATTTAAAAGCCTTTGAAACACAAGTTAACATTAGTGAACCGGTTTAGTCTTGTGAAGAAGTAATCTTCTAAGAGATTAGAACAAATTCAGGAGAGGAAAATTAAAATCAGAATTTTTACAAAATAAGTTTAATCCTAATGTACGTAATATATTTTTGCAGTGTTGTTTGAGCTAAGCCGTATTCCAGATGTAGGTATATTATATTTATATAGAATTTTTATTTTATTTTTTATATATCCAATGGCTGCTATAGCACACTTATTGCAAAGCAAATTATACTGCTTGTATGTTGTGATTTATTAAATATGTAGTATTTTTAAATGTTTTTAAAAATGTATTGTTAATATATTGTAGTGATCTAATCTGGTATACCAAAATGATGCCGAATGAGCTTTATATGCATAATGTCGATATTTAACTTTGCATTGTTCCTGTATATTATGGAGTTATATACAAAATTATAAAAAAAACATATATATTTTATAGTCTTGCAGCTTCTTTACAGATTATAAGCTAGTTACATACCTACATAGGGGAATGTATCTTCATAACTAAGCAATATTTTATACCAAGTAGTTACCTGACTATCATTAGTTTTTCTCCTTGTTCACAAGCACTGCTTAAACGGTAATTTTAAATAATCGGAGAAAAAACTAAAAATTTAACTTGGCAAAAATGCAGTTTTGCTGCTTCGGCTTGTGACTCGTAGCCGAGGTAAAGCCGACTTTTCAACCTATTTTAAGTGCTTTTATGCCTGGTTAAATAAATAACTATTACATACTTAAAATTGTTGTTACCTCTGTAGGTGCATTTATACTGTCAATTTCGAATAAATATTAATTTGTAAGCCCAAAAACAATGTGATTAACTGAAATTTTCTCTTAGTATTACTATAATTTATCATTTTTTATAAGTTACGCAATTTACGATCGAAATTTTAAAATCGAAAATGTTAACATTATCAAACGGTTTATTTCGTCACTACAAAAATGTTTAAATATTTACAAACGTAACGAAATAAATCATCTGCTAATAGTATTTTTAACTTTCATGTTAACTTTGAAAATATGCTCATTCAAAACGCCGCTATTAGCACCGACAATTTACGTCCTTTAGTTTGTTATTCAAAAATAGTTTTTAAAACTAAAATGTTTGTTATGAAATATTAAAAAAAATTATTACGCTTATAATATTCGAACAGGTATTAAAGGTTAAGCTGTTACTATTATATTTTTGCAAATAAATATTTTTGAAAATTTTGTGTTTTAAGTACGCCTAATTTAGAGTAGCGGTTCCTAACCATTTTTCCTTGCAAACCCCTTCTAATTGGGGAACCCCCTGTGTAGTCATTAGGAACAGTCAACGAAACAGTAAAATTTGGTTGTTGGTCGTTATTTGTCGCGTTACAGATAATCGGCTGTTGCGATGTTTAAGATTTAAAATTCCGCCATTACAATATATTTTTCACGAACCACCGCTTGGAAAACGCTGGTTTAGAGTATACTTCTTGGTCCCGATCTTTATTTCTTATTGGGCTTTTATTGTACCGTTCTTAATTAACATATTTTTTATCAATCCTGAGTAGGGACAAATCAAATAATATTAATTTCGATATTTTATAAATTAACATTGGGTAAAATTATTTTAAATTTTTTAATTTTATAACGAGTTTGATGATGGTTCCTGTAACGGAAACGCGTCACCCTACAGATACAAATCTGCGAGAGAAGTCTAATTTCCTATATTTATCTATATTGTATGTAATAAAAGTTTATAATACGTACGAGTAATATTGAATATTTCTATGAATAACAAAAATTTTAGGAAATACTCGTCAATAATTTAATCGCCTGATTATCTGCGCAGCGGTAAACAAACATTCAAAAATACATATCTGATATTAGTAATATAAGTACGTAGTTACACCACTTGTGCAATATAGTTTAGTAATTTTTGGTTGCTTCTATAACTTGGTGTTTGTTAGTGATAATTTCAAAAAGTAGAAAGAAAGGTTAGTGTTGATGTAATATTTAATAACAATTGCAATTTACACATTTTCTTTACAACATGTAAAGGTCATTTTTTACGGTTCATAGTTGACACTATTTGCTATTGAATTACAGGAATGAATCACTCTTAATTCAAGGTGATGAAGTCAAATTTATCTAAATGTGATAAAATATATCGTAGAACTATAAATAATATAAAGTCTCTTTGGATATTCTCATAGAAATAACCACCAAATTTGGTACTTGCCGACTGAACTAAACCCCTTTTTTTATAAAATAAAAATTTAGAATTTTACAATTTATTGTAAATTACAGTTACAATCAGTGCTATTCTGTAACTGTAAATAATGTTAGAAACTTGCTAGACAACATAGTAACAGAACGTCAATAGAAAATATTAAATTTCATAAAGGAGGAGGGTCCCTAAGCCCCGAAATCGTCCCAAAAAATGTTTCCAGTCAAATGTAGTGGAAATTGTTTCTTGGACATATTCCAGCAATATTGGGCCATTTTCAGGCGAAACGGGTCACCCCAGGCACCCAGGGCCACCTCAAACACCCCCCGAACCCCAGAGAAAAATATTCAAATTATTTCCAGGAAATAATGTCGGGAACTGTTTCTCACAAGCATCTAGCAATATTAACTCAATAGTGTTGGATCATGTGAAGGAAACACTTTACGACTGAATTACTTTAGAATAATTTGAGTCTACTTCTCGGGGGGCTGGGGGGTGTTAATGGCGGCCCTGGGTGCCTGCGGTGGCCCGTTTCGCCTGAAAATGGTTCAATATTGCTGGAATATGTCCAAGAAACAATTTCCACTACATTTGACTGGAAAATTTTTTGGGCCGATTTCGGGGCTTAGGGACCCTCCTCCTTTGATTAATAAAAATTTTAATTTAATGTAGAGCATAGAGCACAATGGATTTGAAAATGTTCATTTTTTCTAATCCAACTAGTTTGACCAGAACAGCGGATTGATGTAATCTGAGTTACTGGTTGAGTTAACTTCTTAGCTCGATCTTCCGGTGTGCATATATACGTTGTGAGTTTTAGTATTGGTTCTATACTTACATAAGTCTGGCCAATTATTGACAAAACCTTATATTTACGTAAGCAAAACGTAAATATTAAAAAGTTGAATTGTCGGTAATAGTGACCGTCATTATGTTAACAACGCTTTCAAGGTATAACAAAATTTAGAAACAATCAATTTCTCACTTTAATTTTTTATTTCATTTTAGACAATCATGTCATACCAAGAAACTCAACGACCTCCATCCATCAACTATCGCTTTTGGAATTCTATTATGTGTGAACGAGTCCACACTTTAGAAGAGTTTAGAAAAGGAGTACAAAACTGCATTGTTAAAGACAATATTGCAACTGAAGATTTCCAGGGAATTGAAATCCACCACAGCAACATTGATTATTTATGTCCTGAAATTTTTGACGGTTTCGAACACATTGTCAAATTTAAAATTTTATCGTGCGAAATTACTAACTTACCGGCAAATCTCTTTAAAAGTCTACCAAATTTAAAGGACGTGGATATTGGCTATAACAACATAGATAGCATCGACGATAAGGCTTTTTCTGGTCTTGAAAATGTAATAGATTTATCTTTTTATGCAAACAAAGTAAAGGGATCAGTACCTAAAGGTATGTTAAGTGATGCAGTTTCAGTGACATGCGCTACGTTGCATGCGAACAATCTACATCTGATTTCTGAAAATTCTTTTGAAAATAATACAAAACTTGACACGTTATGGTTATCTGGTAATAACATCGAACGGCTGCCTAATAATGCTTTCTTCAATCTTTCAACTTTAACACTATTGGACTTAAACGATAACAAAATTTCATTTTTAGAAGAAAATTGCTTTAACGGATTACACAATCTGTTAGAACTGCAACTTGTTCAAAACCATATTACTACTTTATCAAATGGATTGTTCAAAGATCTTCAAAAGCTTTATCGACTAGATTTAAGTGACAACCATTTACAAACTATAGCCAGCCAATCGTTTTCTTCATTAACGAAATTGACAAAATTGGACTTATCGAACAATAAAATACAAACCCTTCCCGAAAATGTATTTGCAAATTGTGCTGACCTAACAACCCTCAATCTTAAAGAAAATGAATTGTCCAACATGAACGAGAACGTATTTCGTGGATTAGCACAGCTTAAAATCTTGAATATGAAAACGAACCGTTTAAATGATTTACATGAAAATTTATTTTCTAGTAATATGAATTTATCAAATCTAAATCTAAGTGGCAATAACATCATCGCGCTACCAAGCAAAGCATTAGCTAGTTTACCCCGGTTAACTATTTTAAATTTGAGTAAAAATCAGTTATCAAAAGTCGAAGATGATTTTATTAAAAATTCAACTCATCTTGCAATACTCGACTTATCATTAAATAAAATAATAGAAATTGGCGAAGGCAGTTTTAGAGGTTTGCGCGAACTAAACACTTTAAAGCTGGATCACAATTTGATTGAAAAACTTCCCATTGGTGTTTTCAGAGACTTAAAATCGCTGACAGAACTTAGTTTAGAAAACAATAAGATCACAGTTCTCGAGAATCGACTATTTGATCGAATAAAAGGTTTAAAAGAGTTTGGCATTACCAATAACCCAATCGAAGAAATACAACCAGGAGTTTTTAAGGATTTTAACAAATTTGAAACATTTGTTTTGACTGATTTAAAATATAAGTTTCTTCAACCTGGCACCTTAGACGGTCTGAGCTTTGTTACTTTTTTAAGTATTGATAATACTGAATTTGAAGAACTTTCCGACGGTTGCCTTGATGGTGTTCCAAATCTACGATACTTGACTTTGTCCAAATGTTCCATTAAAGAATTACCCTTAAACCTATTTTCGAAACTAAATAATATTCAAGATATAAATATAAACTACACGAAACTTCAGATTGTTCGAAGAAAAACATTCAACAAACTGAAAAATTTAAGTAATTTAGATTTATCTAATAATGAAATAGTAACTATCGAACCAAAATCGTTTAAGGATTTAAGTAAACTGGAATCGTTATCACTTTCTAATAACAAACTCAAAGAATTGGAACCAAATATGTTCTTTGGATTAGATAAGCTCGATCGTCTGGAATTGGGAAAAAATCAAATAAAATCACTAACTTGCAAAATTTTGAAAATGTTCCCAAAACTATCTTCTCTTGAATTATGTGAAAGTAAACTGGAAACTTTAGAAAGCGATATTTTTAAATATAATAGCAGCTTGAGAACATTGTTTTTGTCTGAAAATTCTTTCAAAGTATTTCCTACTGAAATATTTAAACCTATTAAGCTTTCCGATCTATATTATAATAAAAATTCATTGAAAGTTATAACAAAAGAGATTTTTACATTTCTTAATAACTTAAATTTTTTGTATTTAGATAATTGTGACATTGAATATATCGAACCTGGATCTTTTGAAAATTTATCTAATCTTCGGGAGTTGTACTTGGATTATAATAAAATTAAGAACATTGAAACTTCAACATTTTCTGGACTTAAGAATCTCGATCGACTACATTTGGAAAATAATTTAATCCGTGATTTAAAATTAGACGCATTTGACAACTTAGACTCTTTAAGTCACCTGGCATTGGAAAGCAATCAAATTGAGCATTCCGTTCTTGAACATTTTAAAGAAAAATATCGACTTGAAGCACCTTATATCTGTGTTTATCCACTTCCTCCAAAATCCGACGGCGATTGAATTTGAGTGTATTTACAAGTGCAAGTACGATTTTCCCTATCAACTAAGTTCAGAAAATTTTTACATTTCCAAAGGGTATAATATAATAATTAAGTCTAAAAATTAGTTTGATTCAAATTTTTATAAGTATTACTAAAAATAATTTAAAACTATTCTAGAATTAAAAATCTATAATTTAACTTGCTTATGATAATATTCAATTAATTTTTGTTTTTTGGATCAAATAAAGTTTATATCGTTAACCACTTCTGGATGAACTCTTACCTATAAACTTGGACACAACTGGCCCTAAATAATAACAGTACTGTAAACCCTCAAAGTTTAATGATATTTGGAATAATGCGGCGCAAACGGTCGTGGCTGAGTTAAAAAGTCTAACTCTGTCAGAACATGTTTTGACTAGGTTCTACCTAGCACTTAAGAATATTCTTACGCAATAGTAATCTTTATAATTATTAATAAATGTTTTACAAATATTATGGGTTTGTTTCTGTTTTTATTGTGATTATTGTTTATATGGAAACTCCTTCTATATAGGTACTTAAATTACCTACACCTTGTACATTATTTTCAAAATTTCTGCAAATTCGGTTGGTTTCCCAACAAAATGTGTTTGATCAAAGTTGTAACCCACGCATTAAATTCCCTATCCGGTTTGAGCTATCAGTTTTTTTCTAAGATGATTCGTTTAAGAGAAACTAGATTGGCAAGAAAAGTAAAAAATTTTTTTTAACACTTCTCTTAATTTACTTTATAACTCGAAATCTGTTAATTTTAGACGATAAGGGGTTATAAACTAATTTGTAGATAAGCGAATGATATTTAAAAAAGTTTTAAATTACCAAACTTAAAAAATCTGTACTATCGGAGCTATTGGCGTTTGAAGTTAGAAATTCAAAAAATTGCTTTAAAGGGAGGTACCCCGAAAGGTTTGGACTTGGACAAAAATTTTATTTGAAAATTTGTCTTAGAAAAGTGTCATTTATCACCATCTCAAAGGAGGACACCCTGTACCCGCATCAAGCTGAAAGTTTTTTAAAAATTAAAAAAATTAAATTAAAGAAAAAATTTTTTAAATGTGACATAGTGACAAGAAATACTTGTCTTTTCCTTCTTAGCCTGTATTCATCCATTCCTGAATATAGGCCTCTCTCATTTCTCTCCATGCTTTCCTACGCGCCTAATACGCCAGGAGGAGTATTTTATAACCCAAAAAAGTATGCTTGCAACTTCTGACCTCCTCTACTTCTGTCAATCTGGAAGGTTTTAAGATTGCTCAAGTGACATCCGTAGGTTTCAAGAAATCAGGAAATCAGGTCTATTATGAACTCAAAAAATCATCATCAAATCAAATCATCATCATCAAAAAATTGATAAACTCTTTCTGACACATGTTAGCTATAATAATGTTTCTCGCTTTACGCTATTTTGAAACTTTATTATAACATAAAGGTTGACCGTTATTTTTAAAGGTTGTGATACATAATAGACCCGATTGTCTATTAATTAAAAAATGTATTTAAATTTTCAATTGTATACTTAACATCCAATGGTCAATGGTTGTAATTTTATTATATTTAGATTTAAGGTTAGATGATGTTTGATTGCTACTGAAACATGTCACCGCAACGGTAAAATTCTACCAGGAAAATGTACTACCTGTTTGTACAAATAGCAAAAATTTAAAAATAATTATTTTTCAATATTCATTCCACTGATTTTCTCTGCAGCGAAAACCATTCAAAAATACATAATACATATCTGATATTAATAATTTAAATAGGTAGGTAGATAATAGGTAATATCACTCGTGTGGAATAGTTGGTTAATGGGGGAAATGGGTCTGAGGTACAAACAAAGAAGCATATTTTTGTAATTTTTTTTTGCAGAGTACCTTATTTGTAAATATTTTTAAAATCTTTTACATATTCTGCTAAATTTTTGTTAAAAAATATTTCAAAATAAGCCAGTGGTAGTGGTGAGGACTGAGTCATATAAAAGAAAGGTTCCATGCGGTAGTCAGGATACCTCATGGTTGCTTCATCTGAAATCAAAAAACCAAAAATATTTCTTTAGTACATAAGTTTATCTCGGATTTGAACGAGTTTGAAACCTTGTATTCTTCAATGTATTATACGAAAATTAATTACAAAATAAATAATATTTATTTAAAATCAACACTCAATAAACAACGCTAAAAACGAGATTAAAAATAAATATTTTTTAATTATTATTAATTTAGATGAGAACGACGCTTTATATTGTGCACAATCTTATTCTAAGCGCAATTAGATCTAGGATAATCCAAGCAATAAACTTGCAGATAAAAGCAGGGGTGAAAAAATGGTAATAAGTAATACAAAATTGTTTAAATGTCACATTGTGGTCCTGGGAATACTTAAGAAAGTACATTTTCAAAGTAAAAATTACAAAGTAAATATAATTTACAACATAGTCACTCGAAATGTTATCACTTATCAACTATTTCAAGGTATGAGTGATTCGAATTCTATAAAAATCGATTTTTGTGTTTGAACCGGAACACCTGTTCCGGTTAACAAAGATAACAAAATAAGATAACAAAATAACTTAACTTAGTAAGAAAAAATTTCTCGTTTTAATTTTTTATGTCTTTTTAGGTAATCATGTTATTTGACGATAGCTCTGATGAAGATGAACGACTTCTATCTTCCAACTATCGTTTCCAGAAATCAATTGTATGTGATCGAGTTCACACTTTGGAAGAGTTTAGAAAAGGAATACAGAAATGCATTGATAACGACAATGTTGCAATTGAAGATTTCCAGGGAATTAATATCCAAAACAGCAATATTGATTATTTACGTCCTGAAATTTTTGACGGTGTCGAACACATAGTCAAAATTAAAATTTTAAGGTGCAAAATTACGAACTTACCAGCAGATCTCTTCAAGAGACTTCCACATTTAAAAGACGTGGATATTGGCTATAACAGCATAGATAGCATTGACGATATGGCTTTTTCTGATCTTGAAAATGTAATAAATTTGTCTTTTTATGCAAACCAATTGAAAGGAGCAGTGCATGAAAATTTGCAAAATGTTGCCGTTTTAGATACATCTGCAAGGATGGATTCGATTAATATACTCCAAATTTTTCAGGACTCTTTTAGAAATCATACAAAGCTGGACAAGTTATGGTTATCTGCTAATATCATTGAAAGGCTACCTAATAATGCTTTCGTCAATCTTTCAACTTTAACACAATTGAACTTAAAGGAAAATAAAATTTCAATTCTAGAGGAAGATTGCTTTAGTGGACTACACAATTTGTTAGAACTGCAACTTGCCGAAAACCATATTACTACTTTATCAAATGGATTGTTCAAAGATCTTCAAATGTTAGATCGACTGGATTTTAGTGACAACCATTTACAAACTATAGCCAGCCAATCGTTTTCTTCTTTAAAGAAATTAAGAAAATTAAACCTATCGAACAATAAAATACAAAACCTTCCCGAAAATATTTTTGAAAATTGTGCTGGCATAACAACAATTAATCTTAATGAAAATGAATTGGCCAACGTGAAAGAAAACATATTTTATGGATTGGCCAAGCTAGAAGTCTTGAATTTGGAAAAAAATTCTTTAAGTGATTTACATGAAAATTTATTTTCTAGTAATATAAATCTATCAGAACTTAATATAAGTTGCAATAACATCCTTGCGATACCTAGCAAAGCATTAGCTAGTTTACAACAGTTAACTATTTTAAATTTGAGTCAAAATCAATTATCAAAAGTCGATGATGATTTTATTAAAACTTCATCTCTTCTTGCAATACTCGACTTATCATCAAATAGAATAATAGAAATTGGTGAAAATAGTTTTAGAGGTTTGCACGAACTAAAAACTTTAAAGCTGCATCAAAATTTGATCGAAAACCTTCCCATTGGTGTTTTCAGAGACTTAAAATCACTGGCAGAACTTAGTTTAAATAACAATAAGATCACAGTTTTTGAGAATGGGTTATTTCATGGAATAGAGAGTTTAAAAAAGTTTAACATCATGGAAAACCGCATCGAAGCAATAGAACCAGGAGTTTTTAAGAAATTCAACAACATTAAGACATTTCTTTTGACTGATTTAAAATATAAGTTTCTTCAACCTGGCACCTTAGACGGCCTGAGCTTTGTTACTTGTTTAATTATTGATAATACTGAACTTGAAGAACTTTCCGACGGTTGTCTTGACGGTGTGCCAAATCTGCGATTCTTGGCTTTGTCTAAATGTTCCATTAAGGAATTACCGTTAAACCTATTTTCGAAATTAAATAATCTTGGAGATATTAATATAAGCTACACCAAACTTCGAGTTGTTCGAAGTAAAACATTCAACAAATTGAAAAATTTAAGTAATTTAGAGTTATCTAATAATGAAATAGTAACTATCGAACCAAATTCGTTTCAGGATTTAAGTAAACTGGAATCGTTATCACTTTCTAATAACAAAATCAAAGAATTGGAACCAAATATGTTTACTGGATTAGATAAGCTCCATCGTCTGGAATTGGGAGGAAATCAAATTGAGACACTAACTTGCAAAATTTTGAAAATGTTCCCAAACCTAACTTCTTTTGAATTATGTGAAAGTAAGCTGGAAACTTTAGAAAGCGACATTTTTAAATATAATAGCAGCTTGACAGTATTGTTTTTGTCTAAAAATTCTTTCAAATTATTTCCGATTGAAATATTTAAACCGATTAAGCTTTCCCATCTCTATTATGGTAAAAATTCATTGAAAGTTATAACAAAAGAGATTTTTACATTTCTCAATAACTTAAATTTTTTGTATTTAGATAATTGTGACATTGAATATATCGAACCTGGATCTTTTGAAAATTTATCTAATCTTCGGGAGTTGTACTTGGATTATAATAAAATTAAGAACATTGAAGCTTCAACATTTTCAGGACTTAAAAATCTCCATAGACTACATTTGGTAAATAATTTAATCCATGATTTAAAATTAGATGCATTTGACAACTTAGACTCTTTAAGTCACCTGGCATTGGGAAACAATCACATTGAACATTCCGTTTTTGAAAGTTTTAAAGAGAAATATCCATTTATATAACCTTCTATCTGTGTTTATCCATATTCCATATTTCCTCCGAAATCCAGCGGGGTTTGAATTTTAGTGTATTTACATTTACAAAGTACGATTTTCCCTATCAACTAAGTTCAGAAAAATATTTAAATTTTCAAAGGGTAAAATATAATATAGTTAAGTCTAAAAATTAATTTGATTTAAATTTTTATAAATAATACTAAAAATAATTTATATAATATAATCTTGAATATTAATCTATAAGTTTATCAGCTTATGATAATATTAAATTAATGTTTATTTTGGAACAAATATTATATCGATAACCTCTAAGGGCAGTTATGTAGCACAAGATCAATCTCGGATTAGAGCCAACCGACGAAATTCCCAGGTTTGTTTGTTTTGCATTCTTGCAACAGACACTTTTTTTAGAATAATAAATTTTTGTCAATTGTTTTTGTATTAATTTTTTCTTTATTAATACCCCATTTTGCACCTCTATCTCAAAATTAACAAAAATTGTAACCTTGCGCCGTAAAGGGTTAACATTTTCTTCTGCTTCTCAACATTCAAGTCATATATGCTCTTAGGCAACCCATTATACATATAAATAAAAAATGGATTATTGAACCCCTCTTACTCGTAGGGGCATTCCATCATACTTCCAAACCTCCGACACCCCTTGCCGCCTCAATTAAAATACTGAAATTACGCTCCTGAGTACTATCGAAGCTAAAAAATTGTTTTTTACACCAACATTTTTTTTAATTCCACCAGTCAGTAGCTTGAGTTCAGTTTGACTTTGAACAATATTGACTAATTTCACTATCTCGACCAGATTGTGATAGACAAAAACAGCTTGTCAACTGAAGGCAATCATGACAAGTCAAGTAGTACTTTAACAATTAACTTCGTAAGATTCGCAAAGTCATTCGCAAGTGAGCTCGTAAACCCCCGATTTTTTCGGGGGTTTACGAGCTCACTTGCGAATGCTCTCAAAAATACATCGGTCATACAGGCAGATCTTTTCAAACACGATTTAATGAACACACGCGATCCCATAAACTTGCAGACGGAAAATCTACTTTCGCGAAACACCTATTAGACACTAATCACAAACAGGGGGGGTACGAAATTTTGCATGTAGAGTCAAAAAGTAAAAAACTAGAATTTTTAGAAGCTATGGAAATTAATAAATTAAAATATTCTTCATTATTATTAAATAGTCAATCAGATTTAAACAACTCGCCTCTATTAAACATATTCAAATAGTAATTTTTTTAATTACCCCCCCCCCTTTTTATCTAACCTATTAGAACATTTACTTATACACCTCTTCCATTTTTAAAAAAACCCTTTCCTTTTTAAAATTACCCACTGCCACCCCCCGAACGTTATTTAAACGGATTCTCTCTAAATTTTCTTTTTAATACATCGCCTGATGATGCCATAGTATGGTGAAAACGTTTGCGATATTGTATACTTACAGTGTATTTTAATTGTGATAACTTAAAAACATTTTAGTTCTGAAAAGTGTGTTTGCATTTTTTAGGTTTTCTAAAATAGTGATATGGTTGACATGTATATATGATAAATTGGAATTTTATTTTTATATGGAAGTGATATCAGACGTCATACCTCTGACGTGTTTTGGTTTGGGTTTTACAAACAGTATATTATATTTTCGCAAATATGTAAATGTTTTTGAAAATTATGTAATTTAATTCAAATGTAAAGTTAAGTACTGCTAATTTAGAGCAGCAGTTCCCAACCTATTTTGCATGCGAACCCCTTTTTTAAAAACCAAAATAAATTGGTGAACCCCCTGTTTAGTCATTAGGAATAGTAAATGAAACAGTAAAATTTTGTTGTTGGTTGTTATTACCATTATAATATTTTTTTCGCGAACCACCGCTTGGAAAACGCTGGTTTGGAGTACACTTCTTCATCCCGTGCTTTCCTTCTAATTAGGTTTTTATTGTACCGTTTTTCTTAATAAACATATTTTTTACCAATCCTCATTAAGAACAAATCAAATAACATTAATTTCGATTTTTCATTAATTTAACTATTACCTAAGTACTTAAAAGTAGCGAAATCTTAAAAAGTGATACAATTTGATTACCTGCACCAATTAAGTGGCATATTTTATATGCGTGAAGTTAGCCCCGCCATTTTTAAAAATTTGAGAACTGAATATTGTGCCTGGCTGTGCCCGATATGTGCCACGTTGTGCCGTGTTTTTATAAATTTTTTAAAATACATATACAAGGTGATCGGTCGACCATCTGAACATAGGATCATAACGGATAAGAATGAAAATGGTATCAATTTAAAAAGATTTTTATTCCGCTTCTAAAGATACCTAACACTTGACATTTTGTTTTTTAATTACAGGTAAAAACTCACTAATAAAATGCAAAAAAAGAGATTTTAAAAATACTTCGGAATAGATTCTTGATGGTGATAGGGCTATAATGACAGTCTTCACAACCTTGGCCTATAATATACTATTTTGCATCAAAACCTTTCAATAAATAAATTAGAATTGTAAATATGTCCAGTTACGAAATCTACTCAGATAAATCTTGATCTTAACAATCAGTTTGACAGCTGACACTACGATACAACATAATCAACTTACGTTTCTACTTTTTCTCGTTTCCTCCTCTGCGAGTCGGGCCGATTGTTATCAAAAATATGAAATAAAACAAAATGATCTATAATATTCTATGCACATGGGAAATTATATATGATAGATCCATGTACCAAAACTTTTTCTTCGACCGAATAAGTGTTTGCGTTCATGGTTAACCAAATTTTGATATTTTGATAAATAAAATTTTGGTTTTATACAATTAATGGTTTATACAACACAGCTCGATATAATCCAATACAATTTTGATTTAAAAGAAAACCAAAATCTGCGAGAGAGGTCTAGTTATCTATATTTAGCTAATTATATTGTAACTAATAAAAGTTTCAAATTCGGAATATTGAATATTTCTATGAATAACAAAAATTTTAAAAAGTACTCGTCAATATTTAATTGTCTGATTATCTGCGCAGCGGTAAACAAACATTCAAAAATACCTATCTGATATTAGTAATATACATAAGTACGTAGTTACACCACTTGTGCAATATAACAGTTATAAAAACGAGCAAAATTTTTGGTTGCTTCTATAACTTGGTGTTTGTTAGTGATAATTTCAAAAGGTGAAAAGAAAGGTTAGTGCTGTTATAATATTTAATAACAATTGCGATTTACACATTTCCTATACAATATGTAATAGTTATTTACCTAAAAGTCAGGAAAATGATACACTACTGACGAGGAGCAATATTGAAATACGAGGCACAGAGAATTTTAAAACATTAATTTGTCTTGAACAACATTTTTAAAGCGAGCAAACTTGAAGTGTGTCAATAATTTATTGACTACATAGTTACCATACATAGTTACTGTCTAAACCACAATAAGTAATAAAGAAAAGAACGACATCTCTTTTATTTTGTTACAATTACTAATTATTACCAGACTATGTAGTCGCAAGCAATACCACAAGAGCTTTGATGTATCCGGATAATTTTTAATTTCAACGAATACGTGATTAGCAATTCAGCGAGAGAAAACTGGGTCGACTAAAATCACAAGAACGATTGAGCGCTAGCGAGATTGCTTGAGCTTGAGCTTGAAAAACCAACAGTTTTTTCTTTCTAGTTCTCGTAAAACTATATAAAGTCAATTTGGTTATTCTCATCGAAACAACCACCATATTTTGCTCTTGGCGACTAAATTAAATCCCGTCTTTTATAAAATAGAAAATTAGAATTTAACAATTTATTGTTGTAATTTACAGTTAATTGTATAAAATTCATGCAATCTCAGCAATTTATGAATAGATGAAAAGGTGCGGGGAAACATGGTAATATGTACAAAATAGTATATTATAGAACGAGTGCAGAAAGTATGAAATTATTAGCCCACTCGTAGCGGAACCCGTAGAGGCATACAAGTGAGCAAATTCGTATCTTTACGTGTGCTACCTAGCATTTTGTTTAATCCTGCCGCTGGAACGTCAATAGAAAATATTAAATTCTATTTTAGAGAATTTAGATAGATATAGAAGATAGCCTTTATATACCCCTATAATAACATACTGAAATTTTATCCAAATCGATTAAGCGTTCCGAAAGAAAAATTTTCTATTTTACAGTATTTTTGATTTTCTCGAAAAGGCATTGAGTTAAAGATTTAAAATTTTCAGGATCTTAGTATTTCATGGGTACCTACATATCCCCAAAGTGGCGATTTAATATTCCCCGGGGGCAGATTTGATTCACCATGTTTATCCTCCTATACCCTTTTACTGTTTTTACCAAAGATTAGGGTATTGCTATAACTACTGTTTAACTTGAGATCCTATTTCCTTCTTTTTAATACATAAAATTTTGTTTTCTACACTTTCATAATGATAATATTGCGTTTGGATGCACCGAAATTGAGCTATATGGAAAACTTTTTTATTTAATTTTCAATTTTATACTTTACATCCAATGGTCAATGGATGTAATTTTATTATATTATTTAGATTTAAAGTTCGATAATGTTTGATTGCTACTGAAACATGTCACCTTAAAGGTAAAATTCTACCAGAAAAATGTTCTGCCTGTTTGTACTACAAATAGCAAATATTTAAAAATAATTATTTTTCAATATTTATTCTACTGATTTTCTGCGCAGCTAAAACCATTCAAAAATACATGCATATCTGATATTAGTAATATAAGTAGGTAGGTAGATAATAGGTAATATCACTCGTGTGGAATAGTTGGTTAATGCTTGATTACTTCTATAACTTAGTGTTTATCAGTGATAATTTACGAAGGTAAACATAAAGTAACTGCTACTATGTATAATTTATTGTTATCGTAATAATAATGAGTAAGAATCGCGATGACATAATTTTGTTTACAAGATGTAAAGTGTTTACTATACTTATTTGAAATTGAATTTTGCAATGTATTATTCCCAATTCATGTGATGAAGAAATTGTAGACATGTTTAAAAAAATATATCCTAGATCTACAGATATATAAAAACCATAATTTTTTTACTTGGAGTGAACCAAATCCCATTAAAATGATTTAAAACATAGAATTTATTATTATATTATATCGTTCTCATCTCATCGTAAAATAATGAAAAATTATGACATTTTCTTCAAATTCTCATTTTTATCGATGTATTTGTCTTTAAGTGAACATAATTTTTGTCAAATACATCGATAAAAAATATCGTCACTTCTGACACAATCGGTGCTATTCTGTAACTTTTAGCCACTTGCTAAAATTAGCAATATTGCTAATTATGCATAGAACTATATCTATATATATAATTATTTAGCAATATTTTTCATGTTTAGCAAGTTGCTAACATTATTTCTAGTTACAGAATAGCCCTGATTACCTCCAATCATCAGCACATCAATTTTTATCCGGAGATATGCCAAAGTGCGAAGCAGGGAGGTATATAAGGCGCGTAGGCTATAATGGGCTTCACGACCCTGGTTTATATACGATTTTTTCCACTACTAGATTTATTACAATTTTTTAAAGTGTTGTTAAAGTTTTGTCAAACAAAGTTTCACTTTTAACCCGAATAAGACAATATATTACTATTAAAATCAAGTTTAAACTACAAAGGTGAAAACGAGATTAAAAAATAAGTTTTTTTTAATTATTCTTCTAATTGGATGGAATAAATAAAGAAAACAATTTTGGTTTCTACAGATGCTATTTGATGCTTTTTATCTCTAATTACTGTATATTATCGACAAATGTTCAAATAATATTATGTCCAAGTTTTAGCACGATACGTTATCTGTACTCTTTTTTTAATCATTATAAGTTCTTACGGCTAAATAACATGGGTATTTGCCAGCTTAATTGAATTTTAAAAGTAAAAATTACAATGTACATATAATTTAGGACATACACTCGGAACGTTGTCAACTATTCTTTTTTTATAAAAAAAAATTTTTTTGTTCAGACGGATAAACTCGGTCGTCAACATCGAGATCCGCCATAATAAATCCAAATCGTAAACCTCTAGTCTTCAACTTGTAGTTTCAACCTACAACTAGCCTACATACGATCAATTTTGTCGTCAACACCGCAAGTTGATGATTAGGTTGACAACCAAGTTGAACGTTTATCTAGCGCTTTAATCTTTTATGTCTTTTCAGATAATCATGTCATTTGAAGATACCTCTGATGAATCTCTGATGAATCTTCTGATGGAAGATGAATTTCAGAATTTCTTTGTGTGTGACAGAGTTCACACTTTGGAAGAGTTTAGAAAAAGAATCCAAAACTGCGTTGATAAAGACAAAGTTGCAATTGAAGATTTTCCGGAAATTATTATCCGCAACAGCAATATTGATTATTTACGACCTGAAATTTTTGACAGTGTTGAACACATAGTCAAAATTAAAATTTTAAGATGCAATATTACAAACTTACCAGCAGATCTTTTCAAGAGACTTCCACATTTAAAGGACGTAGATATTAGCTATAACAACATAGATAGCATCGACGAAATGGCTTTTTCTTATCTTGAAAATGTAATAAATTTGTCTTTTTATGCAAACGAATTGAAAGGAGCAGTGCCTGAAAATTTGCTTAATGTAGCTGTTTCAGCGACATCTAGTAGGGTAGATTCGACCAATATACTCCAAATTTTTCGGGACTCTTTTAGAAATCATACAAAGCTTGCCATGTTATGGTTATCTGGTAATAACATTGAACGGCTACCTAATAATGCTTTCTTCAATCTTTCAACTTTAACACAAATAAACTTAAAGGAAAATAAAATTTCATTTCTAGAGGAAGATTGCTTTAGTGGATTACACAATTTGTTAGAACTGCGACTTGCCCAAAACCATATTACTACTTTATCTAAGGAATTGTTCAAAGATCTTCAAATGCTTGACCTACTGGATTTAAGTGACAACCATTTACAAACTATAGCCAGCCAATCGTTTTCTTCTTTAAAGAAATTAAGAAAATTAAACCTATCGAACAATAAAATACAAAACCTTCCCGAAAATATTTTTGAAAATTGTGCTGGCATAACAACAATTAATCTTAATGAAAATGAATTGGCCAACGTGAAAGAAAACATATTTTATGGATTGGCCAAGCTAGAAGTCTTGAATTTGGAAAAAAATTCTTTAAGTGATATACATGAAAATTTATTTTCTAATAATATGAATCTATCAGAACTTAATCTAAGTTGCAATAACATCCTTGCGATACCTAGCAAAGCATTTGCTAGTTTACCCCAGTTAACTATTTTAAATTTGAGTGGAAATCAATTATCAAAAGTCGAAGATGATTTTATTAAAATTTCATCTCAACTTGCAATACTCAACTTAGAATCAAATAAAATAATAGAAATTGGTGAAAACAGTTTTAGAGGTTTGCACGAACTAAAAACTTTAAAGCTGCATCAAAATTTGATCGAAAACCTTCCCATTGGTGTTTTCAGAGACTTGAAATCGCTGACAGAATTTAGTTTACATAGCAATAGGATCACAGTTCTGGAGAATGGACTATTTGATGGAATAAAGGCTTTAAAAAAGTTTGGCATTAGCAAGAACCCAATTAAAGAAATAGAACCAGGAATTTTTAAGAATTTTAGCAAATTACAGTCGTTTGTTTTGGAAGATTTAAAATATAAGTTTCTACAACCTGGCACCTTAGATGGCCTGAGCTTTGTTACTTTTTTAAGTATTCATAATACTGAACTTGAGGAACTTTCCGACGGTTGTTTTGACGGTGTTCCAAATTTACGATTCTTGGCTTTGTCTAAATGTTCCATTAAGGAATTACCTTTAAACCTATTTTCGAAACTAAATAATATTATTCAAGATATTAATATAAACTACACCAAAGTTCAGGTTGTTCGAAGTACAACATTCAACAAACTGAAAAATTTAAGTAATTTAGATTTATCTAATAATGAAATAGTAACTATCGAACCAAATTCGTTTAAGGATTTAGGTAAACTGGAATCGTTATCACTTTCTAATAACAAAATCAAAGAATTTGAACCAAATATGTTTACTGGATTAGAAAAGCTAGGTCGTCTGGAATTGGGAAACAATCAAATAGAAACACTTACTTGCGAAGTTTTGAAAATGTTCCCAATGCTAACTTCACTTGTATTAAACGGAAGTAAGCTGGAAACTTTAGAAAGCGACATTTTTAAATATAACAGCAGCTTGAGAACATTGTTTTTGTCGAACAATTCTTTCAAATTATTTCCGATTGAAATATTTAAACCGATTAAGCTTACCGATCTCTTTTATGGTAAAAATACATTGAAAGTTATAACAAAAGACACTTTTATTTTTTTGAATAACTTAAAATTGTTGGATTTAGAGGATTGCGACGTTGAATCTATCGAACCTGGATCCTTTGAAACTTTATCTAATCTTCAGGAGTTGTGCTTGGAGAATAATAAAATTCAGTACATTGAAAGGTCAACATTTTCTGGACTTAAAAATCTCGTTAGACTATATTTGAATAATAATTTAATCCGTGATTTAAAATTAGATGCATTTGACAATTTAGACTCTTTACGTCACCTGGCATTGGAAAACAATCAAATTGAACATTCCATTCTTGAAAATTTTAAAGAAAAATATCGACTTGGAGCACCTTTTAAATGTGTTTATCCACTTCCTCCGAAATCAGACGGCGATTGAATTTGAGTGCATTTACAAGTGCAAATACGATTTTCCCTATCAACTAAGTTCAGAAAATTTTTACATTTCCAAAGGGTAAAATATAATTAAGTCTAAAAATTAGTTTGATTCAAATGCTTATAAATAATAATAAAAATAAATTATATATAGTCTTGAATATAAATCTATAATTTTTAATTTTACTTTCTGATGATAATATTAAATTAATCTTTATTATAGAAAAAATAAAGTTTATATAAGTTTATACCTCTAAGTTGCAATTGTGTACCACAGGATCAATCTCGGAATATAACCAACCGACGGAATTCCCAAGGTCAACTCTGGCTTTTGACACTCTGATTGGAACAACAGTGTTGATTCTGGATTAACTCTTGCCTATAGACTTTACACAACTGGCTCTAAATAACAGTACTGTAAACGTCGCCAAAACTTTCAAAGTTGAGTGGGATATTTGGAATACTGCGGCGCAAACGGCTGACTGAATCAAAAAGTCAAAATCAGTCAGAACTTTCTTTGACTAGGTTCTACCTATCACTTAAAAATATTCTTACCCAATAGTAATAATTATAATTATTGATAAATGTTTTACAAATAATCGTTAGTTTTTGTTTTTATTTTCTGTATTTATGTTTATATGGTAATTTCTTTTATATAGGTAATTAAACTTACTTTGAATTAACATTTTGTGTTTCTCAACATTCGTTTAAGGGAATCAAGTAAAAAATTCTTGTCCGATGTATTGATTTAAATAATAAGATATTGGGTATAACGGACACAATAACACTGAAAGGTTATTTTGTCAACGTTTCGAAAGATTTATTCTTTCATCATCAAGACTATAAAAAGAACATAATTATAACATCGGTAATAATAACTAGCAAAACGTAATCATACCTCCATAACCAGATAATAAATAATTTTTAAAAACTTAGGTGACACTCAAACAAGTAAACAAAATTAAAGAATATATTGCTATGTTTATTCTTGCCCATAACACTAAAATCTTGAATTATCCATAGTTCGGGTAAAATTCATGTACAACGACTTTGGTCGAAACCATTGGGTTAAGTAGAGAAATCATCTTAGAATTATTTTTAGCAAATTTCTTTCCAAGTCTTCATTGGGGGAGATTCAACTGAAATTAAAATGTTTATTAATTTATAAAGTAAATTTAGGCAACGTACCAGATATTTGTTATCGGAGAACATTCAGCTACGTTTGGTCTGGCATTGCAAGTTTTGTTATGGTTAAAGTCAATCTGGACATTCCAATATTGCAAAGTTGGATTGTTTCCACCATATAAAAAATCGTTGTGCTGAAAATTGAAAATATTAAACATGCTGGAGTGAAAATTGTATAAAATTTGTGTTTATTATTGTTAGGTTAAGAATAGATTTAAGTGGTTACATTTTGGGACGATTATTTTGACCAAAATATTATAAGGTGCGACGAAAGACGATTAGGTTCGCGAGTGTTCACGGGTTTGTGAAAAATTAGGATTTTTGTGTGCAAACGCGTGTTAGAAAAACGTTTGCAATGGAATGTATACGAAAAAGAAGAAGGATTAAAAGTTAATGACGTTAGATAACTTTTAATCTCAAGAAAATTGTATTGGTGGTTACACCAAGTTAAATTAAAGTATTTTAGTTTCTATAGCAACGCAAAATTTGGCATCCTATGGAACCGCGAATTATTATTGGTCGATGCGAAGATCATCCACCAACCTAAATGTTAATTTAGTGGGTTTTTATTGGTAAATGGCATTATCGATGGACATTGGTCAATCAGCCATAAAATGAATAATTCGGTTCCGATTCCGTATAAAAGGAGGTGCGTTGGTAAAAATAGAGGAGTTCGTTTCCAATTTTTGGAACCAATTGTTGCGAGAGCTTATGTCCGACAAAATGGCAAATTTTAATAAAGTATTTTCGGTGATAGAAAAATTTTGAAAATTAATTTTTCGGTGTTAGAAAAATTTAATGAAATATTTTTTTGATAATTAAAAATTAATTTAATTATTCATATAATGCAATTATAATTGTCGAGCAATGGCAATTTATATAAAATAATTACAAAAATTATTTACTGTTGAAAATTTACTTTCCAACCAACAATTCTTCAACGAAGGCGTTAGAAGATATAGTCAACTGTAATTTCAAGAGGATTATGTGCAAACTTACCTGTTGGTTATGTGATAATACCGTCCTGAAAATTAAGTGATTAGGTTGTGTTGTGTAGAAAGGATTACATAGAAGAATATAAAAGGTAGATAAACTTATTTGATTGTAAAAATGTTGTGTTTTTTTTTTAGGTAAAACTGTTTCTTTAATTTAAGTTTTATAAATATGTGGGGTTAGGTTTAGGTTTTTGTTTAATTGTAAGAAAATTATACTTACGTGTGATATGCAATTAAACCGGATGACAGAAATTTATAGTTTTTCAATTCACTCCACAGCACAACGTTTATAATTCATGAAAGAAAAGTTTTTAAGACTGTTACCAAATTTGCACCGGTAGATCTGACGCAATCTGACGAAGGATATGAATAATGGTCGTTGCTATTTTACTAATGATATGTCCAGTGGCGTATACATGATAAGTTGAAATAGGTAGGTCTGCTATAGTTTAATTTTTTATATTTTTTATTATTATTGTTATCAATAAATGATAACTGGCGCCGGGCAATTTTAGGAGATCGTAACTTATTTGTAGCGTAACACAGCAATATAAACTATAAAATATTAATATGAAATATAAATAAAATCTAACACTTATAAAAATATGTTCAATAAAAATTGACATTGACAATATTTAAAATCACCGCCACTTTAATTGTAGTAAAATAAAAAATGGGGTCAACGCCATCTAACCTAGGCGAACGGAAATAAAAATTTAAACGAACGAAAAAAAAAAAAAAATAACGTTGACAAAATAACCTTTTAGTTTTATTGTGTCCGTTATACCCCATATCTTATTATTTAAAGTTTAAGGGAATATTCCCTTAAGCAATCCATTATACCACATTATTATTTTAGAAAACCCAAAAAATGCACACACACTTTTCAGAACTAAAATGTTTGGTTCGGTGGCACAAAGTGTGCGCGAGAACCAAAACGACTCAATTTTGCGTCGTTCTCAAGAACTTAATCTTTCGTACTCTTCAACTTGGCGAATTTTTCGAAAAGACTTGGGTTTGTATCCATGCAAAATACAAATAGTTCAAGAACTGAAATCCACCGACCATCTCATCTCATCTCATTCGCTTTTGGGCTCTGGAAAAGTTGAAAACCGATTCTAATTTCACAACGTAATCTCACGACGAGCTGATGTCGATTGGTCGCCCCGCCAAGATCGTGTGATTTGACGCCGTTAGAATTTTTTCCGTGGGGTTAAGTTAAATCTCGGGTCTATACCAATAAGCCAGCAACAATTGCCGACCTTGAGGACAACGTTGTTCGCGACATTGGTGAGATTGAGACCAACTTATGTGCTCAAGTAACCCAAAATTGGACCTGTCGGATGACCGCCGTCAAGCAAAGCCGTGGAGCCCATTTGAAATAAAATATTTTTAAAACATAATGGTATCGAATGCTCATTAATTTAAAATAAAAAAATCTGCTATAATACCTCGAACACAATTTGTTTTATTTAAATTCAAAGATGTATCACACAAAATGAATGACCCTACACTATAAAATTTTTGTTTTTCGAAAAGGCTCAGAACATCCTCATTCCCATGGCCAACTTTGAAAATTAGGGTCGTTTTAAATTTTGTGCTAATTGTTCGTGCTCTCATTTACAAATAGACAAAAATATCCAAGCAATTCTTTTCAAGTCCTATTTGGTGTCTCTCACAGGTAACACTAAAACTGAAGAAGTTAAAAATAAAAATTAATTACTCTTTAAATATACAGGGTGGCGCAAAATGAACGTTGTAGTTTAAATTATTTATAACGACTTAGTTTAAGCGACAATTGTTTTTCTTTTTAATACAGTATTTTAATGGACAATTTTTTTGGTTTAATTAGGAAAAATCATACCTCGCAAGTAGTGGCCATTTTTGCTTCGCATATTCGTGCTCTTTCCAAAACATTTTCCATAACCTTCCCCAAAATTTCATGTGTTATATCCTTGAATTCATCGCGAATATAGTTTTTTAATGGCAGGTTTGGCAGGTGATAAAAGCAAAAACCACTTTTAACCCGTCAAGTATAATACACGTAATAATTTGTTATATGTAGTATATTATTTTTATTACTAAAATATTAAGAATGCAAAAACCATTTTTATCGAAGGCGGCGAAAATGGCCGCCAACAGCCGGCCGGCGGAGAGTCGGCTGCGGCAAGCCGGCCGCGGCGAATTGGCCCGGCGGCGAGTTGACCCGGCGGCGAGTTGGCTCGCGGCGAGTCGGCCGCGGCGAGATGGCCGCGGCGAGACGGCCGCGGCGAGTTGTCCCTGCCCCTAAAAACGGGGTACAATAAGCCTAGACCTTCAGTGCAAAGTAAACCTTGAACCCCCCCTTCTCTCAAATGATAAGACGTAAGAATTTTTAAAGTATAAGTAATTGTATTGATTTAAACAATAAATATGTTTTTGAAAACATTTTCATCCTTTTGTATTTTCTTACCTTACGTAAAATTTATAATCTCCCCTCCACTCTCTTTGTCAGCAAAAGTATGAAAAGGTAACCCCTCCCCCCGAAAAAGCCCTCTAATAATTTTGTAACTTCTTTGTTATCATAGCAATTTTTGTTCTTTATAATTTTATAATTTTGTAGACAATTTTTGAACGAAGTAAACAGGGTTCGCTTTTGTACCACGGTTTTAACAAAGAAATACAGAGTGGAACAAAATATTTTGAATAAAATCTTTAATTTTGATGAGCTTTTGAAGCCTATCCGGGCCTATCACTCGATTTAGGTTAAATTGAAAAAAAAATTGTAATTTTAATTTTTATTTGCTATTTTTTGCTTAACCTAACGATTAAGTCCTGAAGAAGAGTTGAATAATAAACTCGAAGCGTTGACAGAAAAGTAAAAGGTTTTTATTTTCCCGTAGTCCAATTCCCGATAAAGGTTTTTTAATTTTATGTAAAATATTTTGTTCTACTCGGTATTTCTTTGTTAAAATCCTGGTACAAAAGCCAAGCCTGTTTACTTCGTTCAAAAATAGTCCACAAAACTATAAAATTATAAAAAAACAAAAATTGTTAAAATTATTACAGGGCTTTGGGGAGAGGAGTTACTTGTTCATACTTTTGCTGTCAAAGAGAGCGGGGGAGGGATTATAAATCTTACGTAAGATAAAAAACTGCAAAAAAATGAAAATGTTTTCAAAATAATTTTGAATGTTTAAATCAATACAATTATTACTTACTTGTAAAATTCTTATGTCTTGTTATTTGAGAGAAGGGGGAGTTACAAATTTTTATTAAGGAGGGGGGTCTAAAATTAATAAATGTTTGCTTACGTGATACACTTGAACGTCCCAATTATATATAAATAATTTATATAAACACAATATTTTGCATAATTAGTTTAAACAACAACTAGAGACAACCATAAAGCATTGGTTAATTGGTTGCCAGCAAGCTATCATTCAGAGTTATTAGCGCGCCATTGCAGCTAATTGCCAGCATGATAAAATAGTATGTTAAACTCGAGTTTAAACTGATTATTAACCGCTTGTGTGGATAGTATATCACTCGGCTGCACCTCATGATATACGATCCACCTCGCATTTAATATGCCGTTTAAACTCCTCGTTAAATAATATACGATTACCTTTTGTAATAAATTATAAAACTATAATTTTGTTATAATATAAATGAATTAATCTGAAACTTATTTTTAACTGCATAGTTATCTTTTATCTATAAAAATTATCTTTACTGATATTGAAGACCACGATAGTTACTACAGTGCTCTAAACTTATTTCATCTGCAAGTATCAAATAAAAACATGCATATTATGTTGGATTGCTCCGTTTGTTATAACGTGATAGGTGTGGTAATAGCTTTGATAATTGGAATTATAACATTCACGAAATGGAAATATGGATATTGGAAAAGAAAAAACTTACCGTTTTTGGAACCCTCGTTTCCTTTCGGCACGATGGAAAACCCCTTTCAGAGAACAAAGTCATTGGGACTTTGGATTCAGCAAAATTATAACGATCTAAAAAAACATGGCAATAAGCATGGAGGTATTTATAATTTTGGAGCACCAAATTACTTGCCAATCGATCCGGACTATATCAAAAATATCATGCAAAATGATTTCCAATACTTTGTGGATCGTGGAATTTATTACAATGAAAAGGACGATCCTTTAAGTGCCCATTTGTTTACACTTGGTGGTCAAAAATGGAGAAATCTTCGCACTAAACTGACACCGACGTTCACATCTGGAAAAATGAAAATGATGTTTAACACTTTGGTAGAATGCAGTGTTCCCATGAAAAAACTAATGGATAAATTAACTGCAGTGGGACAGAAAGTTGATATTAAAGAGCTGGTTGCACGATACACCACAGACATCATTGGATCATGTGCATTTGGTTTAGATTGTAACAGTTTCGAAAGTGAAGACGCTCAATTCAGAAAGTGTGGAAAACGTCTCTTCCAGAGGACCGTTTTCGAACAAATTCGAATTTTACTATTTTTTTCCCGACCTTCTCTTGGTCACTTCTTTAAAGTTCGGGCACTTCCCAAAACTTCAACAGATTTCTTTCTTCAAATTATTAAAGATACTGTTAACTATCGGGAGAAAAATAACATCCGACGTAACGACATGCTGCAATTACTAATCGACATGAAAGGTAAGGAAGAAGACGAATCTAATAAACGCGATGGAGCATCGTTGTCCGTTGAAGAAATTGCTGCGCAAGCACTGGTATTTTTCGCTGCTGGATTTGAAACTTCTTCCACTACGATGACTTTCTGTTTCTTTGAAGTGGCCAAAAATTTCGAAATTCAGCAAAAACTTAGAGACGAAATTAATGAAGTTCTACCAAAACACAACAACAAAATAACTTACGAATCGATGACTGATTTGAAATACATGAGCCAAGTTATAGACGGTAAATTGTAAGTTTTGATAACGGAAATCGTAATAATAATTTTTTTGTAGAAACTTTGCGGAAATATCCTCCGGTGCCACAAATAACAAGGAAATGTGTTCAAGATTATCCAGTCCCCGATACTGATGTCGTTATTGAAAAAGGAATTTTGACTTTTATTTCGGTGTATGGCGTGCAACACGATCCTGAATTTTATCCTGACCCAGAAATCTTTGACCCAGAGCGATTTTCAGAAGAAAATAAGAAAGGACGTCATCCGTTTACGTATCTTCCCTTTGGAGAAGGTCCTCGTTTGTGCATAGGTAAATAACCGTTTCTGGTTAAAGAATTATTGGTAATTTTATGTATTTTCTAGGAATGCGATTTGGGTTAATGCAAGTAAAAGTGGGATTAACCGTGTTATTGAAAAATTACGAATTTTCTTTAAATAGAAATACAGAACTTCCTTTGAAAATTGATCCGTACCAAATTGTTCTTGGTTCAAAAAGTACCATATGGTTGAATTCGAAAGCGCTGAATTAACCAATGCAAAATTCTTTTGGAAAATTGATATTAGATACTTTTTAAAAATTATGAAAACCTTAAAATATGTTTTTGTATGAAAGTCCTATTACCATAAAAATTATAGAAATGTTTGAAAATGTCGAGCTTCTTTTATGATCATAAATTCATATGAAATAAATTTCCAATAATCTGATTAGGGGATTTTTTTCAGGTTTTGGGATACAAATTTTGGTTTTAGTTTTTTACTGTTGAGGTGTTTGGTAAAATTGCCAACACAGTTTGAAGGAGACAAACTCGTATACATGATCGGAGCTGGAGTCTTCGACTAAAGCTCTTGTTCATTAATACATTTTACTTCATTTTATCTTTTTCCTGAATATCCTGAATTGTTAGGCATGTCATCTGTAAGAAAAATTTTAAAAGAAAAAATATGCTGTTTCTTTAAATATTACTTTAATAAAATAAAATATTATATTATATTAATAAAATATTACTTTCCATGTTTCCCATGTTCCTTATTTTGGTTATTATCAGTTTTGGTCTCAAACCCTCAAACCCAAAAAATTAATTTAAAAATACACTTATAACTGTGTCCTATTGGCTTATACCGAGATCATAAAGATAATTTTTAGAGGAGTACACTTAAAGTGTGCACACTCAACTTATAAGTTTGAATTATCAAGGTTAAACTCAAATGTACAAAATTTTTTTACATAACATGTTGATAAAACATATAACATCGATATCTACACCAAAATTATGTGAAAATAGTTCAAAATATAAGTTATAACAGGTATGTAATATAATGTGTACTAATGTAAACAGGAATAAATATCTAATATGCATAAAAGTCTGTATGTTTGCCATCATTAAAATATTCATTTTTTTCAGTTTTTATTTCAAATTTACAAAGACCAATAAGGTTATCAATATAATGATTTTTATGTAAAGAATTTGTATCGACCTTATAATTACCGAGTATTCGCAATAGTTTATTTTCAAATTTTTTAATCAAATTTTTCCAAAAAACTTGTGACGAAGAAGATCCTTTATCTTTCAAGAGAAAGTGTGCATGAAAGAGCCCGGTTTTGAAAAAGCCAGCTTCCACTCTCAAATGCGTGAATTATATATGACTATCTCCCTCTGACGTCATAATTGAGCCGTCTACCAATCGCCAGATCTCATTTCAAAAATGTAGTCCAATCAGATTTCAATTTAGCGCACATTTAAGGCTAATGTCCACTTGAGACAGAAAGTCTCGAGCCTCGCATATAAACCCATGCTAATACTAGTCTCAACTGAGACTTAGGTATTAGCATGGTTTATATGGGAAGTCTCGAGACTCTGTCTCAAGTGGACACTTGGCTTTAAGTTGCCTAGTGAAATCTACCAATCACAAGTAATATGCTCAAATTACCGATCATTTTCGATAATTTTTTATCATTACTTCATTTACAATAAATAATAATAACGAATGGTAACTAGGCGTTTGTAAGATTTAATAAACAAAGTCATAACCGACACTCTTTTTATATTAATATAAAACAAATTAATGAAATTTAACAAATTTACAATTAAGCAAATTAATCGTCGAGAGATAGTCCTCGGAATTTCTCTTTTGAACAGAATATTATCCTATCATTTGTTCTACAAATCGAAAAAAACGATGATCGATATAGTTATTTATTAATTATTATATGTATAAAAAATTAATTAAAATATTAGAGTTAAAGGAACAAATCAAACAACCCTAATATTTTAATTAATTTTATATATTTTCAAGAGTTAATAATTACTAATAATTTTATATTATATGTATAGTTATTTATTATACACAGTGGCGTACCAATGCAGCCTTGGGCCTGTGCTCTAGAGTCAAACTGGGCCCCCAAATTAGTAAAAAATTAACATTGACAAATTTTTTATAATAGCACTTGCACCGGGCCGCAACCGGGCCCTTGTTCCATCGAGCACATGCAACACCGGTAGTTACGCCACTGATTATACATTATGAAGATGTTTATGTCGAGGGCAACCAATTGAGAAGGGCGAGGGCCGCTAGGCCCGAGAGTATTAAGTTACTCGAGGCCATAAACTTCGAGTAATGCCTGTGATCCATACAACGTTTTATGTTTCACTAAATTTGAATTTGTTTGAACATTTAAAAAATTTATAAATTTTGAATATGATTTTGATTTTACTAAATTTCCTATTTTGCGGTGGCTTGTATCTATGACGATTTGTTTGTGAAAAAAAAACAGTGACAGTTGTATTGAGATTGGACGAAGAAATCAATTTTCTATGTTAATTTCCTATGTTCAGATGGTCGACTGGTCACTCGGTATTTTGGATTTTATAGAGATTGCTATTTTGGGGTAGAAGTTAGCCCCGTCATTTTTGATTTTATTAAAAACAAAATTGTTTTGGATTCTACTCGACGTGTGTCGTTGTGTGCTATATTTTGGTTTATATGGTAGTAGTCACGGAACTTCCAGTCTCATCATAATGCATAACAATGGTTTTTAATTATGACGAGACTTAAAGTTCCGTGACAACTACTATACAATTAATGGCTTCTACAACACAGCTCGATATAATCCAATACAATTTTAATTTAAAAGAAAACCAAAAGCTGCGAGAGAGGTCTAGTTATCTATATTTAGCTAATTATAATGTAACTAATAAAAGTTTACAATTCGGAATATTGCATATTTCTATAAATAACATATACTTTAGAAAATACTCGTCAAGATTTAATTGCCTGATTATCTGCGCAGCATTAAACAAACATTCAAATATACTTATCTGATATTAGTAATATACATAAGTACGGAGTTACACCACTTGTGCAATATAACTAATTTTTGGTTGCTTCTATAACTTGGTGTTTTGTTAGTGATAATTTCAAAAGGTAAAAAGAAAGGTTAGTGCTGATATAATATTTACCTAAAAGTTAAGAAAGTGATACATTACTGACGAGGAGCAATGTTGAAATACGAATCACTCTGTGCCGATTATTTTAAAGCTTCGAGTAAAGTGAGACATTTTCCTGACAAGTATGGTATTAAATTTTACCGAAAATCGTAAAAAATCGAAATTGTAAAACATTAATTGAACCACATTTTTAAAACCCGCAAAATTCAAGTGCGTCAATTTGTTGACTACGTAGTTACCATACATAGTTACTGTCCTAACAATAATAAGTAATAAATAAAGAAAAGAACGACGTCTCTTTTATTTTGTTACAATTACAAATTATTACCGGACTATGTAGTTGCAAGCAATACCTCAAGAGCTTTGATTTCTCCGGATAATTTTTAATTTCAACGAATACCTGATTAGCAATTTACCGAGAGAAAGCTGGGTCGACTAAAATCGACCTTGAGCTTAAGCTCGAGCTTGAAAAACCAACAATTTTTTCTTTCTAGTTCTCGTAGAATTATAAATATAAAGTCAATTTGGTTATTCTCATAGAAACAACTACAATATTTTGCTCTAGGCGACTAAACTAAATCCCGTTTTTACTAAAATAAAATAGAAAATTAGTATTTGACAATTTATTGTTGAAATTTACAGTTACATTGTATAAAGTTCATGCAATCTGAGCAATTTATCAATAGATGAAAAGGTGCGGGTAAACATGGTAATATGTACAAATTAGTATATTACAGAACGAGTGCATAAAGTATGCAATTCGCCCACTCGTAGCTGAGCGCGTAGAGGCATACAAGTGAGAAAATTCGTATCTTTACGTGTGCTGCATGGCATTTTGTTTAATCCTGCCGCTGGAACGTCAATAGAAAATATTAAATTCTATAAATTTGATTAATAAAAATTTTAATTTAATGTAAACCACAATGGATTTGAAAATGTTGAATTTTTCTAATCCAACTAAATAGACCAGAACAGCAGATTGGTGTAATCTGAAGTTACTGATTGAGTTAATTTCTCAGCTTGATCTTCCGGTGTTCACCAATATGTTGTGGGTTTAAGAATTGATTCTATACTTAAATAAGTCTGGCCAATTTACAGAACGTTAAATTAACGTACGAAAAACGTAAATATTAAAAGGTAAATTTTTGGTAATAGTGACCGTTATTATGTTAAGAACGGTTTCAAGGTATAGCAAAATTTAAAAACACACTATTTCTCACTTTAATTTTTTATTTCTTTTTAGACAATCATGTCATACAAAGAAATTCAACGACCTCCATCCATCAACTATCGCTTTTCAAATTCTATTATGTGTGAGCGAGTTAACACTTTAGAAAAGCTTAGAAATGGAATACAAAACTGCATTGTTAAAGACAATATTACAATTGGAGATTTCCAGGGAATTGAAATCCACAACAGCAACATTGATTATTTATGTCCTGAAATTTTTGAGGGTTTCGAACACATTGTCAAATTTAAAATTATATCGTGCAAAATTACTAACTTACCGGCAGATCTCTTTAAAAGACTTCCAAATTTAAAGAACCTGGATATTGGCTCGAACACCATAGATAGCATCGATGCTAAAGCTTTTTCTGGTCTTGAAAATGTGGTAGATTTATCTTTTTGTGCAAACAAAGTAAAGGGATCAGTACCTAAAGGTATGTTAAATGATGCAGTTTCAGTGACATTTGCTATGTTGCATTTAAACAATCTACATCTGATTTCTGAAAATTCTTTCAAAAATAATACAAAGCTTGACAAGTTATGGTTATCTGGTAATAACATCGAACGTCTACCTAATAATGCTTTCTTCAATCTTTCAACTTTAACACAATTGGACTTAAACGACAACAAAATTTCATTTTTAGAAGAACATTGCTTTAACGGATTACACAATTTGTTGGAATTGCAACTTGCTCAAAACCATATTACTACTTTATCAAATGGATTGTTCAAAGATCTTCAAAAACTGGATAGATTGCATCTAAATAACAATCATTTACAAAATATAGCCTGCCAATCATTTTCTTCGTTAAAGAAATTGACAAAATTGGACTTATCGAACAATAAAATACAAAACCTTCCCGAAAATCTATATGCAAATTGTGCTGACCTAACAACACTTAATCTTAATGAAAACGAATTGTCCAACTTGAAGGAGAACGTATTTTCTGGATTAGCCAAGCTACAAGTCTTAAATTTAAAAACTAACTATTTAAGTGCTTTACATGAAAATTTATTTTCTAGTAATATGAATTTATCAAATCTTAATGTAAGTGGCAATAACATCATCGCTATACCAAGCAAAGCATTTGCTAGTTTACCCTGGTTAACTATTTTAAATTTGAGTCAAAATCAGTTATCAAAAGTCGAAGATGATTTTATTAAAAATTCGTCTCATCTTGCAATACTCGACTTATCATCAAATAAAATAAAAGAAATTGCTGAAAGCAGCTTTAGAGGATTGCGCGAAGTAAAATCTTTAAAGCTTCATCAAAATTTGATCGAAAAACTTCCCATTGGTGTTTTCAAAGACTTGAAATCGCTGACAGAATTTAGTTTATATAACAATAAGATCACAGTTCTGGAGAATGGACTATTTGATGGAATAAAGAGTTTAAAGAAGTTTGGCATTAGCAAGAACCCAATTGAAGAAATACAACCAGGAATTTTTAAGAATTTTAGCAAATTACAGTCGATTGTTTTGGATGATTTAAAATATAAGTTTCTACAACCTGGCACCTTAGATGGCCTGAGCTTTGTTACTTTTTTAAGTATTCATAATACTGAACTTGAGGAACTTTCCGACGGTTGTTTTGACGGTGTTCCAAATTTACGATTCTTGGCTTTGTCTAAATGTTCCATTAAGGAATTACCCTTAAACCTATTTTCGAAACTAAATAATATTCAAGATATTAATATATACGACACCAAAGTTCAGGTTGTTCGAAGTAAAACATTCAACAAACTGAAAAATTTAAGTAATTTAGATTTATCTAATAATGAAATAGTAACTATCGAACCAAATTCGTTTAAGGATTTAAGTAAACTGGAATCGTTATCACTCTCTAATAACAAAATCAAAGAGTTGGAACCAAATATGTTCACTGATCTAGATAAGCTTCATCGTCTGGACTTGAGAGGATATCAAAGAGCAACACTAACTTGCAAAATTTTGAAAATGTTCCCAAATTTAACTTCGCTTGTATTATCAAACAATAACCTGGAAACTTTAGACAGCGACATTTTTAAATATAATAGCAGCTTGAGAACATTGTTTTTGTCAGAAAATTCTTTCAAATTATTTCCGATTGAAATATTTAAACCGATTAAGCTTACCGAACTCTTTTATGGTAAAAATTCATTGAAAGTTATAACCAAAGAGATTTTTACATTTCTCAGTAACTTACAATATTTGTGTTTAGATAATTGTGAAATTGAATCTATCGAACCTGGATCATTTGAAACTTTATCTAGTCTTCGGGAGTTGTACTTGGATTATAATAAAATTAAGTACATTATTGAAGCTGAAACATTTTCTGGACTTAAAAATCTCGATAGACTACATTTGGAAAATAATTTAATCCGTGATTTAAAATTAGACGCATTTGACAATTTAGACTCTTTACGTCACTTGGCATTGGATAACAATCAAATTGAACATTCCGTTTTTGAACATTTTAAAGAAAAATATAGACTTGGAGCACCTTTTATCTGTAAATATCCACTTCCTCCGAAATCCGACGGCGATTGAATTTGAGTTTATTTACAAGAGTGTAAGTACGATTTTCCCTATCGACTAAGTTATTTAGAAAAATTTTTACATTTTCAAAGGGTAAATGGTATATTGTTTAGCAAGAGGTGAAACAAAGCGATTTCAGACGACGGTGAAATTTTCCTGCCCGAGTGAAGCGAGGGCTGGCATCACCCTCGTCTGAAATCGCGTTTTACCCCATGCCACACATACTATTTTCATATTATCTGCATTGAAACAGAAAATTTTTTCTGCATTGAAACTTTTAAAATAAATATTTTAAATTCGAAAATTTTTGAATTAGCAATAACTCAACAGCGGCGCTAGATATCGAAAATCTGAGACAAAATTCCCCTCCCTCGTCTCGCGCCCCTGTGAATTATCGGTAGGAAACCATATGCAAAAATTTACACCGATCGCGCGCAAAAAAAAATTACTCATAAACAACAATTTCGAATTAATCTGACAGTTGTCATATTAATAAAATTTGATTTGAAGTAATGAAAAATTATTTTAATTTTGACTGGGTTGAAATGAAGGCGGAAACTGAGTTGGTGGTAAGAATTCCCAGGGTTCACTGTGGCTTTGGACACTTCTGGATTAATTCTTACCTATAAACTTGACACAATTGGCTCTAAGTAACACTACTGTAAACGTCTTCAAAACCCAAAAGTTGAATGATATTTGGAATACTGCGGCGCAAATGGTCGTGACTGAATTAAAAAGTCAAAATCTGTCAGAACATTTTTTGACTAGTAGGTTCTACCTATCACTTAAAAATATTCTTATGCAATAGTAATATTTATAATTATTAATAAATGTTTTACAAATAATGGTTTGTTTCTGTTTTTGCTTTCTGTGATTATTGTTTATATGGAAACTCTTTCTATTTAGGTAATTAGAATTACTTTGAATGAACATTGGCTGTTTCTCAACATTCAAGTTAAGTATCACGTTAGGCAACGCATTAACATACAAATTAAAAATTGAGTTATTGAACCCCTCTTATTGGCAGGGGCATTCCATCATACCCACCCAGACCTGAGGCGTCGCCAACTTGAAAATTCCAGATCTATTAGAATGACTGTATCGAGTAGCTCCACTCATTAAAAACACCGTTGTAATAGCCAGAATTCTAAAGTTTTGATATGATATTATTCTTTTTAAGTTAAATTCGGCCATATGATTAACTATTAAATAAATTCCGCTTTTAATACTAAGCTAATAACTCAGATATCACTAATATATAAGCCCAGCAGTTTCTTAATCTAAATAATTAATTCCCGCGTGAAAACTAACGGCTCCGTAAAATAAACGTTTGATATACGAGTAGGTACTGAAAGCATTTAAACATTTAATTGCATTTATACAAAAAAAAACACAAAAATATAAATTTTACTATTTTTACCAAAGAGAAGGTATTTTGGAAAGCCTTATTGCTATAACTACTGTTTAACATGCGACTCTATTTCTTTCTTTTCAGTGCCTAAAATTTTGTTTTCTACATTCTACATAATGTTAATATTGCTTTTGGATGCACTGAAATTGAGCTATATGCAAAAAATTTTTAAATGTCAAATCCTGAGCAAAGAGATCAAATGTGCAAGTTTATGGCTAATGCCTTATTATAAAATTGGTATTAGTATTATTAACTCTGAAATATATATTAAATTAATTATAATATAAGAGTTTGAGGAATTAAATTAAGTAAGTAACAATCTATCTTTTTTGGTTAAAGATGTATAGGAAATAAACTGTAAATTTAAAATTTTGTACCCCCTTTTTCACTGGACTGTAAGTGTAAAAGGGAACTCTAACTACACCTGCCCAGGTAAATTTTTAATTATTAAGGTTGGCGTCACGCCTGTGTTAAATATATGGGACGATATGGTGTCATTGTATTTGCTTAGGAAGAAAAAGTAAGAACTTTTAGAAACCAAATTTAGAACCATTTAAAAGCTAAAAGTTGGCTCTCGGACCCTAGCTAGTTTTTATTATGATCAGAACATCGCAAATATTAAAAATTTTGCTGTTAAATTTACAATTTTTTTAACCACAAATGTAGCCATTTAATAATTTTTATAAACATTACTTTAATAAATAGAAGTATAAAAAGTAGATCACATCTACCACACATGTTCCATCTAACTTGAAAAAAATTTTGGTAGCATTATATGCATTTTTGTAGAAACTAGAGCAAATATAAATTGATAGTACAATATTTCTTCTTATGGCGAATTTACTTGAAATATTTGATAGAAATCTGCCGTATTACAAGAAAAAAAATTAAATTTTATTGTGTAATAGTTTGTCTATTTCTTCAGCAACGGCGCTGATTATAAATGCTACCAATGGTTTTAAACTTTGCTAATTGCAAAATACTAGCAGGCAAAATAAGAATCATTCAGAATATACGTGTGTGGGAAGGGTATGCTGATTGGGCGTTATCATACGACTATATACGTTATCAAAGGTCAACCGTATACTATTTTTATAATATTAAATATTATGCTATCTAAAAATAGTAGAGTGCTTTCTTGAAATTATTTTGACTTCTGTGGACACGTCAGGCTTAAAGGCTGAAACTTTCAAAAATGAAGGGTTAGATGCCATATATTCATAATCCGAAGGTAATCAAAAATTAGAACCCGTAAAAGGGCGCTATTAAAAAAAAAGAGATAACAGCATTAACAGAAAGCTAATAAAATGTGAATTATTTTGATATTATTATAATTTGAAATAATTTTTGTACGAAATCCATTTCTTTTTATGTTTGAAAACTGTAAATTGTTAAGTCGTTTATGGAGAATAAAAATTTTTTAACCCGGTGTAGCCGGGAATTTTATCCCCCTTTTATTTTACCCCCGGGGGTAAAAATTCCCTAGTAAAATTTTACCCCCGGTAAAAATTCTCTAGTGAAATTTTATCCCCGGTAAATATTCCCTAGAGAAATTTTACCCCCAATAAAAAATGATTAGGGGGTAAAATTTCACTAGGGAATTTTTACCGGGGGGTAAAAAAGCTCAAAATATTCTTAGTGAATTTTTACCCCCTTAAGAAATTTTATAGGTAAATAAGAATTTTTACTTTATCATACGAAGTCTGAAAAAGTATTGTAATCGTGCAGAAAAAAAAATTGAGATTTAGATGAATTTAGTCATTTTGGGGTCCCAGAAGCTGAAAATCATCATTTCCAAAAACTGTCTGTATGTATGTATGTATGTGTGTATGTATGTGGTCAAATTTTTATATCTGTTTATGTATCAAATTCCATAATATTTTACTGCGAAATGCTAAAATATCTTCCTCAGATATTGGAAGAATTAAATAGGATAATTTAAAAGTTTAACACAAAATTTATTTAAAACTTACATTTTCTTATACACTTTTTTTTACCGAAACTACTACTTCAAAATTTTTTGAATTTTTATGGTTCAAATATATTGCCAGAGTTTTGTAACTATTTTTTTGTTCTTCGAAAAGGTGCATTGAACTTGGAAACCTTAGCCATGCAGTTTTTTTTGACATTTGAGAAAATGAATATATTGCGATGACCCGGACCTCTTAATTTTCAAAATAATTTTAAATTATCGATCGTCAATATTAATTTTTAAAATGTATTATTTATTTTCTATGCTATCTATCTCGGCTCGCCAAATGTGCTCGATAACATCCATGCGCCTCGTAAGCAAATTAAAAACTTTATTCGAAAAATAATCAAAAATTCTCAACTAAAAATTAAATTAATAACTACGGAGACCTTCCGTAAAATCGACCACTCCGGTCGACGCGGCCGGCAAAAAGCCAAAATATCAAAAACTTTCGTACCAACTTTAACTTTGTTGGCGCGAACAATCAAAATTCAAAAATATTTACAATAATTTACAAAGTCAAAATAAAAATGCTAAATTAACCGAAAATCAAAATTTAAAAATACAAAATTCAAAAATATGTTTTTGAAACACGACAATATATCGGCTCCTGCAGTGAAAAGCATCTCAACATCTGTATCCTAAATTGCATTTTCGTCGATTTTCGTCATATTCATGTAATTCTTAACACCAGAAAACAGATCAACTTCTTGTTTTCGAGTTTTCATAAATTCTGTAATTAGCTTTCGTACTTCCTTGTGCTGATCTTCACTTCCACTTAAGTTCACTTCACTTCACTTTAGATATGCATCTAAAAAAGCAGTTACCGTCTGCCTTGACGTCTATAACTGTGTGAGGCGAATAGAGCGACGAATTTTTTGTTTTCGCAAAGTCGGAATTCTTGTGAAATGAAAGTCCAAGCTTCTCACAAAGTCGTTTTTGCCAAAAGTTATTTATGGGACAGAAACGAAATTTTGATTTTTCTGTTATGCAATTAATTTCTTCAACAGATGATTCATGTTTTTCATTTGCGCCATTTTTTTCTTGAGATTCGTTGTCGTGGTAATGTTTTAAATTACTGATAGGATATCCCTTTTTCAAAGATTTTCCCACTTTCGACCGTAAAATGCAGTTGCCATTGCTCAGAATTTTCTCTATCCTGTATAAGGTGCTTTTGTCCGCACCTTTACGATCATCTCGTCTGCAATTTCGTACCAGTAGCGATTCTCCAACTTTAAATTTCACTGCATTTTCACGACGCTTATCATAAGAAGTTTTTTGCTTTTCTTGACTTTCCTTTATATTTTCAGCGGTCTTTTGAAATACACACTTTTGAATTTTTAATAAAAGTCTCGAACACAAACGCACCTTGCTTCCCTGACCAGGGGGCACGGTGGGGTTTGAAAACTACATTATACACCATTTCAAACAATACCACCCCGCCGCTCTGGGACCCCCATTCCTCCACTGCGATTTTTTGAAATGTGGGAGATTTTCCCGCCCCACCATGTATTACTATTACTTTTACAATTTAAATAATAAATTATCCTATTTTATTTATTTTTATTCTTCCAAAATCTGAAGAAGATATTTTAGCATCTCAGAATAAAATATAATCGAATTTGATACATAAACACTAATAAAAATTCTGATTTACCTATAAAATTTATTAAGGGGGTAAAAATTCACTAAGGTTATTTTGAACTTTTTTACCCCCCGGTAAAAAGTCTCTAAGGAAATTTTACCTCCAGTAAAAAATGATTAGGGGGTAAAATTTCACTGGGGTAAATATTCCCGGTTACACCGGCATCACCCAGGTGGGGACTGTTAGACCACCACTGTACTAAAATAGTACACTATAGAACACATAACTTTCAGTTTATGTTTTTCTGGTTGTTTATATCTTTCTGAAATATATGTATAAAGATTACAGTTTGTGTGTTTTTTATAAGTTATATGTATGAATATTACACTTTTGCACAAAAATCACAAGAAAAATGCAAAACGATATATATTTCATAACTTTAAAGTCGGGGTCTCCTAGACCCCCACCTGGGTTTCGACGCACAAAATTTTCACCTGGGTGATGCCGGGTTAACCACCACCAATCACTCACAAACGTTTATTTGTCTCTGATATACCGGACAAAAAATCACCCGCCAAAAAGAGGACCTGTCCGGGAAAAATCGGACGTTTGCTAACCCTATTTATATTATAAATAAAAATTGTAAAATAGTATTAAATTTTTGCGAAGTTAAATTCAAGCTCTTATGCTAAGTCAGTCAATTTAACCCGTAACCGGTACGTAACTATGAGTACACATGCACTGTAATGCACAATTGCATTGAAGTGGAGTCTCTCAGACCCAGAATACCGTTTATGGGTTAATTGTGTATGTGGATGAATATAATATGATGCATTACATCATCACATGATAAAATCTTGGCGGGTTTTTATTTTGCGCAGGTCAGTGTTCATAGCGAGATAATAAATCACATAATAAAATAATAACACAGGTAATTAAATATTAGTAGATTCTCGGGTGTAAGGGAAGGGGATGAAATAAAACAACTGTTATCGGTCGACTAGTTTTTAGGGAAAGAACTTTTAAAGGGAAAGAACTTTCAATATTCAGGTAATTAAATATTTCTGTTAAATTTACAGATTCAACAAAAACTATTAATTATAAATAAAAATTCGTTAAAAAATATTATTTTTCAGTTAATAATTACTCAATATTAGGAAAACATAATATAGAGTTTTAAAAATTATTAAAACTTTAATATGAACTGATATAATAATTCATCGTAAAGTATGTATAATATTATAATCACTGCAATAAGCACATGGTATAATATTATTATTACCATGCATTTCTATTTTGAGAAACAAGATAAAACTAGCTAAGTTTCAATTAATTCTTGGTAAGTAGCAAAGAAAAAATAGTTCAGCTTTTATATACAGCGCACCGCCACTTTCTTTTTAATTATTCTGAAATAAAGTGCGAGGTGATCGCCCACGCTAGTGACGCCCCCCTTAAGATTAAGATAAAAGAACTTATTTTAACCTTTAAATTACCACGTGGGGTATTTTAAGGCTGAAGTATATAGACCTAGCTTTGATTCACGAACGCGAGAGGGCTTTTAAGTTATAAGCTGCATTATTTTAAAATTAATATAGGTAGACAACACGTTTAACAAATTTTCTTACTTGCTATTTAAATAGTAAAGTTTCAGGAATCTAGAATATACGACAAGCTCCGCCTTTTGAAATACCAAAATTTCCCTCTCTGTTTAAAAATTTGTAAATCGTAAGGGTGGGGATATTTCCACATCACCGCAGGAATATCTAATTTTTATTGTTACCGTTGAATATATTTGAAATCGTTTAAATTATTTCTTTTATTGGGAATTAGATTTATATAATATGTACTTATAAAATTTAACACTATAAGTATAAATGCATATAAATTCAATATCCTGTTGTAAAAATGTTTGCAATCGTATAAAACTAAGCCATGTGTACATGTGGAATTTAGCCTTGCAACATGCAATAGATAAGAAATGCACAAAATTGAATTCCAATTTGCTTTTGCAGTGATCCGACGATAATTTTATTATGTTGCATTGAAGATTACTTATATTATATATTCAAAATGGTATATACACCACATCTGATTTAAAACAGTGCAAAATCCGACACTATTGTTAATTAAAAATTAATTTAAATGTAATTAAAGATTACCTTTTATCACTTATACTGCAGAAACTAATCGGCTAAAGAAAAAAAAATTTTTGTAAAAAGTTACAAATTTTCATAATAGTTATGGTATAATCGAGTCGTTTAATTATTAGATTTTTAATTCATAAATAATATGTCATTGCAGTGCCGTAGCAAGGGTGACACGACAGAGACTTTGCTTCAGGCGCCGCCGTCGTAATGGGAGCAGGGCCGATTTACCCATTAGGCAAGAAAGGCAGCTGCCTAGGGCGGCAGTCTTTTAGGGGCGGCAAAAATACTAATTAATTCTAATAAAAAATGTAACATAAATTAAAACTTGATTGTAAATTATACTTAGGTATTTAAAAATCATATTACATTATGTAGAAAACATAAACAATTTTACGTACACGACTATAGAAAGGATAGCATATCAGGTAGTTTTTATCTCTCGAAAATGATACTTTGCAGCGGTGTTCGGAAAATTTTTGCACATAAGCATAATTTTTGCACTTTCCGCACGCTTATTAACTTTCCGCACGCTTATTAACTTTCCGCACTCATACAATAAAGAAATGCAATACCCTTATAATTAAATAGAATCGTGAATTCCTGGCTACGGCGGATGTTGATAAGCGATAAGGCACACCTGCAAGATTATAAATAGTAAAAGACGGAGGTTGTTTCTTGTTTACGTTTTTTATTGTTTTTATAGTCTAACACTTTAAAATGCACTACTACTCTGTCTGCGTTTTCACTGTCTACTGAAGTGCACGTGCATTTTGCATGACAAGCTAATAGATAAGAGTATTATTTACTTCCGTTATGTCGCGTCTCATTTCTATTAACCTTTATATATAAACGTTACTTTTTAAAGCATAATTTATGTTTTTTTTGGAAAGGACCTGTCTTGAACGTAAAGCTAAATACAGTGACTCGTGCAGAAAGTTCCATTGCGGTTTCGTAAGCTATCAGAACTCGCTAAACGCTCGTTCTGATATATTGCTTACTCAACCGCAATCTTCAACTTTCTGCAACACGACTGTAAATAGCTATTTAAGTGCCGCATAACGTAAAGAATAAAAATAAACGAAGAACAAAAAACCACGGATGTATAATATAAGAGGTGAGCTTACAACAGTAGATCGCATGGCCTTCGAAAGCGCCCTGCTGTATTAGACAGAGACAGACAACTAGCTGCTCGTAGTAATAGAGGTTTTATGTATAATAATATAAGAAATATTATTTTAGAGACCTACAAGAAATAAATAAAGAAATTATTTATTTAATTACAGTCTTAGGTACAATTATAATCAATATTATGTATAATTTTGAACTTAACAAGTTCGTAAGGATTTTAAATAAAAATACATAAGAAATATAATAATTTTATTAAATTCAAAATAACTAAATTCTAAGTGAATTAACTATAATGATTATTAGTTTCAAGATATAATGTAATTTTGTCTATTTATGAAATGTCAAACAGAATAAAAAATGAAAAACTGAGAAAATGAGAGAAAGAAAAAATCTTCAAATGAGAAAAAATTACTAAAAAGCTGAAACTAATACAAAAGTTGTTTTGAAATTATAGAAAATTTATTTTAGGCGACTTTTGATAAGTAATAATTTAAATATTTCAGTCATTATGACCTATGCAATTTTGATTTTTTCTTATCAACGGCTGACTTTTTTTAATTTTCCTTGCTCTTGTCTGTAAATATTGCTTAACTCACATACATGTATAATAAAAATAAACCTCTTTTGATACAATTTCGTCCCGATGTAGTACTTGGCAACCAGACTTTATTAATTTGTTTTGTTCAATTGAAAAAAAAACCTCGATTGTGTTTTCAAACACGTCAACTGAAGCAATATGCTTAAACAAAACATTTTGTAAATTTGTTTTTGGGTACTTTAAACAAGGAAACTTTGTCTCTATTGCCACCCACCCACTGTGACAATTAGGTGTAAAACAATGTATTCGAGCCATTTCCAAAAATTAACACACAAGTACTGCAGTAATTAAGCTTTTATCCTAAAAAGTGCATTGTAACGCATGCATTTCTTATGCACAATGCTGTTTCGCGCCTAGCTAGTTGTCTATCTCTGTCACTACCTCTCTCTCCCACAGTGAGTACGTTCGCGACCCGCTACTATAGTGATAGAAGCATAGGTCGTCAGATCACCTCTTTAATAATACATCCGTGCAAAAAACTGTCTACTGTTTAAGTAAATAAAGTTCTCAGAGTTTATACTTATTTTGCTAATAAATATTATGCTGTTATAATAAATTAGTTTAAATTTTAATTTTAAGGGGGCGGCAAAAAAAATTAGCCTAGGGTACTCATATGCCTTAACGCGGCCCTGAATGGGAGCGCTAAACCTTGACAAATTTTTTAAACTAAAAAATATTGATCTACCTTATTTTCAGGAGGCACTCATAATGATGGCGGTACTTTAAAATACGCCCTGTATATTCAGTATTTTTAAATATATTTAAAAATATTTAAATATAAATAAAGTAAAAATTATTTTAATAAATAAAAATAATAACAACTTAAATAAAGTTAGGTTTGTGGCGCAGTTGCCCAGAAATTTGCTTGCTAGCAAAGCAATTAAAACCATCATAGGTTCGAATCTGAACATAAAAAACATTTTTCTTTAAAAGCTTTTATTTAACTTGACGTGAGCGTTGTCCGTGTGCATGAACTTTTTTGTAGTCATTTTTAACCAACTTCCCGCACATTTTGAGCAATCTAATAACTTGCATTATAACCTAAAATAAATTTAAAATACGACTAAAAATTTCAAAAATTAAAAATTATATAAAAAATTAGAAATTAAAAAAAAATACCCTTTTATTTAAAATTCAAAACAGTCCACTAAAAAGTAAGAAACAAAATTTCTTAATAAGAACAAACAAAGTTTCTGGAAAACATCTTATATAAAGGCGTGGGGCTACTAAACGTACAAGATACAACAATTTCATACAACTACCGAATTACTGATATTAAAAGTTAAAAGATAAAAGTTAAAAGATATTGAAAGATAGTAAAAGTGATATTAAAAACACTTACATAGCAAAAGTGTCATTTATAAATGTTATATCCATTTCTGTGCGTACTACTCGTAGTTTCATGAAATTCATAGCCCCACGCTTTTATATAGATTATATAGATTCTATATAGATATAAATTTTAAATAAAAAGTTTTTTTTTAATTTTTAATTTTTTATATAATTTTTATTTTTTTATTGTTGAGCTTAAGGTCTATAAACAATTAAATTGTCTGACGTTTCATGTTTTTTTATTAACACATTTTCAAAGCTACAAAAATATACATTTTAAAACAAACATCATACTGACAGTTTTGTCAAAGTAAGTAAAATTTTTTTTAAATCTTTAAATTTTTAATTTTTAATTAAATATTGTAGCTTTAAAAATGTGTTAATAAAAAAACACGAAACGTCAGACAATTTAATTGTTTATAGACTCAACAATTTAAAAAAAAAGTGTTAAATAAAAGGTCAACAATGATCTAAAAATTATAATTTTTATTATTAAGTATGTACCATATTTAATTTTTTAATGCATTTATATTATTTACGTGTAAAAGGTACCAAATATAATATGTATGTCAATTATCAGTAATACAATACAATAGATTGCAATAAATAAATTAAGATTTCAGTTAATATTTTCTGTAATTTTCTTGCTTTTACATTTGGCTCAATTGTTTCCTCACCAATACAATGCTTGTATTTTAAAAGCTCTATTATTATTATATAGGCGTTTATCACAATCGGTTCAACATTTCCGGAGATACGAAGACATTTTCATTTTTTTTTATTTATTTTTTTGTGGTAGCCCTAGCAATGATTTTTCTACCAAAACCTTATTTTCACCACTAGCGCCCACCAGATATACGTCCAAAATGTTTCAATGCCATCGATACAGAAATGCCGAAGAAAATCGAGGGATAAGGACTTTTTTCAAGATTTCGCAAAAAAGTAATCTTTTTTTAAATGTTGAATTCTTGAATTTTAGCAAATGGTTCTATATCTGTCAACTCCTGTGAGGGCAATGTTTCTACATACAAAATTTGGTTGAGATCTCTTCAGGACTCCATGAGTTATTCACTCTTGAAGTTTCAACTTTGGCAGCTTGTAATTTTTAACAGATGACAAATAGAAGGTTAATTGAATCTATTCTGGATAAAGCTTTTCAAGGTTTTTAAAATAACCTTACTTAATTTTTATTTTAATTTATGCCATCACAAGACAAAATCGTTTTTAAAAATCTTGTGTTATTTCGATTGACAGATCGCGAAGAAAACCTTATTTTCACCTTTCCACCATAAAGCCTACTACTATACCAAATTTGGCTGTGATTGGTTGGACGGTTCCGGAATAAATCGAGTGACAAAATTTGACGACAGACCGACAGAACGACACAAATAATTTTTTTATTTTTTGCAGATCTTTACGTTTCTGAATAAGGTGATTTCAAAAATGTAAAAAAAACTTTGAAATGTTATTCGATTACTTTACCTCCAAAAAAAATTTTTTGGATTGGATGTAATATTAATAGTTGAAACCAAAAAATTGGCAAATACTTTTGAAGAATGGCTTTCAACATCCAGAACAGTGCCTCCTTGTTCATCATTAGAAAACTGATGATTCTGTAAAAATCTGTTAATGATCTTGCTAATGCACTAACAATTGACGAGTCTTTAAATGTTCTTCTATTTTAAAAGAATCGTATCCAAACATAGATATCGTATTTAGAATGTTTTCAGCAATGTCTGTAACATGTAGTTATATGTGTGAACGTAGCTTTAGCAAACTCTGGCTCAAAAAAAATTATTTGAGGACAACATGGGACAGGAAAACCTATAAAATTTGGTTATTTTACCTATAGAAAGTGAAATTGCTGGAAAAATTGATTTTGAGCACGTTTTTGATAAATTTGCGTCAATCAAACCGAGAAAGGTACAATAAATTTATTGTGATTCTAAAAATCTTAGGATATTTATTGCACGATGCTCATTCATTTAATACTATTTAATTTTTTTATTCTGGATTATATAAATCTTAAAATAAATAAAAACTTGTTTATCCGAAAACCCAATAAATAATATTCAGCTTAAAATTTTCATAATTATAAAATTTTTTGGGAGAGGGCGCATATTATATTCAAATTATTCTCAAGTGAAAAAAGAGCTGGCTCTGTTTCATTATATTGTTCTTTTATGCGAAGTTTTATTTATACAAATTATCTACTATCTCCTCTTATAGTTGGTTTTTTAAAAATAATATAAAAATTTGAATTTTTTTATAATAAAATATTTTTTGATTTTGCCCCTCCCTGAAAAAGATCCTATGGACGCCTATGAGAGCCACAGTTTAGATTCGCGCTTGAAACAACCGATGTAATTAGTTTCTTTTAAAATACCTCAAATATCACAATATTAAGAGAAAAATATGTGTTACTAATCCATATAATTGTGCAGAAAAATTACGCAAATTATACCGGAAAAAGTGACAAAAACAATTTATAAATTAAATAAACAACAATTTACGCGCAATAGAACTACAAGTTTAGAGAATTAATTTTAAAAGTAAAAATGTTATATTTATTTACTGGTACATAGTACATACTAGATAATACCGTAATCTATTATGGTTATTTTACTTTCTAAAATAATATATTATGTAGGTAATAGGTAGTTTTTCAAGGGTTGCCATTATTTCATTATAGGGGTTGAAAACGTAAAAAAAGTATCTTCTGCTTTTCTAAAATAATACTAAGTAAAACAGAGTCAGTAATGTTGAAAATTATACAAAAATTATACATTATTTTCTGTAATATATGGTATATTGTTAATTCTAAATTAATTCTTTACACCTTTATCAATTTAATGACGATTTTAAATATTTGTCACAATATTTATGAGTTTTTAAATTATTATTACTATTCATTTGGGCGACTGCACAAAGCAGGAAACTGTAAAAATTTATGTAAATTGCATAAAACACATAACCATCTCTGTGATAATGGCGGAACTATAATGATTAATTTATTCTGAAATTATTCCCGCGTGATTTGAATTGAACAATTATTAGCAATCACATTTTTAATGTGTTATAGATAAAATAAATTTTTGGAAAATTTATTTATGAAGTCTTTTAAACATGTACATTCATTTAATAAGTAGAATATTATTAATTGAAAATTAATTTCTAGTTTTAAAATAAATACTATTGTTATAAACAAAAATTTTTAATTTTAAAACCCCTATTGCTCTTCCTTATGTTGTCACAAATATTATCTCAAAATTTCAAAACGATGCGTTCATGCGTTTTCAAGATGAACTGGAATAACTGATTTTTTTTTGCATTTTACCAAATTTTTTTCTTTTTTTGTTGATAATTCATTGTTAGTAACTTATTTCCCTTATTTTAATTTTTTCTAAAAAATTTACAACTAGAGTATTTAAACAAATTAACTTCGAAATTTCAAAATTTGCTAAAAAAAATTACCTATTGCCCTTCCTTAATTTATCATAAATATAATTCCCAAATTTGAAGAAAATCCATTCAGCCGTTTTTGAAATGAACTGGAACATACAAGAGCGCATAGCAAAATCCTAGCCTTAAATGCCCCACTTTTGGTGTTCTGATTGTAACTTTTGACATAACTTTTTTTTAATTTTTCTGTTTTAGCTACTTAACTTTTCTTTTATAGCGGTTAAACCCATATAATCAGATTTTCAAAATTTCCAATATTTTTCAAAATACAAAGGAAATGTGGCTTGGGATATCTCAAATTCTCCACGTAAGTGTGCCAATAAAGTAGCTGCACACATTTCAAACACAAATATTCAAAACAGGCACAAACAATTCTAATAATTCAAATTTTATTTCTTCATAATACATCTTAAACTCTGAAATAAAATTATTTTTATAGTACCAATAATGGACCATTATCCTCGATACAGCGTAATTTTCTTGCAACGTCTTCCATCATTCTTTGGACAGCATCCATTGGGACTTTTCGTACACAGATCCGAATTAGCTAATTCATCTGTTTGTGTCTGTGCTTCCCACCCTTCCTTGTATACCTCTTTACTCAGTAGAGACTAAAAATCTTCAATTGAGCGTGCCTTTAGTACGTTTGGAGGATTAGCTGTTTTAGGTGCAAAATTGATGTTTTCAGTGACTAACCAATCTATGGCTTTTTTGGCATAATAACTCTATGCTAGATTAATCCAGAATTATATTTTGCCGTCATTATGATGTGCTTTGATAAAACGCTTAATTTTTTTAAAATATTTGTCAATACAGACATCTACGTTGATTTCTGAACCTTTCGATGGTTGAATGTGCACCTGAAAAATTCCTCTCTTTGATATAGCGCACCACACCAAAAATTTGTGTTCAAACTTTGCTTTTGGAATGTATCTGATATTGCTAGGACTATTCTGAAAAGGATCAGTATAAAATCCTTTATTTTCAACACGATTGCTGCACGTGTAACTAAAATATATTTTATCTTCCATAACCAGCACAATGTTTGGTTTTAAATGATTTCGTCGTAGCAAACGACACTTTTTAGGGATTTCCCCAATTGCTTTTCAGTATACCGTAGTACACTCTCTTTTGATATTTTAGACCCATCTTTAACAAATTTTGTCTAACAGTTTCTTTTGAAATTTGAAATTTACATGCTAATTTGCGATAACTTCCAATTTTGTTTGCAACTATTTCTTTCAGTTGTTGGCGTTTTCTATATGTCAAAATTGGTTTGCGGCCCGATTTTTTTTTATTCATAACAGTTAAACCATTATCATACCGTTTGAAAATGTTGTAAAGGGTTCTACAACTAATTTTCTCACTTAGAATCTGGTTTAAATCAAACTTTCTTTCGTGCTGTCCAAGCATTGCATACACCCGTTCACGTAAATAATTTTATTCGCCAACCTTCATCGGGAATATAATGAATTAAACTAAATGTAATCAAAGTGGATTATAGTAAAGTAATGAGAAAAATTACTGACCAAATAGAAGAATGTTTTATACTGAATTTTTATTTTTGAAATGTGTGCAGCTACTTTATTGGCACTGCTTTTATGTTACCAAATTTTGCGTGATCATTTACGTTTGCAATTCACGTATTTTCATTTTTTTGCCTTTTTAAGCAAAGATCATCGGAGAACACTATGTAGCGAAATGGTCAATTGTGTAGACCACATTAATTAATCAAAGCATATAAATTTTTTTTAGAGAAAATCATTTTAAACTTTTTTTTATGCATAAACATTCTTAATTTAACCTTCCAAATGACTTCTGATAAGTATTATCTTTAAAAATCAATAAATAGTCTGAGGTACCAAAAATACCCCACGTGATTTTTATTTCTAAAGGTTAATGTTCAGGATGAAAGAAAAATCTGACATAGTGACAAGAGATACTAACTTATCTTTTTCCTCTTAGGCTGTATTCGTCCACTCCTGAATATAAGGCTTCTCTCATTTCTCTCCATGCTTTCCTACAGTGCAGGATTTACACTTAGGCCCGTGAGGCCCGGACTTAGGGCGGCAAAATTCTAGGGGTGAGAAAATTTTAGAAGGAAGTGAAATTTAAACAAAACTTTAAATTTTTAATTTCATTTGGCTTACCTTTGCTGTGAATGTATGAACGAATTTCTACGACCGTTGGCGCTGCAGTCGACAAGTTCCATCGACATTGACAAGTTTCAACAATAATGGAATAATAGGTACCTATTATTTATTGCGATATTTTGGGTCCGTTACTTTGCCCCCTTGGCAGTTTTTTTTTCACAAATCTACATTGAAACTGGGAAGGGGGCTAAAGTAACGCTAGCCCCCCCCCCCCCGTTAATATTTTGGCTCCAACAGCTAACTCCTTAATCTACATATATACACTCAAATATTGGAGCTAACACCATTTTCTGTCGGGTGATGTTTTCTTGAAAGCAAGAAAAACAAAATTGATGTCATTAGTCACAAAAAATTGATTTAATGGTCCCTTTTAAGAAATTTATTATTATTAAAAAGAAATGTATATTTGGATTAATAAACGTCAAAATAAAATTCAGTAGAGTCTCGAAACAATGAACAGCGAAACTGTTTATTTCTTTAATATTAAATCCGAATTTTTAACTTATTTTTTCTTTTTTGTAGCATAACAAAGAATGAAAAATAAAGATTTTTGTAGCATAAAAAAAGAGAAAAAAATTAAATTTTGAATTAATATTTAAAAAACAAACATGATTTTCGCTGTTCACTGTTTTGAGACTTCATGTATTTTTAATATTCGTATACAGTAGCGGTCATGGAAATTGCATTGGGAATTATTCCCGAATTTAAACAATAGATTTCTAAGTATATTACCTATATTCTTAATAATAAAGAATAAAAAATGGTACATTTCCCACAATGTTTTCCTGTTGAATTTGATAGTAAATTTTCCGAGCTATAAATTGGTAATTTGTATTTTCTGGATTTTGTGAGTAACTTGGCAGAAATGGAGATTGAAAGAAAAAATGAGGCCAAAAAAATTAAGCTGATACATTTTAATATGTTCATAAGGGAACATTTAGCTATAACTTTCATGCCCTGAAACAGATCTTCTGAGTTTAAGTCTAATTTCATTGGACTATCAGTAGTTAGTCATCACTCACTGAAACAAATATTTCCAGTTCGAATCCATTAAAAATAGAAAACTCTAACTTTCTTATATACGGAATGAAAATCCCTTTTCGTTGTAGATCAGTTCTCCGAAAAAATTCTTTCTATTAATCGCAGACAAAACTTTTATAGCAAAATATTCTTGGAAGCAATAAAAATTTAAATTTTTAGGGCCAAAATCTATTTATCGATAGAAGTGATCCCCGCCACTTCGTTTTTCTTTAAATCAATTTTACACTTAAAGTGTAAAAGGTGTAACTAGCACGAACAAACCTAGTTTAGTGAAAAACTGTGTGTTAATTTTTCAGCATAAAATTTAATGGTTTATACAGCACACCTCGAGTAGAATCCCACACAATTTTAATTTTAAAAAAAATCTAAGGTGGTGGGGCTAACTTCGACCCCCAAAATAAGCAATTAGCCATCTCTATAAAATCCAAAATAAATAAAATAAAATAAAAAAATATACGGCACAGCGTGGCACACATCGGGCACAAACCGGCACAATATTCAGTTTTTAAATTTTCAAAAATGACGGGGCTAACTTCACGCACAAAATATTTGTCTTTTATCGATTATCAGCAACAGAACCAATTGTTTTGCGTAGAGGTATCTCATTAGGTGTAACCACATTGCACAACAAGATCTTTGTTCCTTCCTGTCATATCACATATTGGGTAGAATTATTGAACAGTTTTCAATTTTATAACGAGTTTGAAGATGGTTCCTGCAACGGAAACGCGTCACCTTAAAGCTAAAAATGTGCTGGAGAGGTCTAATATCCTATGTTTCTAAATTTCTAAATTTCATAATACGGAATATTGAATATTTATTGAATAACAAAAATTTTAGAAAATACTTGTCAATATTTCATCGTCTGATTATTATCTGCGCAGCGGTAAACAAACATTCAAAAATACTTATCTGATATTAGTAATATAAGTACGCATAGTTACACCACTTGTGCAATATATTTTACTAATTTTTGGTTGCTTCTATAACTTGGTGTTCGTTAGTGATAATTTCAAAAGATAATAAGAAAGGTTAGTGCTGATGTAATATTTAATAACAATTGCGATTTACACATCAGATATTTAAAGGTAATTTTTACCGTTCATAGTTAACACTATTTACTATTGAATTCGAGGAATGAATGACTATTAATTCAAGGTGATGAAGTCAAATTCATTTCAATTTGATAAAATATATCGTAGAACTATAAATATAAAGTCAATTTGGATATTCTTAAAGAAGCAACCACTATATAACTAAAGTAAACCCCTTTTTTCATAAAATAAAAAATTAGAATTTAACAATTTATTGTAAATTACAGTTACTTTGTATACAATTCATGCGACCCAAGCAATTTATCAATAGATGAAAAGTTGAGGAAACAGTAATATGGACTAAATAGTATATTACAGAACGAGTAAAGGAAGTATGAAATTCGCACACTCGTAGCTGAGCGCGTAGAAACACACAAGTGAGCGAATTCGTATCATTCTTGTGCTACATAGCATTTTGTTTAATCCTGCCGCGGGAACGTCATTAGAAAATATTAAATTTTATAAATTTGATAAGATTTTAATTTAATGTAAACGGATTGGTGTAATCCGAGTTACTGGCTGAGTTAATTTCTCAGCTCGATCTTTCGGTGTGCACCAATGCGTTGGTGGTTAAGAATTGGTTCCATACTTAAATAAGTCTGGCTATTTAACAGAACGTTAAATTAACATACGAAAAACGTAAATATTAAAAAGTTGAATTTTTGGTAATAGTGACCGTTATTATGTTCAACGGTTTCAAGGTATAGCAACATTTAAAAACAATCAATTTCTCACTTTAATTTTTTATTTCTTTTTAGACAATCATGTCATACAAAGGATCTCAACGACTTCCATCCATCAACTATCGCTTTTCAAATTCTATTATATGTGAGCGAGTTAACACTTTAGAAATGTTTAGAAAAAAGATACAAAACTGCATTGTTAAAGACAATATTATAATTGGTGATGTCCAGGGAATTGAAATCCACAACAGCAACGTCGATTATTTATGTCCTGAAATTTTTGAGGGTTTCGAACACATTGTCAAATTTAAAATTATATCGTGCAAAATTACTAACTTACCCACAGATCTTTTTAAAAGACTTCCAAATTTAAAGGGCCTTGATATTGGCTATAACACCATTGATAGAATTGACGATAAGGCTTTTGCTGGTCTTGAAAATGTAAGCGATTTATCTATTTATGCAAACATAGTAAAGGGATCGGTACCTAAGGGTATGTTAAATGATGCAGGTTCGGTAACATGTGCTACGTTGCATTTGAACAATCTACATCTGATTTCTGAAAATTCTTTCAAAAATAATACAAAGCTCGACAAGTTAGGGTTATCTCGTAATAACATCGAACGGCTACCTAACAATGCTTACTTCAACCTTTCAACTTTAACACAATTGGACTTAAACGACAGCAAAATTTCATATTTAGAAGAACATTGCTTTAACGGATTACACAATTTGTTAGAACTGCAACTTGCTCAAAACCATATTACTACTTTGTCAAATGGATTGTTCAAAGATCTTCTAAACCTAGATAGACTGGATCTAAATGACAACCATTTACAAAATATAGCCAGCCAATCGTTTTCTTCGTTAAAGAAATTGACAAAATTGGACTTATCGAACAATAAAATACATAACCTTCACGAAAATGTATTTGCTAATTCTGCTGACTTAACAGCACTAAATCTTAATGAAAATGAATTGACCAATATGAAGGAGAACGTATTTTCTGGATTAGCCAAGTTAAAAGTCTTAAATTTGGAAACTAACCATTTAAATGCTTTACATGAAAATTTATTTTCCAGTAATATAAATTTATCAAATCTTAATGTAAGTGTCAATAACATCATCGCAATACCAAGCAAAGCATTAGCTAGTCTACCCCGGTTAACTATTTTAAATTTGAGTCAAAATCAGTTATCAAAAGTCGAAGATGATTTTATTAAAAATTCATCTCATCTTGCTATACTCGACTTATCATTAAATAAAATAAAAGAAATTGGTGAAAACAGCTTTAGAGGTTTGCGTGAACTAAAATCTTTAAAGCTGCATCAAAATTTGATCGAAAAACTACCCATTGGTGTATTCAGAGACTTAAAATCGCTGAAAGAACTTAGATTAGATAAAAATAAGTTTGGCATTACCAATAACCCAATCGATGAAATCCAACCTGGGGTTTCTAAGAGTATTAACAAATCGCAGACGTATGTTTTGACTGATTTAAAATATAAGTTTTTTCAACCTGGCACCTTAGACGGCCTAAGCTTTGTTACTTGTTTAATTATTGAAAATACTGAACTTGAGGAACTTTCCGACGGTTGTTTTGACGGTGTGCCAAATTTACGATTCTTGGCTTTGTCTAAATGTTCCATTAAGGAATTACCCTTACACCTATTTTCGAAACTAAATAATACTACTATTCAAGATATTAATATAAACTACACCAAACTTCGGGTTGTTCGAAGTACAACATTCAACAAACTGAAAAATTTAAATAATTTAGATTTATATAATAATGAAATAGTAACCATCGAACCAAATTCGTTTAAGGATTTAAGTAAACTGGAATCGTTAAGGCTTTCTTGTAACAAAATCAAAGAATTGGAACCAAATATGTTTACAGGATTAGATAAGCTACGTCGTCTGGAATTGGGAAGAAATCAAATAGAAACACTAACTTGCGAAGTTTTGAAAATGTTCCCAACGCTAACTTCACTTGAATTATGTGAAAGTAAGCTGGAAACTTTAGACAGCGACATTTTTAAATATAATAGCAGCTTGAGAACATTGTTTTTGTCAGAAAATTCTTTCAAATTATTTCCGATTGAAATATTTAAACCGATTAAGCTTGCCGAACTCTTTTATAGTAAAAATTCATTGAAAGTTATAACAAAAGACATTTTTACATTTCTCAGTAACTTAGAATACTTTTTCTTAGATAATTGTGACATTGAATCGATCGAACCTGGGTCCTTTGGAACTTTATCTAATCTTCAGGAGTTGTGCTTGGAGAATAATAAAATTAAGTACATTGAAAGTTCAACATTTTCTGGACTTAAAAATCTCGAAAGACTACATTTGGAAAATAATTTAATCCGTGATTTAAAATTAGATGCATTTGACAATTTAGACTCTTTATGTCACTTGAAATTGGAAAACAATCAAATTGAACATTCTGTTTTTGAACATTTTAAAGAAAAATATAGAAGCATCTTTTATCTGTAAATATCCACTTCCTCCGAAATCCGACGGCGATTAAATTTGAGTGCATTTACATTTACGAAGTACGATAATATTAAATTAATTTTTATTATGGAATACAAATTTCTATTATACTATACTAGATGGCCAACAAGCTATTCAAAAGTGAAGCTTTAGGTTGGTATAGCCGCCATTTGTCGAAAAAGCAAAACATTTTCGTGTGCATAGTAAACGCGTGTAAATTGTGGTGTTAAATAATTGATTTACGTTTGTATTTTTCGTTATTTAAGTGATAATTACACTTACGAAAGGTAAACAAACACTTACGCTGGCAATTGTGTCTCTTCCTGCGGAAAGAGTGCCTCATCCGGTTCGAAGCCATCACGCCTCTTTGTTTACATAATTTTGACGTTTGTCAATATCAAATAAATGTTCGCGTAATTATCTCAATAAATATAACTCGACCTCATTATTTTTAGATCGATAAGTTGCTTGTAAATTTTACTCAGGCATCGTTGCATTAAGCAATTGCACTCAAAACAAGTTTTTCGTGCATTGATATGCAACGATGCCTTCGTATTTACAATGCAACTTATCGATCTAAAAATGAGGTCTTGTTATATTACTATTGAAAATTTTTGTGCATAGCCAATTATAAAATATGCCTGCTTAGTGTTCAGCGTTTGGATGTACTAATAGATTTATATAGCAGGAGGAAATATTCAATTTTTTTGGGTAACATTAAATTTGAAAACTTATTGAAAAACTGAAATTGAAAAATGAATTTTAGATCAATAAGTTATATAAATATAATAATTAATTTTAATATATCATTATTACATACTATTTACATCGGGCACTAAGCAAAATGTGCCCTTGTATAAAATTGTACTATTATTAATATATTATTTATTTTACTATTGTAGGTTTCCTTTAAGAAACGGTAAAAAGAAATTCTTATTTTGACCAATAATTTTTCTCAAATGACAACTCAAAATAGAGCAAAAAATTATATTTTATATAAAAAATTACTTTGTGATAAACAAAGATTTATTTAAGACATTTAATTGTGATGAAGCAACTCCAAGAGAAAATTCACACAAAATAGAATTAATTGTATTCAGTGCTAAATATTATATTAAAATTAGATTTTTTAATTTAGCAAACATTACTAGAAAGAATGTAGATGTTAGTAAGCGACGCCAATCGACTAAACCCATTTTATTTTTTCAAATACATAGTTTTTACCGATTTATGTGAATTAATATAAATTATTTCTATTAGGATCACTAATATATTGTAAATTTTATTTGAAATTATGCTTAATAATAATAAAATAATAAAAAATGACTTTGATTTCATAAGCACCTTAGTTTCGTTTGCCTTTCTTACAAATGTCCGCCCTTTAACCTTGAAGCTTCACTTTTGAGTTAATTGCAAAGGTGGGAGTTGGCTATCTAGTATAGTAAATATAATAGAAACCTGTGTTATGGAACAAATAAAGTTTATATCGTTAACATCTAAGGGAAAGTTGTGTAACACAAGATCAACCTCGGATTAGAGCCTGAGAGCCTTTGGACACTCTGATAGGAACAACAGTGTTGATTCTGGATTAACTCTTACTTTTGAACTTCACACAACTAGCTCTAAATAACAGTACTGTAAATGCCGTAAAAACCCTCAAAGTTGAGTGATATTTGGAATATTGCGGCGCAAACGGTCGTGACTGAATCAAAAAGTCAAAATCTGTCAGAGCAGTTTTTGACTATAGGTTCTACCTATCACTTAAAAATATTCTTACCCAATGGTAATAATGTTAATTATTAATAAATATTTTACAAATTATCATTTGTTTCTGATAATGTTTTCTGTATTTATGTTTATATGGCAACTCCTTCTATGGTAATTAAAATTACTTTGATTAATATTAATTTGCTGTTTCTCCACATTCAAATCAAATATTACCTTAGGCAACCCATTATGCATAGTAATGAAAAATTGGATTATTGAACCCCTATTACTCCTGGGGTCATTCCATCATACCCCAGACCTGTAGCGTCGCACAGTGGTCCCGATTGTCATTTTTTGGGACATGGGATCAAATCCAATATTTTGAGTTGAAATATTTTTTTATGATAGAGAATCATATACTGAACAACATTTCCAAATAACTGTTTGCTTAAATTTGTCAATAAGATGGTCAAAAAATTATTTAAGCTAAAAATTGATTTAAAAAGCCACATTTTCAAACTTTTTTCTATAAAATCAAAAATGTGTGCTCTGAAAATGCACAGTATGTTAGAAGAGGTTCTTCTTCATCCCACAGAACAATAAACACCAAAGAAAAAGCTTTGCGGTTTTTTGTTTACAGACGTTCAAAGTTTTCTCAAGAATATCCTATTACTAATCTGCTTAATGTTAATAAGTTTATTTGTTTAACTACTTTTTCTTGATTATTAAACAGCAAATCCAAATTTTTATTTATATCTACTATATCTTGATTGTCCGGATTACCGGTAATGAATTTAATAGCGGTTCCTAAAACGTTAATAAGTCCACGTTTGTTACGATATTTAAATTTCGACAATTGTTTTTCAATCTAATTACAATTATATGTTAATAGTACGTTAACTGGTACCCCGACAAAATAGCCCCGTCAAAATAGCCCCGATGAAATGAATGAAATTGAAATGAAATGAAATTTTTTCATTGCAAATTGATGAGCAGTGAAGACTTTTTAAGCCTTTTTAATTTTCTTACGTGTATATTTGCCTGTCGCATGTCGTTTAGACTTATCCCGTATTCCAATTATTTTATTTTTATCAATTGACGTTACATTAACTTTATCATAATAAGGGTCAGTTTTTCTGATTCTTTGTCGTGTGAAATATACTGTGGGTTCACTGATTTCAACCGTGAGTTCTTTATTCTTATTACGATTTTGCAAATTGCTTTGCCCTTTTTGAAGTTGTTTATGGTATAATTGTTCATAGGTTTGTAGGTTTGTACTATTTTTGCAAAATTTTGAATAAACTTTCTATAATATCCTATTAGACCAAGAAATGACCTAATTTCTTTAAGATTTTTAGGAAGAGGATAATTTTGTATAGCTACAACTTTCAGGGAATTAGATTTTATACCTTCTGGTGTAATTACATGACCAAGGAAAGCAAATTCCTTGCGCAAAAACTCGGATTTGTCGAGGTGTACTTTTAGATTGTACTCTCTAATTTTATTAAAAATTTGTTTAAGATAAACTAAGTGTTCGTGAAGAGACTTTGAATAAACTACTATGTCGTTCATATAAACAAAACAGAACTTATGAAGAAACTCATCAGTATCTATCTATCTATCTATCACTCTCTGAAACATACTACGGGCGTTTTTCAAACCGAATGGCATGCGGATATATTTCCAATAGCCGTTATTTACTGAGAAAGCGGTTTTCTCGATTGAATCAACGTTCATTTCGATTTGGTGAAAACCCTGCGCGAGATCTAAGGTGGAAAAATAATTACATTTTCCTAGATTATCTAGAACAAGCCTTTTTAAACTATGGGTCGCAACTTCAAATGGGGTCGCGTAGCAAAATTCTGGAGTCGCGAGAGATTTTAATGTCAAATATTATCATCAAAAAATATTTTTTTATCTTTCTTTTATATTTACATGAGGTCGCCAGGAAACTCGCAATCATAAATTAATAGGGTCGTGAATGAAAAAAGTTTATAAAGTTCTGATCTAGAATTTTGTCAATTCTAGGAATGGGATATTTATCTTCGATTGTTTTTTCATTTAATTTTCGGTAGTCTATCACTAAACGAAATTTTTTTTTCCACTAGCGTCAATTTTCTTTGGTACAATCCAAACTGGTGAGCTATACGGTGAAATACTGGGTTTTATAACTTTATCGTCTTAGTAGTTTTTTTATTTGATTTTGAATTTCTGTTTTTAAGTGATAAGGATATCTAATTGGTTTTCAAAAAACTGGTTCGTTATCTACTGTTCTAATTTTATGTTTTACGGCATTAGTAAATGTTAAATTGTGGTTTTCGTTGTAAAAAATATCTTTGTATTTTCTACACAAACCTAAAATTTCTGCATTTTCTTCCAAGTTGAAGATGTTCCGTGCGTATGAGGTTTTGAATATTTAAATTAGACAAGTGATTTTTGGGGTTTTTTATTTCTACATTTGTTATTGGTTCTACTTCTGCCTGCTGATTAAAATTAATAGAGTATCTATTTTGTGTTGTGTTATAATGGACTCGGAGATGCAAAATTTCTTAAAATTAATTGCCTTTATCAATATTTACTGGAATCTTAATACGAATTTTAACCGTTTGCTTAAATGGTTTAAAATTGTTCTGGTTTAGTTCCAGAAAAAATGGAATTTTATAATTACCTATCTCTAATGTTTTATTATTATAGTTTATATTTGCACGTAATTTACACAGATCTTCGCTTCTTAATAAAGCGTCAAATTTATCGTGCCAGTTAATCACATGAAAGTCAACTGCGTTATTTATTCCGAATTATTTAAAAATAGGATAAGATAATAATAATATATTCTCATCGTTAGAGGCAGTTTTATTCATACTTTTCATTAAAAAGTGTTTTTTAAACGCAAAATCTTTAAAGTTATTGTGTGCGATTTTTGGGTTCATAATGGAATTCGATGCTCCACTATCAAGAAGTATTTTTAAATTTAAACTGGGGATTGAAAAATTTCCGGTGGGTACATTTATGTCTTCAAAGTATTCTTGATTTTCAGATTGCAATTGATCGGATTCTTCTGCTATACAGTGGAGGAAATAGCTATAGAGCCACCCGAGGTTTTCAATAGTAAATAAAATTTAACATATAAAAGAAATAAATAGCTCATAAAGTATGCTTGCAAAAATTGGAGGTAGTGAATAATATGAAACATAAAAATCCCATAACAATATTAATGAGAAGAATTCATTTGTATGGTGCATTTCAACGGAAATAGCTATAAAGCCAGTGTCTTATTTTTAATTATACGTGAATAAATTTCATTTAAAAATAGTTCTGAAGTCTTTCTTAGTTTTGAAATTAAAGTTTAAAAATAATTTGTGTAAAAAAGGGTATGAAGCTTTCGAAAATCGAAATAGAGAAAATTGAATTACTGTTGAAATTGGGGATGACAAATAAAAAAATTGCGGGTGAAATAGGAATTTTATTTTTATAATTATTACGCATAAAGTTTAAAAATAAGCGTGGAAAATATTTTATTACACAACAATATATATAAGATTACAGTGTCTTTCATCTCAATGAATTATAGTGAAAAACTGCGAGTGTTAATTTTTCAGCATAAAATTTAATGGTTTATAAACACAGCTCAAGTAGAATCCAATACAATTTTGATTAAAAAAAAACAACATATGCGAGATAGGTCTAGTTTTCTATATTTAGCTATATACAGGGTGTTCCCGTGACCGTGGAGAACCTCGTAGGTGGTGATAGAGGACACTTTTCTAAGACATATTTTTAAATAAAATTTTTGTCCAAGTCCAAACCTTTCGGGGGTACCTCACTTTAAAGCAATTTTTTCAATTTATGATTTCAAGCGGACATTGCACCGATATATTTGATTTTTTGGGTTTAATGGATTAGAGCTTTTCTATAGAGAATTTGAATATCTACAAATTATGTTATAACCCCTTATCACCTAGAATCAACAGATTTCGAGTTATGAATTAAATTAAGGGAAAAAATGTCAAAAAATTCCGAGTTTTATTATTTTTACTTTTCTTGCCAACCCCGTATCTTTTAAACGAAACGTCTTAGAAAAAAACTAATAGCCCAAACCGGATAGGAAATTTAACGGGCTACAACTTTAGCTTAAAAATTTTTTTTGGGAAACCAACCGTTTTCACAGAAATTACGAAAATAATGAACAAGGTGTAGAAAATCGTAAATAATAAAAACGGTTACCAGGTATAACAAAATTTAGAAACAATCAATTTAATTAAATTAAATCTTAATTTTTTATTTCTTTTCAGACAATCATGTCATACAAAGAAACTCAACGAATTCCATCCATCAACTATTGCTTTTGGAATTCTATTATGTGTGAACGAGTCCACACTTTAGAAGAGTTTAGAGAAGGAATACAAAACTGCATTGTTAAAGACAACATTGCAATTGAAGATTTCCAGGGAATTGAAATCCTCTACAGCAACATTGATTATTTATGTCCTGAAATTTTTGACGGTTTCGAACACATTGTCACATTTAAAATTTTAGCTTGCAAAATTACTAACTTATCGGCAGATCTCTTTAAACAACTTCCAAATTTAAAGGAAGTGATTATTGGCTCTAATACCATAGATAGCATCGACGATAAGGCTTTTTCTGGTATTGAAAATGTAATTGATTTATCTTTTTATGCAAACGAAGTGAAAGGATCAGTACCTAAAGGTATATTAAATGATGCAGTTTCAGTGACAACTGTTACGTTGATGCGTTCAAACAATCGACATCTGATTTCTGAAAATTCTTTCGAAAATAATACTAAGCTTGACAAGTTATGGTTATCTGGTAATAACATCGAACGGCTACCTAATAAAGCTTTCTTCAATCTTTCAACTTTAACCCAATTGAATTTAAATGAAAATAAAATATCATTTTTAGAAGAAAATTGCTTTAACGGATTACACAATTTGTTAGAACTGCAACTTGCCCAAAACCTTATTACTACTTTATTAAATGGATTGTTCAAAGATCTTGAAAAGCTTGATTTATTGAATTTAAGTAACAATAATTTACAAACTCTACCCAGCCAATCGTTTTCTTCATTAACGAAATTGACAAAATTGGACTTATCGAAGAATAGAATACAATACCTTTCCGAAAATATTTTTGAAAATTGTGCGGACATAACAACAATTAATCTTGATGAAAATGAATTGTCCAACATTAAAGAAAACGTATTTAATGGGTTAGCCAAGCTAGAAGTCTTGAATTTGGAAAAAAATTCTTTAAGTGATTTACATGAAAATTTATTTTCTAGTAATATGAATCTATCAGAACTTAATCTAAGTCGCAATAACATCTTTGCAATGCCAAGCAAAGCATTTACTAGTTTATCCCGGTTAACTATTTTAAATTTGAGTCGAAATCAATTATCGAAAGTCGAAGATGATTTTATTAAAAATTCATCTCAACTTAAAGTACTCGACTTAGCATCAAATAAAATAATAGAAATAGGTGAAAGCAGTTTTAGAGGTTTGTGCGACCTAAAAATTTTAAAGCTGCAAGGAAATTTGATCGAAAAACTTCCCATTGGTATTTTCAGAGACTTAAAATGGCTGACAGACCTTATTTTAAGTAAAAATAAGATCACAGTTCTCGAGAATGGCTTGTTTGATGAAATAAAGGGTTTGAGAAGGTTTGTCATCACCCTAAACGACATCGAAGAAATACAACCAGGAGTTTTTAAGAATTTTACCAAATTGAAGACGTTTCATTTGACTGGTTTAAAATATAAGTTTCTTCAACCTGGCACCCTAGACGGCCTGAGCATTGTTACCCATTTAACTATTGAAAAATCTGAACTTGAAGAACTTTCCGACGGTTTTCTTGATAGTGTTCCAAGTGTAAAAAAGTTTACTTTATCGTGTTCCCTTAAGAAATTACCCTTAAATCTAATTTCAAAACTAAATAATCTTGGACATATTGAAATAAACAACACCAAACTTCAGGTTGTTCGAAGTACAACATTCAACAAACTGACAAATTTAATTAATTTGAATTTATCTGATAATGAAATAGTAACCATCGAACCAAAATCTTTTAAGGATTTAATTAAATTGGAAACGCTATCACTTTCAAATAACAAAATCAAAGAATTAGAACCAAATATGTTTACTGGATTAGATAATCTCAATTGTCTGGAATTGGGAGAAAATCTAATAGAAACACTAACTTGCAAAGTTTTAAAAATGTTCCCAAATCTAACTTCTCTTGTATTATCGAAAAATAAGCTGGAAACTTTAGAAAGCGACATCTTTAAATATAATAGCAGCTTGAAAACATTGTCATTGTCCGAAAATTCTTTCAAATTATTTCCGATTGAAATATTTAAACCGATTAAGCTTTCCGATCTCTATTATAGTAAAAATTCATTGAAAGTTATAACAAAAGACATTTTTACATTTCTCAATCACTTAAAATATTTTTTCTTAGATAATTGTGACATTGAATCGATCGAACCTGGATCCTTTGAAACTTTAGGTAATCTTGGGGAGTTGTACTTGCATGATAATAAAATTAAGTACATTGAAACTTCAACATTTTCTGGACTTACAAATGTCTGGACACTATGGTTAAGAAATAATATAATTCGTGATTTGAAATTAGATGCATTTGATAACTTAGACTCTTTAAGTTACGTGACATTGGAAAACAATCCAATTGAACATTCCGTTTTTGAGCATTTTAAAGAAAAATGTCGACTTGGAACACCTTTTACCTGTGTCGCACCACTTCCTCCGAAATCCGATGGCGATTGAATTTAAGTGCATTTACAATTATGGAAGTAAGATTTTCCCTATCACCTAAGATCAGAAAATTCTTACATTTCCAAACGGTAAAATATAATTATGTCTAAAAATTAGTTTAATTCGTATTTTTATAAATAATGCTAAAAATTATTTATATTGTATATAATCTTGCATATTAATCTATAATTTTACCTGCTAAAAATTAATTTTTTTATGGAACAAATAAAGTTTATATCAAATAAATTATATTATTGGAGTTAAAGGAAAGAAGAGCCAATTTCATAATAAAAGTTAACGGGTCATTAAAGTTTAAAATGCGACTTAAGACAAAACAGACCAATACAAATCATTAGTTTTGTTTTAAGTCGCCTTTTAAATTTTAATGCCCTGCTAACTTTTATTATGAAATTGGCCCTAAATAAAACGATATAATCTATAATATATTGATTATTATCAATATATTCTTGACAAAGAGATCGTCACATTCCCGAAAGCTAGAAAGATTATTGAAGGCTTATTAAACTCTTTCTTTTCTTTATTGATTATATTGTTTTATTTATTGCCTTTAACTCTAATATTATAATTTATTTAATATAATTTTCAAGAGTTAGGGGCAATTTTATAATAAAAATTAACAGGGCATTAAAATTTAAAAGGCGACTTAAGACAAAACAGACCAATAAAAATCATCAGTTCTGTTTTAAGTCGCCTTTTAAATTTTAATGCCCTGTTAACTTTTATTATGAAATTGGCCCTTAATATTACTAATAATTTTAAAGTTTATATCGTTAACATCTAAGATGGCAGTTGTGTAACACAAGATCAATCTCGGATTATAGCCAACCAACGGAATTCCCAGGGTTAACTCTGGCTTTGGACACTCTGATTGGAACAACAGTGTTGATTCTGGATTAACTCTTACCTATGAACTTGACGCAACTGGCTGTAAAAAACAGTACTGTAAATGTCGTAAAAACCCGTAGAAAAAATTTAAAGTTGAGTGATATTTGGAATACTGCGGCGCAAACGGTCGTGACTGAATCAAAAAGTCAAAATCAGTCAGAACAGTTTTTGAGTAGGTTCTACCTATCACTTAAAAATATTATTACCCAATAGAAATAATAATTATAATTATTAAGAAATGTTTTATAACTATTCGTTTGCTTCTGTACTTTTTTCTGTTTTATTGTTTATAATATAGCAACTCTTTCCATAATTAAAATTACTTTGAATTAACATTTTCTGTTTCTCAACATTGAAGTCAATACCTTAGGGCTTAGGCAACCCATTATACATACAAATGAAAAGATGGTTTATTGGACCCTCTTACTCGTAGGGGCATTCCATTACTAAGACTCTTGATACGCCTTGCCACTCCAGTTAAAAAACTGAAATTACCCTCTTGAGTACTATCTATGCTAAAACATTTTTTTTACACCAACATTCCACCACCAGTCAGTGGCTCCAGTTCAGTTTGACTTTGAGACAATTGACTAATTTCACTATCTCGGCCAGATTGTGACGGACTAAAACAGCTTGTTAGAACAATTATTCACTTTGTAAGAACAAAACCATTTTTTGTTTATCGTATTAATGGCATTTATAGTTTAATTGTGGTATACTTGTGTATTAGTATACTTGTGTTTAGTTACGTATTGCACTTGCAGCTTTGAAGGCATGATTATCTTGTCGACTTTTTGATAGAGGAATTGAATCTAGTTTCACCTAACCACTTTTACTCCAAATGAAAAAAAAACTCGACGTCGGAAAATGCAAACAACGCATTTTTGAACTGAAAATTTGAAAATCGATACAAATTTGCATTCTCTGAAGGACTCAAGCTCAGAAACTATATAAACTAAATATTCAACAGTTTTTTTTTATACTTATACGCTGAATTTTATCTACTTTAATTTTGATATGATCTATTTTGGGAATAGGATGTACAGGAAACGGTTAATTTAAAACTTTGTAATATTTGTGACTTTTATAATAAATTTGCCTTTATTCCGGTTTAAATTTGTTGCAGAAAACTTAAGACCTTTTTTCTGATACTAAAGTAAATATAGTTTCAATTAAAAACAACGTATTTCCGAGTTATCTTTTTTACTGGATTGCAAGTTTAAATATTTAACTATTAAGATTAACATAAAAGAACTTATTTTAATGTTCAGAATGAAAGAAAAATATGACATAGTGACAAGAAATACTAACTTATCTTCTTCTTGGCCTGTATTCATTCACTCCTATGCCTCTCTCATTCATCTCTATGCTTCTCTAACTGCTGACTTCTGAAACCAACTCTTCATTTAAACGTTCTTTCGTTCAACTTCATCTGTCTATCTGGAAGGGTTTAAGATTGCTCAAGTGACATCCGTAGGTTTCAAGAAATCAGGAAATATCTATGAATTTTTTTTCAATTTTCAATTTTATACTTACTTAACATCCAATGATTGCTTGCAACCGAACACGTCACCTTAAAGGTAAAATTCTACCAGAAAAATGTTCTACGCATAATAAAAATTTAAAAATAATTATTTTTCTGCGCAACGAAAATACATTCAAAATTACATATACATACATATCTGATTATATTACTAATTATATAAGTAGGTAGGTAGATAATAGGTGTTATCACTCGTGTGGAATAGTTAGTTAATGTATGATCTATAACTTAGTGTTTTTTAGTGATAATATAATTTAAAAAGGTAAACAAAAAAATAAGTGCTGCTATGTACTATAATTTATTTTTGCCTTAATAATAACGAATAAGAATCGCGATTACAGATTTTATTTACAAGATATAAACTGTTTACTACTAATTTGAAATTGAATTTTGTAATGAATCATTCTCAATTCATGTGATGAAGAAAATGTAGACAAGATTGAAAAAATATATCGTAGATCTACAGAAATATAAAATAAGCTTTTAAGTTATTCTCATAGAAACAATCATAATTTTTTTACTTTGACTAAACCAAATCTTTTTTTTAAATATTAAAAAATAAAATTTATTATTATATATTATGTCGTTCTCGTCCAATTAACGCAACGTAAAATAATAAAAAATTTTCACATTTTCTTTAAAACCTTATTTATATCGATATATTTGATTTTAAGTGATCGTAATTTTTGTCAAATACAGCGACAGAAAATTTAGGTTTTTAATAATAAATGTCATTTTTTCATTAATCAACGCTTAAATTACGTAGCTTTAATTAGATGCGAACGGCATTTAAAGCTTAGAAATAGCATTTCTTCTTTAAAACCTTGATATTTTCAATGTATTTGACGAAAATTAATTTTAAATTAAATAATATTTACTTAAAATCAAATTTAACGGTGAAAACGAAATTAAAAAAAAAAAGTTTTTTTAATTATTATTGTTTTAATTGAACGAGAACGATGTTTTACATTGTATACAATCTTATTCTAAACGCAATCGGATCTCGATAATCGAAGCAATATACTTGGAGATAAAAAGATGGGTATACTGAGAATACTTAAGTAAATTTTAAAAGTAAAAATTACAAAGTAAATATAATTTAGGACATAGACACTTGAAATGGTATCAACTATTTCAAGGTATGAGCCATTCAATTTTTATAAAAATTGATTTTTATGAGTGAACCGGAACAGGTGTTCCGGTTAACAAAGATAACAAGATAAGATAAAACAATAACTTATGAAACAAACAATTGCTCGTTTTAATTGGTTATTATTTTTTTTAGATAATCATGTCAGATGAAGACCTCGCCTACGACCTCCATCAACAACCTCCATCAATTAACTATGGTTTTCAGAATTCTATTATGTATGAGCGAGTTCACACTTTAGAAGAATTTAGAAAAGGAATCGAAAACTGCATTGATAATGACCATGTTGCAATTGAAGATTTCCAGGGAATTGACATCCACAACAGCAATATTGATTATTTACATCCTGAAATTTTTGACGGGGTCGAACACATAGTCAAAATTAAAATTATAAGTTGTAAAATTACTAACTTGCCAGCAGATCTTTTTAAGAGACTTCCACAATTAGAAGACGTGGATATTGGCTATAACACCATAGATAACATCGACGATATGGCTTTTTCTGGTTTTGAAAATGTAATAAATTTGTCTTTTTATGCAAACGAATTGAAAGGAGCAGTGTCTGAAAATATCCTAAATGTTACTGTTTCAGAGAAATCTGCTAAGTTGGATTCGATCAATATACTCCAAATTTTTCAAGAGTCTTTCAGAAATAATACAAAGCTAGACATGTTATTGTTAACTGGCAATAACATTGAACGGCTACCTCATAATGCTTTTGTAAATCTTTCAAATTTAACACAATTGAATTTAAAGGAAAATAATATTTCCTGTCTGGAAGTAGATTGCTTTAGTGGATTACACAATTTGTTAGAACTGCTACTTGCCCAAAATCATATTACTACTTTATCAAATGGATTGTTCAAAGATCTTCAAAAACTTGATCGACTGGATTTGAGTAACAACTGTTTGCAAAATATAGCCAGTCAATCGTTTTCTTCGTTAAAAAAATTGACAAAATTGGACTTATCGAACAATAAAATACAAAACCTTCCCGAAAATGTATTTGAAAATTGTCTTGACCTAACAACAATTAATCTTAAAGAAAATGAATTGTCCAATATGAAGGAAAACGTATTTTTTGGATTAGCCAAGCTAGAAGTCTTGAATTTGAAAACAAATTCTTTAAATGATTTACATGAAAATTTATTTTCTACTAATATGAATCTATCAAAAATTAATCTAAGTTGCAATAACATCCTTACGATACCTAGCAAAGTATTTGCTAGTTTACCCCAGTTAACTATTTTAAATTTGAGTGAAAATCAATTATCAAAAATCGAAGATGATTTTATTAAAAATTCATCTCGTCTTGCAATACTCGACTTAGAATCAAATAAAATAATAGAAATTGGTGAAAACAGTTTTAGGGGTTTGGGCGAACTAAAATGTTTAAAGCTGCGTGAAAATTTGATCGAAAAACTTCCCACTGGTGTTTTCAGAGACTTAAAGTTGCTGAGAGAACTAAATTTAGATAAAAATAAGATCACAGTTCTCGAGAATGGGTTGTTTGATGGAATAAAGAATTTAAGAGAGTTTAGCATCACAGAAAACCACATCGAAAAAATACAACCAGGAGTTTTTAAGAATTTTAACAAATTTCAGTCATTTGTTTTGACTGATTTAAAATACAAGCTTCTTCGACCTGGTACTTTAGATGGCCTGAGCTTTGTTACTTATTTAACTATTGATAATACTAAACTCGAAGAGCTTTCCCACGATTGTCTTGACAGTGTTCCAAATTTACTGCATTTCACTTTATCTAGATGTTTCGTTAAGGACCTACCTTTGAACCTATTTTCAAATCTAAATAACATTCAAAGTATTACTATAAACTTTACCAAACTACAGGTTGTTCGAAGAAACACATTCAACAAAATAAAAAATTTAAATAATCTGAATTTGTCGGATAATGAAATAGTAACTATCGAACCAAAATCGTTTAAAGATTTAAAACGACTTGAGTATTTGTCACTTGACAATAACAAAATCAAAGAATTGGAACCAAAAATGTTCGCTGGATTAGAAAAGCTGGATCATCTGGAATTGGGAAAAAATCAAATAGAAACAATAACTTGCAAAATTTTGAAAATGTTGCCAAAGCTAACTACTCTTGGTTTATCTGGAAATAAGTTGGAAACTTTAGAAAGCGACATTTTTAAATACAATAGCAGCTTAGAAACATTGTTTTTGTCGAAAAATTCCTTCAAATCATTTCCTATTGAAATATTTAAATCGATTAAGCTTTCCACGCTCTATTATGGTAAAAATTTAATGAGAGTTATTTCAGTAAAGATGTTTACATATCTCGGTAGCTTACAATATTTGTATTTAGATAATTGTGGCATCGAGTATATCGAGCCAGGATCTTTTGAAACTTTATCTAATCTTCGGGAGTTGCATTTGAATAATAATAAAATTAGGTTCATTGAAATTTCAACATTTACAGGACTCGAACATGTCTTTAGAATAAATTTGGAAAATAATTTAATTGGTAATGTGAAAATAGATGCATTTGCCAATTTTGACTCTTTACGTCACCTGGCATTGGAAAACAATCAAATTAATCGCTTAGTTCTTCGAAAAGTCAAAAAGCAATATCCAGTACAAAAACCTTTTGTCTGTATTTGTCCTGTTCCTCCTAAACCCACTTGGGATTGAATTTGATTGAATTTAAATTTGCTAAGTAAAATTTTTGCTAACAAATAAGTTTTAGAAATATTTTTATTTTTAGACCACAAGATACATAATAAATTATATTAAAATAAAATTATTTTAAAATTTTCGTGATATTTATTATATTATGTATGCACCTACCTATTCATTTATGTTGGAATATTACTGTAATTTAAAAAAAAAATACAAATATTAAATTAATAATAATATAGTTATTACTGAGAATACTCTGAGTACTCTGAATACTGTGAATACTTATTATTAATACTGCGAATACTTCTGAAACTCTAAATATAATGATTATTTGAAATACTCAAATAACTGTGAATATTACATATATGAATACTCTAAATACATTGAATACTATAAACGCTCTCAAATATAATAGATTCTCGATTAGTATGAATACTTCAAATACTATCTGGCCACAAAGCCGTGAATATTTTATTCAACGACTCTAGAATTTTCCTAATATTTTGAATTACCAAAAACTATTAATCTGTTCCTTCCCTACTCATTTCATAAACGACTATTACGTTGTTCTATGAATCATATTTTTTTAATATGTGTTTAAAGTTGTAGATTCTGATTTCGGATATAATTATTTTAAACAAATAAGATCATCAATAGAATTAGTTTTTATTTTACATTTTGGAATTACACATTTAGCCTCTATAATTTAATAAGATTTATCATTTAAATTCTCAATTTTTGAGATACAACTACTTAAACATTTATTAAATAAGTCTTAAATTTACAATATGTACATCTATAATAGTCAACTAATTAAAAAATACAATTACAATAAATGTAAAATATAAATAACTACCTAGTCAAATTAAGAAAAAATGTAGTTAAGTACTAAAATGTAAAGTAAGGGCACTAATTTTTTATAATACACCACCATAATTCAGTCACAGTCACAATTGGTTTTTGCTATCTTAATTTAATCTAATTTTTTGTAATTTAAAGTAGCAGTCTTATTTTTACTCCAAAAACCACAACATCGTGCATATTCTAAATTTTTAAAATTATCTGTTCGTGTTACTCGTTCTATTGAGCTGCATTTGTTCCAATTCTTCACGCGTTACCAAAATGAAGTGGCCTCCATTTGTTATCCTTTGGTCTGAGTTATCGTGAGGATGCTTGTGTTGATGTCGCAAACGTGGACTTATTGGAAATCGAGCCATTATTGGTAGCAATTCCATTTGCTTCTCTTTGGAATGCAACTCTCGTGCTTCAAATTGAAGTTGATGGGTATTGCACTTGTGTGAATGAAACAGGCGTGTAGATAGCGGAGTCGAATTAAAATTTGGCGAGAATTGTATCGTACAGACACTTATAATTGGGAGCAATGATAAGTTGTTAGTATAGGCTGTTGTTGAATTTGTTCCAGTAGCATCATTACTTCCATTATTTTTACTTGTTTGTCTAATTGCGTCGGTGATGAAGGTTGGGAAGGGTTTTGGGATTGCTGCAAAAATAACTGAAATGAGTACACTTGAATTCGGCTACCAAAATTACTAAACATTTAAATTTAAAATCCTTGCATTTACTAATAAGCCCCTGCCTTAAGCCTATCGTACAAACGTTATTGTGTTTAAGTATTAGTGCATTTTGCTTGATCAAAAAGAAAAACTCAAAGAAAAACGGTAGGTTATTTAAAAAATATTAGTTATGTTAATTCACACTCACACTCGCCGACCGTGCAAGAAGCTCCTTTGAAGTAGCGCTCAGCTCTCAATGCATTTCCTTCTTGATCTTCCACCACGACGGCCATTCCTAAATTTCTTCCTCTCGACCAAGCTTTGGTTGCAGGTTTAACACTCAGTTCGACCCAATCTGCATTTTCTTCGACCACTTTACTATCGGATAAACGACGTTTAACTACGAAAGAAAAGTTAGGTAACTACACCACATATTTTTACTCGAAAAGACAAACCTCGATGCTTTTTGAGAGCTTTCGTGTACCAATAAATGGAAACTCTTACAAGTTTATCGTCCTGATCGGAAGAGGAATTTTCGCAACTGATATCTGATGACGTTTCCGTATTAACGGTTACGGTTGAAGTCGTGGAGTTCTCCTTCGGTAATCTGTACAAACGTAACGTGGCTGAGGCGAAACTTGTAGCATTGTCTTCGGTTATTGGATCTATCATGAAATACAAGTTCATCGTGTTTTCGTCTTTCCAAGCATCTGCTTCCGTGTTTCTTGGAATTTGACCTAAATGCAAAAAGATATAATGACATGCTAATTAAATGAACGCTGGTGGTACTTACAAACAGGATAATAGCTTCGGACGAAATGGAAGGATTCGTCTATTATCGACTTGTTTTGTTGATTTTGAAAAGTTGTCAACGCTTCGGTGAGTTCGTCTGGAGTAAAATTTAAGCTTTGCATGTGCGTAGATAACGTGCTGTTATCTCTTCCGGTTTGTCTTAAAATTGTATTTTTGATCAATTCCAGTCGTATATTTTTAGATCTAAAAATTAAAATCTACGTTGAGACTAAATTTAGGCATGGAGCAAAAATCGAGGCTTATTCAAACTGAGCAGAAGAAGACCCCACTTGAACTCCGTAAATTTAACATGCTAAAAGCAATAATACAAACTTCTGATTTATTATGCATGCAAAAGTTTTAGTGATGCCAAAATTCCAATTGGAAAAATGCTTGAAATTATAGAAAAATTTTTGGTACAATTAGAAAAAATTCTAACAATAGGCCATTAACATTCGGGATCGTTTTTGCAAATTCTAATTGTACAATTAATGCGTCTCCAAATCACATTAAGATGTTTATGTATTTTATTAAACTTTAACCTCTTTTATTGGTTGTGCAAATTTGGTGTCCAGTTGTCTACTTGAAGCGGACTTAATAAGCAAGTTATACGTTTCCGTATTTAGCAGACTGGTAAACAGTTTTTTTACCTGTCTTTCGTTAAATCGTTTATTGCTAATAAATTACATATTATATGATTTTTAATATAACCGTCTAGACTAGTAAAGTGTATTGACCTTTACTTACTAGTGATACGTGTATCCTATAACACTATCGTGTTGTAAGCTTTCTTATTCAGGCTTTGGTGACACAAGAAGTTAAAAGTTGATTTTACCTTGATTTTTAGTGCTGGGTTCATGGGTTGGGTCTTGGTTTTAGATAAATTTTTATTTGCTAAACATTCCATCGGTCTATTTTAATAATTCATGATGATTGTTATTACTTTTTCTACCTATTTGTAAACCATGTCCGAAAGGTGATGGAAAAACTATTTGGCTAATTAATTGTCCTTTTTGATCGTCGCCCGACAGTATCTTAACTTAATAATTTCGGCTTTGTGGGATGCCGAATGAGGTTTTTCTGGGTGGCCAAAAAATAAATCCTATAATATTCCAATATTTTGTAAGACGTAAACTGAAATTTTAAAAAGGCAACGAAACGAGAAACTCTTCGTAGTTGTTATGAAATTGTAATAATTTTTTATATAATAATGATGCATAATGATGGAAGAGTAACATGGAGTAGGCGGTCTCCCCTGTTGGTACAAATTACTAATGCATCGCATTGTATTTCCGCTCCCAATCGTGCATGACACAATAAGCGTCTGGGATCTGTCTACGCTGTTTATGCCTTTTATTTACCTCACGATTCACATTCCTAGACAGAAGCAATAAGAAGGCTACGACAAGTACATCGTCTGCTTACGCAATATCTACTCGTTTATTTTATAATTTTACCATTATCGCAACTAGTAAACTTGCTACGATACACCGTCACAACTAAACTATACTTGCTGAAATAGATAACAATTATCTTGATTTTTATTATTGAGATTAATTGGACTTAACTGCATATAATTTGATGTTTTAAAATAGTAATCAGATTTTGTAAATACAATGTAACTAATTTTTAAATTTATCATTCACTTAGTACATTGATTTGTTAGGCCTTGATACGGTATTTATGTTTCGAGTAGTACAACTCTTTAAAATGCAATTGCAACAATGTTTCTCGAAGGTTAGCATCCACTGCGAAAGAGATCTGGAAATCTTTATTTACCTAAACATAGCGCCTTGGGCGACATTTTTTAAAGTTTCTAAATTTTGTGTTAAAAAATAGTACCAAGTGGCATAACTATAGGGAAAGAACAAGAATAAAGCAATAATTACATAGATAATATAATGAATTATTGATTTATGATTTTCAATTAAATTTTGAAATTAATTTAAAATTTCATACGACAAAGTCTAATCAATTGTCAAATGCACGTTACTTCATCGTGGGGGTAATCCACAGCATCTCATTATTTCAATTTTTATTATGTTCTAGATTAGTCGAGATTAGATATTTTAATATTTTTACGTTTTTCCTCAATAATTGTAGATTTCATTATTTAATATTATGGAATCGTATTACCTGGGTATACCCCCCAGACCCCCCGGACAGGGATCTTGCGGTTCACCTTATTCTTTTCGAGCCCATTACAGATTTCAAACGTATGCCTTGTTACCACGAAAGATTATAATATAATCGAATCGTCATTTTACATAAATTCGCCACTATTCAAATTAAACCGATATAAAATTAAATTAATGATTTAGTAAATTTCAGCTAAAATAAGAATAATGGCGAAAGACAAATGACTGCGTCATAAATAGGAAGATTGGAGTCCCTCAAATGCAATATTAATTCCTCAAATAAAGAGGACTTATTTACACGAATTATGGGTTAATACTCCATTTTGCCAAAAAAAAATAATTTTATTTAAAAAAATAATAATAACAATTATGCCCATACTAATGCCCGTACTAATATACTAATTTAGACCGTATCGTAGCAACAGCTGCTATTCCGAGAATTGATCTTGAATCTCGGATCAATCCATGACTATTATGTCCGTACTAATAATCACGGACCAATCTGAGTTTCAAGATAATCCTAGGATTTACCAATGAGATTATTGGAATTTAGACCGTATCTTAGCAACAGCTGCTATTTCGAGAATTAATCTTGAATCTCGGATTAATCCGTGACTATTAGTACGAGCATTAAATAATATTTGTTCTATATTTTCAGACGCCATTTTTAATTGTTTAAAAAATCAGTAACATTGAAAAAATATTTATATTTATATTATTATATACTATTTAACTTTTTGCACAAACTTGCACCTCGTGAATAATATTGCTTTTCTCACCCTTAATGGATAATGTACTATTTATTTTCTTCTAAAATTATTGTAAATATTATAAATTATTAAGTAGAATGTTTTATTATAATGTAAAAAACAATTTTGTAATAAAAAATTTTTTGTGAATATTTTTGTTAGTTAAATCTGATGATGCTGAAATAAGCAAACCGGTTGTCTAAATAAAAGTACATAATCCAAACGCAATCGCTTTCTCAATGTTATTGATTTTGTAATTAAATTATATTTTCTCCCTTCTGGAAAATTTTCTGGCAGCGCCTATGACCTCCACCGAAATATTGCAATCACAATCTACACTATATCATCCACAATAATACAATAAAAATTTAAATTAAAAATTATTATATAAATTAAACAAAATAGTGAAAAAGAAAACTTCTAAAAAATACTATTAAACCTGGAAATCATAAGAATTGTATTTTCATTTTTTTTTCAATAACTGTAAATTATATTTTTTAATATTGTTAAATGACTTCGTCTGGGAGGGGCGTCCCCCCCAATTAATTAAAAATCTTATTGTATGTGATATTTGGTATTAAGTCTATCGAAGAACTAGAAAAATAAAATGCTTTTCTACTTAATTTAAAATATGTTGATTTTAGACAATAAAAGATTAAAATTTGATTTTTAGGTAATTTCATGTTCCTGAAAAAGTTACAAAGATAGAAATTTAAAATAATTGAGTTAAACAAAAATTTGCATTACTCCTTCTTTTGCAAAAAGGAATTAAAATGAAAAAAAATATTGATTTTGTACTGAGAGCCTTTAATAATTATTAAGACTGTATCAGAACTACAGCGAAAATCCTTACATTGATTAAAAATTATAAATTTGCGCAATGAACAAATTTCATTATATTGATGAACAAATTCATAAATCAAATGATTTTCTCATTAATAATAGTATTTAATTTTTTATAAATATTATAAATTTTGATTTTTGGCAGATAAATCATAATTTTGTCATGATTCTCTTAAAGTCATTAATAATAATGTAAAATAATGAAAGAATTGACCGGAATACCAGGGGGTATAGAATAGCCCCCAAGGTAAGACTATTCGACAACATTAAATGATTACACCGAATTAAACATATTAAACTACAGAAAATTATTAAATTTAAATAAATTAATAAATTAATTAAAGAAAAAGGTGATAATATTATTTTTCCCTATTTCTTCACAACGAGGTATCTCTAGAGAGGATTTATCTATTAGATAAATTCAAAAAGTAGCCATTAAGATTTTTAATGAAGTTATATTCGTGTAGCGAAGTTATTTATAATAAGTATAGTTTTGTAGTACTTCTTCTCAAATAAAAGATTTTTTTAATTTTTTAATTTATGATTAACACGACATGTTTCATACGAATATCGTGTATCGTTGGATGTCTAAGTTTATTAAATGCTTTTTGCAATTTTATAAATTTTGTAAAAGAAACATATTTTGTAATTTTGTAAAGAATAACATATGTTACCTTAGACACCTGATGATACGCGATATTCGTGTGAAACATGTGTAAATTATAAATTTAAAAATTAAAAAATTCTTTTATTTGATTATTAAGATCTTTGTTTAGTTTCCACAAATTTGAATTTAAAATTACAGTTACTTTCACCTCGTGAGCACCCCCCTTTACTCCCAAAAGTAAAGCTTTTTGTAATCGTAAAATGTTTCGAGTTATTTTTAAATTTCTTATCATTTTATGGAATAATGAAAACGACTTTGCTGTTAGTAGCTCATGCACATCATAAAATGGTTAACGTAATTTAAGATTATGACAAGATCTCCCTTTCCAAAAAAAAATTAAAATAAATATAAAATGTGAAAAATGTACTTAATTAATTTTTTTTTAATTTTCAGGTGTTCTCACCAAAAAAAAATAGATTTGTTGTTTTATTGTAGAAGTACCGTAGAGGGTAATTTAAGATTTCAGCCTGAAAAAAAATGAAATCTTTAATTATTTAGCATTATTAGGCCCCCAAAAAGCTGAATCAACCACCGAGAAAATTGAAATGAGAAATTCAGACGCTTTGACAATATAGTAAAAGATATGAGGTAGGCAGGTACTTCAACTTTGTAAATTTGGAAAAACATTAATTCGTCAACTACCCACACATCATCAGCATCGCATATCTGTAATTTTGTTATTTACGAAATGATAACGCATTACAATTATTTTTAGTTAACCGAAGCACTTAAAATACCCACGTTTTAATGACATTCGGTGCAACAACTGAGAGTTGGCAAACGACCAAACAATACTTTTAGTCAAATTTTTGGAAATTTGAATATTTCCTAAATTTCTCTCGAAATATTAATGTTTTCTTTTTCTCAACCGCTACGCTTTTGCAGGTGATTTATTAGAAAACCACCTGCTTCGAGGTTTATGTTTGACATAGCAATAACTTTTAAACTGCGTCTCGTAAAGAAACATAAAAGATAATATTATGTTGCTGTACGGTAAATTTTGAGAAGCCCTCGAAATTTTTCGATTTCAAAAATAATTGATTTATACTATTATAATACTATAATACTATGCCTTTCTAAAAGTTGTTTATTTTTTATAACATAAATAGTAAAATTTAAAGCCCACATGCACCAAAGACATGTAAACTCTTGCATTTCCCAGTTGATATGTTAAAATAACGGTCATCGATAGCGGCGATTATTAATAAACATCAAAGGATATTTAAATTGCATAAAAAGTTGTTAATTTTACCTGTTCACATAGGTAATGCTAATAAAATCTCATTTTCATTCATAAATTTAGTATGAATATTTTTAATATGATGTCTAGAAATTCTTGCGATATCTGCTTGACACATTGAAGTACATACATAATATAATCTACCAGCACCTGCAAGAACGTTCTCACAGGTGCAGAAAATTTAGATAAAATTGTAAAGTAGAATACGATAATGGTTATGTAAAATTGCTATTCATAAGCTGCACGGTGCGTTGTTTGGTTTCCGCATTTATATTGTTTCAAACAATTCAATTGGCAATTAAACTTAATCTACTTTGAGCTTATTGTTAAGAGTTTCTACCAGGGAGTCTCGCAAATAAATCAAAACCCGAGTTTCCTATCTGAATTAAGCATTGTTATTTGTACAGTAAAAAATCATTTTGTTTGATTTTAATAGTTATCATGAATTATAATTATTATCATACTCCATATCAGGGACACAATCAACTATTTCTTCATCGGCGAAAAGCTATTTTAGGGTTGAGATGTCTTCCACTCATCCATTCATTCACTCATCCATCCACTCCTACTTCATCCATAACCATTTGATTTTCAAAAATCAATTCAATACAGGATTTTGGTTTAGTTTCTTGCGCATTATCTCTCGGATATTTGCAATTTCAAAAAATAAGTTGCTTTATTAAGAGTCAAAACAGTTTCTATTGAAAATGAAAATAAATAATTGACTGTCCACATAAAATTAGATAGAAACTTTGTATACATCATTCCTGAAAAATCAAGCTGCTGAACTTGTAGACTTCAGAAACTTGCTTAGTAGACTATGTTCATATTTTTTGAATTTTTCTTTTTTTCCAACTAAAAGCTATTAAGCCATTAACGTCAGAGAGATAAACAAAATTACTAAGCATATGATTTGTTTGTTATTGATTGTTGATATTATGTTGTTATAGTAACCAGCAGTGAATTGACTTTCACTAATTTTTTTGTTTAAATAAAAATCCAATCAAATTCGTTCATTTCAAGTTACGTCTGTAAACGAAAACGACTGCTGTGCGTAAGGCCAATCAGAGGACTAGATTTGGCCACTGTACATAAGTGGTTGCAATGCACACAGCGCCCGATGCATTCTTAAGAGCGTTAGGATTACCAAAATTTTCAAAATAAAAAATCAATATTAAGTTGTTTTCTAACGCATTCTGATTGATTAATATTATTCATTATAGTTTATTTTACGTTATTAGGGCGATCTATCAGCCACTTTAGGCTTCTAGTGTTTTTGAATGGTGTGGAACTCGATTAAACTGATTTTCTCCTAATATTTTTAAGTTGGTAACTAAAAATTAAAACTAAAAATTACACTCAAATAGATTTTTTCGATACAAGTTAGAAAACTAAGATTTCTCCATTTAAGCCAAAGTTGTACAATCGAGGCCGAGATCGTAAACCGAGGCCGCACTAGTGCGGAAAAGTGGTACTTTTCCACACACTTTTGAATATCACAAAGTAATACTTTTTGAAACATAATTAGAAAAAAATTTGTTCATTATATTGATTATTTTTGCACATTGTATTAACAAACAATTTCATAAATTCAAAGATTTTTTTCATAGATAGGTACTACAAATGGTTTTATTAATAAAAAATTAAATTTTGTTCAAAAATTATCATTTTTGTATCAATAAACCATTTCTTTCAATGTACATTGCTCTGTACTATTTTTTATTAATAATTTTCGAAAACCTTTCGTTAAACTTTAACAAATTTCAAAAACTTAGACAAAATATTTAAAAAAAGAAATTATTTATTTTTTTTGAAAACCTTTAGTCAAAACAATATTGGACCGATAATGGCTGAATATTGACAGGCAATATTGGTTGTCAACATTGACCCAATATTACAAAATGGTATTACAGCTGATATTAGTGCAATATTGATTTCCTACATCGGTACAATATTGGAAAATAATATTAGACCAATACTGACTGAAGATCGGCAGGCAATATTGACCCAATACTGCACCAAGTTACAACCAAATGACCCAATATGAATTTCCTATATCGCCGCAATATTGAAAAACAATATTGGGCCGATATTGGCTGAATTTTGCGGAAAAATTGTGTGCTACATGAGATTTGAAATACATAATTCGTATATTTCAAATACATTTAGTATTTCGAATTGTGTATTATCGGAAATACAAATTTTCCGTATTTTGTAATTTGGATTTTGAATTTTATTTTATGTTTTGTATTTCAAATACAAACTTTCGATTTCAAATAAAAATATTTATAATACAAATATTTGCAAATACAAATACGAAATGCAATTTAATACAAATAGGTATGTATTTTACATAGACATTAAATTTAAAAATACAAATACATATTGAAGATGCAAATGCAAACCAAAAAAAAAATGACGACTAATGAGTCAGAAACACATACCTGGTGTGATGGCGAGATTGTCGAAGAAGCAGTGTGTGTCTGTCGCTCTTACTTAATTGTGTTTTATTTTTTAAATTTTGAATTTCTACTGGCAAGATTGCGATAACCTTTTATCTCCAAAAAAAATATAAATAAATTTTTTGTTTTAAGAATTTCCTGATTTAATTGCATGTAATAATGTGTCTTTATGAGTATGTATTGAAAATTGTCGTATATTTTGCTCATTCTTCTAAATAATTATGATATAAGATGTATCAAAGACAGACCAGCAAGGATAGTGACAGATCAGTATAATATTTAAAAGAGACTACAAGTCGGTGCGACCTTCAGGCCGCACAATCTATGACTTCGTTTTTGTTTTTATCATGTGATATAATAAAAATTGTAATATTAAGATATGAGGTTGAACCATAAATATCTTCTAATTTTTGAAATATGTAGAAATAGGATAGTAAAAATCTTCTTATAAAAAGCAAATGCTATCCGTTTACCGGTTTTGATTTATTTAATCATCATCAGTACACAGCGCTGAGTTATAAAATGTGCATTGCATTTTAAGAAATAATATAGATATTTTATTATAACTTTCAAGACAATTAATTAAATTAGTTCTTAATAAAATGAAAATTTATTTACTTAATTTTCAGCAAAAATTTATTTTAAGAATAAATAAAGGTTTATGAATTGTTATTTGTACTTTTGCAAGTGTTGTTTATGATAAAAGATTACATTTTAAGTAGACTTTGTTCTGATGATGGTTTAATAAACCGAAAACTTGATACTTGAGCTTTATTTGCATTTAAAAATAAATTTAACTAAATCAACGGGTTGTTAACTGGAAGGTCCTCTTGTCAGAAAAAGTTAAAATTTTATCAACATGAAATTTTAAATTTAATCCAGGATGTAATATAAAGCCCGTATTGGACAACACAATTTTGAGCAGAAGCGTGTTTCGAGTGTCTGCGCTTTTCCATGCTTTTGTCCTGCGCAAGATTGTCTACAAAATTGTGTAGTCTAATACAATCTTAAAATCATCTTAAAGGGACGTTTAGGTAGTGGAAAGGTAAAGTGGATAAAGTCCAGGCCCGTAGCCAGGGGCACTCGAAAAAAACCTTTTGTAAAAAGTAACAATTTCGGGGATCCCCTTCAGAGAATTTTTATTATTACAAACAAATGTTGTTTTTTTAACATTTCGTGGAAGGAGGGGGGGCACGAGCCCCTAGGTTCCCACTCTGGCTACAGGAAAATTAAATTTGCGATTTGGAATGATTTCATGAGTTCTGCATAAAGCAAGTGAAAATTGTTAATATGTTTTTTAATTTAACGAAAAATATTGACAAAATGCAATTGCTTCATGTAAACATCTCAAAACCGACAGGTTACGAATTGTGACTGTCTTCTTCCAAATTATTGTTTTGCAATACATTCAATTCAATTATTAATATATTATTTGATGTGAATAAATAAATAAATGTTTATTTTCAAAAGTTCATGCAGTTCAATACTTTTATAACTTACAGGAAAAAACAATGACAGCAAAATTTTTGTTAACGTCGCGTCGTCGTCGGTTCTATGAATGTAATTTTTTAAATCAGCACTTCCTAACGTTCATCGATAAATTTTTAATTAAATAACTGTTCAATTAAGTATGAAAAACTTCCCGGGTACTTCAAGCTTTAAAAAAAAATGCTCTGCTGTAATGCTGTTCAGTTAGTTATAAGGAAACTCCGAGTTTTAATTTTTAACACTAACACTGTGTGGTCAAGTTAATTTTAAAGAAAATAATGCAATTGAGAAACCTTTCTGAAAGTAATCTCATTTACTTCATTTTGGATAAAGAGATATCTGCACATTCTAGTTTTTTTAAGAAAAGCTTTTTGCCTACTTTCACCACGTCCAGCATCTCGTCTTTGCCGAAAAAAACTATTTTGTAACAAAAGAATTTTCACTCTTGTTTTAATAATTTTGAAATTGGTTTTGTCTAGCATTCGAATACTTTTAAAAATTTAATCTGGCAATTTATCTTTCTTTGCTTCGAACAATGGTCAGCATTGGTAAATTTTAAGCTCCATGATTAAAAGTTTAATAAATTATTTACAGCTGTTTAGTTCATTGGCTAATCTGCTAGCTTATTTAGTGATGAATGCTTGGTGGTTAGAGGAACCAAAAGTGCAATTTATATAAATTTAGAATTCGAGTGACCCAAATAGCCTTGCGCTTAGTGAACTATGAAAAATTATGTTTTCGACTAAACTCGTTAAGGAAAATTAGCTTATTCCATAAACGGGAATTTTTTAAATTACATGTAAAAGTGTAAGGTCATTAAATCTAGCATCATCATTTTCCACGCCAACTAAGTAAAATTGCAAATAACTTTTAGCATCTCTTGTTATAGGTCAACACACTTTATTCAAAACATGATATTTTTAAAATTTTTAGCTCATCATGCATTGCAAGATCAAATCATGCATTATCATTTACAAGTGCAATATTGGTGTAAATGTGCATTTGTAGGGCAACAAACTGAACGAGAAAGTCATGCAAAACTTTCAAACATTCCATTATTAAGTAATTTTTGAATTTAATCATATCAATAGCAATAAACCATGCTTAAAACTGCATTCAAACAAAACATCGTACCTGTCTTCATCGTTATCACGCCTTCATGTAAAAAAGAATAACTAAATTAGATTTCTTCGATTGAAAAACGAAGTTGTCGAATTATTACAAAAATTATTATTAAATCTTACTTGTTTCGATTTGCTTCAATTTGCTGCATGTTAAAAAAGTTGGAATCGAACGGAAAATTTGCAGTCGGAGATGATAAGGGTTCGATTTCCAGTTTATCGTTGGATATAACAGTTTGATCTGATTGCATTGAATTATACGAATCTTCATCACTACGTTTGGATACTTTAGAATCAGGAAGAACGCTCAAGTTGAACAGTAAATCGTGTTGGATTTCGTTATCCTCGTGTTTTTTAAGAGATGAATCGGATGGAGAATTAGTAGAAGATTCTAATGGTAATGCCTCCATAACATTTATCATTTTAATCACAATCGTTAAAAGCACCACCGAAAATTTAAACGACATTTTGTAAAATTTTCGCTCACAACTTAGTCAAATTTTGTCAATTTAATCAATTACTGTCCACAGTCTTCTGCACAAATCTAAAAATTAATAGTTCTAATTAGACACGACTCACTATCATTTATATATCTATAGGCGACTTTCCACTATAATAAAATTTTAAATTTAGCAAATTCAACGCATTGACATTTAGGTGAACAACCTTAAATAAAAATGAATTTTCCGATGTATATCCAATTTAAAAAAAATACTTAGATGCTAACTCTTTCCCTCTAGTCTGCTCTAACGTACAATGTATACTAAGGTGTTCGATTATAGATTCCTATTTCTGAATGAGTACGACGAAGAAGCTAACTTGCGTAGCTCCTCTCTTTTCAACTTATTATAGCTAATTACATCGCTAGTTAGAGACGATCTGTCTAGCAGGAAATCTTGCTAAATTGTGCAAAAAACAAGTTAATTTTTCTAATTTAATACTCACTCTCCGCATTTTAAATGTAACGCTCAAAAATACTATTTTAAATTAAAACAATTACACGTGCTTACATTTTTTTTGAAAACTTGCGATCTATTTTTGATTTTCTAGAAAACAATTTTTTTTTCAAAAATATAATTTTTTATATTGGCAAATAAAATTATTGCGAAAATATATTACAGCAATTTTATAGATGTTTGTACATTTTTGTCGAATTTACGATAAAATTCTTAGATATTTCCTAAAATTTGGTTATTATCAAGGTCAACTACAACATTTTTATAGATATTTTTTACAAACAAAATTTTTAAAAATTGATACGTACTCTTAGCGGTCAAGTTATTAAATTACGCGCCTCGCCAAAACACAAAAAAGTTTTTTTTCAATTTTGTAATATTTTTAATAGTCATTTGTATGACTAGGGCAAAAAGTGTACGAAATACCCGAGACTAGCCTGGGTGGTTTACCTCCCAGTGAATATGATGTTGTCAAAATAAAATGTAATTTACTTTCAAAATATTTATTTATAATTTCAAAAATTCACAAATATTGCGTTACTCTACAGAAACGATTTTACTCTTAAGCAAATCACTCAGATATTCACTTCGCAAATAATGAAATTGGTTAAATTTAAAGTAGACAAAACATTTCGGGGAAATGTTTAGTCTGAAATAAAATTTAAAAAATACTAAAACAAATCAATCACTTACTTTTAAAATTTAGCTTGTATTGCGGCGTTTGAAATTGATACAACTATTTTTGCACAAGGTAATGTCGATACCAGAGCGATTCCGCTTTATATACATCTAGAAAACATAAAATATTCAGCCTCCCTAAAATTACCATAACGTAGTAAATTATACATTAAGCGTTTACAATATATTTCAACTAGCGTACAGCTATATGTTATCATAATTATTATAACTAATGAACTTAACAATAATATATTTGAATAATGTAAACATTGTCTGTTTAATTTATCGTAAATATAAAATCAATTAGCTTCGACATATTGTATATTATGCGAAATTTTCAAATAAACCATTTTATTCAGAAATAAACTCGAATAAGTACGAAATTCTTGCTCTCTGACTTACAGCTGAACGTGGAATTCAAACCATGGCACAAATAGTTTGAGTGCACCTGAAATTTTTTTTGCCACTGAACAGGATATCCAAGTCAATCTAGACTTTAAAATTAAAATTTCCAACTTTGCAATCTATATTAGCTCAAAGACGCATTCTGAAGTCAACCATGCAACTGGGAATGGAGGATGCCCACTCAAATGAAAATAAACTGTTTTTAAACAGAAACTCAATTTTGATTTTACTGAAAAAAATAATTATGAAATCCAAAATTAGTTGAGCATACAATTTGATAGTAAAAACAAAAAACTGATCATAATCATAAAAGAGCCAACATAATATTGGGTTTTCTCTTTTTTAATTTTATGTTTTAAGAAAATATAATAAAGAAAATTTTATGGGTAGGTTTTTCAAAAACTATTATAGAACAGATTTGAAACAAACGAGGCAAGGAGATATTACAATTAAAATATTCTAAAATATTCATTTTTCTTTTCGACACTCAGGTACTGGAGGGTATTCCATACTCCCCAGACCCCCCGGTTTGTAAATTGATGTTTTCTATGCATACTCTATAATCAATTCCATTAAATGAAAACCTATTGCTTATCAGAAGATTTGCAAAAATTAAATATCAAAAAGAATACAACAACCTATTAACACTACTTTTTAGTAACTCGCCTTACTAGGTTCTTCAATTGTTTGCTAACTTTTCGTTTCAAGAAAGTAAATGCTATAGACCTTAATTTAATTTATAAATATTTTAAGTGCGCAGTCAGTTCTCAAAATTAATATTGATAAGAATTGACCTTAAAGTTTTAAAAATGTTAAACTGAGTTTCGTTAGTTAAGTCAAGAATATTGATAATTAAATTTTAAATAAACCTTTACTTAAATTAAAAATTTATTTACTATTAGATTTTCCTTGACGACATGGATCAAACCTTAGTACCACCACAGTACAACAGCACACAGATGCTAAGTCAATGATGGCTTTTAAAAACAATATCAATTACGTTTAATATCAAGCGACCTCAGATGGTAATACTAACAAGTCGGAGAAGAGGAAATACTACCGAGCGTGTCAATGGACTTTACCCAAGTGTTTTCTAATTAAAATTGTTAAAAAGAAAGAAGTCAGTAGATGCTGAAAATCGGAATATTAAAACATTATTGCTGTTTAAATATGTGCATAAATATAGGCAACTGGAATATTATTTTTTATATATTCTCGATCGCATAAATTTCTAACTTTACGCTTTCAGTTCATGGTGTGAAGTAGGCGGTTACCAACAAGTTATTGATTTTAAAGGCAATTTTTGCAATACTGTTGTACTGAGGAGTATTCCCGATAGACGCCCATCCAATTGCCAATTGTCCCATTTCAGACACAAAAATTTGTTCAGCCACTTAGGCGGCCATCTTGGTAAAAAGCCTTGATTTATAGACTTGTTGGCGCTAAGTCAATTAAATTGCGACAAAATCACAAATTTACAAAATTTTACAACAAAAAAAATCCTCAAAACTGAAAATGTTTATACACGACAATATGCCTTGGTAGTACGCACCAAGAAAAGAGGATGTCCCAATGTAACACCTCACAAAAAACCGGGGTGGGAAATACTGAAAATATGTAATTTCCCCCAGACTTTATTCTCCCCCCCTGTTTCATAAATCAAAGTTTGCCTGTTTGTTCTGTGTTAACCAGGATGCTTTAGCCTTTTCAGAATAATATATTAATTCATTGTGTCGCTGCAGTAGGTACCGAGGGTCTGGAGAGTATTATATCTCTCCTCATACATCGTCCTTAACGTAAGATTGATCTATATTTATTTTTTGTGTTATAAAAATTTGATAAATTTGATCATTTTGAGCACAATCTGTGGAATCAAGTTGTACCCAATTAATAATAATTATCGTGTCTACTCCTTAATTTTAAAAAGGCTTGCAAGCATCAGGATTTGTAGAAAAGAACACTCTATGTTGAATAGGCTAATTGAAAATGCTAGATGGAAATCAAAGGGTCAATATCTCGAAAATAAATTTGTACACAGGACTTAGAATTTCAGGAATTTTTTAAGAATTTCAAAAAATACCAGTAATTTCCTAAGAATGTTAGAAATTTCCAAGGAATTTCACAGATTATCAAAAAATTCGAAGGTTTTCCAATATAAAAAATTTCAATTATTTCCAAGGAAGAGATATAAGAACTAATAATGAAAATTGTATAAAAATAAAATTAAAAATATTAACGAAAGAAATAGTTAGAAAATTATCAAATAATAAGGAAAGTATTTAAATATTAAAAATTAAAAATTGTATGCTAATCCGAGCGCAGAGACGCCATAATTGCTTAATAGCGATATAATATTGAATCAGTACATTATTTTCAAAAGAAATTAAAATTACATTACTAAATAATAAAAACAAAGTACAAAATTGAAAATTAAATTACAAATTGAAAAATTTTGAAAGAAATTTAAAATAATTAAAATGTTAAAGTATCAACATATAAAAATTAGAGAAAATTGGAAATTGAGAGATTGTTGCACTGCATAGGCGCTTTTGTATTTACATATTTTTTCTTTTTGAACGACATTATCACAATATTAAACCATTTTTTGTTTTACTTTAATTAAAAATAAATTATTTGTATGAAGTTCCGGCCCTGGCATTTACTTCTTTACTTCTTTATATACAGGGTGTCCCAGAACTCAACGGCATCCCTTAGAGGACTGATATACCAACTCATGACTGATCAGAAAATCAAATATGACCTTAGATAAATTTTCGCTTTAATTTTTTTTATTTAATATTTTTTTATTATTATAATTTATTATAATAATATATTATTTTATTTAAATTATTTTTTATTAATTATTTATTTGTGTTTAAATAAATACCTGTCACTTTAATAACTTTAACAAGAGTATTAATTTCCCTATGTTCCTTTTGAAATAAAATAGCAATATCTTTTTTTTTAAGTCAATCATTTTGAAAGCTACATTAGATGAGTAATTTTCTAAAATAACTTGCCAGATTAGCTTGGTACATTTTCTTACAGTATGAAGACTTGAAGTTTGCGAATAAAAAAATTTATTTATGAGTCGGGCAAAAACATTTTTTTTTTTCGAAAATTATGGTATCTACTAATAGTTTTATTTTAATCTGTGAGCATGGGAATCTATTCAGAGTTGCGTACCTAAAATTATAATCTTAAAATACGGAATTTCGTACATGTGGCACTGGAAAAACTGATTTAAGGAGTCGATTTTCACAAAATTCATAAAAGTGGTAATATCTCGAAAACAAACGAATTTTTACTGAGGTCATATTTTGATATTCTGGTTAGTCATGAGCTTGACAGGGCCGGATCAAGCTATTTCAGCGCCGGATGCAGATTAGGTAAATTGCGTCTTTAATCAGAGCCGGAACTAGGATACGATGCGCCCGTGGCGACTTTGAAACATGCGCCTCTCCTGGGGGGTCTGAGGGGGTATCCCTCAGCATATTGCAGGCAAAAATTTTTGAAATTTTCATGGTCAAGCGCTGGTTACTGTCAGTTAATCGTCCCCACGAGTTTCGCTTTGATTTTTTTACTATTAGAAAGAGGACAATTTTCTGAGCATTTTGAGACGGATTAGCCATTAGTTTTCGAGAAAACGGCATTTGAAAATCAAAATTTTACATGCATTTTAGATAGGGAATTCGCTAACACGAAAGTTCTATTGACGGTGCGTGCGTTCTGATATAGTCTTAGTGTTCGCCGTCAGGCGAGATTGTGACACCGTCGGGAACACATCAAGCGTGGCTTACGTGTTTCACCTTTGGCAGTTCGTGCTACCTAGGGGGATGTTTTTAGCGAGTCAGATTCTGACTGAAGGCAATCGAGATTCTAACCTAAAAACGAGTTCTGCGTTTATTTTTTAAATTATTGCATAATGTTGCGTAATGGAGCGGTTACAATCAAGGGGTTCAATATGCACGATGTGCAGCCGTCTATATCACAATCGCGTCTGACTGCTAACACTAAGACTATATCAGAACGCACGCACCGTCAATAGAACTTTCGTGTTAATGAATTCCCTATCTAAAATGCATGTAAAATTTTGATTTTCAAATGCCGTTTTCTCGAAAACTAATGGATAATCCGCAAAATTTCTTTTTTTAATATACTCAGAAAATTGTCCTCTTTCCAATAGTGCAGCTGTCGAAGCATTTCTTGTGGGGACGATTGACTGACAGATCCCCAAGCGCTCTATTGTAAAGTTAGTAAATTGCGATACAAAAATATTCCTTTAAAAAAAAGTTTAGTAAAGCAAATTTATTTAAATAATATATTAAAGGACTAAGCACGTAACAGCAGGTAGTTGATCTACGATCTACGCGTAGTAAAGGCCACAGGTATCCTGCTAATCTTTTATTTATATTTTTTATTTTAGGATTCTATCTCACGCTTTACTTCGGAGGGGGTTTAGACCCCCAAAACCTCCCCTTAGATACGGCCCTGCCCACCAGGACGGTAAATCGCGGGGGTATTTATTTATATTTTTTAAATTTGATTTTAAAATTAAAAATTGAAAATTTGGCGCCCCCTAACTAGCTCGCGCCTGTGGCGGGCGCGGGCGCCTCTCTCGCCACGCCCTAGTTCCGTCCCTGCCTTTAATACTAATAATATCATATAGAACAGGGGTCGACAAGTAGTTTTAGGTGGGGTCCGGATACTGTGGGAAAATTTTAACGAGGTCCAGAAAAAAAAAACTGATAATAATTAAGTGCTACCTATTTATTGTATGGTTCTGTTCTGAGAAGAACAGCAAATTTGAAGTGTGTCTTCGAAGTGTGGCGGTCCGAGGATTAACCTTTCGCGGTCCGCCTGTTGCCGACCGTTGATATAGAATATTATAATCAAAGAAAAATGCAGTAACTTGGAATCACAACAATTAAAAACCGCTCAATTTTGGCGCCTTCTAAACTTTGGCGCTGGGTGCGGCGGCTCCATGGGTGCCATGGTTTATCCGGCCCTGGAGCTGGACTATCAGTCTTCTAAAGGATGACGTTGAGATTTGAGACACCCTGTATAAAGTACACATATTATATGGAGATGGAAGTATTAACGTGGAATATAAACCACGGATCAAATACTTTGGGTGCAGATGGGATTTGAATTCACGGCCATTAAGTTTTTCTCATTAAATACCTATTTATTTAGGTTCTTCTTGATGTAATGCCAAATTATTGTTGATTTGGAAAATTTCCAATGCAACTAAAATTATCTTACATTATTATTCTTTTTATATTGTCTACTACCGTAATGCTATATTTACAAGAAGTTTTAATATCGAAATACGTTTTATTTCAAAATTTAGATATAAATTGCAAGAATTTAACTTATAAACTAATAGAACAGGTAATTATAATAGAAAACTATAACACGTTTACTGCGAATCATAATGTACAAAAATGTGCTTTTGAAGAGGCAAATTTTCGAAATATTAAAAATTCCTGATTACATGAAAAACATTTCAAAGGATCCTGTGAACATCCTTCTAATCTGTCTATTAATTTGAAATTTATAATTAAACAAAGTAACATAATCTACAAAAGAGTTTTCCAGAGTTTTAATTCTCAGATATTTTCTTATAATTTATATTTTGTAAAGCAGCATTTCTACAAAACATTTAAAAAAAGTTCATTAAATACTCTCGAGTTTTCCAAAGAACTTTTAAAACCTGACGCATATTGCTTTCTAACAAACAACATTTATCAAATGTTTTCAAATTATGAACTATGAGAACTGCTAATTAAATTCTAACTTTCCATTTAAACGAAAACATTTTTTTTTACTTCTCAGTATACATTTTAATTAATCTGATAGTTAAGCAAAATATAAAACCAGTTTGGAATTAAAATTCAAAGAATTAGATATTTAATAGTAAACAAGATAAACCTACCTCACCAAAGATAAAGTTTTGCTGGTCAAAAATCTACTTTGAAATTCTTCGTAGTTCACATCTTAATGCTAATTTATCAAACGTAGATATTTAGATATAATTTATTTAAGCTCAATAACGATGATGCCGACCATAAAATATTTGAGCCTCCCAGTAGGTATCTTCATGTTTTAAATAATTTTTTTAATGCTAAAATTTGAACTTGAAATGTTCCTTGGAATATATTTTCAAAACTAAAATTTTTAGACTTCGGTGTTGTTCTTTTAGTGATTATTACGATGTGACTTTTATTATTGTTTACTAATATCTTGTTAGTTTTTAAATTTTAATTTGATACGATAAATAATGTCTACGACCTGTTACCTGCCCTGAAAGGACCGCGGATGCACTAATGCATTCGTGTGGTTTATATTTAAATAAGCAACAAATTGCATAAAGGTGGTCAAAATAAAACATGCATTTCGCATTTTAATATACCTATAAAAAAAATAACAAATTATACAGTTAATTGAACCGTTCGTTGCTATGTTTATATTTGGCGATAAAATTCAAATGATTGCCAATGTAAAAGATATCTACATAAAAGTTTAATGAGATGTTATGGTTGAAAAAGCATTTTAATTATCAAGATATAGCAGAAGCAGAACTAGGCTCCGTTTATTTTTTTCTAGCAGTTTTCATTATATCATCGACGATTTAATGTCTATTTTTTAATCGAAGATTTTACCGAAAAACTTTCTAAAAAATAATGTATGCTTTATTGGCGACAATAACACAAAATTTAATGCAAAAACTATGTTTACCATATTTTGCACAAACAGAATTAGAATAATAAGAGAAACCAGAAACAGCGTTTTTGTTAATTTAAAACATTTTTTAAGCTTATAGTAACATTGAAAATTAAGAAATATTTTGCTTATACTTCCTGCATTTTAAATTTACTATTTTACAAATATAAAAAACAAATAAATGCATAAACAACTAAAACGTATATTAAACATTAGAATTGTCTAGACTTAACCATAAATATTTAAAATCTTGGTTTGGCTGCTTATAAATTTTAATAATGTTACGCCACCGTTTTTATAATTTCACCCAATATTTTTGGTACCTAGAATTGAAATATTTACATTTAAAAATCTCCAAACATTTATAAATAATATCTCTAGTTTCTCTCTATTCTCTTCTATTCGTCTTGCCTTGATTGCGTAAAATAAGTTTTTATTTTCGATAAAATTTTAATAGAAACAGTTGTTTGTGTTGTCGTTTATTTATGGCGCGATTCTTTTAATCGGTGTTTATTTTGACTTTAATTAATAGGCGTCCTCGAGGTGACATCGCATCTGCATATTATGAGATAGAAAATTTCGACTATCGTATTTTATTTAACAAATCTCGTACATAAATAACCAATATTATATGTGCAATACGAACATAATGAAAATATACTATACAATCACTCAACCGAAAATTTTGCAGAAATAATTTTTCTGCTAAACCAACTAAGATTCAATTAAATATGAGACGGCGGGAAAACGTTATTATAGTACTTCGGCACGCATTTCGTTTAGTATATTATACGGTTCACTATTGCTCTATTCGTTGATTATATAATTAATTTTTGAATAGTCCTGCAGGAAATCAATTCACATGTTTTCTAAAAAAAATAATAATTTAAAGTCCATTTTGTTATTTATTTACAATGTTCCAAGGATTTCCCATCACTTGTACAGCAGAAGAAAAGCTTATCAAATTATATTTTCTAGATCCAAGTAGCTGAAAGAACATCCAATGAATGGATTAACCAGAAAAATTTTTATTAAAAAAATTACTAGGTAACATGTAAGCTAAAAGTCTCACAGGTCTCATAGGTTTCTGAGTCTACGCAATTTGAAAATAATATATTCCCAAGGCGCAACTGATCACGCATCACATATCTAGCAAGGCAGGGAATCTATAAATTCGAAAATCATAGATTATGGTAAAATGAATTTCATTAACCAATTTATGGCCGTCAGATCAATCAGGAATTGAGTAGTTCACGAATAAGAATTAAAAATAAAATATTTATTCATTATTACAATTTCAAATATTGGTTGAGCTTCAATGTATTGTATAATATAGACCGCTCGCTGTAGCGGTACCCATAAATCTAATACTATTTCTATAGGAAATTAAACTACAATATAGCGGTCATAAAAATTGCATTAGGAATTAGTATTCCCGAATTACAAAAATAGATTTCTAAATATTGTCGTGTTCCAAAATCACTTTTATTTGGAAATTATTGTATTGAATTTGAATTTTATTTTGATTGTTATTTTAGGATTTGGGATTGATTTGTTGTGGGGATTTTATAGTTTGAAAATATTTAGAATTGTAGTTGGTGATAAATTTTTGTGTTGGTACAAAAAATTTGATTTGAGAACTTCGCTTTTTGCCAGACGCGTTGACCGAAGTGGTCGCTATGACGGAGCGAGCGTCTCCGTACTTGAAAATTTTGAGTTTCCTGTCGAGATTTTTTGATTATTTTCTGAATAAAAGTTTTTTTTTGATTACTGTAAGTGAGAATTTATTTAATTTGTTTAATTTGAGCGAAATTGGATGGTGGTTATTTGAAGGCAGAAAATTATAAGCAGATACAAAGCGTGTGGTATGGCAGAGCACATTTAGCGAGTCGAGATACGACAGAGAAATAAAATAGATTTTTAAAAATTTAATATCATGCAAAGGCGCAAATTAATATCGAGCAAAGGCGGACATCATGCCCGGGCGCTACTCACATTTGGGGCGCCAAATGGTCCGCAAAACTAAAATTGCTGGATAATTTAAAATTTTTTTAATTAAAAAATTTATTATAAAAAAAATTTTAATTATCCAGCAAATTTTTATATTTTTTAATTTGCGAGTATATTTTACATATAATATTATGTAGTTTTCGAATGGGGGGGGTGCGCTAAAAAGGTTTGTGCTCCGGGTGCGAGTTAAGCTCGCTACGCCACTGACTGTATAGTATATACTAAAAACAAATAAACCTGAGCGAAATGGCAGGGTGGCGGTCAAGTAAGCCAATGTAATTTGAAAAATTATACTAAAAAATGTCACCCTGTACTCCTGCTTCCTTTCTAAAATTTTCCTTTGGTCCAGTTTACCACTTTTAGGTATGTATGTTTTTGGCCCAGTTTATCTTTCCCCGTTTTACCGGGTTATAAAAGGTTTATAAAATTTTTAAATATTTTTCAAGTTGTAAAATAATGTTTATATTTCACTGAATCAGTATTTGTCTTTTATACCTTGACAACGAGATATATTAAGTAGGCTATAACGCCCTAGGGCCTATAAATCATAATGCCCGCTCATTATGCCCTCTCATTCGTAATTATATAATATAATTCAAAAAATGTATCATTCTATTGTTAACAATTTTATTTAAAATTAACAGTATAACTTTTAAATGAAGATCCACTAATTGAACAATTAAAAATTAAAAAAAAATTAAATTTAGCAATCATCAAATTCAAAATTTATAAAATTTTTAAATATTGACAAATTCAAATGCAGTGAAATATAAAACGTTGTATGCATCACGAGCATTACTTGATGTTTATGCCCTCGAGCAACTTAAAAACTCTCGGGCCTGGCGGCCCTCGCCCTTTTAAATTGGTTGCCCTCGACATAAACATCGTCATAATGCCCTAGATACATAAATAACTATTATAATTAAATAATACTATAATAAGTCAAAAGCGCCGTGATAGGTTAACAGTGGCGGGCGCCTCTCTCGCCACGCCCTAGTTCCGTCCCTGCCTTTAATACTAATAATATCATATAGAACAGGGGTCGACAAGTAGTTTTAGGTGGAGTCCGGATACTGTGGGAAAATTTTAACGAGGCCCAGAAAAAAAACAACTGATAATAATTAAGTGCTACCTATTTATTGTATGGTTCTGTTCTGAGAAGAACAGCAAATTTGAAGTGTGTCTTCGAAGTGTGGCGGTCCGAGGATCAACCTTTCAACCTTTGAGCCTGAAAATGGCTCAATATTGCTGGAATATGTCCAAGAAACAATTTCCACTACATTTGACTGGAAATTTTTTTGGGCCGATTTCGGGGCTTAGGGACCCTCCTCCTTTACTTTTCGAATTTAAATTCACAACTTTTAAGATTTTTGCTCAGAAATGCTGTTTGCGCTGTTAAAAAAATCATCAAGTCATTATAATCCATTAATGGGCGTCATTGATAGGCAAATAGTAGACAAGACCGTACACATATGCGTATTTTTAACTATTATTGTTATTTTTTAGACGTGGCCCTCCTATAATTAATGATATGACCGCTTTTGCTTCAACTTCTTCTGCTCACTGCAGAAAATTCAATATATTTCTCTAACAGAACGGTTGCAGCAGTTTAGACTGGATTGAGAAATAATCCTATAACCTTTTTTAATTGTTAGTAGATGGTGACAATCATTGACCAAAAGAAACCGATGGCTTTGCGTGCTCTCAAGTACGGCGATTCTTCGAAACAGAGAAAAACTCTTTCAAATCTGTAAAGTAAAAAATCATTTTTAAAACATTGGGAGCGAACGGCATAAAAAAATCCTCTGTATTGAAGAGAAACTAATCCAAAATCCAAGATAGTTTTTTACTGGTAAGTCGTGTTCCACAGAGATCATTTTTGGCCCTATCTTGTGGAACCTCATGTACGGTAACCGGTGCGGCGTTGGTGTGCTAAACATTCAATAAAAAGAATAATTGCTTGAAATGGTGGTATTAGTAATAAATATAATATTATCATCTCGGAATATAGTAGAAAAATAGAGGAATAGCTGAAATAGTTAAGTAGAAGACAAAATCAAGAAAAAACGTAAAGAAGGAAAATACAATAAAGTATTGGTGAAAGGTGAAAATCACGGCTTAAGCTAGTAAGATAAGTAAGATAAGTAAGTTAGCTTAGGGTAGATTCGTTGCATATTGTGAAGCACAAGTTGCAAGCCAAGATTTTGCCTGCAAGAGAGCTATCTTATGATCAGTTTACTAGCGAATGCAGAGATTGTTAATTGGTGAGATGCTACAAATGTTGGTGTGTGAAGCTAGAATATCAATCATACATCGACGGGAACAGATCGAAGAGATGCTGAAAAATGAAGGAAATGAAGGAATGAAAGGAAAAAAATGAAGAAAGGAAGAACATATTTATTATAGATATTATAGCGATCTAAAATATTAAAGAATGTTGAAACAAATACTGAAACAATGAAATGAAATGAAACAAAAAATTGAAAGAACATAACCAAAAGAATAGAGAAGTAGTACGATAACCAATCCCATGATTTAAAAATTTTTTTAATAAAATGATCATTCAAAAAAATGCCAAAAAAAGTTTCCATAAGGTTACCTTGTTCGTGGCGTATTTATTATACTAACGATTTTGAAGTAATTGTCTATTATGGCCATAATCATATAACATTACAATTTTTATTATTTTTTTAAAAACCATTTGCTCTATTTATTTAAAATAAATTTATAATATTATGATGTTAACAGTTGCACTGTTAGAAGACAACTGCGGCCGGCTCCGCCTGCTAAAACACGTTACTGCATCTATTTACGTCGAGTACGTAAATTTCACGTAGAACAAGCCTGGAAAAAATATTTATTTTTACCGGAAAAAAAAAATTTTTAATTTTACTACAGCACATACGAAAGAACACAATAACTCTTTTACTTTTGAGATGTGATATTAGACAGAAAAAAATATTAATAATACAAACACATTATTTTTAATTCTTATGCACTTTTCAGCAATGATTACTCCACTTTACATTAATTTTTACTGCATTACAATAATAATAATAATAATAATTGTTAGGTATATATTATTGAAAAACAAAAACAAAAAATAAAAGAACACTAAATTTTGAAAAAAGTGAGGGTGTAAATGATTATCATTTTGATGAGTGCAATAAATTGAAAAGTTATAAAGAACCTCTTAAGCTAACTGATATAAATGTTAAAGTATGCCAAATTATTATGCACTTCTGATGTGTTAAATTGTAAATTTAATCAGTTTAAGTTATAAATCGTTGGTTCCTACACCTACGAAATGCAATTTTGGGATTACATGAGGTCAACTTTGTAACGCATTCATGATAACGACGAGGTGCCGATTTAATATCACCAACTACCAATACTAAATGTTATTTAAATTTAATTTATTGTACATATAAATAAATAAATGTTTATGAAAAAATAAATAAAATACTGAAAAGTGAAATTGGAATATCGCTAATTTAAAAAAAAAACAAAAATGTGTATACATAATAAATAGCTGCTTATTACAGCTCGGAAAATTTTCTACTTTACTGTAATAATATAGAAAATTATTACTATTATTTTTCTGAATACACAAATAAACTAGTAATAAGAGCAAATTTAAAAAAATTTCAAGAAAATGTTTAGTATCCACCTGTGTAGTAAATTGTTAAACTATTGAACTTTTTATTACAAGATATGCATGAATTTATAAATATAATTTTGTAATAAATTACAGTAAAATGCATAGACATAGAGTATAAGAACAGCATATAAAAATAAAAAGTGTAATGCAGTCTTGTGTGTTATGAGAAAATACTACCTCGTCTAGTCTAGGAAAAAATAGAACTATTTGTTTATGTCTGCCCGGAGTGTATGGTTTAGTCTAAGAAATATATTGAAAATAAATATACAATTTTTTAGACTGAGGAATTCAACAATATGGAAATTTCATATTTCACAGTCGTTTCATTGCATTTACTCATAATATTAATTTAATCTTGTATTAGTAACTCAAGCTAAAGAGATATCGCGTTTCCTACACTTGTTTAACTATACACCATTCAGAAGCATCTGCGAGTACGACGTAGTTAATTTTTTTGTGAGTAAGATAGGTAATGGTTTATGAATCAAATTTAATCAACTACACCTTATCTAAGAATTTTGTTTATAATTCTTTGCGAGTGTTTGACCTACATTTACTCTTTCAAATTCTTAATTTGGATTTTGATATACATATGAAATTTTGCTGCTAAAACCAGTTTTTTTTTTGTTCTTTTTTTTCCAGTTTTTAAAAGATCACAGAATAACTGGTTATGGGCTTAGGGAAAAGTGTTAGAAGACTATAGCATACGATAGATCCTTAATCGATCTTGAGGATAAAGAAGACTTTACTCAATCAACTTTAAAATAAGAAATTTCAAATAAAATGTAATCTTTAATTTATTTATTATTGTGTATTTATTGTTTAATACACAATATTGGTACAATAAAATATGAATATTTGTGCAATATTGCTATAATATTTTGACAATATTGCACCAATAATAGTAACATTTTACTTGATAAGATTGGTCAGCTTAAAATTGAGTAGCTATTTATCTACATTCTAAAATAATTGAATTAATAACCACTTGCACGAATGTACAATATTTAATATACTATTAGAAAATACGCAATGGTGAATTTGAAGCAGATGATATACATTATTATATTCGTTACTGGTCAAATTAAGCATGCATTACTTCAAATAGTTTCGTAGAAATTGTAAAAAATTTTGTGATTACCGTTGTTATTCCTAGAATTCCGCATGGATTCAATTATTGTTAATTATTGAGGTAACAAATAATACTTTGTAATAGAAGTATAAAATGAAATTGCATTTTGCGAAAGTTGCGGTACTCTAGCGGCTTCTTCTAAAATTTTTTCAAAAACCTTGTAATTGATTTTATGAATCCCGCAATACAAAGTAGCTATATATAATTACGCAATTAATATTAACCGCATGCAACTTTGTTCGTAAAATTAATCAAAAATATAAGTATGCTATTCAAAGTCGAGAAAACTATAAAAACTATTACTTGTAGAAATATGAGGGGGGGGGGATCTTAAAATTCAAGTTTTGATTAATTACTGAATTTTACTTTATATTGGATTTCAATTCAGAAACTCCGATATATTGGATGTAGGTCAGCAAAATAAATATGTATATCGAAATTTTTGAATTTAATCTTTCAGAATCATTAAATAGTCGCTGAAACCAGAAAACTAATTAAGAAGAAGTAAATAATTATTACATAATTTCGATAACGCAATTTAATTCAAACTATAAATTTTTCCTTACGGGTTGACGTCATGTCTATCCAGACAAGAATTGATCTACATAATGTGCTATCAAAGGACCCACAAATAATAAGGTCAAAAACCCGCCATATTTACAGACGAATAAACCTCTTACGCTTAAAATAAAAAATGCGTGATACATTTTTTTAAAACAGAATTCTGAAAATATTTTTCTAAATTTTCGACTCAATTAAAACACTTGGATAAGTAAATAAAACATTCAAGTTTAACGTCGTGTACATTCTTAGGTACAGCTAACTTTTTGCCAAATAGAATTTTTAGAAATAGTCGTCCTCTGTAAACTTGACCTTTAAAATACCAACACGAAAACCTTCCCGATTAATTTTTTACAGATCATCAATTTTGATTGTGCATTTTTATTTACATACATTGATCAGTAAGTACCTAGTACCTGTAAATGGCACAAGGTAATTTGCTGATTTTTACAAAACGGTCTCTTACTCAAGTGAAAAATAAGCTGCATTAGTTAATTTATTAACGAATTATCGACTGTTTTCAGACTAATAATTGTTTTGAAATTTGTCTTCGTGGTTTATTTATTTTCCAAAGTTCTTCATGTTCTAACTTGACGTGTGGCTAGTAAAAAGTGCATCCGTTTCAAAAAAGTGTTCATTCATAAACTGCGTCTTTCGTATTTCTTCAACAAACCTATAACCTATTGAGTTCAATTTTACTACAATAAATTACTAGCAGGTATGATTTTTAAGAAGTTTACAGAGGATTTTAACGTGGAATCCTCACCACGGAACAAATAATTTGGCAGCTACCGGGAATACAGTTAAGAAACTCTGTAATTTGAAAATTGTACTCTGTCCTTAATAAGCAAAATAAACAATAATTATTTTAATAAAAGTAAAGTGTAGTAATTTTGTAGACGTTACGTTTCACATTTTTTACCAGCTCGATGCACCTTGTCCGCGATATGAACAATTTTGCGATTACACATATTATTAAAAATTTGTACTAAATGTGTAGATTATTACTTGGAATATAGAAAAAACAGGATATGCTGACAATAAATAAGTAATAGTAATAAATTGCATTCCAATAAATTTGCAGCTCTAAACAATTTAGCACAATAAATTGACACCAACTTTGCCCTGAATTTTATTAAATTTCAATGTATAGTAGTATAATATAATAAAAAAATTGAGTAATTTTTAAGTTCCATTTCCTTCTGGATTATCAGAAAAAATGTACTTTGCACTTTGCTGTTTTGCAATGTTCTATCAATGTATAACGATCATTTGTTGCAATTGCGGCACAAATCAAATTCTGTTTTAGAGAAAATCAATAGGTATTTTTAATTAGATGATTAGCTTTAAGCTTAACAATATATTTACTAATAATCATGTGATTTATTGAAATTGCTGTAATTTTGGAACATAATCTAACAATCCAACACGTATAAAATGAGTTAGTTATCCTTTATTTGAACAAATCCAAATATAATTTTTAATTTAGTAATACCTATGTATATTACGTATAATATAATATAGTGCAGTTGAATCGATAATTTTATATTAAATTTTGAAACTAAAGTATATAAATTATTAACGCATGCAATAAATATTAAATCAAAGTTTTAAAAATCAACAGCTTAGATGATCAATAATATTAATTTTTTTTTTAGCTTTCAGCAATTTAGTATCAGATACATATCATCTTAGTTTATAATAATGTAATTTAATGTTGTTTATTTAACCTGTTTTCCTGTTTATTTTTAAAACTTTTAAGTTTTGAAATTTTTTATTTTAATTTAAAATTTGAAAAAAAATTTGAAATAAAAATTGTTAAATCCACTATTCTACTGTAGAACTCAAAAAATTCTTCGGGAGACGTCGACTGAATGCATAATTTCCGTATCCTCAACGTATCTTCCCCTCTTCATCTTCCTTTGCTCGCATCATCTCTATGACCATATCATTGAGTGACTTCCAATTTTGTTCAAAAGCAAGCATAGTTGAGACCAAATTTTGAGATGTTAATATTGTTTTGGATTTTCTTCAATTGTTGTTTTTAATAAATTCGTGAGCGAGATATCTCCGTAATTTTCTACTTTTACCGGCTACGGAGATGTTTTTAATCATTGTTTGAGCTTAAAGATCCCGTCTTTCTAGCATGTTTTTAATTAATTAACGTGTGGATCCAGAGATCCATGTAAGTAAACCCAAAAAAAAATGTATAGCTAAAAATATATATTAGATAATTTTCAATTGAGCAATTTACTCGTTTGTGTCTACTGTCGTGCATTTCTGGTGCATCTATTCCTCATTAACTACTAAGCATCTGATATCATAATAAGAGTTAAAGAAGTGAGGAAATTTGGATAAGCAGTGGATTGCCACGAAATAAAATTTTGAATATTCGGTTTCGGTATAATCTAGATTAATGTTTGTTTATTATTTTATTATAATCCTATTTTATATATTTAATCTTTGTAGTTTTTAATATATAAATACTAAAATATGAATAGTTATACTAATAATCGGTGCGATTCTGATTTGACATAACAACCTTGTTATCATAACCATTTGGTTATTTTGTAACAATATGGTTATTTCAGCCGTTTTGTTATTCTGATTGTGCAGGTATAACCATGAGAGTGTAGTTTGTCAACCATTTATTGTTATAATTCATGGTTATGATAACAACTGCATTTCAGTGCTTGTTAAGCTCATTTTGACCATTGTTATACGTTCGTGAAAGACTATTTGAATTATTTTTAATTAGTAAATGTTATTTCATATACACGCGCTTAGAGAATTTAGCGACAAACAAATAGATTTCACTATTAACTTTACTAACTTTATAATAATTATTGCTATGAAATTTTTTTAAATAAATCGATCCGATATTGGTGATATAAATCACCAATCAATTGGTGTTAATTTTCACTTAAATTTTGAAAATGTTGAAGATCAGTAAGTAAAATTTAATAATTAAAAAATTAATAACGTTTATAATAACTGGAGTCCGCGGATAAAAAAGCGTAAAAATTTCAAAATAAGGTGCTTAAACATCATGCATCAAATATTATCAAAAGAGGCATCAATTTAATAAAAAGAAACATTAATTCAATTAAAACAAGCACCAATTTTATTAATAAAAGGATTAATTTAATTTTTAAAACAATTGATTTTTAAAATTTGTTGGAAATGTTCTAGAGTAAAATGCATCTTTTCAATAAAAGATTTTTGTAAGCTGAAAAGTTTCTTTCAACGTTGACAATTCAAGTTTGCACCTTAGTGAAATTTAACGTAGTTTTTCCAGGTATAGTTTTGACTATTGTCCAATATTTCTAAAACCTTATTCAATTATTTTTAAATAAAAATAGATAGCATAGAAATTCAACAAACGCATACAAAAGCATAATAATTCAAAAACAATACAAAACCCTCAAAAAAAGCAAAAAAAGCTTATAAAACTATGTGCCAAATAGATCATTTTTTGATAATTCGCTCTTTAATAAATAAAACACAAACATTAAAAAAAATTAAATTTTAATCTAATCTAAAATTTAATTTTGAAATCACAACAGCTGATGGATTCATCTGTAATATTTGTACATTTGTACTATTTTTACGTAACATTTGAACTATTTCTAACAAGGTTTGGTTATGCTTAAATTATAACCATCATGACTATACGTGTCTAAACAAAATACCAATTTTCGGTAACATTGTTACGGAGATGGTTATAACTTAGGATAACAATCCAGTCATAACAATATGGTTACATAACCATGTGCAAATCAGAATCGCACCGAATATACCAAAATTATACTCAGGTAATGAATAATACATCAACTGCATTGCAATACATAGTCTTTATTAATTTTGTCCTGCAAGATATGCAACTGAAACTACAGCACTAAAACTGCGTTGGCATGGATAGTGAATAACAATGCATAAATTTACTAATTTTAATTTTCACGAGTTGATAATTTTTATATTCGTGGCCGAGGTTTACACGGGTAGGTATAGTGATTCCCAGGAAAGACGACAATTACGACACAACAAAATCGTATGAACTAAGCCAAGAATTCATAGTCAAATGAAGTGCATCTTTTTGCGTCGGGGGTTAAAAAGAAAAGTAACCAATGTATTCTTATTTTTAATTAAAATACACTTCATTTGACTAGGAATTCTTGGCTTAGTTCATACGATTTTGTTGTGTCGTAATCGTCATCTTTCCTGGGAATCACTAGTTACTCACATAAATATTCGGACACTCCTATGTTAACAATGTTAATTGGACGTTTTCAAGACGTTTTTTTTTATATAAAAATCGCTTTTACAGCAAAATTTTGTAGACATTTTTTGTTGGAAATTTCATTGCCTTAAATTTTATTTATATACATTTTTCTATTTTTTTGCACCGTTTCCGACTGACAGCGACTTAAACAAGACTCGGTAAAATCCAAAAAATATTATCATCTATATCTCGGAAACGGTGCGATCAAATAGAAAAATGTATATAAACAAAACTGTAGAGAATGAAATTTACAAGAAAAAATTTTATATTCATATTTTTATTATGATGCACCGTTTCCGAGATATAGATGACAATATTTTTTGGATTTTACCGAGTCTTGTTTAAGTCGCTGTCAGTCGGAAACGGTGCAACAAAATGGAAAAATGTATATAAACAAAATTTAAGGCAATGAAATTTCCAACAAAAAATGTCTACAAAATTTTGCCGAAAAAGCGATTTTTACATTTAAAAAAAGTCTTGAAAACGTCAAATTAACATTGTGAACATAGGAGTGTCCGAATATTTATGTGAGTAACTGTATATATCACAGTTTTATCAGTTCGTGGCGAAAAATTCGATTCATATTTCACGAATGAGCAGTTTACACTGTGCGTGTGTTACGCAAGTGTGACTCACGATCGTGATTCACTACCCATGTCAGCGCGGCTTTAATCAAATTTAAATAACTTATAAATTTTGTATCTAAGGGTACGGTTACACAAACAAGTTCTTTATTGCTCGCACGCAACACCCTAGTCAACGTCAAGCGTTTTAAGTCGCTTAGGGAAAATTATAAACTTAAAATAGTTTAGCTATTGAAAATCAAGAAAATTTCAAAATTTAAAAGTTTTCATGATTGTTAGATTATTGAAACTTAAATATCACTTGATTGATTGAAGAAAAGTTTTAGTCAAATCTTCGGCTTTCTCTCATATCAACTCTGAAGTGTTGGAACAATACCATTTGTATTGTAATAATAATAATAATATATTTGAATCGCATAATACTACATATACATGGATTTATAGGTCAAAGTAATACATAGAACAAACAGCATAATTATGTTGATACATATACAGTAAAAATCGATACAAAAGCAATACACCTACTATACAAAAAAAAAGGCTCGACACATACCAATAAACCAATTGTCTATACAAGACCAAAACTAAACCTCAGCGAAGAACTAATCAATATCGTTGAAACATCCACGTGACAAGCAAACTATGCAGCCTCGATTTAAACAACCAAACAGTCACAGCACCCCTAATATCAGACGGTAATCTGTTATCAGTGGCGTGTCGCCGTGGGGGCTAGGGGGGGCTCGAGCCCCCCCCGCCCCTGTCTATAGTGCCGCCCTGGCGCCCCAAACAAAGCACATTTTGTAAAACTTCGGTAATAAACTATCAAGTTTTCACTGTCATTTATTTACTCACCATAAATTTTTTAATTGTTATCACCAGTATTATTAAATCCTATCCTAAAACTTGCCACATGCCAAATCAAAATAAAAATAATTTTGGTAAAATCAAATTCTATTGTATTCAAAACCGTTATCTTTACAAATTTTATAAGCCCGGAAATTTTGGGAAACCCCAAAAATGATATTGTTTGCACCTGCCTGTTTCAGGTAGGTAATTAAATTAGGTAGGCACCTATCGTAAATCGGCTTATTGCAAACTAATATAATTTGTAATATTTTGTCTTCAAAAGTATAAGAATTTAAAAAAAAGCACAAAAAGCATGATAATTCAAATTAAAGCACAAAAACCCAAAAAAGCATATAAAACAGTGCCAAATAAATTTTTTTTGATAAATCGCTTAGATTATTTAAAATTTTTGAGCTGCTTCGAATTTTCAGGAAAATCATTTTGGCTACAAATCTGCACTCCACAATATATCACTATACTGTGCAATTTCCGGTATATTACCGGTAATATACGATAGAAGCATACGTCGCACAGTGGGGTATTTGACACTAAAAACTAGCCAAAATTGGAATTTTCAAAAACAGGGTTTTTGAGTTGAAACTCAAAAACCTGAAACTGAAAAAAAAAATGTTTAATTTGAAATTCATACATATTTGCGCCCCTAAGAATGGTTTGCCCCCCCCGCCCTAAAAGGCACGACACGCCACTGTCTGTTATAAGGTATATTCTAACGCATACGCACCGAAGACTCTTATCAGTAAGCTCGAGGTGGTGTTTAGGAAGCAGAATCTGATCCCCAAATCTGGTTTACGTTCATGAACTGACGACGCAGTCTGGAAATTACCCAAGTTTTCACGGACGAACACAGCAATAGACCTGATGTAAAAACATGGCAGTGTTAAGATATCCAAGTTCTAAAGAGAGGCCTGCAGGACTCCCAGCGATGTGCACCCACCTTAATATACGCTTTTGTATTAAAAATGCCTGCCGTGAATATCCCGACATTCCCCAGAAAATGAGACCCTACATCAGACGCGACTGCACCTCTGCAAAGTAAAAGGACCTCAATACTGCAAGGCTCAGAATAGAGGAAAGCGCTCTTATTTGGTAGCAGACAAAGCTAAGAGTAGTAGTAATCACATGACAATGATTCTCCCATCGCATCATAAAGTCTCACACAGTTTAAGTCCTAGGAACTTAACGCTCCTGACTAAGAGCTCCGAATTGTGTATCCGAAGACGCATATCGCCGTCAAAAATTCGGCCTGGATAAAAGATCATGAACACTGTTTTATCAGAATTCAGAAATAGCCCATTTGCACAAAACCATTCAAAAAGTGACTCTAGTACTTGTTCTGCCTGGCTTAGGCTGTCACTTAGAGTAAAATCGTCAAGAATTGCTGAAGTGTCATCATCGTACATTGTTAAATGCACACTAGCTATAAAATTACCCAAATCATTGATAAACAGAATGAAGATTATGGGAGCCAAAATAGAACCCTGAGAAACTCTAAGATTTAACTCTAGTATCACCGTTAGAACTCGAATCATTAAAAGTGCGAATGACAACATGCTGGGAGCGTCCAGCCAAATATGATCTAAACCAATCAAGGAGCACTCCCCTTAAACCATATTTAAATAGCTTGTCCAGAAGAAGGTCATGCTGAATGCAGTCAAAAGCCCGACTAAGATCGCAGAAGATACCTATTGGTTTCTTATGATCTTCAAGAAGACACAACGCCTGATTATAGAACCTCAGGATAGCTATAGAAGTAGATCTTCGCTTGATAAATCCGTGCTGACATTGATTTACAATATTGTATTTATTTAAAAAACATGTATTAAGCTTTGCATATTCCAGTGTTTTAGAGAATACTGAGAGCAAGGATATTGGTCTATAGTTGAACATAAGCTGACAATCGCCCCTCTTGAAAACCGGGATGACCGCTGCTACCTTAAGAATATGAGGAAAGATACCATCCGTAAGTGATTGGTTGATTAGATAAGTCAAAGAAGTAACTAAGTTGTATCTAAAGTCCTTAATCAGACGGCTGGAGAAGCCGTCATCGCCACAAGCAGCCAAACCGCTCAAACGCTGGACAATTTCAAGAGTCTGGTAGTCATCAAAAGGTATTATTGCCATTGTATTGAGATTAAAATCAACACAACCCAGCTTTCGATCAGCAGAAGGAATCTTATTCTTTATCTCTCGAGAAGCACGAATAAAGTGGTCGTTAAACGCGTTAGCGACCGTTACCGGATCCCGAATAATACTCTCACCCGCCCCATATCACTAGAGAATTTTTGGACTTTCAAGGTGTATCACTACGGTTACGAATAATTCTCCAGGCCAACCTACCCTTACTACTGGCTGCGGCCATCATTGAGTCATAGTGACAGAACTCGGCCCTTGATACTAAAGCCCGGTGTTGGTCTTTTTTCCTCTCATAATACGGTTTCAAAATTTCATATCTTTTAGCTAGAATATAATCCCGAATATAATAGAATATTATATCCAATCCCGAGTATTATGTCTAATATGAATTGAGATGACAGAGAAGCAACGATCAAAGTAGTGCTTCATAACATCCATAAATCTCACAAACTTGTCCTCTGTACGGGCTGCTCGACCATTTCTCATGCATTACAAACTCGAGAAACCTATCCCGACGATTCACATTATTTAAGCATCTCCTTGGAGCATGGCTTGTAGCGCCTCGCATAAGAGAGCAGTAAGAACTTATGGTCCGACAGGAAGGTATCACCCACCCGCACCTCACAGCCCGAACTCAGATTTGTACAAATAACATCAATCCTAGATGGGGACTTACCCATGTCACCATCAAAGTCGACGTTAAAATCACCGGCGAGAATGAATAACCCTCTCGAAACAAAGAGTTGAGAACCATCGTAAGGTTATTCAGAAAGATAGAGAAAACTCCGCTCGGTGATCTATACACAATTAGTAAAATGACAGGACCGTACGGTGACGTGCACCATTTGGCTCCATATATCTCAAAATTTACATCACTGCACATTAATGATAAATCAATTGGGCGTGTATCTGTTTCGATACAGCACCACAGACCAACGCCACCGCCTTTACATGATTCTCGACAGTAACTGCTGACTAATTTGTAATTGCCAAGAGGTATCAGATTAATGGTAGACTTCGTCAGCCAGTGCTCCGATAAGCCGATAAAAGGCGTCATGAAATCCTGATCTACAAGCAATACTAGAAAACGACTGTGTTTTCTGTTTAGGCTGCGAATGTTCAGGTAAAATAAAACTTGCTGAAGGTTTTTACAGATGTCGGTATTTACATCCACATCTACAGCTCCCGCACCCACACTATTTCTGGAACAGTGCCGCACCCGAGGCTCGTTCTCGAAAGATGTAAGATGGAACTTCCGTACCCTTTGGCCACATGCTGGGATCCATCGTTGCACTTTCGTCTTCATTTTAACCCCTAGCTTGAAACACGCAAAGATGGCCCTAGTTGGCAACTGCTCAATCTGAAAATTTTTATTTGGGAGTATACCCTCCACATGCTTCTTTATTGTATCTATTTCGGTGCCCTGCTTTATGCGTCCAACAAATAGCCACGTTCTTCGCTCCGCAGCAACAAGGCCAGAAGCAAATTGCTGACCACGCCTGTACCATAAATGGATCGCCTGCTCCCCCTGCGCCTCACCTCAGTAAAATCAGCATTCACATCTGTTGGTGTCGGGTCATGACCAACTGGTAGCTGTGAAGCAGTATGTCCAATTAAGTTCGGTGGTTGTTTATTTACGTCCGCAGCCGGTACACAGTTTTCAGGTGGCCAGATCGAACCGGATGCGACTGTGATCTTCCGCTGTCTGGCTTCAGACGCTCCGCCATGAGCAACTTCAGGATTCGAAAGTCCCAAATGTTCACCAGTTCACGGTGGCAGCCTGGTATTAAAAACACCAGCGGCCAGCAAACGAACTATATCCAGGTTGGACTCCTTGAGTACCCGGATCTCCCAAAGAACTGCATTATTACCATCAATCATGACCCGATAGATCTCATTGTAGAACCGATCTAAACTCTCAGTTATGGCATCATGAATCATGTGTTCCAGGTTGTTCACATTTACCATAGAAGCATGCTCGGCTCTAACCCCACCTGCGTACTTTTTGGGGACTGCGCCACAAGGTTGTTTGTTACTTTGTCATTTGGAAGACAACTATCACAGAACTAGAAAAAATTTTTAGCTTCTAGGAAAAATGTATGTACTTGGTCCTTGATGCCCACGCAGCTCGGATGATATCTGTGTTGACAGTATCTGCAATAGACCGATCTGGACTTCACTTTAAAGCTATCAGAGCACATTGGCCAGAGGCCGCTTATCTCGGAAACGAGATAATAGAAATTATCCCAAGTAATACCACAAGAGCTTTGATTTATCAATTAGCGTGATTAGCAATTTAGCGAGAGAAAACTGGGTCGAGTAAAATCACGAGAGCGATCGAGCGTTAGCGAGATTGCTTGATTATAATAAACCCCTGTCAGTCAGAAACGACGCAAAAAAATAAAAAAATTTATGTAAATAAAATTGAAGGCAATGAAATTTTCAACAGAAAATATCTAAAAAGTTTTGTTGTAAATTCGATTTTTTTGCTAAAAAATGGCTTCTAACCCAGCGATTTGCGTTGGACTTCATTATGGTCACTGTACATATTTTAAAGCTTTTTCATGACCCGACAACTATACATTATAAAAGCTACAAAAAGTTACTTTCGATCCGAATAAAACATGCTATATTTAAAGTAGAATTAATTTGGCATACTTACTAGCATTAACAATAGCTTTTTAATTTGTTTAAATTATCAAAAACAAAATCACCGTGATTGATTGAGGAGTTGCAAATGAAAACAAAATTTTATGAAAATTTGCATACTACTCGAAAAGGTCAAAAAACTGTTTCGGGTATTTTCGACACATCCCAATTGGTTCTTAAACTTTAGCTTTTTTCAGCTTGTGCAAAATTAGCAAGACGTAATTACAATTGACTAATTCCAAGATTGCAAATGCAGCTAAAGAGGTGGAACACAAGAAAATTACATCCTTAAATTAAAATTTAAGTTATACTTTGAAAACAACAATTACAAATTATACTGCATTAGCTTCCTTACGTAATATATTTTACGAAGGTTAACCATATGACCCATCTACATGATTTAACCTCAGTTCAGTACAGATTTTACATTTTAATTTCGTATTACCTAAATTACTAATAAGGTTGTTACCACGTAAAGTAAGTAAAATGTACCTAGACTTAACTTAAACTAATTTAAAAAGAATTTAATTTAAGTAAATATTATTTGAAGTATAAAAAATATTAATATTATCCAATGAGAGAATGAGGCACTATCGGAAGAGCAAACAGGAATTAGAAGTAGCAGATCATGGACCTATAGATAATTATATTGCACACAAACGCAGATTCTAAAGAACCCCAGGAATAATCAATGCCAATATATTTTTTATAATTTGAAAACCTAAATAATGGATTTTTTCTGTTATAATTTTTTGAAGTAAAAAAATCCATCTAGAGTAGTGATTGGTTTACAAACTGATTTTTTTTTTAATTTTGCTTGTGGTGCAGCTATAAATATTAGATAAGATTATTGTATCAAAATTAAAAACTGTTATTTTCCTGAACATTTTTTATACAATAATACAAAAAAAAATTTAGACCAGTAGCCTTGAACCGAGAGAGACATGTGACAAAATAAGGAATATCAACATTTCGCTTTTTTTGTTAAGTTATCTTTATAGGTTTCATAAAAAATTTAAATTAGATAATTATTATGTGTATTGTTCAAACTAGGGTGTTCTCTCTCTCTCTCTTCGCTTTTCTCTATATTGTACGCAAATTTTGAATTAAAATATGAACTTATTAATCATTTTCTTAATATAAATTTTATTCCAGTGCAATTAATTTAAATAATTTTTCATAATATGAAAACGTGACGCCACGTAAAATAAATTTAAGATGCAATTCGTCTATGGTTACACTCTGAAGTGTGCTGCCTGTTTTTCTTCAGAAGATAATATCAAAATTTGCCAAGAAAACCCTCCTAAAAATATTAATTTTGAACCAATATTAACAGTATAAGCCCCCAATATATTCAAAAATACACATAAACAAAAATAGGTCCAACGCCTCTATAAAGAAACAAAACAAATTGAAAAAAGAAAATCTTTGGAAAATCACTTGGTGAATCTACAAAATTTAAAATATATAATTAATTGTGACCTTGAGAATAAGGTAACCATCAACTAAATAAATCGAAATAAGTAAAACGCATTCAGAAGGTGGAATAAATTATTTAAGTGAACAATAGACATGCTTTTTGACAATGAAGACTTGTTTAATGTAAACTTGACAAGCTTTAAACATTATTGGTCAAACGTCTACGCATTAAATTAATTGTTAATGTACCTTCGGGACAAAAGAACGAAAAGTTTGTAGTCTCACCAGTAAGTGAATCACAATATCGACATTTAGAAAAACCAGAGATTGAACATAAATTTGACTGAAGAAAATTTTTGAAATATAGTTTGACTAAAAAAACATAAAAACATTACATTATATTTGGGCTGAGAGAAAAATTATAAAAAACATGTTAGGATCGAATAAAGTGTTGATGGTCACCTCAAGTGCAGTAGAACATATTATTTATATAAAATGTATATATAGACGTGTTTTTTAATTAGCTTTACTGTTTAAAAATAATTATATAATTAATAATTGAAATAAAGTCTAATTATATAAAAATAATTGTGGTAATTATTTTGAACATTGTTTTGACATCGTTGGTTGGTTTTTTAGCAAATAATAAGAGAAAGAAACAATTATATTTTATTTTACTTAATGCATTGATGTTTAGATGTCAAAATATTTGTTTTAATCTAACCAAAAAGAATAATATTGTGGTCGTGTTAGAGTATTATATTCTTGTTTTTAAATTAAAACAAATATTTAGATGACTAAACTTTCATTAACTAAACACAATTAAGAAATAAAATTAGCTTTTAAATAATTGTTTTACATGACATGATTATTATGAATGTCATTTCGACACCAAAATGGCAATCAAAATGTAACTTTTCCACATCAATGATAGAAAATTACTATATTATATTATCCAAACAAGGGAATAAGGTTTCAATTATTTTTTCTAATTCTGTTGCAAAATGGCTACATTTTGAAAGTCATTCGAGTTTTAAAAAGTCGTTCTTTTTATAACTAGTGATAAAATGGTTACTACAGTAATGTCACTGTTAATAAAACATAGTTTGACAGAAGAATTTTGGACGCGATAAATCTTAATTTTTGCATATATCGTACTTTCCTACCGATAATTCATGAATTCATTAATGAAAATAATATCACAATATAAGTTAACTGAATTTTTAATTATAAATATTTACAACACAATTTACAAATTTCATATTTCCATGAATATTTTCCAGCGCAGATATCGATAGCGAGGGTGATATTCTTCTGGAATTCGCTGGTGGCATCGAAGTGTAAGTAATATTTGTTTCATTATTTTCCATCGCAGATATCAATGGCGAGGGTGATATTCTTCTGGAATTCGCCGGTTGCATCGAAGTGTTATTGTTTGTTTTCACATTTTCGCCTAAAATTTTAGTAGAAATTCGTTTCTTGTTTTCTATGGAATCTTCAATATAACCCTCGGCAACGGTAGAAGATTTCCATCCCCCATGTCGTTTTAATGTTAATAAATCCGCTCCAGAATTAGCCAATAAGGAAGCCGAAGATCGACGAAAACAGTGACCAGTATATTGGTCAGAATTAGGCAAATTTAAAAAAATTGCAATTTTTTTAGGCATAGTACCAATTGTGTTAATCCCAATAGGTTGTCTCGTACATTTTCCGTTTCTATATCCCAAAAAAAAACGAGAATTTGCTTGGTTCGGTCGAAGAGATACATATTTTCTAACAATTTCAACTAAATTTAACCCGTCAATATTGCCTTCTGTTATTGTGAATGTTCTTGGATGTTTTGTTTTTGTATCAGGAATACAAATTTTGAAAAACGAGCCAAAATCTACAACATGATCTGTGAGCATTTTAACAAGTTCGTCCTTACGGCAGCCACCGGATAATCCAATAATCAAGACTACCTATAAACAAAAAATAAATTATGAAGATAAATTCTTAACACTTAAACTTACCTTTAAAGCTAAATATATTTGGTTATCGGCATTTAATAAAAAATTATTGAAATCTTCTTTTGTCAGTACTTTTGATTTTTTAGGACGATATCCTTCCGCTTGCCTCTTCAAAAAGGCAATTAGATTTGTAAATTTGCTAATATCAACATTATTTTTTATTGAAATTGTCGTTCTTAACATTGAATACGTACTCCACAAAGTGGAAGGTTTATAAACTTTTGCTTTGTTTGCAAAATAAGCACGAAGTACCTTTTCCACTACTATTTTGACGTTTTTTGAATCACTCCATGTTTTGAAGCGTTTATATTATGCAAATTCGTATACTTGCTTAGATTTGTCTGGCAATAAAGTTAAAATTGCGAAATTGGCATCATTTTCAATATCAGAATCTTCAGAACCACTCATTTTATTACCATTACCTCGTGCAAAACTATTTACCCGAAATAAAAAATTGCTTGTTGTTTATACATATTGTTGTAGCAACTGATGTTTTAAAACTTCTAGATTAATATAATTTATTTTGTGCAGGTATTTGAACTGTCAACGTAAACTTGTTATTATTAGTAGGGTAAATAATTTTACGCGCGATCGATCTGAATTTTTGCATACGCTTTCCAACCGATAATTCACATAGGGGGTGAGTACGAGGCGTGGGGGGGAAAGTTTTTTGCTCAGTTTTTCGATATCTAGCTCCGTTGTCGAGTTATTGCTAATTCAAAAAATTTTGTTTTAAGAAAGCCCATTTTGCACAGAATTAGAAAAAATCTTGTATGCAACACGACGTAAAAGTGTCTTTTTATAACACGGCGCGTTGTCCATCTCGGCTGCGCCTCGATGGACAATTTTCACGCCTAGTTATAAAAAGTATCACTTTTACATCTAGGTTGCATAAATAGCTATTTCAAAACCAAAATTTATTTCATTTAGTAAAACAAAAATTTTGATTAAATATTTGAATGAAAAAAAGCGTAATTAAATCTAGTTTTACACCGCTGTTGAATTTAGCTAAGAAATGTAATCTCCTTAAGATTAATTATAATTACGTCTGAAGTAATTTCTTTATTTAATTTAGTTTTAAGTTTGTAAAATTTAAGAAAACTTATTGTCGTTAAATTAACGTCCGAAAAATTATTAAAATTTGCAAAGCTGAGCAAGCACAATAAAATTTCAATAATTTATATTACAAATACTTTATATTTTATTATATTTTCCTACTTTGTTAATGTTTAAATTTTATACATTTTTACAAGGTAATAATTAATGTATATAATTTAAATTAAATATTTCCCACCACTAACGTTAGTGTTACTTGAATTTTCACTACTTATTATAATAGTGGTGATGTAGTTATAGCAGTAACGTCGTAAAGCAGTTTAGTTATTAAAATTCGGCATAGGTAAATGTTAACTTAGTTTAAAAAGTTTAAATTGTTCTATAGTTATAGTTCAAGATAACAGTAATAAATGGTATTATAACATATATTGTTGTCATTGAAATGTATTCGTTAAACAGCAAAAACATAATTATTAAAAAAAAGTGCAAAAATTATTAGCCAACTGACAATAATTAAGGATATAAGCAATTATAAATTGGTGTAGTAAAAATGGAGAGCACCAATTCATCTACAGAAATATTGGCGGTATGTTGTATTTTTTCATTCAAAATATAATAAAAAGATATATATTTTTATTTATATTTAAATTAGCTAATTTTCTATTATTTTTTTTTTCGTCCGTAAAAATTATATGCATTAATTATTCTGTTGTTCTTCCAAAATATTTTAGTTTTTAGTTACAATAAGAATATTCAATTTTGGTTAAATTTACATTAAAAAAAATTTTAATTTTGTATACATATTTATATTCAAATAATTTGTGGCCAGCATAAAAAACATAATGTTTACACAATATAAATTAATAATTCGGTTGTATTTATTTTTATAACCATGTAAAATACTCGTATAATACCAGCGTAACATTGAATCAATACTGTACCAATATTGCAAGATTGCTGCTAGTGTAATGTCCATTCAATATTTCTACAACATTAATTGACTATAATGTGCCAATATTTGAGTTACTTTACTTACATTAGTCTAACTAAGAGAGAATTAAATAATATACTGAAGAGTTTTTTTTCCAGCCCTCAAATTTTACACTAAGAAAAAAGATTTGTCGCCCTAACAGAGCTATTAGTAGCTATAGTCTCAAGAAAGTTTTTCGTTGCTGTAACAAGTTTTCTGCTGCCATAACAAAGTATTTTTTATGCAGAATAAGAAAATTTATTAAAGCAACTAATTTTTTTTACTGAATAGAAAACAACTTAGTTATGGCAGCAGAAAATTTGTTGCAGCAACAAAACATTTGTTATAGCAGCAAAACAAAACTCAGTTGAGGCTATAGCTACTAATAGCTTTGTTAGAGCGACAAATCTTTTTTCTCAGTGTATAATTGCAAAATCGCCTGAAAATTTTGCCCGACTAACTTTTAATTGACTTCGAATTAATTTTATTTAAAAATGTAAATATTAAATTGACTGATAACCACGCCCATCTGCAGTCAACTCAAAATTAATTTCGTCGTTCGTTAAATTTTAAAATTTTAAATTTTTGCGAATTTTACCATTTAAATTTTAGACTTACCTCAGTCGGTCATACTTTGGCTAAAGACTAATTTTGCGGTAAACGCAAAATTTAAAAAACCAAAATAATATAATATTTTCTTTAAGAAAAATATAAAACTTTACCAAAAAAAATTTTTTGTGCAAAATTATACACAGGACATTACCCACCTATGTAGATTTAATGGTATAATCATGGGTTTACAATTAAATCTATCAAATCTGTCGTCGATCGTAATATTAAATTATCTCCATTTGCAGAGCCGGATTAAATTAAATCATTTAAATTAATTGTGAATTATGTTAAAAATTCGACAAAACTGATTCTAATATAAATATTTTTTTCTAGAAAAAAGTTTCTTTATTTTATGTTTAGTAGATATCGAAGAGTAATAAGTAGATATTTACTATTTAGTATTGAGAACAATATTGAGTGGCAAAGAACTATATGTACGTTTTTCTGTCGTTTTTGAATTTGAATTTTTTTGTGTTTTTTGTATTAAAAACCTATAACTTTCAGTCAATTAATTCTTTAGATACTTATAAATTAATAATAGAAAAAAAAATTCTAAAATTATCGCCTGCGACGCATTTTATTAAAATATGAAGGGCGAAGGTCCTCCAAAAAGAAGATTAGCCCCGGGCAACCCATATCCTTAATCCGGCTCTGTCCATTTGATATATTTCTACAGAAATATCTGTACCTGGCGCATACACATTTCTAAAATTACTTCCATGATATTTTACCTTTCTCGAACCACAAGTACCACAAGTTTGACGCGGTCTAATTATATTTAGACAAGTGAAAAGTAAACGCAACAATGAAAGCTTTTTTTTTTTTGATATATTTTTATGTAACTTTGTAAATATATAATTTAGAGAACAAAACAATACTTATGAATTTGTTTGTAATAAAATTTTCTACAATATAAAATGTGTTTTTCTCCAACCGTATTAAAAGCAGTACATTTTTAGTAGCATTACCTCAACTAAAAGTTGACGTTTTCGTTATTAATATAAAAATGCGAAAATTGCTAAGCAACACTTTTTTTTACATGCACTAAAAAAACTTTTTTGTGCATGACTTAAAAGTGATTTTATTTTTTACTACTTTTGTGCGCGATCGATCTAAATTTTTGCATATGCCTTCCTACCGATAATTCATGGGGGTGTGTCTGTGACGAGGGGGGAGAATTTTTTGCTCAGTTTTTTGATATCTAGCGCCGTTCTCGAGTTATTGCTAATTCAAACAATATAGAAAAAGCACTCTTTGAAATTATACAATTTTTAAATGTCAAAGTGACTTTTCTGATATTACATCAAATAATGTTTTAAAATTAAGTATTTATATTTTAAATTTTATTTAATTTTTGGTTGGAGAAAAAGTAATATGTCTCATTTGGATTAAAAGTGTCTTTGTTTGACGTGCAATTATTGCATTCGCTCGGCTCCGCTGGCGCTCCGCCTTGCAAATGCAAAAATTGCTTGTCAAACAAAGTTTCACTTTTAATCCGAATAAGACAATGTACTATTAAACTGCGCTCATTTGAAATTTTTGTTGAAAATCGCCATAACTTCGAAAAAAATAGGTAAAATGCAAGTTCATTGTCAAGCGCTCGTCTCATAAGTAAGAAATTATTTATATCTACTGTAAATCTGGATTTTACAGCATTGTAATACGGCATTACAAAACTAAATCTCAAAACTCGCTCGAAATCGGTCTGATAGTTTTAGCGTGAGACATTTTTGAATTAATTTCAGCGGAAAATGTCATCATTGTTTTGCGTCAATGCTGAGGTTCAAGTTGGGCATTTTGGGATCTACTATATTAGAAAACTGATCCCACGAATTGATCTTTTTACTATAGACTATTAGAAAAAGGACAAATTTTTAAGAATTAAAAAAAAATTAGGTGAATTATCCATTAGTTTTTGAGAAAATAGCATTTAAAAATCAAAATTTAACAGTCCACGATTTCTACACGGGTATTCGTTACCGGTACGTGTGCCCAGATATTTCAGATTCATGAAATAAAGTGTGAACATTGGTGCAATGTTGCTGCAATATTAAATTTCAATATTGAACAACGCGAAGTATAAACAAGCAAATACTGGTACAATATTGATTAATTGTTATTATATTGGACCAAAAATTTATTATATAAATAATCTAAATTAAATATAACAATAATATAACTCAAACTTAATTCTTCAAAATGTAAGCGTTTTGTGGTGACTCCTTAATTGATAATACATTTTTCTTGTTTTTCAATTAATTACGATATAGTTACAACCTCGATATGGTCTGTATTGCCGCCTCTTTGCCACTGCTTATCTACTATATATTATTATTTAATATTAAATAACGAAACAATTTAAATATATTAATTAAAGTAACAAATTTATTATTTTATGAACTTTTGACTCATTAAATACATCTGGAGAGTAGAGACCACTATAGAATTTAAACATTACATAACGAATATATTAATGAAATTTCTTTATGATTTAATTTATTACAGACGTAATTTGCTTAGATTTACTTTGTTTTAATTTTCAACTTTGTTTTTATAAAAACATTCTTAATATCCATTTCTATATTTTTCATTTGGATGCCCATCACCAATCCAATCAAAAATAAGGTTGTTTGAGATAATAAACTGGACCTTTACTCGAGTTTTCTTCTATTTTTCTTTTTACTTTTTATGAATACTTTAATTATCACATAGATTTCAAATTATTAAAAAAAAATTTTTTTAGCTTAAAAATAATGGAAGTTCAAATACTCTTGAAATATATGAGTCTGAGTCTAGCGACTTGGATAAATCACCTAGCGATCAGAAAAAACCTAATGGTTTTACTTCGACCATACAAAATTTTAATGAAAATATGAAGAGGATTATAAAGGAATATCAAAATAAATTAAAAATTTTTAAAAGTTATTTGTTTTATGGATTGATTATCGCTTATTTTGCTTGGGCCACACATCACTTTATTAATCAAGATGGTAGGTAAATATATATTTAAAATTGTAGTTAACCCGTGTAGTTAACAGCTATAAAATAATTATAACTCACATACGGTAGCGATCATGGAAATTGCATCTGAATTTATTTTTTAATTAAATAATTATTTAATTTCTGTTTTTTAAATTTTAAAACTTTAAAATATAATTCCCAATACAATTTTTATGACCGCTACTGTATCTATTATAAATCTACATATATCATTTATCAATCAACGATATATCGACAATATCGACTTCTGAAAACTTATTTCGTTTTCTAACTTTCAAAATCTTTAATATCCAGTAATTAGGCAACCAATAGTACGCTGGGATACCACAATAACCAACATGATTGTGTTTCAGAAAATGATCTGCAAAGTTCACTATGTTCTGGATATGGCTTTTTAGTGATTTTATTCGCAATCATAAATTATTTTGTTATATACTATGTGATAATTAAACCTAATATGGCACCTCATTTTGTAAAATTAAAAGAATACGTAACTACTCAAGAAATTTTCAAAAAAAGGTAAAGTAACATTTTGTATAATCTCAATAATATAGAGTTTTTATTTCAGGATTACCAAAATCTTGATGTATCTACTCATTTTGATTGTAATATTGGGATATCTTATATTCGATACCTGGCATAATCCAATAAAATTAATGTCTCTATCAGGACTCGTTGTATTCTTAGTTTTAGGTTTTTTGTTCAGTAAACATCCAACACAGGTAGATATATTTCAACATTTATAAACATTTAACCCACAGATTCTTTTAGATTGATTGGCATCCAGTAATTTGGGGTTTAATTTTACAATTTGTATTTGGATTGTTAACATTAAGATGGAAGGTCGGAAGAGATGTGTTCGAATGCTTTGGAAATAAAACGGTAACTTTTTTAAGTTATTCCCAATATGGAGCTGCGTTTGTTTACGGTGATTTTTTGGTTTACAAAGAAGCTGTTTTTGTTTTCAAGGTTTTTTAATTTTTTAAAACGTAATAATAATTTTTAAATGTACCATTTTTAGGTATTATCTACCGTGTACCTTATAAGCTTAATCGTAAATGTCCTTTATTACTATGGAATAATGCAGAAAGTAATAGTTCTCCTTGGAGAATTTTTGGCGGATATAATGGGTACAACCATCTGTGAAAGTGTTAATAGCGCTGCAAATATATTTTTGGGAATGGTAAGTGCCTTATTAATGTGGTTGAGTTTATACCATGCTTTAACATTTTTGTGCAGACCGAAGCTCCATTTCTGATCAAACCATATTTGCACAGTTTAACCGCATCTGAACTTCACTCTGTTATGGCAGCTGGATTTGCCACAGTTTCAGGTATGAAACAACAAGATTTAAACCGTAAATATCTGAATTTGATTAATATTTCAGGAGCGATATTAGCAGGGTACATTGCTTTTGGAGCAGAAGCTTCCCATTTAATCACTGCTAGTGTTATGTCCGCACCAGCAGCTTTATGTTTTAGCAAATTATTTTATCCCGAAACAGAAAAATCGGTTGCAACAAAAGAAGCAATACAAGTTGCACGACCGTAAGTACGAAATATTTTTAAACTTGAACAAATGGAACAACTTTTTTAGAGAATTTACCTCAGCTTTGGATGCAGCTAGTAAAGGTTCAACGTCTGCTTTAGAAATGGTCGTTGGAATTGCTTCAAACCTCATCGCATTCATATCAGTCATATTCTGTACCAACGGAATTTTGTCCTGGTTCGGAGAACTAGTGGGTAATTATTTCTTGGTTAATTTAACACATTGAACATTTTGCCATAACAGGTTACACTGGTGAATCAACATGGTCCATCGAACGTTTTGCCGGATATTTTTTTATACCATTTAGTTTCGTAATGGGTGTACCATGGGACGAATGTGAGCTTGTAGGGAGATTAATTGGAATTAAATGTATAATCAATGAATTCCTAGCATTTAAAGCTATGGGAGAAATGACACTCTCTGTAAATACTAATCCATTTTGAATTTAAAAAATTACAATCTAAACGAAAATTTTGTTTCAGCCACGCACAAAAGTAATAGCAACTTACGCAATATGTGGTTTTGCTAATCCCAGTTCCATTGGAATGATGATTTCGGCATTCAATACTCTAATGCCATCAAGAAGAGAACTTATAATTAAGACGGTGGTGAGAGCATGCATTGCAGGAATGGCTGTGTGCTTCATGACAGCCTGTATAGCTGCTCTTTTAGTTCCTGACGAAGATTATTAAATTGACATTTTTATAACTAACCCTAGATAGCTATAATTTAAATATATAATCAATGTTTTGTTGTTTTTTTTATTTTCTCTGTTTTTAATTTTTGCTTAAAAATTCACTGATGGTTTATATGTATTTCCTGCTACAGGTTCAAACATGCAATCAATCGGCCATAGTCTTGTGCTGATTTCTAAGCTCAAAACTCTCAAACTCATTGCCAGTTTCTATCAGGACCATTAAAAACTAAATTTAAAATTTAAATGCAAATTTCAGGTAGCAGAAGTTGGTTAAGGTAACTGTATAATTAGGCGATAGCAAACTGCACCGATCGTTAAAAGATATCGTAATCTGGCAACTGTACCGAGTTTGATTAGAGTCAGTTGATCATTTATGATAATGACCAAGTGAAAACTTTATTAGGGGATTAAATTGTAAAACTAGGTTTAGTAATAAAAAGACCATGTGAAAATTTTACGATTTTTGGAAATTTCCTTTTAGTGATTTTTTACCCCAAATATTGAAAGTTCAAATTTGGTAGCTTTTCCACCTTTTCTTAGGTAGTGAGTGAGTTTAAAGACCCATTTACTTCAAGTTTTATGTTGGCTTAGAATTGTTGTTTTGGAGGGTTTCTTTAATAAGTGAATGCATTTTTACTTTTGAGAGCAAATGTTTTTGAATTGTAGTTTGATGGACGAGCGGAGCGGAAAAATCCAACGGTTATTTACATATAACAGTTACAAAATGTGCCACTTACTGTTTCATATTCAAATTCGACCAACCACTATCTTTGTAAGTAAGTAAATTTGTCAGTTGCACGTTTGTTTTAAACCGTTTTTATGATTTTTAAAAGTCTTTAAAAAATTATATGTAATTATTAAGTACCATTTTATTGTTTACAATTTTATTTAAAATGAAAAGTATAACTTTCAAATGAAGATCCACTAATTGAATAATTAAAAATTAAAAAAAAATTAAATTTAGCAATCATCAAATTCAAAATTTATAAAATTTTTAAATATTGACAAATTCAAATGCAGTGAAATATAAAACGTTGTATGCATCACGAGCATTACTCGATGTTTATGCTCTCGAGCAACTTAAAAACTCTCGGGCCTGACGGCCCTCGCCCTTTTAAATTGGTTGCCCTCGACATAAACATCGTCATAATGCCCTAGATACATAGATAACTATTAAACAAAGTTCTCCGCCAGTTTAGTCAATCCATAATACAATAAATGTCTTTGCAAACATATCATCCGAACATAATGAAAAGAATGGTGGTGACAATGCCCTTGCACGTGCATTTCATGGTACTATTATACATAATAGTACTGTATTATGTATTACATAGTAATATTACATAGTAATACATAATTATACATAATAGTAGTAGTATAATAGTACCATGGTGCATTTTAAGTTGTGAAGTACACGCGCTGTCCATTTTCAAGTTAACTATAACTTATAAGTACTTCTTATACTACCTCTACTTATAAGTTAACTATAACTTATAAGTAGATATATATGCGCTAAAAACGTGTAAACAAAGCATTACTTAATGAGGCTTTACAAAAACCTGCTAGGATTTGCGTTGATTGGATTGAAAAAATTCTAGCAGCTATTTGTAAAGCCTAATTAAGTAAAGCTTTGTTTATACGTTTTTAGCGCATATAAATCCGCCCTATAGGTACTTATAAGTTAATGTAAGCCGAATCTCACCCGCGCCACCTGTCGATGACATTTTGCCAATAGTATTTTGTTTTGCGAATTAATGCGATCTCTCTCAAATTTTTCAAGATATTTTTGCATAGAAGCCTATTCCGAGTCCTAATAAGATGTGTTACGTACGATGACCGATATTTGGACGCCTCACATTTTTTAGGTAGTAACAGAGCAGGGGGGCATGGGGGTGTAAAGTAAAACATAGATTTAAAACCAATTTACAATAAGTGGTGTTACGCCACTGGTACCTACCTTAATCTTTGCAGGTAATATTAAGGTCTTCTATCCTTAAGTACCTACCCTTAAGTACCGGTAAACTCTTAGTTCTCGGTAATGTTAAAAAAATTTTTCGCGAATTTTAAACTTTTTTTGCACAAAAACCTTTCCGAAGTCCTACTAAGTAAGTGTGCCAAGTTTGGTTCAAATCGGTCAAAGGGTCTAGGAGTGTATAGCGAACAAACATTATTTCTTTTTTTATTTGAAAGTACAATCCTTCCGGTTAATAATGGAAAATAATTTCATTGGGAAATATTGCGATATTACTTTGAAAATCATAGTAATGTTGCAGAATGTGTGCGAAGATCGCATTATCAGCAGCAGAGCTGATGTCGTTTGGCCACCTATTTATTAATTAATATTATAATATTAATGTTTTCTTCTGTTTTATAAAATGTTGTTTGTATTTATAACAGTTATATAAAGACATCATCATCAGGGCCGTATTTAAGATCTATAGACCCCTAGGCTGAATCTGTGGTGCGGGCCCTTGATGCCTCTCTAATCAGACTGATGATTTTTTTTTTAGCTCTTTCGCTTTTTCCGCATACCTTTCCTGCTGATTCTAGTGCCCAAACAAATTTTTAATTATTCAAAATTAAAATTTTCAAACAGATTTTTGTGGCGCGGGCCCCTTTGTGGTGCGAACCAGTAAGCTGCAGCTATGTAGCCTGTGCTTAAATACGGCCCTGATCATCATACACTCGTAATATAATCACATCAGGGATAACCCATAATTTATTATAAAAAGAAAATAATCAGATAACTTTATCTAGACAGACACCACCTAATCTTCTATATTTTCCTGTTTTGATATATTTATAATTTAATAATATATTTCTTGTATAAAAATTAATTAAAATTGATCATTTTGCATTTGCGCAAAAGTTATTAATATTTTGAAAATTACTTTCAAAACATTGAAACTTACAATAATTTAATAATTTTAACAGTTTATTTAAATGAAAATAAATTGCAATAAATAAATAAATAACAACAGCTGTTATTATTTGTAATTATTTGCCAATTTTTTTGGGTTTTTCAGTAATTTATAATTTACAATCAGCAAGTCTTCGAGTCGTTATGCATACAATATCAAAACTGGCCACTAAAAGTAAAATATATGTCTTTTTATCTTGTCTTTAAACAAAGACAAATGCCTACTACAGATTAAAAAATAAAGAGAAATTAAATTAATGATTAAATTTGACCATATGGAAACAGAAGATATTTAATTTAAACGGTTTCTCGTCAGTATGAGTTTGTAAATAATTTTCAAACCACTTTACTTACATAATTAAATATGGAAGAATAATATCTATATCATAAATGAAATTTTCGGGAACTATAAGGTATCCTCATAACTTGTACTAAACTAATAAATGTTATTTGATATTTGAAACCTGGCAAAAGTTTCCATTTCTTAATGCATACTGGCCTAAAAGACTAAAAGCATGCTAGATACATTTTATACATTTAATATAAATTCCTGAAAAACATAAAACGACTGGCTAATAATTACAAAAAATAATATCTAAAATGTTGTATATTTATTTTCAGTTAAATAAACTCTTAAAAGTATTAAATTATTGTAAGTTAATATTTCAGACTAGCAATTTTCAAAAATTTAATAAATTGAAAATTTTTCAATTATAATACCATCACCATTGTAGCTCAAAAGCTAAAAATGCAAAAAAAACAAGACAAAATTCTTTAAAAAGTACACACATTTTTGTCTCGAAAACATTTGAATCCTTATAATCTTCTGGGATTTTCAAATACCCGAAATTTAGCGGCCATCTTGGAGTGGGAAGTGGAAATGAACTATTATTTAAATCTAGGCAGTAAATTTTAATATTATAAAGTTGGTACCTGATAAGATATACCTATATACAGTGTTACCAATGTGTGAGTAATTTTAAAGTGTGTCGTGTGTCAGTAATTTGTAAGCAATTGAAAGTTTTGAGGAATTTTGGGAAAAATTTAAAAATTTTGAATTGTAAATAGATAGATAGATCGTCTAAAAAGATGTAGAAAAACTGAAAAGGTCTTATCGGATTTATGGAGCTTACGAATTAATTTTTTGTACTTTTTTTTATAGAAAATCGAAGAATTTTAGTAATATTGTTGAGGAATAACTCAAGTATTATTGTATGTTACGAGACGGCGCGGCAGTCGAATTATTCACCAGTATACGGAAGATTAATATAGGATAACTTATCAAAAACAAATAAACTAAATTAATTATCCTTTCCTACTTACTTACCTATACATTACTGTTACTATTATTTTCACTTAGGAACTTAGAGGATGTACGATAATCATTATGTTAGAAAGCAGCAAACACAATTATAACAAAAAGTACGATAATTACTAATTAAATAATAATTAGGAATAATATATGAATTACATATTAAAATAATAGTTACTATGGAAAGCACAGGTCGGTCTACAGAACTTTTGATGGTATGTTATTTTCTTAATTTAAAATTAAGTTTTATTCCAATAAATGAAATACAATCGTATAGAACAATCCACCGAATAACTTCGATGTTGTTTAAAACTTCAAATGTTCGAGTTACGAAAAAGCGGGAAAATACTTTTCTAAATTTAATTTGATATTTTTAACCAGTAATATAATAAGTAAATAGAAATTATATCTTACTATCATCGCTTTTATATTTAAAAAAATAACTGATTGTAACGCAGTAGGCGGCAACTTAGTATCACGGGATATGAAACCATGGTTCTGATACCACGTTAAATTATTGATTTTGACCTATAACCTTTATTGCGTCCAGCAACAGATATACAGTCTTTTTACCAACGTCAATGAACCTGTCTTCCGATAATAACGTTCTTTCTAATTACAGGAAACTAACAAGTCTTAAAACTAATTACATAATTTGTTTCCCCAAATTAGATTAAAATTTTTGCCTCAGTTGTAAAAAAGTTGTTCGAGTTTCAAAAGATACAAGTGTAGATGTTTTTGTATTTTATTGTATCTAGTAATGAAAATAATGTACAAGTTTGGCTATTTTTCCTTATTTGTCTGAAGAAATACTTAATTGATTAGATAGTTACTATAAACAATATTGCAAGTGTAAAATGTAAGCTAAGTAGCTAGATAAAATGTATTTACAGTCTACGATACCTACCTATGTTTCTGGTAGTTAGAAGTACATGCAACAAAACATAATATATATGTATGTAATCCGTTTTGTATTTAGTAACTTCTGTTAAATAAATTTTAAAACGAATTTTTATGTCAATTTTAGGCTTCTATACAACGTATAGGATGAAGCCTTATGATCTAGCTCCGTGTCCGTCTGTCCGTCTGTCCGTCTGTCCGCATAATTCAAAACCAATCAGAACGCACGTTCTTAAAACAATTTTACTTCATATAGAATATTTTTAGATTGGTATTAATTATTCAGATTATTTACATATATATTTTTTAATCCGATATTCTTATTTTGTATTTTTAGAGTAGGTATTTTACGTGTTTCTAATACGGTATTCGGTACGTGTTTCGGGTATTTTAATATTTCATTATGAATTGTGTTTTATTTGTGGTTTGTAAATTGCAAATATCTATATATATAAAAATGGATGTATGTATGTATGTAGGTATGTATGTTCCTTATAGACTCCTAGACCGCTTGACCAATCTTTATGAAATTTGGTGTATAAGCTAATTACGATGCTGCGAAGAAGATAGGCTACTTTAGAACGGCTTTCAGCAAACTTTAATAAAATATGTGGCAAATAGTGCCTATTCATCGGATCAACAGATCGACGGATCAACGGATCGACGGATCGACGGATCAACGGATCGACGGATCAACGGATAATTGGATTAATTTTCCTATATAGGACATTACCCTTTCAATACAAATGTAAAAGTTTCTGTGAACATAGAGACTACTTTGTTAGATTGTTAAACTCATCTTAGATAAAATACATTCAATGCCACCAAAAAAAGCAGCTGTTGGAAATAAATCATCAAAGGCTAAGAAACTCAGGGAAAAAAGAGCTGCTGAAACGGAGGAAAAACGTGAAGCTCGGCTTTCACAAAACCGCAATAGAGCTTCAACGTCTAAAGCTGCTGAAACGGAAGAAGAACGTGAAGCTCGGCTTTCACAAAACCGCAATAGAGCTTCAACGTCTAGAGCTGCTGAAACGGAGGAAGAACGTGAAGCTCGGCTTTCACAAAACCGCAATAGAGCTTCAACATCTAGAGCTGCTGAAACGGAGGGAGAACGTGAAGCTCGGCTTGAACAAAACCGCGACAGAGCTTCTGCGTCTAGAGCTGCTGAAATGCCCCAACAACGTATCGGACGACTTGATGCCAACCGCTTACGGTTGGCTCGATTAAGACAAACATTGGATTTAACCTTGCAAGCATTTCATTACGACAAAGATTACGATTACAGAAATCACAGGGATGTAGTAGTAATAGGACCAATGAATATAGTTTGCTTGCATTGTCGTGTTTTGAAGTTCGCTAAGGAATCACCAGGAATGTGTTGTTCGAACGGCAAAGTTGTTTTGGCACCGCTGATTGATCCACCTGAGCCACTTCTGAGTTACCTTACTGGCACCACTCCAATTTTAAAACACTTCCTGCAAAACATTCGCAAGTACAATTCATGCTTTCAAATGACTTCATTCGTGGCAACAAACATTGTTTACGACACCGGTTACATTCAAAGTGCAAGGCCAAATATATCACCAAATCGGTTTGTTCCTCCCAGTACCGCTACAAAATCCAAATTTTGATCGCACTACAAATGAGATTTCGTTTCCGCCCAATTTTTGTCAAATGCAGCCGAACATTCAAGCTGTTGTAAACAAGGTTTTCCAAGATTTAACGAGCAACTACAAAAATCCTGATTGGCTGTGCGAACGTGCAATTTTAGCCCCCAAAAATGACGATGTGAACAAGCTGAATGAACAAATTCAATTGAAATTGCCCGGACAATCAGTCAAATACAAATCAATAGATACACTGATGGAGCAATAACAAGCAGTCAATTATCCTACCGAATTTCTAAATTCACTAGAGCCACCTGGAATGCCACCACACACATTGAGAATGAAAGTTGGGTCACCGGTTATACTCATTAGAAACTTGAACGCGCCAAAACTGTGCAACGGAACCAGACTGGCCATAAAAAAAATGACACCAAATTTGAACGAGGCAACAATCATCAGTGGCAAATTCAAAGGGGCAGATGTGTTGATTCCCCGCATATCGATGATTACCAAAGATTTACCATTCCAGTTCAAGCGGCTTCAATTCCCCTTGCGTCTTGCCTTCGCGATTACAATCAACAAAGCACAAGGGCAATCATTAACTATTGCGGGCTTGAATTTGGAGAATTCGTGTTTTTCACACGGCCAATTGTATGTTGCTTGCTCCCGAGTTGGCACACCAAAAAATTTGTACATTTATTCACCGAATGGAACTACCAAAAATATTGTGTATCCTTTAGCATTACGATAAAATAATAATAGACAACGTCCGTTGGGTCAGCTATAATAAATATACCTACAGAGTGTACCTAAATATTGCTACATTGGTTTAAATAAATATATAAATTTTATCATCCATTCTCTACCCGTTTTAATTCTTTTTCAGAATGTTGCTGCACGAAGTCCAAGAGCCTACATCAAAATACTTCAGGCATAAACAAAGCGTTTTATTTTTAATAACACCCCGAGTGAAGCCGGGTATCCATAACTATATATAGATAGACAAAAGAAAAACCAAAATTACTGTTTATTGTGTGTACGCATTGCTGAAGTCCGTTCGTATGAAACAAACGAGTAACGGAAAGCAAGATTGGAAAACGTTCAAGTACGTAGACTAATGCAAAGTATTTTATTTTTAAAGAGACCCCGGGCGAAGCCGGGTATCCAGCTATAATTTATATGGCAGAACGTTCGCCGAGTCACTTGGTATATTAATTCTGAGGCGGTACGATGTTCTAGAATTTTACAAATAATTTATATGGTTCAAGTTCTGAGGCGATACGAAGTTCGCCGGGTCAGCTAGTTTAACCATACAATTGGTGCATGTGCAACTGTAATGTTGATTTACGAATTCCTGTATTGAATTGATCTATGAGAATGTGTGTATCACTGTTTATGTTCTTGTAATCAAAAATTTTGTTGAATTTTAAGACAAGAATAATTTATTACAGAATATTGATTTTACTGATAGAAAGCTTTGAAATTCTGAAGAAATATAATCCTTTCAATTATTTTTGAATTATGGACATGATTATTGAAGATTCACCAATTGTAAGTACATAATTAACTATATTTTCTATTTTGTTTTAATGCAAATTTTGAATGTTCTGATTTTCCCGCTAAATAGTTGACGTTACGCCCACTAGATTGCGATTTTTAGTGCAGTTTTATATCTTCACAATAAAATTGGTATTGTTGAATATGATTAATTTTTCAATTAATAATTGATTTGAATATTAAAATTTATAATAGTAGAATTAGAAAATCAAGGGAATTTAAAATAATTTTAATGCGGCTACAGATGGGTGTAGTATCTGTTAAAAATAAATTTCCCATTTTATATTGGAAATTTTTTAAAGTAAAATTTTAATTTGGAAATTAAATTTGAATTATTACTAAGCCGAGGAATAAATTAATGAAAATTTAATTTTTAAGTTTTTTTTATGGATTTTTTTGGAAAATCGTTTTGGAAAAATTTTTGGTAATTAGAAAATATTAGTACCTACAATACGTTGAACACGCAAAGCAAAAATTTAAAGAAAGAATTAAAGAACAAGGTCTCAATACAAATTTTAGTAAACAATCTTTTTGAAACTGAATATAAAAATTCCCATGAAAATAACAGTAAATTTAGTGCCAAAAAAGCAAAAAATGTTATAATACTATAGAGTTTCGAAACTATATAAAAAGCGAAGATAAAAGGTTATCGCAATCTTGCCAGTATAAATTAAAATTTAAAAAATTAAACACAATTAAGTAAGAGCGGCAGACACACACTGCTTCATCGACTATCAAGCCATCATACCACGTATGTGTTTCTGACTCATTAGTCGTTATCAGTGCCGCATACTTTGCTGAAAAACACTTAATTGTGTGCACTTAAATAGCTGTGGTCTGTGTTCTTCAGACTAATAAGTGTTTTTCAACAAAGTATGCGGCACTGATGACGACTAATGAGTCAGAAACACATACGTGGTATGATGGCTTGATAGTCGATGAAGCAGTGTGTGTCTGCCGCTCTTACTTAATTGTGTTTAATTTTTTAAATTATATAAAAAGCTAAAATCATGTTTGTTTTTTTAATATTAAATCCGAATTTTCATCTTTTTTTTTCTGCTTGAGTTATAAAAATCTGTTTTTCTAATTATGTTTCAAAAAGTCTTACTTTGTGATATTCAAAAGTGTGTGGAAAAGTACTACTTTTCCGCACACTGTGCGGAAAAGTAGTTTTTTTCCGCACACTTCCAAAAGTATGCGGGAAAGAAAGAAATAGTCAGAAACACAAATCTGCTTTATTTATAATAAACATTAACCGTTACATTTGAACAATTATTAAATGTGTTCACAGCACCCGGATCAATCTTCTCGTTGCTCAAAGTAAGCAAGTAAAACATCTTCCGTGATGCTTTTCACTCGCTTTTCTTTGCACCACGTGTCGAATTGCAAATATGCTTTTTCATACTTGCTTCTTGATTTCTGTGGGATTAGAGCTTGAATCGCCAATGCCGCAGATTCCTCAACATCCGAACATTCCGACATATCAGAAGACATTTTTTCTAAAAACACAAATTGTAAAACTATAAATTAAAAAAAACGTGTGTTCACTAACCTCTTCCCTTTGTAACTGGCACTTGAAATAATTTTTAAAAAAACGTGTGTTCACTAACCTATTCAATTTGTAACTGCCACCTTAAACCTGATATTGTGATATTACTAACTAACTAACTAACCACAGCGTGGGTACCAACCGCACCCACGGTTGGTACCAAAAAAATTTAAATTTTAAGTATGTTTCTATTTTCATAAAGTATTTTTTAGTAAATTCATTTTAATTTAGGTATAAAAAGTATGTTATCGGTTCTTTTTGAAACATAATTAGAAAAAATATTGTTCGATACGCGTGAAAAACTATCTATTTCCATTCTCGGCTTCGGTTTACGATCTCGGCCTTCGGCCTCGATCGTAAAACTTCGCCTTGAATGGAAATATGTTAGTTTTCCTAACTTGTATCGAAAATATCTATTTCTTCATTCTTTTTTACTATAAAAAAGAAAAAAAGATAAATATTCGGATTTAATATTAAAAATACAAAAATATTTTTCACTGTTCACGGTTTCGATGAGATTCTACTGTATAATTATACTAAACGAAAAATTAGCATTTAACAAACACAAAATAAGCATAATTGCCACCAAATTTATTCAGAAAACGACAAAATTGAAAAAGAGAAAATTACTCGATCCCAGAAATTAAACAAGCTGATGCATCCTAAAAAACCTTAAACGTGTATTCTACTACATATCTAAATTTATATATTAAATGCTTTGTACTTTTTCACACGTACGAATTCAAGTACAAATATCAGAAATGATTACAAATATATGCGGCGCCTACCTGTTAAAGGTAGGACAGCTGCCTTACCCCAGTAGACAGCCTCTTATACTTAAAAGCCTATGCTTTCGTTTAAACCAAAATAATGTGTGAATGAATACTCTAATAGTTTAAATCAGTGGCAAAACAAGGCAGATATGGGCCTGTGTTTCCGACTCAAATCGGGCCCCCAAATTATTATTTTCAAAAAATTATTATCTATTTAATACATTGATGTTTCCAATATTTACTGCTATAAATCACAAAAAAGACCATCAATATCATTAAATTATTTTATTTTTCTGGTCGTGAGAAAGCCGGGTCTTTTTAATGTCCGGGCCCTTGTTTGATCGAACACATCGATAGTTACGCCACTGATTTAAACAGTATAATTTGTTGAGTCTGGCTCGTAGCCAGGGCACCTAGGGGCACGTGCCCCCCCCTCCTGAAATGTTGAAAAAAACATTTCTTTGTGTTTTCCCGGAAGGGAAACCCCCGAAAATGTTACTTTTTACGAGTGTCCCCCCTTCCCGAAATGAAACCCTGGCTAAAGGCCTATGTTGTGTAGTTGATCTGTTGATCCAAAAATAGTACCTACAACCGGATTATTCGATTTAAAAACCTGAATTTTTAAAATAGAAATTCTTATTATTAACTTCGAAACCAAATGGTTAGCTATACAGAAGCCTAGAAACTGCGGTCCTTGTTTTATTATTATAATTAATAAATTAAGATTTAATTTTTATCTAAGAAATTATTGTTTTAATTTTCAGAACCAAAATATACGTAAGAATTTTCTTGAAATGGACGCGGACGGCAGCAACTCAGTCGATTTTGATAAATTGCCTATAAGGCAGGAAAAACGTTCTATTTTGTCAACAGTGCAAAATTTTCACGATAAGATAAAGAAAACCACAAGCAGCAATACCAAAACTATACAGACTTCGAAAAGCTTTCTACTTTATGCATTAACAGTCGCTTATTTTGCTTGGGCAACGTATCATTTTATTGATCAACAAGGTAAATAATTATACATTTTATTATAATATCTACTACGTAGGTATATAGGTATATACTATGCAAATTGTGCTCTATGGTCAAGGGTGCGGGTAAATTGTGTCCCATCCGCAACATGATCGGATCGGTCAGATCTGCTAATATAAATCTTCTTCTGCACGAAGGTTTAACATATTCTGGTCATTTTACAATACATATTAAAATATTTATACGTTTTTTTTATTGATTTTTTAAAGTTAATGCCTCTTGAAAATTTAATTTTAGTTTGTGTTGTTAACAGGTTCTTCCAAAATTAAATATTGAATTTCCTAAATAATATTATAAATGAGTTTTTAAAGTGAGTTTTAAGCAGGGGAGGACTGACGGGGAGGGGGTTGTTTGTAGTTTTTGATATAGAGTTTTTCCCCTTCATCTGACGCAAAATAACCTTGAAACTATAATAAAGCCCTAGCTGTAAACTTTCAAACTTGATCCTTTTTGTCAGAAATTGCTAAATTGTAAAAAAATCAAAAAACATTAAGTTAGAAAGCTTTCAGCCAGGGCTCTAATGTAGTTACAAAGCTATTCCATACATATTAAGATCTGCAGATAATTGAGTCTATTGCATTTATCTGTAAACTACTCTTGCGTCATAAGAACAAGAGTCCTATAAAGGGTTATATAGCACTAGATAAACTAAAACACCAATATTTTATGCTTTTGCGCAGAATATTATCTACTTTAATTTTAATAAGATCTATTGTGAGTCGAATCCGGTCGTTTCGACGCGACCGTTTTGAAGCGACCGTTTTGACGCGACCGTTTCGACGCTACCGTTTTGACGCCAGCACCTTGTAATACCGGAATGTTTCGACATGGAAAATATCTAATATTTTTTATCAAAACCGTCACCAAAGGTGCGAAAACATAGGTCTGTTCTGTACGTTAGAGTAGGTTTAACTTATTTTTTTTTTAACAAAACCCTCATTAAAAATTAGATCTGTGAGAAGACCCAGGTTTCTTCTGGAAGTTAGAGTGGGTTAATCGTGCTGCGTCGAAACTAACTAAAACTTGGTTTTTTTTAAACCAAGGATCTGTCCGCAGGTTGCTGTTACAAAACGATATTCACGTTTTCAACGAGTTTCACCTTTTTCGAGTTCTACCTTTGGCGAGTTCTTTCGGTCTTCAGGGATATTTTTAATTAGTTTAGTTTTTGTCAAATCAGCTCGGGGCGCCCGGAGCTTAGGGGACCGGAGCGTAGGGTAGCACAGAGTCGAATTTGACAAAGACAACTGTTAGCTTCGTTGGTTTGAAAGTTCGAAAAGCTGCTTTCGAAACGCAACTAGGCTAGAATGCAGAAATCCAGTCATAAAAATCTGCTTTGAAAGGCTCCTTAGTGAGCGAAATGTGGGGGTGGTCGCTAAAATAAAACACTTGTTTTGTTGCACTATATTTATTGACCGAAAGAATGGTTGTTTAGTATTGCTGCAATCACTGAATCTTATTGTCATCGATACGTGTAATTCGAATGACTGCAGGGTTTTACACAAATAACTGTTACAATTATAAGAAGGTTCGGGCTTCGTTACAAAGGGAGTATGAACGATAGAGCGGTATGAATAGCTCGAGTACTTGGTTGCTACTACTGAGGTGGTCATGCGTTCAATACAATTGCAGGGATGAACAAATATGACAGGGGCGTACTAAGTAAAAGAAAGAATTGTTGGCGGCAATTTTGAAAAAGTGTAAACATAATAAATAAACATATTGCAATTCTAAACATAGCCCGCGGGTTGAAATAGCATATTTCAAAAATACTTAAAACTAATATCAAATGGGTTAAATGATTCAAAATAAGTGCAAAGAAATTAGAATTGTACAAGATTATAAAAAAAATGAAACATAAAACATGAATTCTAAACTAAGACCTAAGAAAAAGCATGTAACATAAATATGAATTCTAAACTAAGACCTAAGAAAAAACACATATAACATAAATAGAAATTCGATAAAGTAAAAACAAGTAATGTTCTAAAACGAAAACGACAATCACTGCAGCTTTTAGGAAAGCTTATCACAAAAAAAGGCTCTATGAAATTCACAACACTTCCGAACTAGGTAGTGGGCAAAGCTTTGAAAAAGCTCTCTTCAAGATGCCGGTAGTTGTTTGAAGTGTAGCGACTCGATTGATGCCATCGACACCAGGATGTACCTTGATGACTCGACCAAGTTTCCACTTGAGCGGCGGTAAGTTGTCTTCCTTAATGAGGACTAGAGAATCGTTGGTTAAGTCGGAATGATGTGCCTTCCATTTAACCCGTTGCTGTAGCTCAGAAATGTATTCCTTGCTCCAGCGTTTCCATAGATGTTGTAAGTGCCTTTGGATTGTCTGAAATTGATCCAAACGGTTTTCCGCTATGAGCGTGACATCTGGATCCGGAAGTGCAGATAGGGAGCGTCCAACCAAAAGGTGTCCTGGGGTTAACGGTTGCAAGTCGTTGGGATCAGAGGACAGTGGGGAAATAGGACGAGAATTAAGGACGGATTCTACTTGGTAAAGCAAAGTACAAAATTCTTCATACGTGAAAACATGATTACCAATGACTCTTTTTAAGTGTGATTTACACGACTTAATGCCAGCTTCCCAGAGTCCGCCAAAATGGGGGCTGTGGGCAGCAGGAATGAAGTTCCAGTTTATTCCTTGATTGGCCACAAGTTCAGAAATATTTGATTCGTTTATCTTTAAAAATTTACCTAGTTCGAGCAACTGATGGTTAGCTCCTACAAAATTTGTGCCGTTATCGGAGTAAATTTGAAGTTGAAGCGATAAATCGTTTCAACGATAGCATAAATAGTTCAGTTGACAAACCGGTAACTAGTTCGAGATGCACAGCCTTGGTAGCAAAACAAACATACAAACAAAGATATGATTTGGTGATCTTTGAGCCACGACCTTTACGATCCTTAATAAGTATAGGACCAGCATAGTCAATACCAGTGTGAAAGAAAGGAAAGGTAGATTGAATGCGAGCTGCAGGTAAGTTTCCCATAATAGGTTGAGTTACCTTAGGTGAAACGCGAAAGCAAGTGACACATTGATGCACAGTTTGTTTGACTAAGTTTCTACCGGAAGTGATCCAAAATCTGTCACGTAAAGTAGACAGTAAGAGCTGAGGACCTGCGTGAAGCATTCTAAGATGTTCACGCGCCACTAAATGTTTAGATAAGTGGTGCTTTCCAGATAATATAAGCGGATGGATTTTATCATGTGAGTAAAAAGAATTGCTAAGTCGTCCGCCTACACGCATTAAACCATTAGAGTCGATAAAAGGATTGAAACTGATTAACGATGAAGATGATTTCAAAGGTAATCCCTTCTTGATTAGTTTAACTTCTGTGCGGAACGACTCGAATTGTGAAATTTTTATCAACAAGTTAAAAGAAGTTTTAATTTCCATAGCTGTTAAAGGACCGCAAATACGTTCTTCCCTGTGCATAGAACAATTTTTCCTAAAACGCAGACAATAAGCTACAATTCTTTCAAGCTTTGTCAGGTTGGAGTAGTTTTCAAATTTGAGTGAGTCTTGCACAGTAGTAGCGAAAGTTTGAGATTCCTTTTTAAATTCCGGTAGTTCGGTAGGGCAAAATTTGGGATTTGGCCATAAATTTTCATTCTCAAGAAGCCACGATGGACCGTTCCACCATAAGACGGAATCCTTTAGTACTTGAGGAGTAGTTCTTCTTGAAAGGAGATCGGCAGGATTGAATTTTGTCGGAACATGGCGCCATACTGCATCCAAAGTGAGATCTTGGATGTCAGCAACACGATTGCAAACAAAGGTTTTAAGTAAATTGGGGCTGGTTTTTAGCCATCCTAGCACGATAGTGGAATCTGACCATAAAAAGCATGAGGATGTTTTCAAAATTAGAGATTTTTTAACTTGAACTAACAGTTTGCTTAAAAGCAAAGCTCCACAAAGTTCCAATTTCGGTATCGTAGTTGGCCTTAAGGGTGCAACTTTAGACTTGGCACATAATAGGTTGACAAAAATCTCGTTGTTGTTGCTAACTGAACGAAGATATACGCAGGCGCCATAACCGTTAATAGAGGCGTCGCAAAAGCCATGGATTTGAACATCCGTAGGACTTGCGCAAGTAACGTGCCTTGGAATTTTGAGCTCATTTAAGTTGGAAATTTCGGTACGATAAGAGAGCCATTTCGTTTCAATTTCGTTTGGAACGACATCATCCCAACCAAGTTTTTCTAGCCACAATTTTTGCATAAAAGTCTTAGCCACAAAGGTGCAAGGCGTAAGTAGGCCGAGTGGATCAAAGATTTGAGCTATTTCGGACAACATTTGGCGCTTAGTGATTTTTTCATTAGAAAGGTCGGAAATTGAAAACATGAAATGGTCGGTTTGGAAAAACCAAGTTAATCCTAAAGTGCGTGAGGATTCGCGGTCTCCAAATTCAAGAATGCCTGGATGAACGTCGACGTCTGGAATATCAACCAATACTTCAGGATTGTTGGAAATCCATTTGCGAAGTTTGAAACATCCAGATTTTAATGTGTTAGATAATTTTATGCAAAGTTTTTTAGCATCATCAATGCTATCTGCACCGCTAAGCAGATCGTCAACATAAAAATCCTTTTTAATGATTTCAGATATTTCTGGCAAAGAGCGTTCGCAATCGATGCCTACCTGTATTAAGGAACGTATAGCGAGATATGAAGCCGATGCGGTGCCATAAGTAACGGTGTTTAAGTTGTATATTTGTATGGGATCGGTAGGTGCAAATCTCCATAAAATTCTTTGCAAAACACGTTGTTTGGGTTCGATAAGAATTTGCCTATACATTTTCTCAATGTCGGCTGCTATTGCGTAAGTGTGTTGACGAAAACGCATGAGAACGGTAAATAAATCGGATTGGATCGTAGGGCCAATCATTTGTAAACTGTTTAATGAATGTCCTGTAGTGGTGGAAGAGGATCCATTGAAAACTACGCGAAGTTTAGTAGTTAAACTATCTAATTTTTGTACTCCGTGATGCGGAAGATAATAAGCGGGATTGATTTTACTGTTGTCCAAAGACATGTGACCCAAGTCTAAATATTCCTGTATAAAGTTAGAATAACTTATTTGTAAGTCAGGATTGGTTTGTAATCGCCGTTCCAGAGAAAGGAATCTTTTTTGAGCGGTAGAAAAAGAATCTCCCAAAACCGTGGGAGGTTCCTTAAAGGGAATCGATACAATAAATCGCCCGTTGGCGTCGCGATGAGTGTTGGCAATGTAGTGAGCTTCGCAAGCATTTTCTTCCGACGATAATACCTTTTCAGTAGGGTAATTGTCAATTTCCCAAAATCGCGTTAACTGATTTTGTAGATCATTGGAAATGCTGAGGTGGCATTGAACTTGGTTGTTCAAATGCGAGCCGGTAGGACCTGAAATAATCCAACCAAGATAAGTTTTCTGTAAAATTGGTAAGCCGATACCTAATTTTATTTGACCAATACAAAGTAGTTCGAAAAATAATGGAGAACCTATGAGGATGTCAATTTCTCCGGATTTCTCAAAGTTGGGATCGGATAAATAAATGTCTTGCGGTATTTCGAAATTGTTCAGCTTCATACTAAAGCTCGGAACGCTACCTGTTATCTGATCTAAAACGAGACACGATAATTTGATTCTAAAGTTTGAATGGTTTGCATGCAGTTCTAAATCGCATTTGGATTTTATTTGAGTATTGGAGCTGTTCAAACCAGAGACTGAAACGTTAGCACTTGTAGTGCTCAAATTGAATTTATTACAAATATTTGTTTTTATGAAATTAGATTGTGAGCCTGAATCCAATAATATTCTCACAGTATGGTAATTTCCTAAAGAGTCCTTTAGCTTAGCGGTAGCTGTAGGTAGCAAAACTTGTGTGGTTGTTGAACAGAATGCAGATACAACTTGTGTTATTACATCGATATGAGGATCTGGAATTACTGCAGGAACTGCGGTAACTGGTTCGGCAGAATTTAATTTACGAGACGATATGTGGAGCAAGGTGTGATGCTTTGAATTGCATAATCTACATGTATACTTGGAGGTACACTGCGGTTGAAAGTGATTACGTGACAAACAATTAAAACAAGCTTTTAGTTCTTTTACCTTTTCAGATCTTTGATCTGCTGTGAGGTCCGTGAATTGTTCACATCGGCTGATACTATGCTCGCCGTTGCAAAGTATGCAAGACGGATTGGTAGTTACAAATGATTTTGAGTGATATTTAGGTTTGTCGTGAGTTGGTTTAACTATTTGCCTTCTTTCGATATTTTCTAATAAATTAGAGTGATTAGTGAGAAAATCTTTAAACTCTTGTAGGGTAGGCATTTCTGTGGTGCTTTTATTTAAGCTGTATTCCCACTGCTTTATTGTTGAAAAATGCAATTTGTTCGAGATAAGATACACAATAAGAGTGTCGAAAAGTTTGTCGGTAGTCGAGAGAGATTTCAGGGCAGAGACATGTTTGGATAAAGTATCATTAATTTTTCTTAAATCGCGAGATGATTCTTTCTGTTGAACTTCAAGTTCGATAATCGAATTTAAGTGATTTTTGATAATTAATCTGGGTTGATCAAATCGTGCAATCAATGTGTCCCAAGCTATGCTGTAGTTTTCGGCCGTGAAACTCAGAGAAGTTATCACATCTGTGGCTGCGCCCGTTAAACTCGCTTTAGGTAGTGGAGTTTTTGTACCTCATTTAATTGATCATTTTCATGAATTAAGCTTAAGAAAATGTTTTTGAATTCTAACCAAGATTGTGATTCTCCGTTGAACTTAGTTAGGTTTATTTTCGGTAAACTTATGAATGATTTTTGTAAATTATGATTTTGGTTCAATAATCGATTCTGATTGATATTATTTAACTGATTAATTATTGCGCTAGAGTGCGGTACGGTTAAAGCATTTGAATTAATAGAATTGTGGTGGTTCGAACCTACATTTGAGTGAGCTGAACTGTGGACGGAACCATTTGGAGAACTTCGCCCTGACATATTAATTTTATGCGTATGAATGTTAATTAAATCTTTAGCGATACTAATTTGTTCGTAATAAGTGTCTTCAAATGTTTGTAAATGTACGTCTTCAAACAATAAGTCATTTTCATCCAGCGTTTCGATAATTTGAAAGTGAATAATTTCAAATTCTTTTAATAACGGCAAAATATTTTCTAATCTTATTTTTAATGATTCGATAAATTGACTAGGAACGATAGGTGAAGATTCAATTAAATCTTTATTTTTGGTCATGAAAGTTTCAAATCGAGTTAAATTTCTTTTCAATTGTGCTCTGGCTTTCTTTAATTGATCCATGGTTATAAAAATGATTGATAATTGGATCGATAATGTAAATAAATGCAAATATTGACTTGAAAAATGTCAATTTTTAAATGTAAACAACGTATTTTAAATTTGATTTGTAAATAGAAAACTGTAATATTGATTTTAGATCGATAAAATAAAAGGCAACTGTAATGCCGATAAATTGCGTGCACTTTGCTAAACCAAGCAGGAACCTGTAAAGGAATTTAAGTAGGGATGCAATTTTTACCCGTGGTTGGCTTCGCTTGTAGTACGAACCCTGTGAGAGGCTAGAAAAATGGACGGCTGCCGTTGTGGATATTACCCTGTTTGGAGGCTTTAAATGGCGGCGGCTTCACTTTGGTTTTGGCGGCAATAGGATTTTTAATTTTAATTAGTCGACCGTTTTCACAAACGTTCACTTGGGAATCAATTTGCTAATTGCTCGATCTCGTAATTAAAATACCTGTAATGCTGATGCTTCGGTAATCGGGAATATTACCATGAACTGTTGATTTCCTTGGTCGCTGGAAATCCGGAACTCGAAGGACCAAATGTTAGCTTCGTTGGTTTGAAAGTTCGAAAAGCTGCTTTCGAAACGCAACTAGGCTAGAATGCAGAAATCCAGTCATAAAAATCTGCTTTGAAAGGCTCCTTAGTGAGCGAAATGTGGGGGTGGTCGCTAAAATAAAACACTTGTTTTGTTGCACTATATTTATTGACCGAAAGAATGGTTGTTTAGTATTGCTGCAATCACTGAATCTTATTGTCATCGATACGTGTAATTCGAATGACTGCAGGGTTTTACACAAATAACTGTTACAATTATAAGAAGGTTCGGGCTTCGTTACAAAGGGAGTATGAACGATAGAGCGGTATGAATAGCTCGAGTACTTGGTTGCTACTACTGAGGTGGTCATGCGTTCAATACAATTGCAGGGATGAACAAATATGACAGGGGCGTACTAAGTAAAAGAAAGAATTGTTGGCGGCAATTTTGAAAAAGTGTAAACATAATAAATAAACATATTGCAATTCTAAACAACAACCATGGCAATACACGGATCCATCATAAAAAATAATTCTGCGGTTTTTAAAATTAAATGCCAGCAGTAAGCTTTTAACTTATTAAATCGCCCCATTGTACTCCTACTAATTCTCACTAAGCTGACCCCGACTTTCATTAGCCAAATGCGGCGAAATGAAAAAGCGGCGAAATAAAATGGCGACGAAATGGGAAGCGGCAAAATATAAGGCGGCGAAATGGGGTGTATTCATAAGGGGACGTCCGCAGGTGGGTAAGGTGACATTAAACTGCACCTATCCATGAAACAGGTAGTAAAACAAAATGGTAAACTGCACTCTGAGCAAAAATGTTGCCACTAAGCTGGGTGGTAAACTGCACCATAACCAAATTACCCTTCAAAATAATCAATTATTAAAAGTAGCTGCGAATTCCGAACAAAGTAAAAGCAATTAAAAGGAATTATGTAAGCTGCACTACTGCAAACAGGGCCGTATTGAAACTAGATCTTCGGGGAGGGGTTTTCAAAAATTAAAAAAATAATTAATTAAATTAGAAAATTAATACGCTTTACATTCACACAATAATGTGACAATAATGATTGTGAAATAATCATTATCCCTGAGTCCTGCCCTCAAAATTAATACTTAAAATTTGTTATTGTGGGGGGGGGGCGATAATTCGAACTACTTTGGTAAGGGAGCGTCCATAAATTACGGAAGGACGATTTTTGTAATTTTTGACTCCCTCGTAAGGGTCCGTAAAATAACTGATAATAATTATCCACGTTCTAAGCTGGATCCGAGATTTGCCGTGGTTGCATTTGTCAAAACCGATCCCTCCGGACGCTCCGGGCCGTTTTGACAAACGCAATACTCGCTAAAAGTATCTATCTAGACCGGTCCTACTCGGCAAAGTGTGCTACCAGGAAGGGGGTGGATCTCCCTCGTTCACTTGTTGTAAATGTAATTCCTGATATTTGTAAGGTTCTCAAAATTTTCCGTATTCTCTGTTAAATCCAATGTTTTTTTCATTAATTATTCAAAAATTAAAACTTCCATAAGAAATGGAAGTTTTATAAAAGGATTATCTTATTACTTATGCACTTATGGGATTAAAAAATTTAATCGTATAACAAAAGATGGCAGTTTGGGGTGCAGTCCCAGCTTATTGACAACCGCTTTTCTCGAAGTGCAGTTTACCTTCTCCCGGTGGGTAGGTTTTAAGTAAATCTTGCTTAACCCCCTTGCCTCACAAAAGGACTCGCATAGATTACGTTAGCTTATTTTTTTTTACTTATCCACCAGCGTCGCGTCGGGACGAAATTTGTCCAATAAAGTGCGTCCCATGCCCACCTGGTATACATAGATCTTAAGTTTTGTGTTAGGTATTATCTAAGATCCGATTGGGATTGGGGACGCAATTTACCTGCACCTTTTTTTGGCCACTTTAGATCCTTTCAAAAATGGTGACTGCGGAAGGTAATTTGGAAGCGCCCCATCAAACAGCTGTTTTCAAATGTTAGTTAATAACAATTATTGAAATAGCCTAATTGTTATTGATTACTATAAGTATTATTATAAGTACTTCATATAAATAATATACCTACATGCAATAATATTTTTTATTCATTTATTATTAATGTTCCTGAGCAAGTTTAGTCGATATTAGGCAACCATTTGTACTTAGTTGTAGAATTAATTATAATTACATTTTTATTGTATTTCACTTTATTAAATTTTAGATAATATGATTTTATAATAAATTAAAAATTGATCTCTGTTTCAGGAGGTGATTTTCAAAATTCATTTTGTACCGGTTATGGCTTCTTAATGATCTTATTTATCTTCATAAATATAATTGTTATATATTATAAAATAATCAAACCCCTCACGAGATCTCATTTTATAAAATTAAAAATGTTAATTGCATCTCAAAAATTTTTTAAAAAAAGGTAAAAAATTGTTAAGTGTTATACAATCACATAGCAGTTTTGATTTCAGACTTACCAAGATCTGTATATATTCACTAATTTTAATTGTAATATTGGGGTACCTTATATATGACACACGTCATAATCCAATAAGGTTAATGTCTCTATCAGGACTTGTTGTATTCTTAGTTTTAGGTGTTTTGTTCAGCAAACATCCAAAACAGGTAAAAAGCCTTATTAATTATTTTACAAACAATTATCCTAATTCATTACGAGCTTTTAGATTGATTGGCATCCTGTTATATGGGGTTTAATTTTACAATTCACTTTTGGATTGTTAACATTAAGATGGGAAGTTGGAAGAAACGTTTTTGAATGTATTGGAAATAAAACAGTCACATTTTTAAGTTATGCTGACTACGGAGCTGCGTTTGTTTATGGAGATTTCTTAGTTTTAACAGAAGCTGTCTTTGTTTTTAAGGTTTAATAATATTTCAATGAATTATTTTACTTCTCTTTTAAACTTAAATTTTAAAGGAAAAAGTTTTTAGGTATTATCTACTGTGTACCTTCTGAGCTTAATTGTGAATGTACTTTATTATTATGGAATAATGCAGAATATGATTGCTGTCATTGGAGAATTTTTTGCAAATATCATGGGAACAACCATCTGTGAAAGTGTCAATTGTGCCGCAAATATATTTTTGTCAATGGTAAGTTCTTTATTAAAGTCCTGACAATTGTATAATATATTTTTGGACTTTTGTGTGTAGACTGAAGCTCCATTTCTGATAAAACCCTATTTAGAAAACCTAACCGAATCTGAACTTCACTCTGTTATGACAGCTGGATATGCTTCAGTTTCAGGTATTTGTTTAAATACAAACCTTAAAATTCTCATGATAATACACAAAATATTGAAAAACTATACAAGAGGCTTTTCTAGACAGGAAAGAAAAGACTAAAAAGGAAGGCATTCTAAGCAGGTATTTTGAAATTCAAGAAATAAATTTGAAATAAAAATAGGTAAACTTGAATTTTTTTACGTAAGAAGACCTTTAATTTCTGGTGTCGCAAAGAGTCTGGCGCTATTTAAAATTTTTAAGTTGGGGTTACTGAGGGCGAGGGGGTGAGTTTCAACGCAATGCAGTCTCTACTTTCATATCTAGAATAGCTTCTGTTACAGTTTTTCGATATTTTGTGTGTATCATATAGGTATTAACTTATATTTTAAAATAATTTTGTTCCAAAATCGAAGTTGAAACGCTTAATAATTTAAGATTCTGCATTATCTTTATTTTAAACAAATGTTTCAACATTTCAGGTACAGTATTAGCAGCATACATTTCTTTTGGAGCTGACCCTTCCCACTTAATTACTTCTAGTGTTATGTCTGCACCAGCAGCTTTATGCTATAGTAAATTAGTTTATCCAGAAACAGAAAAACCATTTGTAACAAAGAAAGTAATAAAACTTGCAAAATCGTAAGTTTCAAATACACCTTCGAATTTAAGTTAAACTGAAAATATTTTTAGAGAATATACCTCGGTGTTAGATGCAGCTAGTAAAGGTGCAATGTCTGCTTTAGAACTGGTTCTCGGCGTTTCTGCAAATCTCATTGCTTTCATATCGTTCGTATATTGTACTAACGGAGTTTTGTCTTGGATGGGAGAACTTGTGGGTAAATATTTTTTGACTCGTCTTAAACATTATTATTTATAATATTTTCGATTATCAGGCCATACTGGTGAATCAGCTTGGTCTGTGGACCGTTTTGTTGGATACATTTTTATGCCGTTTAGTTTTGTAATGGGAGTACCATGGAAAGAATGTCAAGTTGTGGGAAAGTTAATTGGAATTAAGAGCATAATTAACGAATTTGTTGCATTTAAAGCTATGGGAGAAGCTGAACTTACAGTAAGTAATGTTAATAAGTATTAACTCCCAAAAATCTTCTTTTTTTTTATTTTAGCCACGCGCAAAAATAATAGCAACTTATGCAATATGTGGCTTTTCTAATCCCAGCGCCATTGGAATTATGATTTCGGCCTTTAATTCTCTTGTACCATCACGAAGAGAAATTGTAATGAAGACAGCGGTAAGAGCATGCTTTGCAGGAATGATTGTGTGCTGTATGACAGCCTGTGTAGCTGGTCTTTTAGTTCCTTAAAATCATCGACTATTAAAATAGTGCAATTGGTATCGAGCATTTATTGCTCTATGTATATTATCTTACTATGCTAATAAATATATTTTAAGAAAATTATGTAAATGGAAAATAATTTCCATATTAATAATTTAACCTACCTATTCAAGTATTAAATAGACATTTACATAAAGATTCTTCTTGTAAGTCTTCATGCTTCACTGATATCCACTGATGCTGAACTATTAAATATATTTTAATTTTATTTTTAAATTATTGGATGGTTGGTGCTTGATTGTAACACCTACTTTCAGAAGTAGAGAAGAAAGATGTTCTGAAAACAAAATAACGTTGAAAATGAGAAAAACAAACTGCTCGTCACACCAAGTTGCCATGACTTTAATTTATAATATTTAGAGCCTGTCCTGATGTAATAACTAGCTTGAACTATTGCAGAAGCGATGGTCGTAGATCGCTCCTGTAAGTGATTGAAAATTTGTAACTTTTGTGTAATTCGAATATTACAAAACTTGAAACAACTCTAATTTTCTGGCTGCGGCTACGATTCGGTTAAATCGGTAAAAACACGTAATAAAATGCCGTCCATTCAGACTTCCTAGTGGGGCCGAATCAGACTTCTACATTAAGGCTGGATCTGAACGAGAAACTTGATCAAATTGGTCCTAATGGGATGCGAGACATGTATTATTTTAATTCTTTTTCCTTCAATGGTAAACTTTGGTGAGTTTTCAATTCTGTATCGATGGCACCTAAAATATGTATAATAATTAAAACATTGGCTATCAATTCAAACAGTACTTAATGTAAGATGTAATTCAACAGGAATTTAAGAAGATACTATAATATATCTACCACATATACAAGAACAGAAGGCCGTAATTTAAAAATCCCAAACCGTCACTTAAAGATGCCACCAATATCAGGTGATGCCACCAATACCAAGTCAGGTGGTAATGGTTCAGTTTGTATGGTACGAAGGCGTCCTGAGGCCACAAAGTAAAAAATAAATTTTAAGTGGCAATTGCAACTTACAATTGTCAATTTACACTTCGAAGTCGCAATTGATACTTCGAAGTAGCAATTAACGCCTGCGCAATAATACTTATTATATACTACAATAATATAGTAGTAATTATAAGTACGATTGCGCAGGCGTTAATTTCAACTTCGAAGTGTCAATTGTGACTTCTAAGTGTCAATTGCGACTTTTAAGTGCCAATTGCGACTTCAAAGTGTAAATTGACAATTGTAAGTCGCAATGGACACTTAAAATTTATTTTTTCAAATTATGTTTTAAAATGTGTCACTTTTTGACACTTAAAAGTGTGCGGAAAACTACTGCTTTTCCGCCCTAGTGCGGAAAAGTAAAAGTGTGCCGGAAAGAAAGAAAAAGTTCTAATCTACTTTATTTATAACTAACTGGATACCCGGCTTCGCCCGGGGTCTCATTAAAAATATAATACTTGGCTTTAGTCTGAGTACTCCAATGCTTTCCACCTTGAATGGAAAAATGTTAGTTTTCCTAACTTGCATCGAAAATATCTATTTTTACTTTGTGTAAGGTATACGGTTAAGCGCACGCATGAATCGGCATTAAAACAATGCAGATACCAGTTCTCTCCTTCTAAATCCATATTGTTGTAGTTCAGTACCAACTTAATAATTTTAGTACCAATACCAACCAAAATTTTGTATTGGTTATATCGAGGATACGAATAATATGTATATTCTGGCGTTAGTATAAGTCGTTTTTTCACGCAACCACTCGTCTATAACTGTTCTATTATATAAAACTAGCTGGAAAGCCCGTCCACGGACGGGCACCTAGACCCGATTGGTTGGAAACTCGATTGATGTGCAACTCGTCCCAGGGGGAGTACCGTCGTCGGTACTTTAATATTTTTTGGTTGGTAAAAAATCACACGCTGGAGCAGGAGCAGCAGCAGGAGCAGCAGCAGCGGGCTGGGATTTTATGTATTAAGATATGAAAGCTTTTATGCAACGTTTTTTAAGTTCCGATATACACAGAGAAAAATATCTGTTATTAATCCACTCAATTGTGCATAAAAAGTACGCAATTGTGTAACTTTGTTGCACAATTGTGTGGATTAGTAACACATATTATTTCTCTCTGTATAGGGAATTAGTTTCGTTTTCTATTTTATTGATTATCACAGTTATTAACTAAATAAGGTTTCGGCTTGAGCAAATAATACTGATGTTTGGAGACTGCGATCAGCATTACAATCGTTACTTCCCTATAAAGTGGTTTTAAATAGAATATTCTGGTGATGATCGGATAAACTAATCAAGTAATGTAGGAATAATGTTAGTTTATCTGTTTATCCGTTGATACAAAACTTCATACGAGAAACGATAATCCCTTTGTCTGATAATTTAATTAAATATTGATAAGATACAAAATTCAATCAAAATTTAAAAAACACCTGCCAATAATATCATCTTAAACGCAAACAATAAATGAAACAATCAAAATTCTACATTATCCAATCGACGGATCCTCACGAGACAGGTGTCCCGCGACGACGTATTCACATAAATTTTTACCGGCTAATCTCAAAATATTTCTATTTAATAAACTTTTACTGTAAATGAAATTTGGGATGCCAAAATTTTTTTGTTTTTTTTTGCACTGTGTTTTTTTCGACAGATCATAGTTAGGAATTTTTGATAGTTTGGAAATTTAGTTATGTAAATTAGTTAGTTAAATTAGTTAAATTATGAACAAAAATGTGTTTAATATAAAATACGTAATGGAGTATTGAAACGTAAAATCAGATTTTTTCCAATAGCCCTACTACTAGAATTTAAATCCTAATACTAGGATTTCACTTAAGGTACAAAAACTACAATTTCCAATTTGCAGTAACTTTTCGTGCAGAACGGTAAATCTGAAAGTAGCTGATCAGCAGAGCCGTAACCAGGGCGTGGCGAGAGAGGCGCCCACCACGGGCGCGAGCTAGTTAGTGGACGCCAAATTTTCAATTTTAAAACTAAATTTAAAAAATATACTAACATAATCAGTTTCGGCATAAATAGTAAATTTTTATGTAATATAATGCAAAATAGAAGTTAAGGTGCTTATTATTTTGTCACGTGTTCGGTCAAACCACATACTACATACAGGTGTAAAGTTCATAAAGTAATCAAAATACATAATTCGCTTTGTCAATAAAATTAAGCAAAAAACTTAGTTTTGAGTAAAATGCAATTTAAATTATAATTGCCATATACTCCCTCCCCTGTATTCATAAAAAAATACTTAAAGAGTGTTTTAAACCTATTTTAACTAAAACTAAAATCATTAAAGTTAAACAACCAATGAAAACCTTACAATGTAGACAAATGAACGTTTGTGATTGGTGTTTTATGACGCCTGCATTTTAAAGCTATTTTAAAGCTATTTTAACTTTCTAAAATTTTTATGAATACGGGTGTCTGTATATTTCTATATCTTTATATCCCGTTAATGAAAAGTACTACAAGTAAGTTCTTGGGTACCAATCGAAAGAGCATTCAAAATAAATTTAACTCTAGCAATAAAAAAAGTTGTCAATTTCTGACTTAAGCCATTTCCATCAAAAAGAGACCCTGCACTTGTTATAATCAATCTTAAAAAACTTACAATATAAAACAATCGTGACAATTTAATGATTAGACCAGAATTCATACCTTTAGTTTCAAATATTATTAGAAAAATAATTTACCTTTAGATACTCGACCACATAATAAATAAAATAGGATGAAACTTGAATAAATTTTATAACAAAGAAAGACTGGCTTGCTATATCAAGCACATGTTGACCGCTTCGCATCACTATTTTTTATCGTAATTTTTTATGTCTGTGGTAGTTCATCCAACGCTCACCACATCCTATACTAAAATTTTAAATAAGATATTTGGCGGTAAATTCAATTTGAATGTCAGGAAAATGTGACAGGGTGAATCTGCTATCTGCTTCTAATTCGAAGGATAAGAGACTTGTAAAATCTCGGTCAACATTTGCTTGTAAATGAGTATTGAAAATACAACTAAATAATCTAGTTTATGAATATTGATATATAAATGGAGTAAACTTTTTCGATAAAAAATATTGATCAACTTTGAAAATTTAGCTCTGAAAGAAAATTATAATTTAATTTGAATATTTTTACCATAAATTGTCTACCTAGAAGAACTTCGATTAAAAATTCAATTTTAAGACTTTTAGGGTAGACAAACGGTGCCATACAAAGGAAAAAATAATTAATCATTTAAAAACTTATTTTTTGTAATTGTATATTTGCAATTGCAGAATAAATATTTTAATGCTATTACAACTAATTATGCGTTTAATTAAGACAAAGATGACAATCTGTCAGATTTATTGGGTACTACTTGTAAAGTGAGCATAAATATACCTTTTATAGCAGTGATTATCTACTAATCGATTAAAAACTGAGATTTATTGCTATAAAATTAAACTCGCGTTAACGAACGAAAAGTCAAATTTTAAAATTTACTTGTTTTTTAAGAGAAATAATTAATAAGTTCTTGTAAACTTTGATCCATATATCGGGTTTTTACAATTACGACAATAATTTGTTATCTTTCGTTCTCGATTTTTTTCTTCAGTTTTTTGGTTTTGCCAAATTCTTAATAGACCCGCAAAACTTGACATAATAAAAATTAAACTAATCGATTAGGATTGATAATATAAAGTATTTTTGGATACTCAAAAATGTTGAAACCTGAGACCAAAGAGTGACAGTTTTGATAACAAAATAATATTTTTTTAGAAAACAAAACTTATCGCACTTGCCCCGCCCTTTTAATTTAGGGTAAAATATGGGGTGGAGGTTTCGTATATCATCGAAAGAATTAGATGCCTTCGAATCGATAAGAAAATGGTACCAAACCAAAATCGTCTTTTGTTTCCGTTGTTACGTTGTGTAGTATGGACTGCCTCGTCGATGCGATAAAAATACCGTTGCATTTTTTATTCAAATTTGGATATAAAAATTCATTTGTTCTTTTAAAGTAGCGTTTATGTAATACGTGTTGACAGTTTTTGAATAAATTTGTATTGTAAATCAAGTTGGTAGTTTATTTTGTGTTCCAATTTTCGCGGAACTGCACTGTTTTGGAGGTGTTGTCGGTCGGTGCATACTGTAGTTTTCGTTGATATTTTTGTAATGTTAACAAAGCCGTATAAAAAGCTTTCAATTATAAAATTGTGGTTAATTTAAGCATTAAAATTCAAAGGCCGGAAGTTAACTAAACGAAGTCACCTTGACATTTTATTTTAAAAATAACGTACAATTCGGTGCGTTATCAACTTATCGGTCAAAAATTGGCAAAGTCCAGTTGGCAAATTTTGTTATAATAATTATTTTAAATAATATGTATAATGAAACTTGACGTAATCGGCACAATAACTTCGGTGTAATGCTGTCTTCAATTTACCAGTCAGTACTTATAAGAGCGCATGCGAACATCGTGAATGGAAAATGAGTGGAAAGCAATTCAAGGCAATTCGTAAACATGATAGTGTATTTGACATTTATTCCAAGATGGTTGCTATTGTGTTATCAGTGATAAAACAATTGAGGTAAATAATTGAAACTATTTTGTTATATATTTTTGTTTTATTATGAATTTAATGAATCTTGATGATTTATTAAATAGCGCATTAGTAGTCAAAATTAGTGTCACATATTCAATTGTGTAAATATCGATTATTGATGTTTTTGAATTACCTATGCTTACCTGGCAATGACGTATTAATTTCGAGGTTAACTTATTTAAATAAAACAACCCTTATTTTAAAACTCAATTTTGTTTACACGTATCCCCCCCCTTTCGGTCCAACACCGCTGATTGATTAAATGTAAGTGACGTTAAAATTCAAATTGTAAACAGTAACAGTTGAATGCAATTTGTGGTACTTTATGCGGTGGGGTCGATTCCTATTATTTATTCATTTAATTTTTCTCTCAATTTAGGACAGTGCATTATTCTGTGCCCATTTTATTGTTTAGTTATAATTACCTGTACAATAATTTATAATCCAATTATGAAATTAAACGTGCCTACTAAAACGGTATCGATTCAATAAATCGAATTTCAAAAAGGAACATTAATATTAATTGCTTAAATTTCACCCTAATTGGTATTTATGAAAAAAAAACAATAAAAACGTTAAACTTTTCGCGTTTGATTTTTATTGGGTCGTTTTTGAAACCAAAATTGCATACCATGTATATTATGTACATACGCGTATATAATAAATAAGTAAATAACAGTAAACGTTTCTACCTGTTGACTGACTAAATTATCTTACCTCTACTAATTGCTTAGTAAAACTTACAAAACTTATAAAAATACGACGACGTCTAACGTTTTTCTAATATTATGCCATTTACTTTAAAACATACCGTACTATCAGCAAAATAAACAAATTTATCTACTTCGTATCGTTACAATTAGGTACCTGAGCAGATAGCCTATCAGTACCTGCCATGGCATTATTTTAAATATTTTCAAAAAAACTCGATTAGTTTTTATTGTTTTTTTAAATTTAAACGGTCGGTAAGCAAATATCGTAGACGTTGCCTTATATTTTTAATTTTGTCTATTTGCATAAATTTTAAATATTTTCATTCCACTTACTAATGTATTGCATCGAAATTGCGTAATTTGACATGTGAGGTTGCATTGATTACATTATGTAGTTATACCTTTGTACCATAACTCGAACACTTGATTACCTTTGCTGCATACCACTATATGTATAAACAATATACCGCTATCAAAACTTTTAATGAATTCATTAGTACTGCGATTGTAAAGCACACATTTAGCGGATAAATTTTCGATAAAGAGACGATTAACACTAATTATATTTATACATATTATTACGTAGTATCTACCTATTTGGATTTCGTGCAAAATTTAACTCGTTAGTGTTTCATTAATTTTCATCATGATATACTTAACTTGAAAATCGCCAATTCAATATCAAAACAACACTACTTTAAACGGTGTTTTTTTGACAAAAAGCGAGTTATACTGCGGTTAAACCACGAACGTCCGTATGAGAGATAAATGTGGCAGGAACTTGGGAAAACTTGCAATTTTATTACAAACTAAGATAATTGCACTATAATCTGCTTTTCCGTATGTTTGTACAAGAACAGGAATCGACACATAACAAAAATATTACTTAAATGCAATTTTCTGACTTCAGATCGGTGATCTTAACTTTTGCAAGAATCCAACAGTTTCATTAAGTTGAGTTTTCATTTTCTAAAATATTTATATAAAACATAATTTAAGTAAAGACTAATATTCTACAGTGCGAATTAAAATGTGAATTTGATCGTAAACCACGATATGGTTTCTTTTAAGCTTACGTTACTAATCACAGAATTTTTTTTATATTATTTTGGGAACACATTTATTGAAGTTATCGGTATCAAAGAATAATTGATTTTTTTAAACTTTGTTATTCAGTCTCAAAATTGTTTTGGGGATTTCCCTGATATTTATTATCTGTCATCGGAAGGAAAAGTAGCCAATAGTTAGTTTTTTTTTGTTTTGATTATGATGTTTTAGAAAAATACTATTTGGATACCCGGAAACGCAAAGCAAAAAATGTAGAAACCTTTATTGATTTATAATAATATTGATTTTAGAAAAGGTACGAAATTGAAAAATAAAATACCGAACATGCAAGTGCAATCTATTACACGGAGAAGACATATTTTTTGTCAAAATTGTAAGACCAGGTAATGATTCATGTTGAAATAATGCACGTAAGAAAGATTTATAAAAACAGAAAAATTGAAAGTGGTCACGCGAACTTGTTCGGTTGATATATCTAATAATATATTGAATCATCTAAATTAAACGCCGTATTACATAAGTTATTACACTAAACTAATCCAAAATTTATCTTTGTGACAGCCTAAAATATAATAATATTATTATGTGAAAGTATGTACAAAATTGTAAAATACTAATTTACTCTAATTTGAAGTCGGTAGCATACTGGTTAATTTCATGTAATTGAGGTTGTAAAAGGTGCGACGAGAGATGAGTTAGGTAAAATCGAATTAGACATTTGCAAATTAACTTAAAATATAAATTTTAAGTAATGGTCTCTAATTGTATCGTCTATTATATCTACCACTAACCTCGATAAATAGTACATTACGTGCCGAGGTTCAAAAGGCTTTATTACAGCTGTATATTATTTTAGGGAATTTGGGGATATGGAAAATTAATAGTAAATAATTAATAATTTTATTAAATTTGCAGGTTGGAAAGTGATCGCTTTCCGCCTTGTAGGTTGAAAAATAAGACAAAACAGCTTTCTGATTGGTTGGTAGGTTACAACAAATAATAAACCGCTTCCCAACATATTAAAATTCAGTAATAACTGATCTTAAATAAATTTATTTTCCACTTTTCCGCGACAGAATTTTTCAAAACCCTTTTCTTATTTTTCGTATCTTTTCCTTAATTGACAAATGAATTTTTAAAAGTGTTTTTAGAATAATAGAATCTATTTCATCTGCACTTACAGTTAAAATGCGTTATATTGCAGTATAGAATAAGGACCAAAATTAAAAATAATAAATTATTCCAGATTCCCGAATATACTGCACTGGAGCAATGCAAAGAGACTCTTAATTTATTTTCTTTATTAATTCTGAAAAAATGTCAATATAACCTATTTGGGAAAGGTAAATTATCAAAATCTAAATTTCAATAAGTTGCAAAATTATCTGGAACGGTAAATTTACGATAACTTGCCCATCTGTCGCCGTATCAATTTTGATTCCCAATATTTTGCTGTTCAAATTAATAAACTTATGATTGTAATCTTTCGGTTAAATGTATCTTGTCTTTTCCAAAATTATCCAGTCGAATACAAAATATTAATAAAATTTTGTTTAACCGCTTTATGCGGTCATCTTCTTGGCTGAAAACCTAATTAATTAGATTGAAAACAAAAAATTTTTAATTTACATTACCTATAAAATTTATAATAAAATAAAAAGCTGACAAAATATTTTATACAAATAAATTATTTGTTATTTATTATAATATTAGTTATTATTTGACAGAAGCATAAGGATTTAATAGAAAACTTTTTATTCTTTACTTACAAATACTTAAATTTAATTTAATAATTAAAACCGTGAATCTGACTTAACTGTCTAATGCCCATATACTAATGCCCGTACTAATATTCATGGATTGATCCGAGATTCAAGATCAATTCTCAATATAGCCGCTGTTGCTACGATACGGTCTAAATTCTAGTAATCTCATTGGTAAATTCTAGGATTATTTTGAATCTCGCATTGATCCGTGACTATTAATACGGGCATAATAGTCATGGATTGATCCGAGATTCAAGATCAATTCTTGAAATAGCAGCTGTTGCTACGATACGATCTAAATTCCAATAATTTCATTGGTAAATTCTAGGATTATCTTGAGTCATGTATAATATACATTATGTTAGGATGTCTACTAAAAATAATACAAAATAATTGAATTATAAAATTATAACCGCGCTAATAAATATTTTGACCAAGTACTACTGTCCCTCTATCTAGTGTCGGACATAGCCCCCCTCCAAGTTGTTGCCCGGCATCTCGGTCAGTCGTCTGCTTTCTTATCCAGACGAATTCTAATAATAAAATACGATTCTTTTTTGATATCTTAACTTCAGTCTTAAATAAAAAAAAATATTTGAGACAATTGGAAAATTCAAAATTATTATAAAAAAATTTTAAATTTAAATTTATCGAATAAACCAAACAAAATAATTATGTATTCGCAAACAATATAAATCACAACAACGATTGTATCTATATCACCATTAATCAAAATTAATAGTTTGGAAGTATTTTTATATCTTAGAACTGAGATGTTAAGAAATTTAATCAAAAGCAAGTTCACTGTTTCATGTTATTTTAATTATTTTAATAATTCAAAAACAGCTGAGATATAAATTTACTGTTCAGCTGTCTTGCTTCTAGCAGTTGCTTAAATACATCCCTAATAACTAGGGAGTACTTGAAGGGCTCTTGGTATAACAGTAAATTTTTTTCTCACAATCGGTTGGGGGTTTCCCAGCAAGTGCTTGATGACTGCTAGTGCTGCAGTAATTTATTTCTCTTTGATACCTATGCTTGTGAGAAACTTGTTGATACTAAGCAGTGGCGTAACTACTGGTGTTCGATCAAATAAGAACTCGGCCGTTTGAGGGCCCGACTCTAAATTTTAAAGAGTTTTATTATTTTATTACCTATTTGGAAGCTCAACTGAACTCTGGAAAATAGGCTGCATTGCTACGCCACTGATTATAGATAGAGCCTGAAGGAGTCTATCTAGTCTCTATGCTTCTGAAGACATACATACGTATAAATAGCACTCGTCAGCTGAGTAATGTGTGGGTTTTATTAAGATTTTGGGCAAGGTAACATGGTCTAGACATTGGTAGGATGCCATTAAAATAATTATTATTACTATTAATTAAGTTATAAGCAAAGATTTTTCTTTTTAAATACTATTTTGCATAATACAGTAGCACTTGCATTCCAGGAGCCCGAGAAGCAGGTCCGTAACCTCGTAGTTACGCCAGTGACCAGTAAACAAAAAGTTTAATAAAATCATGTGTGAATTATTCAAATGCAATTTTCCTCGATCGAGGATGGGCGAAAAGCCAAGGGTCATAAAGATTTAAATTTTCAAATATTAGTAATTGTTTTGTTACAAATACAAAAATTTACTTTAATGTTGCAATTGAAATAATAAAGGCAACAATGGAAATCAGGTAGAGGTAGGTACTACTTCTAAAAGTGGTACCTTCTTAAAGAATACATTGTAAATTATTATTGGTAATTTTATAGTTCGCGGTGTTCTTTAAAGCTAAAAATTCTGAGGAAAGTATTTTTAAACATTCGGAAAAACCAATTTAAAATCTAGAAGTGTAAATTTACCTCTTCTTCTCAGTACAAATTAAATTAAATAAGCAAACAATATGAATTAATTTTAAAAATTTCAATCAAAGATCAATAATATCTTGACAATAATTAAAAATCAATAATATTGATTTTTTTGATATTTGGGATTACAAAATATTACAGTTTAAGTCTAATCATATAAATTTTATGGTTTTAATTTGACATTCCTCATTTAGGATTCATTTTTTGTGAAAGCAATTGTTTTACTTTAGTGCCGACAATAGGCGGCAATAAAGTGCTTTTCGTTTCGCCGGCGTTAAAGTACAACTTGGGTGCGTCTAGTCGTCTTGAGCAGTGGAATTGATGTTAATTAAATTTAATAATCACTTTTACCGTTTTAATTTTTAATCGGAGTAAATGTACTTTTTGTGACTCGTCTCTGTAATAGGATGGTTATTTAAATTTTACCGACACTCTGACGTTATATTATACACTACTTTAAATATAGTACTAATTATTTTTAATTTGATCGTAATGCGTAATGTATTTTATTAATACTTACTTTTTAATTGCCCTATGTTTGATTTCATAACTTTTAATTTGGGATGCATTTGCCGTTTGGAGAAGGCATGCTGCAATTAATAAACAACTCGAGCTGCAACCTTTCATTATGTTGACATGTTTTGACTACAAAATAATAACACCGCCCTATAATAGTTCAAGTGCACAAAATTATAATCTATTTCATATGAATTATAAATAAAGCAAATTGCTGTTCTACCTATTTCGATTTTTGAAATTACCTAGTTATTATTTGTATATAATATATTCAATACTTAGTGAAGTTTATATCTCTTAATTCCTATAAACACGAACTTTATAATTTCAATAAAAACTAATATCGGCAATATATAAATTCACAGCAGTGGCTTGGTGTGATCATTGTGATTTTTGAACTGGCAACGAAAAAATTTTCAAAAATAATTAATAATTATAATATCTAAATTAAATTTCGAAAAAGGACCTTTTTTCAGACATACCTGACTGGTTACTATAATTTTATATAAAATTAAAATATTTTTACTTTGCACACTAGGTTTTCTACGGCTAATTTAGTTCCACGCCTGATTGGTCACAATTTTGACGTAAAACTCACGAACAAACAATGAATATGTTTAAAATTATTTATGATTAATATTATCAACAATAAACTTAAAAAATAAATATTTAAATAATGACATTGCTTATAATTTTCAGTAAAACAAACAAGAAATCGCTTTACGACAAACAATTTGCGAGCCTTCCATTAAAACTTGCCAGAATGATTCTGACGACTACGTACATACATAAGTACATATGTAAAATGTGTTATGTAGGTAAACTTAATGATCCAATTTTTATTTAAAATTGCTTTTTCTCGTAATTATCTTGTTAGATGCTTTACCTAGAAACAGTTAAACAACAGTGTTTTAATGTCAATTTGATGTGAGATTATTTAGATGCGGCCGTCGGGGTAGTCACTCTTCTATGTTCTGACTAGTGGTCCGATTTCCTTCTGCTAAAACATATAATTTTTGAAATTCAAATAATATTACAATATCGATTAAGATCTGCTAGTATAGCGTATGATACATCTGATAGTTTATAATGATGTACACACAAAATATTGCATTAATTCAAGGTAATATTTTTGTAAAATATTGAACTCGTGTTTTGCACCGTCACACCACTTGCCGGCAAATCAAAATTTCAGACGAGAAGTATCCTTGAGATTTTTTTCAAATTATTTCCGTTAACTGCTGAAAAAAACTAGTATTTTTATTTTAAGTTTTCGTAGTGAAAAATTGTTCACTTGAATTTTGCCATAAACAAAGTTCAAGTTAAAAAAGTAGAAAAGCATTGCATAAGATGTTACGCGTGTGCATATATGAGATTACATCAAGCACGAGTCTAGGTCGAGCGCGCGAAATGCAAAAATGTAGCGAATTCGCAACGATACAAAAAAGTATTATTGGTACCGCAGAATTAACCTCAATTAATTTTTATGAATAATATAATTGGCTTATTTGAATAACACGCAAACAATTACAGTTTAATTTATTTTATTATTACTTACTAATAATGCTTTTAATATTATTGAACTCTTTTCTACCATTTACGAAATATTCGCTGTAAGTTCAGCTTTTAGTAAGCTATTAAACATTTTGTTTGAATTTACTTCAATTCAATGATGGATAGATTTAATTGAATTTGTGGGAGTACCGGTGAATTAAACACATTACACGAAAACAAGGTCGTTATAACATACATCAGTTTTTCTTTTCTTTAGCGTTATTGTTAATAAATTATTGCATTTATAACAAAATAATATTATGTCGCATTTCATTATTTTTCATAATTATTTTTATATGCAATAAACTATTTATAAAGCTCTACTAATTTAATTGCAATTTCAATAAATTTTTTGCAGTGTAGTTAATAGACTAATCGAGAGGACACTTGAGGTATTTATTTCCTGCAAGGAAATTGACGACATTTTTAGCAAATAATTTGTATTTTAAAAAAATTTTTGGCGGTGCAACTCGAAATTTTTTTCTCTTCCGATTCGAACATCAAGATTTTCTTACGCAAAATTTAAGAATTAATTATAAAAAACAATGTTAAAACTAAAACTTAAGTGGGCAAGTTTTAATAGTGTTTTAATTTTACCATTGTATTTTTTCTATTTTTTAGAATAATTGTCTATATTTTATGGCCTACCTTGATTAATTTTAATTTAGTATTAACCATGGAACTGCACATGGGGTCTGCGAAACCCCAAACAATACAGGACACGACGCTTGGGGGTTGTGAAACCCCAGTGTGCAGTTCCATAGTTAAAAACTACGAAATGTGAAAGATATTACCAATTGTATTACTTCGGGGATTAATAGTGTCGAAATTGCTATTCGGGGTTTGGTTTTGGAAGTATAATAAATTTTGTTAACGCTCCCTCCTCTCGACGTTGGGAAATTGAGTTTTGCTTGGAAGGCTACTTAATAAAAATTATTTGCTTTTTAATGGCTGTTAATGAACTTGGGTGGAAGCAAACAGGTGCTTAATGTCGTTATAAATCACTAAATTTTCTAAATACTTATAATATTTTCGTATTATTATCCCTTTATTGACTTTTTAAGTGAATTTCTTTCCTAACTAGGTCTAAAATTGTTTTTTTTAACAATTTTCAGAAATGATCGAAGACCTGAATGTTAGTAATCCGGCATGTTTCAAAATTTATTGCACGGAATTACGAGTAAATTGAACAAAAATAATTGAATTTACGTTTTAGCTTAAAATCACTTTAATAACCTGAAAGCTTTGGGTGAGGTCTTACATTAACTGCAAAATATTACTCGGTCATGATCTATCTTCAAGTGGCATGGTCAGAAGCTTGAGTGCTTTTTCATTCGGAAGGCAAACGTGTGAAGCACGACTGCTACTTTAATTGATGTACGAATTAGTTTTAGAGACCCAACGTTGATCGATCTGGTAATAAATTTAATTAAATACAAAGTTATAACGAGTACAGATTGCATTACATCATTTTTACATATTCTTCTTAGTTATATTATCAGGATGTTAGTGCACCTACGCTTTTATTTTCATGTCAAATTTTTTAATGATGATTGCTTTTTTACGGTTTTAATTTGCTTTTATCACGGTTCGTGTACATATTTTTTACTTATCAACGCTTCCGCATAGGTTTTTAAAAGATCTCGATGATATAAAGTGTTGATTTTGCTCCACTGACTGCCGAAAATAATTTTTGGGACATTTCGTGTTATCCTGTAGTGGCTTTGAGAGGCGATAAATGACTGAATAATATTAAGACGAGCGAGCGTCACCGAGCGCAGTCTTTTTGCAGGTTCTACAATTTTGTTTAAAATTATTATTTAAAATAGTAACTTGAAATGCACAACATTATTTTAAATATATAAATAAATTAATGAATTAATATTTGTAAATAGATACTTAACATTGATGCATTATTACTTGTAAATTGTATTTACATTTTATTTCATTCATGTAGTACTTAATCACTTTTGTGAAATTTACTATAAGAGTCGTGAGCATCAATGCTCGTGATTGACGTGAACTGAAAATGAAACTTATTGCACTTGAATTTTTTTAAGTTTTAAAAGAAGGCGGTGGGTGGCGCAGCCAAGGGGGGGGCTAGGGGGCTATAGCCCCCCCCCCCCCCAGACACTCTTCCTTTTTATTAATGATAATCTTTTTTTAATGATCATAGTCGCATTTTTACCGGTGCAATGAAAAATTTTTTTAAATTAAAATATTTTTGTGTTCGACTTTTAATTTAAGATAGGTAACAGTGGTAACACAATAATTATACTCGAAAATAAGCTGACCACGCCCCTTTTTCAGAAAATTTTTTGCCTGGGGCACACGCTTTTGGCCTAGCTCGCATCTTTTAGCCCCCCCCCATAACAAATTCCTGGCTGCGCCACTGGATGGGTTAGAGGTGGGATTAATGTTATACGGTTAAGACCAAGGGTTAACTGACTCGATGTTAATATTCAGTATAAAATTACACAACATTGCCGTTATGTATATACTATTATGTTTTATTGATTATGTGTACTTTGCAAGCAAATTTGTATTTGTTTTATATCACTAGTCATTGTCATTAGTTCATATCCTTACTTGTATTTTAATTTATGTTAACGTAGTTTTCCTATTTTAATTTTAAAATATTAATTTTACCAGCTAGAAATTTTTGTGCATTTTTCTTCCACATGAATATGAACGTGAGACTCATATCGCCATTGGAAATTTAATATTGAATTTTTTAACGTTAAAATGAGAATTCAAACTATATTTTCTTAACGTACAGTATTCTTCTTCTTTGCTATTTGAAAAATAAATTAATGAGGTGATTTTTCGTGGTCTTTAATACATACGGTATATAGTGTAATATGTAATTCAAATTTAAAAATTAAAACTAACATTTATTTCTTACTTTGCATATTTTTTGAATGAAGATTTTCGAATGTTAATGTCGTAGTATTTCAATTTTAATTCTTTAATTAGAATAAAGCAGGCCCGTAGCCAGGATTTCATTTCGGGGGGGCACTCATGAAAACCTTTCGTAAAAAGTAACATTTTCGGCGGGATCCCCTTCCAGAAATTTTTATTATTACAAACAAATGTTATCTTTTTTTACATTTCGGAGGGGGGGGGGCACGTGCCCCAAGGTGCCCCCCTCTGGCTACGGGCCTGGTATAAAGTAAGTACTATTATAAATTTTTTTGGCAAAATTTTATCTATTAAAAGTAATAAATGTAAAGCAAGGCTGAGATGGCTGGAAACAGAGAAAGATGATGATTTACAGAGCTATAGAGAGAGAAGAAGAGAAGCATGTAAGGTATACAAGAAAAAAAGAAAGACAAATAGATAGAGTAAATGATGAACGAGGTTGAAGAGAGCAATAGGCAAAATAATAGCAGAGTATTCTATGAAAAACTAAAAAGACAAAAAACGGGGCATAAGATAAAGGCAAGAGGAATAAGAAATAAGCAGGGGAGAATAGAAGATGACCCAGACAAAATAAAACAAGTATGGGTAGAGCACTTCGAAGAACTACTGAACGTGACTCAAACAAACATATTATGTATCCCCATAGTAACTGCAGATCAAGAAACAGATGTACCAACATACGAAGAAGTGGCTGAGATCGTGGTAAGGATGAAAAATGGAAAATCACCTGGCAAAGATGGTATAAACGCGGAATTACTAAAATACGGAGGAGAAACATTGCATGAATAGATATATGACATTATAAAACAAGTATGGAGAGAAGAAAAAATGCCAAAAAGTTGGAAAGAAGGAATAATAGTTTCAATAAAGAAAAAAGGAATTGCAGAAAAATGTGAAAATTATAGAGGAATCACGTTATTGAATGTCGTCTATAAGGTACTGTCCACACTGATAAAGAATAGGTCGAAGAGTTGTGTAAAGGAAATAATAGATGAATACCAGTGTGAGTTTATAAAAGATAAATCAACGAAAAAAGGATTTTGAGAAAAATATTGGGACCAGTAAAAATCGACAACCAAGAAAGTAGACAAATGATGAATCACGAAATTTTGAGTCTGATGGGAAATGAGGATATAATATGGGTTGTAAAGTCAATAAGGTTGAGATGGTTTGGACATATGTATAATGAGGAGCGATGAAAGCACCATGATAAGACAGATCACCAGATGGAGACCAATGGAGACAATGAAGACCTAATCTAAGATGGCTTGACTAGGTACTCGAGGACATTGAAAATATGGGAAATCAGAGATTGGAGGCGAAATTGGATGAAGGCGAAGACGGACAGCAGAATTTAGTTTTAGTGTAGTTTTGAATTAGTTGAAGTTAATTTTGAGTTTGGTTTTGAAGTTGTTGTTACTTATCACCTTTTGCAGTAATCCTAGTGATGCTCATGTTAACATTAAATAATAAATTTTCTTCGGCAAAGAGGCGACGGCGAAATGACGATGGCAAACTATCCTAGATCAAATAAATATTACTTGCAATCAAAGGCCAAAGTTGAAAATGTAAAGCAATAAAAGATACTAATTGGTTTAATGGCTAGGTTTAATATAAATAAATTTATTCGTAATAAATACTAACCAGCTTTTATATGTAGGTATTTACACTTTTACATTAATTCTTTGAATACAAAAATTAGTATGAAAATGAGGAACATTAAATAAATAAATAATTTAACACAGCTTATTTAAAATTAATCGAATAATTTAATAATATGTTTCAATATATTCGCAAAAAAGTATCCTTTTCTATTTTTGGCATCTGCATAAAATATTAATATAAATATAAATAAATATTATACGAGTATATCCAGAACTATAACTACAAAGTCGTGATGCACATGATTGGATTAACAAGATTTCAAGTATTTTAACTCGGTCTACATTTTACTGAGATGCCGGATTTGTTTTTCTTCTTATTCAATTTTTATTGGTTTTTATAAAAGTTTTCTGCTCATTTTGGGCACCAAATTTTTACCTGCAAAAATAAATCAATAATTATAAATGTGCAGTAGCGGTCATGGAAATTGCATTGAGAATTATTCCCGAATTAAAAAAATTGTTAAATTTTTGGTTTAAAACTCATAAGCTCAAAAATACATTTTCTTTTTTGAACACTATCCCAAAGGTGGGTTTTTCAAACCGGGGGATTACCCCCCAGCACATCAGTGATTGTGTTCAAAATAAAAAAATGTGTTATTGAATTTTAAATCAGAAATCTTAGATTTTTAGAAATTTGATTTCCGGTTTGAAACTTATAAGCTCAACACATTTTTTGCGCACAAACTCTGGTGTACTGCAGGGTATTCCATACCCATACCCCCTAGACCTCCCGGTTTGGAAAACTTAGCTTTGTGTGCGTATTGTGTTTATATTGTATACGGTTATTGAAATTTGATTGGGAATTGTTATTTTAATTCGGATATTATGTATTCATCGATACAATTTCCATGACTACTACTGTAAACTTGATTTAGATTTTTCAAATTCAAGCTATCAATGTTATCCCGTTTCGAATACTGAGGAAAAAGCTGATTATAAAAATCACCGAATATTTTTTGATTATACAGTGGTAACAATATTTCTTGTTAATAATTTTAAGGTTTTATCTATTTTTGGAACAAATATAAGGGAAAAAAGTTTTTATAAGTTTTATGACAATAATATCGGCATCGAAATAAATAAATGCAATTTTGAAGCTTAAAATCTCGATAAATGCTCAGCAAGGAAAGCAATAATATTATGGGTAATATGCTCTATGAAGTTAATTTCCAAAGTTTGGTACAATTTATCCAGAAATCTAGTCGAGTTAATTAAAATGAATTTCTTATGTGAATTTAACGTGCACTGTTAAAAATCTTATCTAAGGTAAGGTAAGGTAAATCTAAGGTATCCGGTTTGAATCCTGCGACAGTCGAAACTTTCTTATGGTGGTCTTATGAAAACCGGGGGCCTTTCTAGGCTGATGATTTTCTTTTAGTAACAATAAAAACCAGAGTTACAGGCATATTTACGACAAGCCTAGATAACTACCGCGAATATACATATTATAGCAATTAATATGTTCACATTGTTACTAGTGGTTTGGAAATACCACCGCAATTGCTGTTGGTGAAAACACAGGTTACAGACCTAAATTAAGACGAACAAGAAGAATAAATTGAAGGAAATAATTAAGAAAAGCTTTTTCTCGATAAAATTAACAAAAATGTAAATGCCGAGACTCAAAATTAAATTGAACTGCCGAAATTTTATTTACAAAGCTTTTTAAAAACGAATAATTTGAAATTTTAGTTAAAATGTAAAACTCAATATCATGTTTTACTCCCTCTCTCTCAATTTCCATCGTCCTGCGAAAGGACATAGCGAAAGAGGAAATAGGAAAGAGTTGCTCCACCCTTTCCTGTCACGCGCTGCATGTGACTACATTTTATGTAGGGTTTTTCCAGTTAGGAATTTTATTTCGTCAACCCATCTTGTGGGAGACCTTCCCTTTTGGCCTCATTCCTTCGATCTTACCCCTGGATCATCAACTTCTGATATTCGTGCAATATGGCCGAAATACCACAAGTAGGAGAGTAGGACTGACTGATCGTAGTCGACAACCGTGTTTCGATCTTTAGCTCGTTTGAAATAGGCACATTCTCAGCGTTCTTCTGTACGTCCACATTTCTAAATCCTCCAGCACTCTTCTTCTCTCGTCTTTCTTCATTATTTCTGCAACTTAGTGCAGTCGGAATCCTCATCTTTGTTGTCTTAGTAACTGTCGTATCTTTCCATATACTGACGAGTTTTGTGGTCGCCATTCTTGCCATGGCCAGTCGTCGCCTTATTTCTGGCGTACTACCTTCAGAGTTAGATCTCAGAGAGCCCAGATAATTCAAGTTGTGTACTACTTCAAACCTCATGGATATGGAGATGTTGGGGGAATTATTATTGCGCTTTTTCGATAATTTGGCGTATATTTAATATATTATGTTCTCTAGTTCCTCTTCTTGTTACAAATCGGGCCTGTTCGTCAGAGAACCTGTGCCTTTGCCTTTTATATGTATACATCATTTCACATAATGAGTGGATTGCCTGTATTCTATTTTCCCCATAGCCTTAATTCTTAATGAGTTATTCCGCAAAACCGTCTACTCCAACAACTTTCCGATTTTTTAGCTTTTTTATTGCTCTGTCTACCTCTGATTTCAAGATTAGACTCTCCACTCTTCGGCTATTTCACTGTTTAAAAACAACCTGAATTCAGAAATATAAAAATGTGCCATATTGGACGTCTTGGCGAATTCGATGGTAGATTAAGGTTTCTCCGATGTCTCAATTAAAAATGTTTACTTTTTTAAATTTTCCAAATTTACAAGATTAAAATAAAAATTACAATTTCTAATTTAATTGAGTTATCTTCATTTTAAGCATAGAATGCTTTTGAAAGTCATTAGAATTCTTTAGAAATCTCCGAAATTCCAAATTTTTGGAAATTATTAGAATTTCTTTGGAAACACTGGAATTTCTTGAAGTAGTTACACTAGAATTTTTTGAAAATCTCAGGAATTCATTGAAATGAAACAATCATATGTACTAGAATATGTTGAGGTATATTTTTAATTTTAATTCTGAAAAAATTACTTATGTATATCTTTTCTAGATGTAATATCATAGATAAATTGTCTATGTAATAAATAATAAGATGTGAAAATTAAATTTGTATTTAAAGTATAAAATACAAAAAAAATATTCTTAATGAATTCACCTAAAATATGGAATTCCATAATAATAATGTTGGGAATTCATCGCAATACATTTTTAAATTTTTAACGGCGTATAAACTGTTTAAACAACAACTGTCAACAAATTTATTTGCTTAAACAATGCTGAAAATGTACATTATAATGTATATTATAATTTTCGCGCAATTAAAAAAATTATTTATTTTTAAAAATTACAATAGGTAAGAAGGTATAATACATCATTATAAATATTACAGTCGTTATTATAAAGAAGAAGAAAATTTTAAATGATAGCTCATCATTTGCAAAGGGAGTCTTTCGGACAATTTTAATTCACATACGATGCAATTAATAATATATTATATCCCGAGGTGTAAAATGCTTTATTGCAGCCGCGTGCTGAGATAGTTGAACGAATTGCAAAAATTTATTACTAACTGATTTTGAATAAAAATAATATCATATAATCAGAAATCCAAATATTTCGTTAGATATTCGAATCCAAGCCCTTGTTTTGGGAGTTTACATTTGGTTCAAGCCTAAATCCAAAATGGGTGTTCATAATATAAGGTATTATCGCCTATTTGGTTTTAATTTAAAAATATTTCATTGTGGTTTCATAGCAACTAAAACAAAACTAAACTAATTTAATCGATATTCATGTTTTAACATTACATTATAGATTAATCATATTTATAGCATTATTGGCAAATAAAATTTGTCATACATTTAATATCTATCATCAACCTATTTACATTTTCGAACTTGAACGTTTGCGCTAGTAAAAAAGTCAAGTTACATAAAATGTATGCAAAAGAAGTAAACAAATCTTCTTTCGGATATTCCATTAATGAATCAGTGTCCCTGTTTAATTTTTTTATACTTTTATATTATTTACTGAAGAAAAACTATCAGTAGGTGTAGGTACTTACTTTTTGATCAAGCAATTCAGTAGAAATCACACATGCAACTACTGTAATTACATTAAAACGACTAGGTCTCGTTTTATGTACCTACTCAATAAATTCAATATAATTAGCTTCAAGGTGTTAATTATTAACACCTACCTTCTTTAATTTAACGTAAAGTCAATATTTTCCATCAGTTCGTTTACTTCTTGAGAAGCGTAATAATTACCAGTAAATTTTTTTTCAGAACCTGATGCAGCCCCAATTTAGCCAGGGAACTGCACCCTCCCACCACACACAACCATACGCAACCCCTCCAGAAATATCGGTAAGTGTTTATCGGTGGCACACAAATTTTAATATTAATGTGTCGTTGAAGCCTTTACTTCCATATTTGTAAGTTCTGTGAGTACTTTTATTTTTATTGCCCATGTTAAATTTTATCTACACTGGACAAATTCAATTGCATGCAATTAAAATTACTACGCCATAAAAAAAATTAACAAGCTTAAAAATGTTAAGATTTTTTACGCCAGATTACAATTTAATTTTAGATTATTTAACATTTTTATTTATTTGAAATTGTGCAAAATTGTAGGGAAATCCACTTGGGAAAGAAATTATGTCGATCGGCGATAACTTGCATATTTTTATCTTTTTTTTTGGAAATTACAAAGATAAATTAAAAACAATAATTATTGTCCTATTGTAAAATTTCAAATCTAATTTCAATTATCTTGTGTTTGTTATAATAAATTATATTCCGATTGCAAAATAATTCATTTTTCGGGTATAGTACTTATAATTTGGTTATTCAATATTTACTTTAAAAATAATTTTATTAAAAAAATTAAATCATTGCTTTCAATTTACCATAAAAAGATAATGGTGTGAAATCAATTGTTAACATTTTTTATAAGCAATAAAACAACGTCACTGGATTGGATCGAATTTAAATGTAATTTGATGACCGTGTAACTTTTGACAAATTATCAATAAGTCTGTTTTGTAAAAATCAGAAAATAATTTAAATTTTCAAAAAATTATACATTTTGAATTTTTATTTTTGAGGTAAAAAACGGTTTTTTTCTGAACTGAAAGAACTTTTTTGTTTAGCAAATTAATATTACAACAAATTATATTAAGTAATTAAAGATAATTTTGAAAACATGTGACTTTGAATGCTTTCTACGCCCAATACCGGTTTTTTTCATATTGGTCTGGGCTCGGGGTTCATGTAACTTGTTTATTTTATTTAAAAATGTACTTGATATTGGATTTTTATTGAAAATTTAAATTTTGCTAGTCTAATAGCCGACAATAATCTTTAATTATAATCTATGATTTTTATCTGTTATACCATAATAATACAGATTTTTAACAAGGTTGAATTATACGTAATGTTGAAATAAACAAATCAGATCACCAAATACCACATCAGATACCAGTGTTTTTTGGTATATAGCCAATAGCACAGTAATAGATACAACCAAATCCAAATTTAACGACAGTAAAAATGCGATAGCGGAATTTATCACCATATTTTATATGTTTTTGTTTTTAAAAGTACATCACAAGTTCAGGAATAGTATTTTACACAACTCGTTGTAAAAAGAAGTATTACTGAGATAGTCCAGACCAGTACAGTACAGTATATAAAAAGAAATATTTGTACCACATTCCGTGCTTTAGGAGTTTAGTTTTTCGGGTTGTCGTGGTAACTACCTAAATTAATATCTTCAAACTTCACACATGATAGATTGTGCGTTTTTGATCACTTTTGCTAATGCTACTAGGAAAGAAGTGTTTCTCAATTGCTTAGGTTATGCAGCCTGCCTTAATCTGCCAATTTAATCAGCAATCGCAGTTCGCAGACTTCATATGCAGTATTTTTCACCAATAGACTAAAAATGTACCATTATTGTACTATTTTTTTTTTTTAAGTGAGTACGCTTGTAAGTGAATATTCTGCCTGGGTTATTATAATCAACTGTTAAATGGTTTCTCGCCAGTACGAATATTTAACATGAAACATGCAATCGATTGAATTTATTTCAATCAAGTTTAATTAAAACAGCAACCATGTTTGCATAAACGATAGATGTATTTAGAAACTCAATTTTTAGAATAGAAGAATTAAAATAGTTATAGCCCAGCTTCAGCTCATAATTTGTTATAAACGACGACTGCTAGATTACGATAACCCGGATCGGAAGATAACACTAAAATGAAACAAGTAAACTATGATTGAATTTCAAATATCGATTAATTCAGAAAAAAAAACTATATAGAAATCAATACCTACTTGTTTGAAGTGGGCGGAAGTTTACTTCATTCTATTGACAGTAGGTGCAATTTACCACAGATGGGTGCTGAAATTCGAGGTGTTAAAAATCAGTCGTACTACAGAGATGTTTTTTACAAGTGGACTGGTTTCCTAGTTTTACTTAAAAACAGAGATTCCTACCTTTGTAGACTTGTACCTTTTTGTCGTGGATGTTTTTAACAAGTGAATTTATTTCTTCATCTATTTACCTTATCTTTCTTGTATCTGTCGTTTATGTTTTTACTAAAAATAATAAAAACTCTAATTTAAATAAATTTTTAGACGTAAAGAGTACAAAATGTGAATTTGTGGCCTAGTCGCCGTGGCTTGTCGAGTCCATACCTCCTTTATCGGGTTGGTTTTTGTAACAGTTAGGGCATGCATTCCTTCTGAGAAAAGGAATTCTGACTGACCGACTGCTGGTCAGTCTGCACTGCGCTGAGTACGCGCTCTCGCTGTAGCTTTTTTATTTAAAAATAGGAAAAATATTATTTTACAAAATTCACGAATTTATTTGTAATTTACACCTCAAGCTGCCATAATTTTACTATGAAATTTTTTTATACTCTTCCCAAAAACGGCGATTAGAAATGTGGGGCCACCCTTTATTATAACTGAATTGCAAACAAGTGCATTTATAATCTTCACACCCTAAAGAGTTTTCTATAATATTATTAATACACTGAGGAATACACCTTTCCTCTCATGTATTGGTTCTCAGAGAGTGAAAATTCTTATATGATAAAATTAAGTCCCTGAAACCAGGGGGTCTGAGGGATATTTACTGAAACGTCAGTCAAGCTTAAGGGCTCCCCAATAAAAAAAGGCATATTATGTAAATTGACAAGAGTCTTTTACTGTAGAACCTAATCCGATATATTTCAAAAGATTTTGTTTTATAAAGCGGGGGGTTTGGGGAGTATGGAATACATAGCCGTTAGTCTACTTAAAAGCTAATAATCACATAACTAGACATTCTTTTTTTTACAAGGACACAATTCGAGATCCCTAATCAGCTTAATATATTATTCTGTACGGTGACCTATAGTTTAACGTGAATTCCAAAGAACTATTGATAGAAAAAGAAGTCTAGCATTTGAACTCGGAAAATTGAAACCTTCGGATGTCTTTACCATTTGACATATTTTTTTATTAAATGAGAAACTATTTTTTTTTGCTTTTTAAGGAAAATTATAACAAGGTATCTCTAAATTTTCTTCATAGAAATCACTCTTAGACATACGTGATTTATAGTTTTGTCTAAAAGGCAGCAACGCCAACGTCACGAAGTTGGGGGGTGAACTCATGGATTCGTTCATAAATTCACCGAACAGTTAAATAACTTATATTTTTGGAAATCAATAGCATTCTTTAAAAAGGAAGCGAAAAAAGCTCGTTTGCATGGGCGAAGAGCGAAAATGTTGACAAATTGAGGACTGTTCTCTCATCAAAAAGTTGTATTTCTTAATTAATTACTTAATAATGAGTTGTGTGAAAAATAAAATGAAATAGTGGTAAACGGCGAAGATCACCGGAATATTTTATTTTTTTTATTTTTTCAAATAAATCAAAGATCAATAACTTAATATTAACTATTTTATGACTATCTTAATATATACATCAAAAATGCACCCGAAACATAATGTGACGAGCGCTCGTTTAAACATTTTATTGTTAACATTAATTTATGCTAATGGTGGTTTGACATTATAGCTATTTAAAGAGAATCTTATTAAAGTAACTACTATACATGCTACCTTGGTATTTATTTTTATATATAAATAAAAGTTTTGTTACAACTTTTTCCTTCGTATCTTTTTTAATTCTTATTTATATTTTTTATTATTGTTTTTATTTTACTTTGAATAAATATATTATCTTTACTAAAATAGCCTGTAGAATAATATTTTTAATAATAATGAATTGGATAATTTTCCTTCAGCTTAACTTCAGATACACATTCGTCCTATTAATAAAAATAAGAAAAAATAATTCCTGATGGTAAAAATATTGTACTAATTTAAAAAAAATTGTATTCGTATAAAAGTTCATTTTTATAAAAGCTTTCGTATAACTTTCTTTCATTTTTTTGTTTTCGTATAAAATGCGGCTCAATTATAACAATTCTAACACGTAACAGAAATGGAAATTGAATTAAATGTTTATAAACTATCTGACTGCTAACTTCATAAAAAAAAAACTTTTTTCGGACACGTTAACGTACATGTTTTTGTTTTACTAATTTTAATTTATTTTTCTGAGTGTGAGTTTACTCCACTTATTATATTATGAAGGAGATGCTTGCTGAAAGAACATTTTGCAAACGTTTTTGAATGCTGACGTCATTCATCATTTCTTAAATTGCATACTAATTTGACGTTAAGTGGTAAATTTTGAAAAATTAGTAGATTTGTTTATTAATTTTTTACTTCCTAATAGAATTAGTATTCGAGAATTAGCAATATTGCTGGTATTAAATTAGCATTTCCATACAGAAACTTTTTGAGTTCATAAATAACTTGGAGGTGTTTGCCTCTCATCGGCAAATAGTAACATTCTAAATTAATAAATTTAGAAAAAAGTTATTAACTATGCTTACTTGGCATAAAATTAATTTACATTTTTATCTCCGTAATATGTAATTTTTTTTGTTTCCTCCTTTTTTTGTTTGTGAAAAATTAAAATATTGACCTATTCGAGAAAAATTAAAATACTTACAATTTTAATCTCACACTATGATGGACAAGGTGCCCACTGAAACTAAAACGTAGGTAGCTTGTAAATGAATTTTAATATCTGATGTCCTTTGTCGAGTTTTACAACTCGTAATTATTAGGACAAGCATTGTTAATGATTTGGACGTTTAGTCGACTTTTTTTTAAATTTTGCTTTCCGTTTAGCTATAAAATTTATCTGAAAAATGAAAATATTGCTCCAAACAACGTTAATTAGTAGATAATAAGTAATTTTAATAAACGGAATCATTTATATACAGGTAATTACGCTTTGTGGACTTTTATTACATTATAAACTAATAATTCGCATTTTTGCTTCGTGTCAAGTCCTTAATCTCTTTATAATTATTTTAGGTGCCCATGCCATTTACTTAATCGTTTGGCTACTGTACTAATAGTTTATAGTACGTCACTGCTCTTCCTAATTACTGTCATATTTGCGCTCCCTAATTTTAATTATTTATTTTATATGTAGGAAGCTAAATAATTAGCTTCGCTTAGTCGATTATTTAAATTTTGTGTTTTACATCAATCGACCGATATTTTATTATCTGAAGTTTCCCTGGTATTGTTTGTGGAAGAGTTCATGCCAATTAAGTAATGGGTAATATAATTTAATATATTGAGTAATGGATTCTTTGATTAATGGAGTGGGTTAATATTACAATGGAGTTAAATGTTTCGGTGCGTACCGGCGTAAGTAGGACATCAGGGTGATACAATATCATATTTAAATTAAAAAGTCAAAAAACTGCGCTACGCATAATATTTAGCAATTAACACATGCGTTCTAAAATATTATTAAGTTCAAGAACGTAGAAATAAATCAATTAATTAAGATTTTTGAAATAATTAATTTTCAAGAACATTTTAAACGTAATTCTGGATAATCAACTTTTTTTAGTGTTTTCTTCAATTTGTATGGCCGAAAACGAACGTATCTACGTATTTGGATAATATACCAGATCAAGGTTTAAACGCATAACGGCCGCGATCTACACTAATTTCCTTGGATTAATATTATTTTTTTATTGATATTTAAATTTAAAAAAAAGCCAGTTTTGAACTTACCAACCATGTAACCGAAAATATTTATTTTAAACTTCTTATTGATTTTCTCAAGTATTTAGTTTAATTTTCTTGAATTTTCTTGAAACATCATCTCGCTGCAATTCATCTCGTCTCGGCCAACTCGCCACGACGGACTCGCCGCGAGTATTGCAATACAAAAAAATATTCCACTATAGCGTGGAAACCAAATAGTTTTTTTACCAGTTTATTATATACCAATTTAGAAAAAAGCAAAGTAAAATACATTAATAAAAATTATATATTAAGTATTTTATATGATATAACAATTGGAGAAAAATCCTATTGTAACATTTTTTTCTTTCCTATAAAAATGTCGTGAAACAATTTTTCCAATAGCAATATATAGTAATCACATATAAATATCTCAATTATATTAAAATGTAAAATCATTAAATACTTCATGTTTATCGGTAATATGAAAAAACATAATAAATTAATATTATTCGATTTTTACAAATTTACTGTAATTAATCATTTTTTTAGATACTTACTGATATATAATTTATTTTTATTTCTTTCAACCATTATTCCTACTAGAACAACCACAAATTATTGTGTGTAAAACATTTAGTTTTGTAAATAATAATTTATTAATCATACCTTGTAGAACTACGCTGTCTTGCTTTGTTTTCATATTATATTTGATGGAAAAATTATTAAATTATTAATTTTGTACTATACAATAATATGATCAATCGAGACATCTTCTGACGTACTTTTAAAATATTTTTGTCCGCTTTTAACATATCTTATCTTTGTTTTTACGTCTTACATCAATTGTTTCGAAAAAAACATAAAAATTATCTGAAGATGTCAATATTTACACTAGATTGAGTGGAGTAGAAATATAAAATTCATGTTGATGTTATGACTTGCAGTATTCATAAATTATGTCTCCATACAAGATAATTACTGAATAATAATCAGTTATTATCTCAGTTACTCCAATTATTTTTATAATAATTATCGACATAATATACATGTATATTATAATCAAATACGCAAATTACAAATATAAAATTGCCATTAAAATTTAATTTTTGTTAAATACGAAGTGAATGAACTAACAGAACTGAACTTCTCGACGGCACTGGGTCCCCTATTATATAAATTGCTTTGGGTCAAACGGTTACTTATTAATTGTGAAAAGTTTATCGCATCTTTAGCTGTGCGCTTCTGTGTGATAGTGTTAGCCGTCGCTCTAACAAATCGTTGACATATTTCCAGTTTTTTTACAAATCAAATTTGCATAAATTAAATAATGCAGTAGATATAAGTGTATCTTATTATTATAATATTATCAATATGTTCTCATCGGCCAATATAAAATAAATATATCTTTATTACAAGTGAGGAAAAATGCTTATGTTTGATTAAACCAGGTTTTCTACACGATTTATTTTATGTGAAAAACAATAATAATTTATTTAAAAATATCAAGGAAAATGAAACTTGCTTGACATAGGAAAAATGTTTTTAACTCGATTAAAGCACTCATTTTGAATATTTCATACCCCCCAGATCCCCCGATGTGTACTGCCCGAACTCATAATTGTATACTGTGTACTGAGAGTATAGAATACCTCCCAGTATACCATTAATTGTATTAATAGCTCTAAAACTCTTACAACCGGTATTTCAATTACTTTAATATTCTGTACTGGGATGGCGACGCTCATCATCCTTCTCGTAACAACCGCTACTGAGTATCTAAAAAATTGAAATTTAATGGGAATCTCGCAGGCGTTGGGAGTACTGTTCGAAATAATTTTTATGACTACCGAAACATTATTTTAGATAGTTATTAATTAATAAACTTCGTCTATAATATTGTTGCTTCTTTCGTCTTCTTTATAAGCAATAGCTTTCTTTTTTTCTTAATTTCATGAATTTTTAAAATATTTAGTGCCTACTAAAAAGGTTAAGACACTGGGATAAGATTCTGGGACACTGTAACATAGAAAGAAGTAAGAAAGCTGATATTCTGCATAGGAGGGTCTTTAACTGCCTCTAACTATCGTGAAGCCGGTTTTGGAAATTGTATCGGTGAAATTTCAATAACCGCACACAATATAAACACAATACGCACACAAAGTTAGGTATGGAATACCTTCCAGTATACCAAAGATTGGGAGCAAAAAAAAGTGTTATTGAGCTTATGCGTTTCAAACCAGAAATCTAACTTCTAAAAATCTGAAATCTAAGATTTTCTTTTTTTGAACACAATCACTGGTGTGTTGGGGGGTATTCCATACCCCCCAGACCCCCAGGTTTGATAAACCTAGCTTTGTGATTGTGTTCAAAAACTAAAGTGTAATTTTGAACTTATGAGTTTCAAACCAAAAATTTAACTTTTTATCTACTTCTATTCTTTATTATTAAGAATGTAATATACTTAGAAATCTATTTTTTTAATTCGGGAATAATTCCTAATTCAATTTAAATGATCGCTACTGTATACTTTGGTTTTAAGGTATTTATACAAAAAAAGAATTTGTTGGACTAACAAAACTTTTAATATCCGCAGCCTCAACAGAGTTTTTTTTGTTGCTACAACAAATTTTATGCTGACATATCAAAGTTTTTCTGTTCAGATGTCCAGATGATACCAGGGCTAAGTAAAAGCTACTTTGTGAAACAGAATTTGTTGCCCTAACAAAACTTTTAATAGCTTACCTTGACAGAGCTTTTTTTGTTCCTACAACAAATTTTATAGAGAAACATTGTTTCGGCAGAATAAAGTTTGTTGTACTAACAAAAAAACTTTATTGAAGCTAAATCTACTGAAAGTTCTCTTGGAGTGATCCTTTCTACAATTTTTTTATTAAAACAGAAAATTGTTGATTAACTAATTAGGGAGCGTTCATAAACTACGTGGTTTGGCCAAGGGGGGGGAGGGGTTAGGTAGAAAGCTACGCAGGGCTACGTGAGGGTACGGGGGGATTATAGTCAAGCTACGTAGTTTTCTTCATTTATTATGAAAGCAGTTTTCAGAATATAAGCGACAACATAATATGGATATTTATTTCCGTATTTGAATTTTTTTTATTTATATTTTATATAGGTGCGCTATTTGTTTTAAAAACAAATATCGGTGTTATTCATTTTTACTGAAATAATTTTTAAATAGTTTTGTTAACAGAAAACATAACATGTCTTCTGGACTTATAGGAAAAAAACTACGTTCCATCTAGGGGGGGGGGGTAAGGTTATCGTGGTAAAAACTACGTTAAGCTACATGATGGGAGGGAGGGGTTCTAAAGAGGTCAAAATCAAACTACGTGGTTTATGAACGCTCCCTTAACAGTAAAAACTTTGTTTTGGCAACATAAAATCTGTTGTAACAGCAAAAAACTCTATTGCGGCTGTAGCTATCGTAGCTGTAGTTAGAAGGACAAATCCTTTTTCACAGTGTATACCATATTATCTCTTCTGGATATCAATTTAATATGAAGGTTTAATTATCGAAAAACTCGTCTGTTGATGCTCGAATGCGCTTCACATTTTTCTCAGTTCTTAATGGTTTTAGTCTGTCTTTTCTCAGTTTCGTGGTTTCGTCTATTGTGGAACCGCTTTCATCAAATTACTTCGACGCTGTTCGACGAAAAAATTCTTACAGAAAATTTGCGCTGGGATCTGGTGAACCGTTTTTTGATAACTTCATTTCCAAGAATCGAAATTACATTTTAACACTGACAGGATTATTTTCTCAATAAAATTCGCGCTATAATCAAAACAAACTGAACTTAGTAATTATTTGTCGTCACTGCGCTCTATGGCCTCTACCTATTCATGTCGTGTATATTAGTTAATAACAGTGGTAGCTGATACGGGTGGGGGTGATGGGTCGCATTCTTTTTATTCTATTTTTAAGAGTAATTGCATAGTTATTATTATTGCCAACTCTGAATAATATTTATTACATGCTTCTATCGGCATAATTTACTACTTTACTCTTTCAGTTCATGGAGTAAAGTGAATGGTTATCTACTCTGATAAAAAAATTGTTTATAATACAATTTTTTGGGCACTGGTGTATTTCATACTCTTTAGTTTCGGATATCGAAAGTTTGTGTAGTGTTCACTCTTTTAGAGGAAATACATCTTTATCGCGGCAGTACGCACCGAGAAACAGTATTTACTGATTTTATGGAATACCCCGTTTATTATACACTCCTGTATTTTACTCATTCAATTTACGGTTCAGGTACTAAACGGTGTTCCATACTTACCCGGTTTGAGAAACTAAAGGTTTGTGTTTTTACTAATTTAATGAAATCTTCCATTCAAAAATATACAACCTCCACATCACGAGGTCAATAACAGTTTGATACTTAAAGAAAGCCTAAGATGAGCAAATAGATGTTATCCCAGGCTGACGCTGTTTCGAACAGCTACCAGTACAGTCTTCTGACTTCCAAGTACCTGTTCTGAATTCTTGATAGAACAACACAACCTTCCAGGAGGAGTTGAGTGCATACAAAATGAGCCCATCAACCAAAATAACCAATAGAACTGCTTACGGAATTGTGTAGTTTCTAATTGTGACGTTAGATGTCTAACGTTAGATTTTGACATTATGATGTCAGATTTTGATGTTAGATTTGACATTAGCGCATCCGCTAATTATTTAGTCTCCGCTGTAAGAATTCTAAAACTTCGTATTGACACCAGGAAAATTGGAAAGTATAATATTGTATGCAATTTTACTGTTTGGATTCAAATTCATTCCATTACAATTTAAAATTCGTTTCCATAACAATAGATACAACTCAGAATTCGAGCTCCGCTGTTTGCTAGAAGCTGTAAAATAAAATTTATAAATTATTGTATTAATTCTTCTGGGCCATTTTCTCTCCCTTGGATAAATATCGAACGTAAGATTTTGTTATGAATTTCCTGCACTGCCAGTAACATACTGCTACTGCCAAACCTGTAACATCGCACACCCTATTGGTTAATTATTAATACCATAAATATCTAAAAAAATTTTTTTTCAAAAATTTGAAATCAAACAATAATTGCTTTGAGATTTAGCTTTACTCAAAATTTTTCGGTATATCAGGATTCGAACTGGAATTTAGTTATAGCTGTTTGGTGCGGGTTTCCGCATCCATACTAAAAAAACACTAATTATCTTCTAATTTGATGCTAATTTCACTCTATTATATAATATTAGCTTTCTTATTGCGTTTATTGTTTGCTCGACTATAATTTTATAAAATATAATATGCACTTGAAGTTTCTACAGCGAACTATCCTGACTTTGACGATAAGGTTGCTCAAATTATATACAACATACATAGTTTTAATACTTATTTATAAATTTTAATCTTATCAATATTACTATTTACTTTAAGAAATTGGTAGATTAAAGCAAACTTTATGATGTAATAATGGTCGAGATAAAATAAATCATTTTAGTTTTAAAATATGTCTTATATCCTTTATTATTATACGCAAAACAGCAATGCAGTTCAAAAAATTATAATTTTTTAACTGCGTTGCAATATTTTGGGGTCCTTGAATTACTTTTCAGCTATTTGGTCATTTTTTGGATAAATTTTAGTTATCGTATTCAAGCTCAAGATTTTGTTGTAACACAAGTTTCATAAATCTGTGAAGGTTAATATTTTAACGAACGTTCCATGATCGCACACTTACACAGTGACATTGTAAGAGGCGGTAGCTGCTCATAATTTTGTGTGTACTTTATGTCGTTAACACGTTAATTATTGAGTAATTTATTTAAGTTTAATTAAGTACTATGTGTTTGTTATAATTTGTTCGCAGTTTATCAAGAAACTAATAAAGGAGCTATGTAGAGTGTATTTTTGATTCTTAATTAATGTAGAAATGGTACGTTTTTATTTATGATGAATATTTTATTTATGTTTATGTGTAAGGTTACATTTTATCGTAAAAACTACAAAATTTTTGTCGACGTTAAATTTACCCACCAGCACAAAATATTATACGCTTACCCGATTTTTTATTTTGCGGTTGAGCCAAATTGTGCTAAAAAGGATTTGGCAATCCGTCTTGGTAGTAAAAATTACCAAGTTCGGCAGTTCAACTTACGAAAGATATCTTGGCGTAAATTACTTTCACCCGAACTAAATTCGACTACTGTAAACTCAATTTGATAAAAATTTTGCCTTGACTTCTATCGCTGATAATTTAATGGGCATTGACATAAAAATATGTTTTATGTTCGACATGATAAAAAAATTTCCTATTAAGACTCCAATTTGCAAACAGCACTGCCATATATTTTGTGTTCGCGGGCGCCCTTCCACGGTCCCCGACTGAATAAAACTAACACTTTTCTTTCCTGGAATTTTGGAAGTTATTTGGTATTTTTAGCAATAAAACTCTGAGTTTTTATAAATAAAAAGCTAAGTCTTGGAGCTACCACCCATGTCTTCTGGTTTTTTTTTACTTACATTATTTAATGTAATTTATGCCGGTCTATTGAGAACCTCTAATGTTAGGGAAATGCCATATCCCACCACGAGGTGTTCTTAAATTGGTCACCAGTACATATAATAATTCATCGTTTATCATCCAACTTACCAATCCTAGACGTAATTCATATTATTTCTCTTTCAAATCACCTGGAGTTTTTTTTAATTTAATTTTTATGGAAATCTGGTAGGTTTAGAACCAAATAAATTTCCTCGGTGAGAACTTCTCGATTTCCAAATGTAACGTATTTTTTTGAATGGAATATTATTATTTTCTGTTACACTCCCTCTCAGTTTGATAATATATTTCAAGGGCAAAATGGTATGTATAGTTTTTGGAATACTTAATAATAAGATTTATTAATCAGGGTGCGTTCGAAATTAATTAAAAGTTCGGCAACTGCAAGATCTAACATATCACAAAATATTCATTATCAAAAAATTAGGAATAAATTTATTGACTCATAAAAGTAAATGAATCAAATTATGTTTTTATTATCGGTAGTAAATTAATATTGTATTGAATGCTCCCTTTCTTGTTACAGTTTTGGGTCAATTAAGGTATCATTTAATTTTATAATTTATTTCCAAATTCGAAAATGTGTTTACATCTTAAAATCGTGTGTACGTTTAACATTTACTTGATTACAACGCGAGATAACATTTTTGTTGATGAATATTTAATTGGTAAATGAATTCCAAAAATCTATTAATAAAACTTAATGGTTTTTTGATTAAATAAATGTAATAAAAATTAACTTGTTTAACTTTAACACGATTGTATTGAAAGTGACACAAAATCGTATAAAGGGTAACTGGCATCTCATTAAAATTATTGTAACAAAAACTTGCTCGTATTTTGTAACCTCCGCCCTGCCTCGGCTGAAAAGCAGATTTTGTTTTATTTACCTTTATACTATATGCATGTTGATATAATAAAATATTTCACGAAGGTTTTGTGAATATATAAAATGATTTTGGAGCGCTTAGATGACCTTAGATAACAATATTCGACAAAGAATGTATTACAAAAATTACTATAATTTTCAATTATTCAATTTAAAATGCATAACATTCGTATTGCATGTTTAATCCAGCTTAATCCCTAATTGATTGCCAATTTTTTTTCGTAATTCTCGCATCCTGTGGATCTGGAGGTAAGGAATTACTCTCGGGAATGCCAACCAAATAAATAAATAAAGAGTAGAAGAGTCTTTCATACCTCCCAGACCTTTTGAAATAATACCTGCGTTATATGCCTTTAATGGCCAGTTTTATAACGACAGTTTCAGGTGAACTGAAGATCAACGAACTAGAAGTTCTAACAAATAATTAGGTTTTACCATTTCTAAAATTTGTTGAATTTCAGCTGAATCAACTTAAATTTTACAGAAAAATCCAGAAAAATACAACATTTTAAAAGAGAACTTAATAATATATACCTTATATGTCACCTAACTGTTCAGATCGACAGGGTTGTCTAAACTTAGCAATTTAAAATAGCATAACATTAGCTTAGAGATAGCTATGTTCTATGAGACGTAAATAACCGTTTATTGTATTGAAAATTGAATTTTCACATATGTATGGCAGATCTGAGCTGATAACCTGTTAATATTTGTACTTCTAGAATTGAAATAAAATTTCTACCTCGTCAGGTTTTGTCTGTTAATTCTTCTGAGACGCACCTCAAATTTGTTCGTTTGAAAAAATTCAATCCAAAAAATAAACTTGAATAATATAATAAATGGCTTTTGGGAAAACGAAAATTTTTCAAATATTAATTTCCAATTTCAATTTTAAAATTTAAAAAAGAAATCGCCCATATGTCGCAGTATGAAGTTAAATACATTATATTTGTCTTAAATTAAAACTCGAACCGGCACTGAGTTTTTTTTTGTAATTTGTAATATTTATGTGCATAGAGGAATAATACATAATAAATTTAAATCTTTAAAACAACTAGAATCTTTCTCTTTAGCTTAGCTGTCTCATCCAATTGTCTTCGTTCTTCTCCAAAGTATTCTGGTAACTTTTAGCGAATCTGATGAAACTATCTCTTACAAATTTTCATGGTAGTCCTTTTCACTGATTTTCATAGCACAAAATATTTTCTTCGGAAATTCGGCACAAAACACTGTTTTTCTATTCAAATTCTTGCGAATTGGGTTTGCTCTATATCAGAATTCAACATTAACTGATGATCTAGCGATGATTTAAAAGCAAGTATTTAATTATTAATATACAATAAAACATAATTACTAAAAATATATTTTTAAATAATTTTCAAACAATAGCTATATCAATTTTGGTTCTTAAATTTAACATTACTCAACTCAAATTTAACCAAATTATGCCAGTAATTTTGAGATATGAGATTTTGTATTGTGTGTAAATTTTATTTTTAATATATCCATAACTTTTTGTTTGTTATTTAACCGAATTTTCGTGTGAATCTTTTTCTTCTTTTGAACCTTGACTTTTCATCAGTGGGCCAGATTTACACAAGTGTAAAACTATGATTTGGCACTCCGCCTCATCAAAAAATCGTAAAATTGTTGATTAAATCGGTTACATCTAGCTAAAATAAATTTTGATTAATTGGTAACTACTTATGATATAATCGTATAATTAAATATGTCGATTAACTAAAATTTTCCGTTCATTTTATTTTCTTAAAAAAACACATCAACTTTTTTTAATAAAATTACTCGTTCTATTATTATGTCAATCACTCATTTATGAAAACATTTACCATCACATTCAAGAAATCTTACCCAAATGAATTTTAAAAATTAAATTTGATGCGATAATGTAATGTTCTTGTGAATAATTTAGTTTGTTGTTCGTCTTTCGAAATTTGGAATTGTTTTAAATGTTGTATAAAAAAATTTATAAATATTCAACGAAACGAAAAACTCGATTGTCCATTAAATTTTACTATTAAATTTTTGTTTGGATCTGATATTGGCATAATTAATATTTTTTAATCGCCGTTTTATTTGGTGATAATTTGACGGTTTCGAATTATTAGTTTCTTATTAATTTTAATAGAAGATTAGCATATTTACTATGTAATTGCAGGAAAACAACATTAATGAATTAAAAATGCTGGTTTGTTGATAAATAACAAGCTTTGTTGATGTATTGTTTATTCTGGAACGTTTTTGAGGTTGACAGGAAAATTGTTGATATTAATTATTCTAATGATATTTGTTTATAAATACCTAACTACATACATCGATTATTATTAGTGTTGTAATAAATTTTATTAGTTCTGAAATTTTAATTCCCTTTCAGCAACCGAACAGTGGAAGTGTCACCAGTTCTCTGAGGTCCTGGAGGAAAAAAGATTATGTCGATAAGCCAAGTTCAACTGAAAATGTGCCCACATCAACAGGTGAAACTATAAGTCACATAGCGCGTGTAGCTCCACACACTTACTATCCACGTCCAAGTAATGATGTATGTCATTATCAACACCAATTTACTGAATATTCTAGGTAGGTAAAGACATAAATAATATAAGGTCAAGTTTTTATATTTTTCCATAACTTTTATCAGCTTAAAAGGTGAAAACATTTTAAATTAATAAAATATTATTAAATAAAAAATTACTTCGGGCACTGATATGATACTTTAATACAGTAATGAATAATCAAACGGAAATTTATTTTATTGCAATTATTTTGGGTTTTTAAATGAAATCAAATTTTTATTGAACCACAGTCGTGGATTGATGGGATCGCTGGTTGAGTTACAGAGCGGAAATTCTGGGTTCGAATCACGGACTTGACAGAATTTCTTAGCTCGGCTTTCCGGTGTACATCAACACGCTGTGGCCAGTGCTATGATCGCGTAATTAAAGCACTTAATAAATTGAAAAAAAAAAAAAAAAAAAATTTTTATTGTTTACTAGTTTTTGCACCCGGCTTCGCCCGATTGATGTTTTCCACCATAGGATATAACATTAAATAGGCATAAATTTCAAAACTTCTGGGTAAAAATTTTCTATTTTACAACATATCAAACATGAAATTTCAGTTAAATGACCGAAAACAGACGAATTTACTCTGTTTAACTTTATAAATATCCTATGGTGGACGAGAACTAGCAAAGGCCGAAAACAGACGAACTCTCGAACTCGAAAATTTAAATTTATACTTTTAAAATGAAAACCAAACTTGAGAAACATTAAAAAATGCAAAGTCACATTTATTTTTACTTTTATTACCATAGCTCGATTTTATTAGATATTTTTTTATATATTTATGTTATGGTTATTGCTCATCAATAGAATTAAAAATTTTATGTAAGTAAATAGTACCTAAAAACAATTCTTATTACGATAATACTAAAATTGTAAAAAAATCGTCAAAAATATTAAGTTTGCATAGTGTATTTTCCTCAAAAATTGTCAAAATAACATTAAAACGTAAAAAACGCCTTACCGGCTGACCGCGGTTTCGATCTTGCAAAAAATTAATGCTTCTATTCTGTGTTTCGTGGTATTATCTGCAGGCAAACGTACAGATTTACCACCTTCAGGCAAAATTATAGGTGGGAATTGAATAAATGCGTGGAAAAACACAATTAAAAACGAAAATTGCTTAAATTAGAAGTATAACGTAGCTTAACATTGTATATTATTATGACAAGGTACATTTTCTAATCGGATAACTTACTTACTTACAATTTATATTATTATTCACAGATTTTTGGTAGGCGCGGACGGTTCAAAGGAATTAGTAAAAATAGGCTGTTAGATTTTAGTATCCGTCTCAACGGACGATCACTTCATGCGAAATATTATCAGCTTAAAAATATTTTTTTACTTTTCCTTTGCCTAAAATTTTTCAGTATAGCAAAATGTCATCGAATAATTATATATCATGTGCCTAGTCAAGCCTATAGTTTTTACATGCCATATATAGCCGTTCAAACAATACACGTATTGCCTTGACTTAACGCACGATATGTAATTACCCGATATTTTGTATTGACGATTTTTTCTAAAGATTTTCTGTTAACTTATAAATAAATCCCATGGGCAATTGAAATTATATGATTGTTCACACAGAGTAGACATCGCTGCATTCAATTATTAATAATAGCTGGTTTTGGGGTAGATGTGAAAAGAAAAATATCGAATTATCAAACCCTTATACATTATTTTATTCAATAAATAATCTTACTTGTTCTAAAAAATTACTCTCAGAGCTGCTCAATTTGTCGTTAATTTAAATGTTGCTTTTCAGCAACGTCACTTGTGTCAATAATTGACAATGGGAAAAAATCACTGCACTCATTGATTTTTGTTTCGTCTATAAGTAGATATCAATATTATTTATAGTTGTGAATTATATCACATTATCAACACAACTCAAATTTCGGATTGAGAAAAAATTAAAAATTAAAAACCATTCGTCTGATGATTTTAATATTTAATTTAAATTCACTGCGCTTCTTCTTGTTTTCTTCCACATTTTTGAAAATTAATTAAAAAATTCTTAAAACTTCAGTGCCAGGAACGGTGGCACAATACTACGAGCCGCATTTAAAATCCATCATAGTTTTGGTCAAAAGCAAGAGTAATTTTAAATAAAAATAATTGTAAAAGCATACAACATTAAAACCTTTGTTTTATGTTTCGAGTAAAAATCTGTAAATTTATTCTATTATGTTTACAGAACAAATCGTAATTATGCATAGACAACCGATTATTACGTCTGTTTTAACCTAATATTTCTATATACTCGTGCATAATTCATTATAATTATGGAAATTTATTGTATCACATTTTTTCATTTGTGCTGCAATATTTTTCTATGATTAGTAAATAGAGCACCTTTATTGTGCTACCGCAAAATAAACTCGAACGCCAGACATAATATGTAGATGTAAAGCGCACTCTTTAAGGTTATCTTCTCAAGATGAAACCTTACTATTTAAAAAAAAAGTATGCAAAACAAGTTTGAACTCAATGAAAAAAATATGATCACGTAATAATTAGTGTCAAATATCAACTGGTTTAAATAAGGTTTCCTGTTTTACACGTAAAATATGTACCTACTTTCAACTTCTTCGGGCATCAATTTAATTTTATATTAAGATATTAAATATAATTATGTGCTAAGTACCTACATCAAGTTCAAATTAAATAAAAAACTTTCCTTTCATGTTTTTAAATGCCTTAAATTAATTTACATTGAAATGAGCTATTTATTATTTATCACCACAAAAAACTTTTTTTATGTTATAAACACAGGTAATTTATTAAATATTATTCTAAGAATGTTTCTAATTGGTTTTTAAAAATGTTAAATAGAAAGCACCGCATTGTAAAATTTAAATTGCGCGGGAATAGTACTACATATTGTGAGATATTTTTCCAGAAAAAATACAGTTCTTATTTAATTTATCCGAGTAACTATTAATAAATTGTATTGGATACTAATAAATCTCAAAATTTTCATATATAATCTATTAAGTTTTAATTACCGGAAATTTGCCGCCTGGATTGTCGAGTTCTTTGATGCTATAGAAATCTCGCGAGTCAAAGACGAGCGAGATTTCCCAATGGCATCAAGGAACAAAACGATCCAGAAGGTGAATTTCCACAGGATATCAGGATAGAAAATCGCAGGAAACCAAATAATATACAATAATTGCGTGTTTCATTGTAATTCTTTCAAAAATAATTAAAGAATAAGTTTCATGTTCGTTCTTTTTATGAAAAATTTAGTTCAGCAAAATACCAATATGATTTTCGCTATCATCACATGTGGTTTCTGGAAATCACGACTATACAGAGATTTCCATATGATCAAGATTTCGCTGATATTTAAGTCAAAAATAGTCAAATCTGATTGGTCTGAATATATAGTATGAGATTTTCGATAATATAATGAATTTTTTAATTTCCAAAAAAAAGTTATAGATTTTATATCCTGCTACTTAGTTGGCGCGAAGTCTCACAACTCGCGGCAAATGCAAAATTTACAAAATTACACATAAATCCAAAATAAATACTTTTTAATTTTACCCCCCGTCCATATCAAAAATACTACGACAATTTATTGTAAACAAAATTACAAATTTTAAATTACTTGAGAGACTTTATAGGGACAGTGGGCGACAATAATCGTCCGGCGACAAAAATCGTGGCGATTTTTTATCCAAAAATGTGGTCCTAACTCCGGACCAAATCACCACACTACGAGCAACGAGACTTTTTAAATTCAAAAGTTTTAATTCCAAGTAACTCTATTTTAAAGTTGGAACAATTTTAAATAAATAATCAAAATAACTTGCGCAAAAATCAATACTTCTTTATTCTAGCAAAATGCCAAAAATAACTGAAAATCTCAAAAATAATCGCAAAATTACGGGAGACGGCTTTCTCCACAACAGCGTAGGGTGGTCAATTTTGGCAAAAACCGCTGTCATAAAGTCAAGCGAGGAAATAACAAAACATTTACAAATTCAAACCAAAATTTTTAGCTTTAAAAATTCGTTTTCTGTTGCTATTAATGCTTAAGATTAAAAACTGAAGTGGTAGTTGAACTTAAAAAAATGTGTCACGTCAGCGAGGGGGAGAGTTTTTAATGGTTAAAACGCCAAGTAAAATAAAGAAAATTTGAACAAAATATAGTTACTGTCAGCGGCGTAGCGAGGGATTTTGTCGCCCGTAGCGGTCCCTGAATTTTGCGCCCCCCCCCTATTTAATTTTACTACTACTAAATTTTGCGCACAACACCTGATCAATCAAATTAGTTAGTACAAAAAATAATGAAAACTCCTAATAATAATAATAATAATAGAAAAAGAGAAATAATAATTTTTTTTATATTTTATTTAATTATTTTACTACAAATTAATTTTTCTTGTCTTTATTTGTGCAAATCTGTCAATAACACTATCAAAATTAATTTTTTATTTTTTAAAATTTTAAATCAGCGATTTATCAAAAAATCGTCTGTTTGGCACCGTTTTTTCTATGCTTGTTTTGGGTTTTTGTACTTTTTTTGAATTTTTAAAAATTAACTTAAATTAAATTATTAAATTAATTCATAAATTTAAAATAACGGTTTAAAAATACTGGACGATAAAGCCAAAACAATATCTGGAAAAACTGTTTATTTTCAAGACTGTTTTAAAATTAATTTTTAAGAAGACGATTATAGCCTGATGGCGCTTATGTGCGTCGACTGATAAACTAAAATCCCCGGTTCGATCCCGGGCGGAGTAAAAAAAAACGATTGACCGTCTTTCCCCGGTAGGCAATGGCAAACCACCGAGTTATTTGCCAAGAGAACGCTTCTAAAGAAGAAGTGGTCACTGTGCTTTTACGTACAGCAAAGGACTCCGAGAGGAAAAGATTTTAAATTTGAAAATGGATCCCTAGCTTATAGCAAAATTCAAGTTTGCACCAATCACTAGTGTCGACGTTGAAGGAAGCTTTTCAGCTTACAAAAACCTTTTAAGATTTAAGCAAGAATGAAGAATGAATTTTACTCCAGAACATTTAGATTCAATTCTTCTTGATTCAATAATCAATTGTTTTAGAATTAAATTTATGCTTTTATTAAAAAAAATGGTGCTTTTTTTTAATTAAATTGATGCTTTTTAAGGTTTTTTTTTTTAATTTATATGCTTTTTTATCCGCACTCTAACCATTATTAATATAGTAATAGCATAACAATTTTAATAATAACAATGATAATTTTAAATAAATATTTAATAATCTAATGTTAAAGAATGCGACTTCTTCATATTACCGTTATCAATTAATTACATTAAAACTTTCTTTGTTTACATACAACGAAATGTTATTTAATTGTTCACCAGCCGATTCCATTACATAACAAATAAATACTCTACGTGGAGGTAATCATATTTTGAATAATTTTAAAAATTTTATTTTCAATTATAGTATTTTTTTATTAAAATAAAATAAAGCAAGACAATAGTATTTTATACTATTACGGACTTCGGCTAACTTAAACTTAACTTATACCTAATTTTTACTGCTTCGATAAAATTGAAAATGTAGCCATCTGATTTCTGGTTAAACTGTAATCAGATCCACTTGTTAAACTGGCAAATCGCAAACAAATGAACAGGGTCTTTCGAGCGGTGGGCACAGAAATACCAACTTTGACTTTAAATCTTATCGAGTGGCGTGCGTTAAAAAAGTATCACTTTTGACAAATAATGTTCGAATTAAAATTTAATTTCGAACTGATTCATAAGCTATCTTGGGTTTTCTAATCTAACAAAGAGACGTTCTGCCCTTGAATTTTTTTTATTTGGTTGTTAAAAAACGCATTTCTGCCTCGAGCAAAATAACAAATTCCAATTAAAACTGGATGGTATTAAATATTAAAATTAGTAAGTATGTATATTCATACTCGCTTTTTACACATGTAGATATACAATTACAATATATTAGTATATTCATTCTAATATACAAGTTGTAGTGGTATATCTTACAACGACAATGTCCATAATATCGTAAATGTGTAGTAGCAAAATAAATACATAGTATTTTTATTATTTGTATAGAACTAAGTAGGTGAAATTCTTAATTATTTAAATTTTTGAGAAAACAGAAAAAAACTGTTCAATGAGATGATGTACATTATCTTATTATCTTGCCACAATTTTGGAATTTTAATCCAAGCACATTTTAATCTTGTACTCTTCAATTAATGCTCCTGAATTAAACCAAATTACAGTGTTTATGATTTACATCGAAATTACTTTAATGCTTAGGTACTTACCCAAGTTGAAAAATATGTTATAAAATTATTCAAATTATAATGTATTTTATCATCAAATGAATCTTTGTATATTTTTAAAATAAGTAACAAAATAATTACAAATTGTTATGTAATGACTAATTTGCAATTTTTGTGTGATTTGCAGTGTTCCATACAAGCAACAGGCACCAACACCTGTAAAATATTCAGAAATAGTAGAAAACCAGTCTAACCCAGCAATAGAGCACATTTCGCCAATAATCAAAAAGCAAAAAGAGAAAGAGTACGTGGATCTGTGTGGAGTGTCACCTCAAGCTCACATGAAACAATATCAAGAACATATACCTTTGAAGCAACCATATCCTGATCCAGTAAAGCAACAGTATGGCGATCCCAATATTCACCATCAATATATTTCGAAAGATCCTCAACTACATACATTTCTTCAGAAGCAACCACAATTACATTCTCAGTACGTTCAAAAGGATCAATTCCAACAATACATGCCAAAATATAATATGCAAGCTCAATATGCGCAATCATATCCTTCTGAATCAAATAATTTTCTAGCTCATTTAAGTAAAATAAATCCTCGCATGGCACAATCGATTATAAATGACACGCATTTACGGGAATCACAACTTCCCATGTATCACAATATCGACCAAAATAGATCGTGCCAACAACCGCAAAGAATTTTTCATGGGCCACCACTTCACTCAAATTCCAGCCATTCACATAGGAGCATACCACAACCGTACAACTACTCCCAATCATACAACTACAACGTCAAACCAAATATGCAACAAAACGATCCGTATCCTCGAATTCAGCAATATCAGCATCCAAAATACATCACGGATTATAAAATCAATATGGATCAACCGAACATGCCATCTCAACGTGTATACAGCGAAAGTATTCACATGAATTACGCTCCCATGCCGCCAAAAGTGTCGCCAAATTACTCACACTGTGCTCAACAATTGGAATATGCCCAGCATTACCAACACCGTAGATCGCAAATACCACAAGAATTTTACACGCATCCCGGATTCAAAGCAGCGTACATACAAAATCATCAAGTTTCTCCAGAAGAAAGCGATCCGGAATCGAGAAATCGCAAAACCAGCTTAAAACAATTTTTAGAAAATTGGGTGGAAGAAGATATATCCGGTAATCTACCCGACATTATAGTGTCGAATAACTTGACCGACATGGAGAACATGGAAGAAATGAAAGGCACATTATGCATCAAAAATAGTGGTAGTCAAGATCAACCCTTATACGTGTTAGATACAACCGAAATTCCTAGCGAAACTTTACCTCACTTCTTGCATCTGCAACAGTTTGAAAAGTTGCCAGATAATATTAGGGGATACTACCATTCCACCAACTCTTTGCCGGCTGGAAGTCGGCGAATAATAATTGAAAATAATTCGAGTGCTAACATCGTAAACGGAAATGCAAATAATACTGTTATATCGGCTCAAGTTCAAGAATCTGGTGTTCCTGAGAATTGTAGTGTTATTCGTGGTGGTCCAGAAAATAGGAGAGTACTAACTCAACCTCCAGGCAAAATTGAGAACCAAAATGTGGAAAACACCGTTGTTCAAATTCACATAATCGAAAGTTCTGAGCAACCAGCGCTTAGTACTGTTCCAAGTGAAAAGAGATCTGAAGAATTTGAAACCGTTATCATCCAAGCTAATTCTTTGAATCAGGATTTGACTAATGTAACAGAAAATGAAACCTGTGTCATAAAAAAATTGGTGCCCGATGATAAAGGAAGCGGTACAGAGAGTGATGATCCTACAAAACACCCAAAAAATATGCCAGTAATTGACGAAGTCTTGCGAGTCGAATCTAAAGAAGAGTCTAATGATAAAACGAAAATAGTAGAAGAAAATTCTAATGGAGAAACGGTTTTAAAAACTAACGACGGTACTTTACCAAAAGAAAAAGAAATTGATCGTGAATCAAAAACTGAAGATATCGAGGAAGATTTAATTAAAATTGCTACGAATTCCCAGATTGAAATATTTGCTGAAGATTTAACAGAAAAAAATACCAAAGATGATCCTCAAGTTTCAAAATTGATGGATACAAATATTAGTGATAGTGATGTTCAGGCAACAGATTTATCAATAAATAATTCGAGTTTCGATGGTGATAAGGAAATTAATCTCGAATCCAAAGACAATGTAAACGAATTATTGGAAACTGAAAGTGAAAAACGTGATTTACTACATACTAATGAGCCAAATATTAACGAAAGAAACGATGAACTTAATTTAGTAAATTCGACAAATTCTACAACACCTGAATTAGTCGACCAAACGACATTAAGTGACAAAGTTCTAGAAGAAGTCGCTTCAAATTTAGATGAAAAAGTAACTGAGGTGAAAGATAACGCCACTATTGGGTTAAATGAAGAAAACAGTGAAACAGAAGTTTGTGAACCCGCAGAACCTAATTTTGAAAATACAGAAAGTAACGAAAACAAAAATTCAATAATGGTTGAAGATGATTGTGGAGCAATTAATTTGGAAATGGATAAAAGTTCAAAAAATAGATTTAGTGAAATTGAAAGTGTAAGTTCGCCATCATTGGATAAAACTAAAGAACAAGATGGATTTGAAACCAGTCACGAAACTGTAATACAACCAAACGCTGTTCAAACCTGCGGTGAAATAGCTAATGAAAACACTAGTGCCTCAAATACTCCAATATTAGAAACCGAATCTGATGATTTTGTTGACAATTTATATGATAGTTCTTCGGTTCAAACGCCAAAGCCGTTAAACTTATCGATGGATAGAAAAGACGAAAGTTACAAACCGATAATGGTAAATGAAGAAGTAAGTGAGTGTGAAGAAAAAATCGCAGAAGAACATAAAATAGCGGAAGAATTAAAACCAGAACCAATCTTAAAATTTAAAATCAAAAAGTTATTTTTATATGAAAAACATAAGAGAGAGAAAAAGAGGGATAGCGATAGGAAGAAATTGTTTAAGAAGAAAAGAGACAAAAATTTGAAAAGAAAATTGACTTTGATCGAGTCGGACGTTAAAGCAAAGCAACCGAAAACGTTACTCATGGAAGATTACCCTAAAATAGAAGAACCATATTTTGAAAAACTTTCAGAAAGTGAAGTGTTACCGATTCGTCAGGATTTTGCAATCGACGATTTTGTTGAAGCACCAAGCGAAATTGAAAAACAAGATGATCATGAAATGAAAGAAGAAAGTAAATCTTTAAGCCCCACTCCAGTGGTTGAAATAACAGATCAAGAAGTGAAAGAAGAAAGTACAATTTTAAACCACACTCCGGTTGAAGTAACAGATGAAGAAATGAAAGAAGAAAGTACAGTTTTAAGCCCTACTCCGGTGGTTGAAGTAACAGATGAAGAAATGAAAGAAGAAAGTATATTTTTAAAACCCACTCCGGTTGAAGTAACAGAACAATTTACAACTGAAAAACTAGAAGACAACGTGATTTTTAATACTGAGGATAATAATGTGGTTGACGAAGTTGAAAAAGAAATTTTACCAATTCATCCACCAATTATTTCAGAAAATAATTTGCTCGATAACTCTAATTTGGATGAAAATCCTACGATCTTGCCGTTAAATAGCGAAACTGATTTAGAAAAATATTCAGATATTGATGAGAAACCAAAGTCTGTTGAAAATGATTCAGAAAATATTCCGGTTGTTGAGGAAAAAACGACGTCCGTGGAATTAACGAACGACGAAAGTGGTTTGGAAACTAAGCTGTGTGTTGAAGATTCAGCATCAACAGAGTTGAAGAAAATTGATGATGATTTACAAAACAGCTTATCGATTGACGAAAAATTAGAGTCCATGCAATTGAGAGTTGATAATGAAGAAATTGTCTGTGATGATACAACTGAGGTTGAAAATTTCGAAAATATTAAAGGTTGTGAAAGTAAAACTAACGAAATTGAAGAAACTTTGACTTTGGTTGAACCTGAGAACGAAGTATGTATTGAAGATAAAGAATTGATTAGTAGTGAGAAAATAACGGACCCAATTTGTCCTGCTCTGACTGAATCTGTAACTTCAGAAATGAAAGTAAAAACCGTACAGCAAATTTTAGAAGGAACTGATGAGGATCTAGTAGAAGAAAAGTTAGAGAGTGTTGAAGAAGCCAAGGTGGAGAATTCCGAAAATGTGGTTGGTGGAAATGAGCCTGGAGTCGTGTACCAAATTAACGACACTAACGTGGTGTTACAAATTGCGGATGAGTTGCTTGAAATTAACATTACCGAACAAAATGGTAAGAAAGTAATTTTAGTAAAAACCTTTTCGAATGCAGATGTTATAATGAACAACATCGACGAAAACGATAATCAAACATGTGAGAGTATAGTTTGTGCGGAAGAAAATCCTAAGCCTAAAGAAGACGAATTGGAAACCATTATTAGCAACGATGACGCTTCCAAAATTCGACCAAGCGAAATATGCGAAGAAAGTGAACTTTCAAGTGTGATCGACGACTTTTGTATTTTCAATGAAGAAATCGTTTCGAGTTCGACGGAAGTGGAGGTTGTGCCAAAAGAAAAACCTGTGGAGACGTTGAAGAAGAGTTCGACTAAAAAAGACGTCGCTAAAAAATCTTCGCGGAAAGACAAAACTTTGCCGGAAAAACACGGTTCTCGTAAACTGTCGTGCCTTAGCAATTCTTCAAAAAATTTACCTAAAAGTGATTCAAAAAAATTAAAACTTGTTTGTGAAAATTTATCGAACACTCCGAGAACTTTCAAAACTAAAGCTGCTTTAAAGTTTTTAGATTCAAATGAAAATTCGGGAAAATCGAGCAGTGAACATAAAGTGCCTTCTAAAACGGTTAAATCTGTAAGTTTTGTCGAAAATAGTGAGTCGGTGGACAAAAAGGTTAAAAAGTCGTCGCTGAAAGTGCAAATCGCGAAAGAGACTGTTGGGATTTTAAAAACCGACGGTAAAAGTGTTAAAAAAACAACAGAACTAAGTAAGAGTACTGAGAGTGTGCATACAAAAAAAGAAACGAATAAGACTGTTACAAACAAAATTATTAGGCCAAAAGAAAAGCGAAGTAGTACGGAAAAGAGGAAAAGTAGTACAAATTCTGAAAAAAGCAACAAAAGTTCCGAAAAAAGCTTAAAAACCTGCGAAATTGCTAAAGAAGTGAAAACGAAAGTAAAAACTGCAGAAAACGACGCTAAGAAGTTGCCGAAACAACCGCGCGTTCCAAAAATCAAACTGAAAAGTGACGTCGGTAATAAAGAAAAGAAAAATATTAAAGTTCAAGTTAAAAATACGGAAATAATCGAAACGGTTTTAAAAAATGAAGAAATTATTAAGAACGTGACCGTTAAAATTAAAAGAGAAATAAGTGAAAAAGTGAAGAAAATCGAAAAAATTGAAATTCAACCGAAAGTTGAGGTCGAAGTGGAGCCTCAGATTAGTGTTCAAGAAAATAGCATAACTTCGTCGACGTGTCAAGAACACGATTCGGTTCCAAAAGAGGTTAGCACGAAAACGTTACTACAAAATATAGCTGACGACTGGGAAGACGACTTGGAAGATTTTAAAATGACGGACAGTACGTGCAAACGAAGATTGAGTTTGGAAGAGTACAACAAAAGGAAACTTGGCAGTGTTGAATACGAAACCAGTAAATTAATGGAGTCGCCTCTAAAAGTTGTACGCGAAAAATCGCCCGAGTCGCCGTTACTTAACGTAAATTTCAGTAATAAAACGTATTCGCGTAGTGCGTCGACTTTACCAACGGCAAAGGTGTCCGAATCGAGTGACGAATCCAACTCGAAACAAAGTGAACCTCTATCGAGCGCCATCGAATTGCAGTTGCCCAAAGTGAATAGAAGTCGGACCAAACAAATTTTTAGTCAGGAATATTTAAGAAAAGCTCTGCTGAACGACCTGCATACCGTGAACGCGTATACGGTTTCTTTAATAAAAGAAAATCAACAGTTGATGCAGCGATTTCTGGAGGAGCAACGGTTGACGATAGACGAACTTAAGAAGGTGAAGAAGATTATTCGTTACAAACGTTTAGTGCAGCATTTGTCGACGATAAAAATTGCAGAAATGAATACCTCGAGCTCGAGAGAAAATAATTATAAAACGAGTAATTTTCTTTTGAACGGCGCTCAGCCATTGCCCGATCTTCCTAAGTTTGAAAAAGTTAGTCAAGTGCGGCCGATCAATTTATCCGATTTTAATTTAAACGATAGTTATACGTGCAAGCGAACTGAAAATGTAATAACTGAAAAGCGAAAAAGGAAACGTTTTCGATTTTTACACTCGGATGACGAAACGACGTCGACTAACGTTTCGAATAGTAATACGAAAGCGGCCGTTCATAATAAAATCGTTGAAAACGAAGTTAGTTGTAAAAAGACGAAATTGGAAACTTCAGTGCCTGCCGTGGATTACTCGGTGCATCCGAGCAATTCGCAAAGTCAACTGACTTTAGTGTTCAAACGAAACTTTAAAAGTGATCCAAAAATGCAGCCTTATGTAAAAATAGAACGATTAGCTAGTCTTGATTTACTTGCAAAAAATAATCGATTTTGAAGAAGAATTATACAATTTCGCGTTAGGGGGACCAAAGTTTAGTTTCGTAAGTATTTTTATTAAATAGGACCAATTTTAGTTCATAATTTTTATTACCTTACCACCAAGTATTACGCTAATCAGAAAGTGGCCGACACTTTCGCGTAAATCCTGAGGTTCCACGTGGAAAAATTTTTCTTGTCAATGTAAATTTTATAAATTGTATAGTACGCATTTCTATCAAGGACTGACCGTGTTTCAAGGTACCTACCTGATTGAATTTATTATCCAAAAAAGTAAAAGTTATGGATTATTTTACCTCAAACTTGATTTTATATAAAATCAAGCAGAATTTATTTAAAATGTTAACTTTGAAGGTGAAACGATCGGATGAATCTTCGTTTTTAACGTTACATAACACAAATAATATTATTTTACCAGAAGATCCATGGGCCAAGGTTAAACGTTTTTCACAAAATTTTAATACAAAATTTCACTTTTTAATTTTGCAAAAGCAGTATCCACATACCATAACGTAGTCGAATTTTATAAATATTGTGACTTCACTTTTTTTGTTTTATTTTGGATTAAATGCAACTTGGCACTGAATTTTAATGCGTATCATATTTTTTATAAAATAAATAAATTGATATTTCAAAACATTACTTATAAATCAAAAATTAATATAATGCTGTAGAATTTTAAAAATTATATGGTCCTCACACGATAACTTCCGAAAAACAAATATCTGAATTACCATTTAAAAAATATTTGTATATGCTGTTTACCAATTTCAGGTGCTTTTCAACTGATTGAAGTTATATTAATTATTGATATTAAATTTTCTACATTCTATCGATGTCACGAGTGCCTAAAACGATTTAGTACAGTTTTTTAAATTTGTAAAATTTATTTTTAATTTTTGTGTAATTTGATAGACGTGATTATTTGTTGCAATTTGTTTTTGTTAAGTTTTCAGTAGTTTAATTAAGAATTTTCGATGTCGCAATGTTGAAGAAAATCGTTTTTATTTTAATAGGATGTTCAGAAAATAACTTGCGGTGTACGTTCGGCATACAGTGTGAATATCAATACGTGATTAAATGCCCTCCATTTTAATGCAAAAATTGGTAGTTGTAGATAGGTATATTTTTAATAATATTTTTTTAAAGGTAATAAAAGTTTTGCACTTTTGATGTAAATATAAGGGTTACTTTCTGAGCAGTCCACGTACCTATGTAACGTTCCTATAAGATATTGTAAAATAATTTTTTTAAATAATATTGACGATCGCACCGCGTGTAGAATTAAATATAAATTATTTGCTCCTATGCAGAAGCAAATAATTAAAATTGTACACCCGGTGTAATGTTTTTAGTCAGTCATAATATGCCATGGTTGTATAGTTATAATATTTTCTTATGTTTACGTATATTTTAAATTTTTCTAATAGATTACCTATGTACAATTTTTGTATATTTGTTAAAATGTATGTATCTATATTGTGCTGGTGTCAATGACTGATAAATTTAAAATAAATTTCGGTGTTTATTTGCTCACCTAAATATAAGAATTATAATTTCACGATTTCAAGTGTCGATAAAGTACAAAAAGTTATTGGGCCAGTATAACGTTGCAATTTATATAGAAGTATATAAGCACTGTTGGACTTGTAACTAGTTTATGTAAATCAAAATGATGTTATATTTATCCAAATATTATTTTTAATTGTTCGATGTGTGTATATTATTTATCCTAGTTGATGTAGTTTTAAGTTAAATTAATGAGTATCTGTGTATAAAAGTTGTGATTAAAAGTTTTTATTTTAAAATAAAGAGCAAATGCGTCTAAATAAAATGTTTAGCAATTCAACTTTGCATTACCTACAAAATGTGCAATAACATCTTTGTAATTCAAGCAATGCCAAGTTTCTCGATCTCTTGTGGCTCTGTATGGCTCACACCATAACCGACACTCCATATTATATATTTTTGATTCATATCATTAGGTTCTTCCAATCAGAAAGTTATGATATAATATTTTTGTAATATTGCAGTTTTCTATAAAATAGTACGACCACCATATTATATTCTATTGAGCAGATCTCAAAATTTCATTTAAAATAATCTAGGTACTATTTAATACTTACAAGAAAATTAATAGTTGAGATTATTCGTCTTATTTTAAGTGCTATGATGTTTTAGTTACCTAGCAAATAATTTCCATGTTAGGGTATGTTTAATACATGAATTTTATATATCAATAAAACGATTGTAAATTTTGTTTCTATTATATGAGTGCCTTGACACTACTTTGACTGTTATTTAATAGTAATAATGGTAAGCACGTGTGTTAAAATAAAAATTCAAAATTATATTTTTCTATCATTTATTTAACTTTCCCGCCATAAACATGGTTAATGCACCCCACCCAATATTAATGCACCAGGCTAGCTACTACAGAGGTAGCGCCATCTAACTGTAGTTAGCAGTCAACTACATGGATAAAATTGCATGGCCTTGAAAATGTTTAAGTTACCTTAAAGAAACTAAATTTTCAGCACTTAACCAGAACTTCGTTTTTAGGGGGGGGGCTGAACTATATATTATTTAAAATAAATCTGTGACCTTAATTTTGGTGCTGTGAGCATATTAATTGTTTTACATCTAAGCTTTACTCAGATGTGCCCGCAACCCTGCTTTTTTATTTTTGATGAAGGAAAATCATTAACTCGGGGGGATCGCTGGCTTTACGTGCCCTCCTAAGTACGGAGACGATCATAAAAGAGTTTAGACTCTCACAGGGAACCAGGTATTTGCAGAGCTCTTTAAATACTCGTGGAAGGGGGGAATTATTTGACCGCTTCTGTAATTAACTTCGTAATCTAAAATTTGCAATGGATTGCATTTTAGAAGACTTTATAAGCAAGAATCAATTCTTACTCAAACATCAGAAGACATCAAGAAAATAAGTTGGTAAGTCATTATATCATCAAGCAGTGGCGGCTGATACGGTGACAACGCTGCAATGAGACGCCGCTCTTCGAAAAAGTTCATGCTGTAGTTTACAGTTACCATGTGTACTCTGGTAATAGTGTTTCTCTTAAACACATTACTAGAAGATATTCCATACTCTTCAGGCCCTCCGGTTTCAAAAACCAAGTGTTTGTGTGCACATATTTTGTGATTATTTTATTAAATGGGTACGCACTTGATGCTGGAAAAAATTGAAGCCCTAAAGTAGATGAGTAAATCCAGGCTGGGGGAAAATCACCCCCGAGCCCCACCCCCCAACTCTTTAGTCAGGCCTGACTAGACGGTATGAAGTACTTCCCACTATACAAATCAGAAGTCTTGGAGTTTAGAAACCGCGAGGTTTCCTATTAATTTTGTTAAAAAAACCTTGTATGATAGATAACCGTCCACTTTATTTCACGAATTGAAAGCGTAAAGTAGTCATTGTCAATTCGAATAAAATTTTGTAATATAGGTAGAATTCACTGAATTTAATTCATTAAAATAACAATTCGCAATAAAATTTTAATAACCGCACACAATATAAACGGAATACGTATACCAAACTAGGATTTCAAACTGGGGGGGGGGTATGGAATACCCTCCAGTACACCAGAGATTGTGGGCAAAAAAATGTGTCATTGAGCTTATAGGTTTCAAACGAGAAATATAACTTCTAAAATCTAAGATTTCTAATTTGAAATTCAATTACACATTTTCTTTTTTTCAATCACTGATGTGGTGATAAATCCCCCGGTTTGAAAAACGTAGCTTTCAAAATATAAATTGCATTTTTGAGCTTGAGTTGCAAACTAAATATTTTAATTTTTTATCTATTTCTGTTCTATTTTCTATTTTTTATTATTAATACTATAACATACTTAAAAATCTATTTATTTAATTCGGGAATAATTCCCAATGCAATTTCCATGACCGCTATTGTATATTATTTTCCAACTTCATACAGTTTGTGCCGCTTTCTCACCCTTTTCTCCTAAAATAATTCATATCATTCGAAATGACATTTTTGGTTCAGAGCATATTATTGTAAACTAAAACAAAATTAAAATCAAGACTACTCTTGGAATATCAATTTTCTTTTCTGTTCTCTCATGTCTGTGGCGAATGTGTGAAAATATATACACTTCACAGTTACAGAGAAATAACTGACCAATGACAAGTCAGTCATAATCAAAATTCACTCAACACCATTGTTTAATAGGAGCTTAAAATTGCTTTGAAATCGCGATGTAGAATTTATGTCACGAGGCGATTAGCCGAGTGACATATTATCTACATAAGCAATTAATAGGCAGTTTATGGTCAAGTAATATCTTTGGCCGGGAGGAAAAAGGACATAAGTCATAAAATGCTGTTTGCGATCGGTCAAAGATATATTGTCGTGAAATTTGAAATGCATGAGTTTTAGATTTTGTTTCTTCTTGTTTTATTTATTTTTGGAATTTCCGCAAGATGGTTGATATGGCGACAACTAGCAAAGAATACGAGGCTTTTGTGCCAATAGAGAGGAAGGGTCAGATATAAAAATTTGTAATTTGATTAAAATCTCGTATTTAATCGAAGGTAATTTATTTTATTTTAATAGCATTACATTCATTAGAATTGAGCTGTCTCATTGGGAACTTACAAAATCCTTTTTAGGGGGGGGGAATAGTCCTCATCATGTTACAAATCAAATAATTCAAATCTTGCCGTTTCTCATAACCTGGGATGTGTCTTCGCTTCTTTTACTATTGATCTCCATCTCATGCGATCTCCGTAAGCCTGTTTCCAGTCTGTGATTCCAATTAATCTCAAGTCCTCTATCACACCGTCCCACCATCGTAGTCTCGGTCTTCCTCTTCGTCACTACTTCTCATAATGTGGCCTAACCATTTTATTCGTTGCGCCTTCAGGAACCTTACTACGTCTTCGTCGTTCATTTCCCTCTGAATCTCGCAGTTCATTTTCGCTCTGTAATCGTTGTCCACCCTTGTTGGGCCCAGTATTACTCTCATTATTTTCCTTTCAAAGACTCTAAGGTCCTCTTCCTCTCTTTGCGTTAGGCACATTGTTTCCGATGAGTATACGTCACTACCGGTCTTATCAGAGATTTGTAGATTTGGATCTTCGCTTGTCTCGAGATTTGCTTGTCTCTCAGCATCTGTCTATTTGCGAAATATGCTCTGTTTCCAGCTTGGATTTTGCCTTAACTTCCGATGTTCTGCTATTATTGCTATTTATTTGCACTCCGAGATAGTTGAAATTCGTGACTTGTTCAAAACTGCAATCGTTTATTTTCAATTCGTGCATGCCATTGTTATTATTTGTTCTTTGACACTTCATAAACTTTGTCCCTTCTCCTTTGCCGCCTTTTTTATTACACCGAAAACCTCTTTAGGTTCTTGATATGATCACTATATCATCGGCGTATGCAATTATTTGGCTGACTTTATTAATTATCGTTTCAGAACAACTAGCTTCTCTAACTATTTTTTCAAGTATAATGTTAAACAATGTGGCCAATAAGGCGTCGCCTTGCCTAACACCGCAGTTCACTTCAAATTGTTCTGTTTCGCCTGTCGGAGTTTTTATTTTGACTATTGTTTTCTCCAATGTCATCCTAATTAATCTGATTAGCTTTGTTGGTACCTTCATCTCTTTTGTGGCTTCCAGCAGTTTCCTCCTGTTCACCCTATCGAAAGTTTGCTTAAAATCGACGAATAGCAGGTGCATGACCATTCCAAATTCTCTGCTTTTCTCCGTTATTTTTTTAGTGCGTGTATGGCGCCAACCGTTGATTTCCCTCTTCTGAATCCAAATTGATATTCATCAATCATGTTGTCCGTGTATTCTACCAGTCTGTTGTGAATTATCGAAGATAGTACTTTGTAAGCCACGTTCAGGAGCGTTATGCCTCTGTAATTGTCACACACTTTCGCATCACCTTTCTTCCTCAATGATATTATGATTCCTTCGCTCCATGCTTTTGGTAACTTCTCCTGGTTCCAGATCCTTTTTACCAGTGAACTGATTTTGTCATGTAATGCTTCGCCTCCGTACTTAATCATTTCGTCGCTGCCTGGTGCCTTTCCATTTTTAAGTTTTCTTATTGTTTGTATAATTTCTTCCTCATCTGGTTCATTTATTTTATCTTCGTCTACTGTCGAAACTAATTCGATTTGTTCCAGATCTTTGGTTCAGCTTGTGCACAGTAACTTCTGAAAATGTTCTGACCAAATTTTCTTCACTTTTTCTGGTTCGCTTTCTAGTTTACCTTCGTTGTTTTTATTCCCCTTGTCTTGATTATATTTGGTTTTTTCTTGTTCTTGATGTTATGGTAAAACCCTTTGATATCTTTTCTGTTGTTGCACTCTTCTATTTTTTTCATCTTTTCTTCAACCCATTTGTTTTTCTTATATTCATAGAACTTCCTTTCTTTTTTTCTCTTTTTACTGTATTTTTCATAGTCTTCTTTGTCACTCGACTCTATCCATTTAAGTCTTGATATTCTTTTTTTGTTCATCATCTCTTCACATTCTTGGTTAAACCATCTCTTGCGTTTTTGCTTCTCTCTGTATCCTATTTTTTGCTTACTTTCTGAAATACACTCTGTTATTGTTTTCCATTGTTTCTCAATTTCTACCAGCGTATCACTCATTTTCCCCTCTAATTTGTTTTTCAACTTTTCTGCGTAGTTCCTTGCTTCTACCCCGTCGTGATTTAACTTTTCGATTGCAATTTTTTTCGTTGTTTGCTGCCTTATTCCCTCCGTTGATGACTTTTGTTTGATATCTGCGACCACGAGGTAATGATCCGGGTCAGCATTGGCTCCTCTGTAGGATCATCTCATCTCTTATAGATGAGGCAAGCCTTTTTGTTGCCAGGTCCAAGTGATTTTATGTTGTTTTCTGTGTTTATATTTGGTGCTCGAGATTATCATGTTCAACGCTGCTGCCAGTTCGCACAGTCTGCTTCCATTGTCATTTGTGCTTGAGTGGATTGTTTCCTTGCCGGCGACATCAGATATATGTATGATCTTCCTTCCCAATTTTTGCATTAAAATCACCTAGTATGCGACTATTGTGTCGTGTGTTGGAATTGTTTCGTATATTATTTCTAACTCATTGTAAAACGGGACTTTTTCAGATTCGTCACTTTCCTCAGTTGGGGCGTAACCATTTATTATGGATAGGTTGTTTGCTTTCATTTTGATTCTTATGTACGACAGTCTTCCGTTTATTGGTTTAAAGTGTAATATTTTATTCTTCAGCTTTTTTGTTATTAAGAAACCTGTGCCTTTACTTCCCTGCCTAAAGTCTCCTGAATAAAGAAATACGTATTCCTCCGAGTTAACTTCACCATGTCCTTATATAGTCCTAATAGTTCACTTGCGACTTCTCTCAGTTTTCCTACTTTTAACAGCGTTCTCACATTCCATGTGCCTATTCTCGTTATTTTATGTTTTGTCCTCTTCATCCTTAACCCTTCCACGTTTGCTTTCTTCCATTTCCTGCTCTTTTGTATTTTCCATTCTTTAGTGTTCGTTCTTCCTTGTGCTCGCCGGTCCGTCAACATTATACTATAAATTGTGAGAAAAGTTTCTCTAAATTAAAAATTATTTAAGATCTACAATGTCAACGTTAAGATTAACAAATGTAGGTATTTTGGCAATCGAAAAAGATGTACAAATCAACATTGACGAATATATTCAAGAGTTTGCATTACACAAACCACGCAGAATAACATTGTAATTTTATTATTTTAATTTTAAATAAATTGATTTTAATAATAAATTAATATCAATTAATAAATTGATTCAAAAACAACATTTTTTTTTTGCAAAAATTGGATGGCGGCAAATTTAAGGTTTGCCCCGGATACCATAAATCCACGCTACGCCACTGTATGAGCTTAACTTTTTATATTATGAAGTAGTTACCAATTATCAAGAGCTAATAATTCTAATTATTTGTTACCAATTAAAGCTTTTTACACAAATATCAAGTTCGTGGTAGTGCAACAGTGAATAAATGGTTATGATTTGGAATATACAGTTAAACCTCTCTATAACGAGTCCCGTTATAACGAAAAATCGGATATAACGAGTAAATCGTTTGGCCCCTTGCCGGTTTTTATATGTTTTATGATTTTTTATAGTGAAGGTCTGTTATAACGAGTACGTAGGCTTGTCCCTTGAGTTCTCGTTATAGAGGGGTTCCACTGTATTTGCAAAGAGATTTCGTACAAATGAAAACAGAGTTGAAACAAACGCAAGCAGATTTTCTAAAAGTGAAAATTATGAACAAAAATAAATGTAAATCTTAATTTTTGTTACATTTTAATGACCGCAGTTATTGGAAATTTCAATATGAAACATGAATTATATTATTTATGTAATAAATTAAATATAATATAAATAATACATTGGTTGTGAATTAATACATTGGCTCGATTGGTTGTCATCTTTTTTAAGTTGGCAATAAAGTTGATTAATCAAAGCTCCATTTAGGTTGGCAAAAAAATGTATCCAGTGAGAATATCTAATCCTTATTTTATTTATTTTTTTTAGATTATTTGATTAAAATTTACAAAAAAAGACTATAATAATAGTCACGGATTAATCAGAGATTTAAGATTAATTCTCGAAATAGCAGCTGTTGCTACGATACGGTCTAAATTTCAGTAATCTCATTGGTAAATCTTGATTATCTTGAATCTCGGATTAATCCGTGACTATTAGTACGGGCAAGAGAGATTTAAATAAACAAAAAATTAATTTTCATGTAAAAATTAAGTTTGTTTTAAAAAGAATTAAAAAAGTGAAGGTACCAAAAAGTGTTTCATTGTGTTCACAAAAGAGTTCAATCAAGGGCTACTAATATATTATTTTATTAAAAACTGTATAAACAAAATCGCCAACCAAAATGGTAAGTTCTTCAACGTCTAACCAATTCGGACACATTTCTCTTAATTAATCTTCTTCTTCTTCCAGATTTTGAACATTTCCATTTATGTCCACCCAATAATAAGGAGTATCATCTGCCTCTTCGCTAGGATCAACGCATCGAAAATTGTTTACACATTTTTGTCTATTGATTTTACTATTCATTTTCCATTCTTTACATACGTTTGTTTTTAAGTGAACACCGTGATTTCTGTTTCTTGATAATAAAGCAGAGAAGGGAAGTTTTAGAACCTTCTCAGGTGCTTCCAAGAAAATAATATTTTCGTTGCCTTTAAAATGAAATGGCACTTCTAAATATCTCTTTTCGGTAGCGTTCTTTTTTCTTCTTTTAACTGTGACAGGAAAAATGTCGTCTTCAAAATTACGTTTTTTACTCAAAACTGGTAAAGTACTCATTGTCAGAAGTTATAAAATGCTCAAGAAGTCAAAATTTGTTGTTTTTTGTTGTTATTTGGTAGGTATGTTATTATACCATTATAGGGTAGATATGATCCGATGAGAAGTTGATCCAATAAACCGTTTATCTGATTCCATACCGAAACATATCTGAACACTACTGCTACGACAGTAATAAGAAAACCTGGAAGAAAGGTAAGAAAAACGTAAAGATTAGTGAAAGAATTTGTTCGGTTAGTCCGAGAGAGGTAAATACACAGAGTGTTTTAAATAAATAAAATATTGCCTGCACTCTAAACACTTCATTCCGATAAATACCAGCACCGACAGTGACTTTCCGTGCTTATTTGTGTGACTCCACCATAGATAAAGAATATATAGTAGACTCCACTGTGAGCACTTCCATTTCTTACTACATGGGATTGTCGGCTCCGATAATCTGAAACCGGCATCCTGCTTCTACTCTGTGCGTACCTTAATACATTAGTCGGAGACTAAAATAAAAGAAACCCGGGGGTCTAGAGAGCGGAGCCTCTCGGACAAGGCGAGTTTTATGTTATTGTAATACTCAAACGTGTTAACGTGTATTTTAGTGTCTCCGTTACCCTGGCTACGCTTGGGCGCTGCGGCCCGTTTTGACAGTGCCAAAAATAAGCCCAAAAAAAGTATATTTTGGAAACCCAAAAAATGCTCACACACGTTTTAGAACTAAAACGTTTTTAAGTTATTAGTACAAATAAAATGTTCCGCAATGACGGAACTTGAAAATTTAGACTCCCCGCAAGAACAACAGAATATTTAGATGTTTCAATTTCCGTTTTTTGCTGTAATGTTGACGTTACTTAATTTATTTTATATTCTGATACTTTAAACTGTAATTATCACATATTAATAAATTAATTAATTGTTATCAATTTGGTAACTAATTTTTTTATAAATAATTTTTTTTATAATATAAATAAATACCGTACATCCGTACATCCTAGAACAGGGATGGCGAACCAATGGCACGCGTGCCAGCATTGGCACGCGACGAAATAATTTCGGCACGTCACCGATTACGAGTTTAAAGAAAATTTATACATAAAGTATAAATTATGATGTAGCACAATACCTATGAATCTTTGAAAAGCAAACGCGCGCGAACGTTCGGGTCCGATGCGCGGGGTGGAGGCGGGGCGTAGTTGATATGCTAGCGCGGGGAATGTATAAAAAAATAAAAACAAACGAGGTGCAGTGCCCGCGCAAATTGTTTGTTTACGCAAAAAATAGTTGAATTTCATTGTGTTATTATCATTAAGTTATTATTTGCTGTAATTTAATATGGCTAGTTCAGCAAAGAAACTAAAAGTGCAAAATAGCAAGGATATTAGAGAATTTCATACTTGGTGGACTGATAAATTCGGCGTGATTAATAAAGGTGACAAAGCAGTGTGTGTTTTATGTTCTGGCACCATGGTATGTAGAACATCTTCCGTTAAACGGCATTTTGAAACAAATCACAAATCCATTTGTCAAAAAAGCGAAGCAGAGCAAAAGGAATTTATTGCGAGTGCTTTGAAAGACAGAAACAAACAGTCAACATCAATAAATAAATTTGTTGGCAAAAATTGTCGTACAAGTGCGGCAAGTTACACGGCTGCAAATGTCATTGCTCGGCATAGTAAACCCTTTCAAGAAGGCGAGTTTTTAAAGGAAGCCTGGTTAGCATGCGCGCCTTATCTTTTTGATGATTTCGAGAATAAAAATAAGATAATTCAGCGCATCAAAGATACTCCTTTGTCCAGAAACACAATAAAGGAAAGAATCTTAAAATTGGCTGAAAATGTTACAGAGCAACAAAAGCTTGACATTCACTCTGCTTCATTTATATCGCTATGCCTCGACGAAAGCACTGACGTCACAAAATCTGCACGTTTAGCTGTTTTTGCTCGATACTGCGTAGGAAACGTCATTAAGGAGGAATTAATTGCGATAAAATCGTTACTAACAACTACAAAGGGCGCAGATATTTGTACGGCAGTTAAAAATTCGATAGTTGAAAAAGAAATTGATATAAAAAAAGTTGTTTCTGTAACAACTGATGGTGCTCCGAGTATGGTGGGTAAAAAAATTGGTTTCATAAGTTTATTTCAAACTGAAGTAGGACATTCGATTCTTGAATTCCACTGCATCATTCACCAACAAGCCTTATGCGCTAAGAGCGGTTTAACATCTCTTGATAATGTTATGGCAGTAGTTACGAAAATAGTCAATCTCATCTCTGCTCAGGCTTTAAACAAGCGAAAGTTCGACGCTTTGTTGGATGAAGTCAACTCCGTGTATAATGGCTTACTGATGTATAATAATGTTCGGTGGCTGAGTCGTGGTTCTGTACTTGAAAGATTTGTTGAATGCTTGGAAGAACTCAGACTGTTTCTGCAAAATGAGGGAAAAATTGAACAATACCCACAGCTTTTGGACGTCATGTGGCTTTCAAAATTGATGTTTTTTACAGACATATGCCAACACTTAAATACGTTAAATGTGAAGCTTCAAGGCACAAACAAAACAATAATCGTCATGATCGATCTCATTCGCGCCTTTGAGGCTAAACTGCAAGTTTTCAGAAACGATATTATCGCAAAAAACTACAAGTATTTTCCATACTTGAAAAAATATATCAATGAATCTGTTATACATGAGACAACAAATGCAGAAAATATTACTGAGGAATTTATCTCTGTGATTGATTCTTCAATTAAGGAATTTTCAACAAGATTTTCTCAGTTCAAAGAAATATCAGAAACGGTCAAGTTTATTATGCACCCAGATGTAACGACCTTTCATACACTGAACTTCTCCCAGTTCGATTGGTTGGAAATTGAAGATTTTGAAATGCAGCTGATTGATTTCCAATCTAGTTCAATTTGGGTACAAAAATTCATAGACATGAGAAGAGAATTAGAGTTAATTGAAACAGAAAGATTGACCAGTAATATAAGTAAAGATGCCAATAATAAAATTTTAGAAACCTGGAATGCGTTGCCAGAAACGTTTAATTGTTTAAAGAAGCTGGCTCACGCTATTCTAACTGTATTTTCATCTACATATGCCTGCGAGTCATTGTTTTCAGAGATGAATAACATCAAAGACTCTGTTAGAAATCGACTGACTGATGAATCAAGTTCAGCATGCATTCTGCTAAAAGTAACATCGTACAACCCCAATATAAGTCAATTATCGTCCAATCTGCAACAACAGAAGTCGCACTAATTTTTAATTGCTCTTGTAATTGTATTTTTGGTAAATATAGAGCTTTGAGTTGATATTGTTTTTTTTTTTTTTTTTTTACATTATTTTTCCACTGATCACAAAGTCAAGAATATTTGATGGCACGGCTGCGACGTCATTAAATATTATTCCAGAAAATTGGCACGTATACGCATAAAGGTTCGCCATCCCTGTCCTAGAAGCACCAAAATTATTATAATTTGATTATTTTTTTTTGTGATTTTTTGAATAACTTTTTTAAATAACTTTAGTGTTTGATAAATTTTTATGCATTTGGATTAAAAATTCTCACAAACAAGTTTTTACGTTCAGCAAAAATTGAATCTGAATGAAAAAATTACTAATTTTTCAGAATATTTCGAAAAATCGCTGTACTTCACCTTCGCGAGCATTAATTCACAAAAGTTCAACTATAAATTCATATTTTTCAACTGATATTTAGAAATCGTCAATTGTAATTCAGATTTACCAACTCGGAAAGAGTATGCGCTTTTTTATTGCATTGTAATTGATTAATTAATTTTAATTTGATTGATGAAATATACTCTGGATTTAAATTTTTAAAATTGAGCTGAATTTCATCTGACGCTTTCTGAACATCAATTGACAAACTTGAATTACAGCTGACGATTTCTGAATTCCGACCGAGACTACAGATTGACAGATTTGATCCTGCCTTTGTATAAAATCACAAAATAAAGTACTAAGCAGTGTCGTAACATAATACCCAAATAAATTAAGTTATGAATTCAAATAAAAATTTCTGTTTCTGTATTATCCAGCCCAAGCACAGTTAGGAGTTCTTTTTCCTACTTTTCTTTTTTTTACAGCTTTCGCTTCTACCAAACATTTTTCGAGCTCAAAACAGCCTTACCTACTAGCAATAATTTTAAATTATTTTTATCCAGGCCAGTTATCTCGACCTGATGCACTGCTGTTATATTTTTTAGGCATAACAATTTATTAAATAAGTAGCAATTTGACATATTCAAATTTTTTGTTTTTTAAAAATGACGCATTGGCGGGAAATTTTAAACGCTTGTTTTTGTATTTTAAAAGCTCGCCAAATGGGCATTGAGACAACATGAAAATGTCCTCAAAATGTAATTTCATGTGACATAAAATTTGATTCAAATTACAAAATTATTTTTGGTATTAATAATTTGGGTTACCGCATATGTCAAACACAGATGATTTGGTTTACGTAATGTGTCGGCTACGTCAGTGAGTCAAATGGTGGCCAATATTTGGAAAGTTTGTATTGGGTTCAGGTGAAATTTAACAAAGAAGTATTAAAATAAATATTTAATCATGTTATCGGTGTGCAGACAAACTGTAAATTCAAGTTTAAAAAGGTCAGTAGTCTCTTACTTTTATCGACAGCGATAAGATTTATCTTAAGTAGTATTGATACTTCAAAGTTGACCCATTAAATAACACCACACGGAATCATTCAAAAGTTCATATTTTTGTGTTTGTGTTATTTTATTATTCAGTCTATCCAATGCTTTTTGTAAATTGTGCAATATTTTGATTGACAAGGGAGGTTAAAGTTGGTTTCCAGCTTGGTACAAGTTTGGAAATTTCCACTACAAAAATCAATACATAAGTACATCTTTTATAAAAAAAGAATTCGACGTGATAAGGATAACCTTGAATGATTATGTTATCTGTAACAATTTTTATCTAAATATTTTACAAAATCATTGTTTGCCTATTTAGTTTCATTTTAATTATTTTTACCACTAACTTGGCATAGAGTTTGATTTAAAATTAGAAATACATTATTTCTATTTTTTGTCCAGGATTTCAACGAGATGTATAGGTTCAGTTGTACCTGTGGAAAATATTCAAGAATTTAAATTAAGAAATGAACCTGTATTGCAATACCTAAAAAGTTCCAAAGAAAGGGAAGAGTTGGTAAAGGAATTAAAATGTATTTCATCACGAGTGGAGGAAGTTCCCATTATTATCGGTGATAAGGAGTACACCACACAGGATGTTCGATATCAGGTAACTTGAAGTACTGATCTTGACTTCATAATGTTTACGTTATGTTGCTTTCAAGGTGATGCCTCATGATCATCAACACAAAATTGCCAAGTTCTACTATGCAGATGACGAACTAATAAAAAAAGCTATAATATGTGCCTCAGAAGCTCAAAAAAAATGGGACAAAACTCCATTTTCAGTACGGTAAATATTTCCATACCGTCCCCTTCGTAATACTGACTAACAGAACCGTTGTTTGTAGGTTAGATATATGGGAAAAGGCTGCTTGTTTGATGGAAAACGAATACAGGCAGACGTTAAATGCATCCACGATGTTAGGTCAATCGAAGACCACCGTACAAGGCGAAATCGACGCAGCTTGCGAGCTCATCGATTTCTTCAGGTACTTCCACCTATCACAGAATGTATCCCCAATTAATTACACCTAACTTTACAGAATAAACGCATTCTTTGTAAAAGAAGCACTCAAATATCAACCTATTTCTGAAAATCCTTGTGTAACAAGAAATTTTATGAGGTATCGAGGTTTTGATGGATTTATTGCCGCTGTTTCGCCGTTTAATTTTACTGCTATTGGTGGAAATTTAGCATACACTCCTGCTCTCATGGTAAACACTTTCCAGAGTGTATTAAACATCTGAAACTATTTTATTTTCAGGGCAATGCAGTATTATGGAAACCCAGCGACACAGCTCTTCTTTCTAATTGGACGATTTTCAAGATCTGTCGCGAAGCTGGTGTACCTCCAGGCGTTATCAATTTTATACCAGCTGATGGTCCTGTCTTTGGTGATACTATCACTAGTTCGGCACAATTGGCTGGTATTAATTTTACTGGAAGTGTTCCGTAAGTGTAAATCTTAATTTATTCGTATCTGCAAGGGGGTAACCACACCATATTCTTTTCTTCTCGCCATTATATAATTTTTGCTTTGAAGCTCGCTTATTTCAAGTTCACCCCCAAGGTCGTTTAAACACTACAATATTGCGCACTCCGTCTTGACTAGGATATAATGTTAAGGGGGGAGAACACTGTAACAGCTCAAAAAATTGTGGTATTTTAGGGAGTGTTTTATAGAAAAAGTGCACAATGAATGTTTCAAATCTTGGGCACATTTTATTGATTATATGATACATTAGGAAAAAAATGTCTCATTTGTAGCCCTTATACCGGGTGTTCAGGACTTGGAAGTCAGCACTAAAAAAAAATGCGGCGTCCTCGTTGACACTAATTCAATTAAATAGTTAGTCTGAAATAAAAATATTTACGAAGGGAATACCTATGACTTCTTAACGTATAATCTAAAAAATTGAATTTTACAGTTTTATCCCCTTAAGGGAGGAAACCCATATAAACGGTCGAAAATAATGAGGTATTTTGGGATTTTTTTCTGAAGCAACTACTTCACCAATTGTTTTCAACTTTGGAAGTTATTTTATTGAACAATCGACAGCGTACTTTCATAAAGAATGTAAGGGATTTTGAATTTTATGTTGCTGATAAAAATACAAAAAACTACAGCTGCCACAATTTGACATCTCAGGAAACATTCGTTCAACAACAATTGATTGCAGTCAGATGATAAATAATTATTTTCGATTAAAACAAATGTTTTTCTATTCTTTGAATGTTCAATAAATTAACTTCCAAAGTTGAAAACAATTGATGAAGTAGTTGCTTCAGAAAAAAATCCCAAAATTCCTCATCATTTTCGACCGTTTATATGGGTTTCCCCCCTTAAGATGTAAGTATAAATTTTATATTAAATTATTGCTTATTTAGTAATAAAATTTAATTGAAAGAAAAACATCCCACAATTCTTATAAAAGATAATATTACATAATAAAATACAAAATAGCAAAAAAGTTTGTTTTTTATGAAGAAACTTGGTTTCTATAAAAAGATTATCTCTACAGTTTTAGGCTTCTATACAACGTATAGGAAGAAGCCTTATGATCTAGCTCCGTGTCCGTCTGTCCGCATAATTCAAAACCAATCAGAACGCACGTTCTTAAAACAATTTTACTTCATATAGAATATTTTTAGATTGGTATTAATTATTCAGATTATTTACATATATATTTTTTAATCCGATATTCTTATTTTGTATTTTTAGAGTAGGTATTTTACGTGTTTCTAATACGGTATTCGGTACGTGTTTCGGGTATTTTAATATTTCATTATGAATTGTGTTTTATTTGTGGTTTGTAAATTGCAAATATTTACCTATAAAGGTCGAAATAAAAAAAAAATATTAAAATGTTAGCGTTTTCCTTATATAGTAAAAAAATCTACCTAATTAAAAGATTAAGGCATTAAAAATTGGAATAAAATAAAGCCCAAATAATTTAACCTACCGAAAAAGTAGATGTATAGAAGCCTAAGAACTGTCGCAAAAGCGAGTTCCACCTTGTTTTTAAATAGAAAACATTTTTTTACATCCTTGCATCTCGTAAGGTCAAAGTCGAACGTGCCTGTCACTGATCCAAGCAATTTTTTTTTACAATAGCAAAACAAACGCTATGCTCAAGCATTTCTCTGAAAAGATTTACATAATATGTCATACCATTTTATGCTTTTGAAGTTTAAAGTAAACCAACAACCGAAATTGCCTTATAGAAACTTGACTTCTGTAGTTGGACATATTTTGATAAAAACCATCGACGCGCATAAACGGATTAATGAGATTCCCGCAACTGATTTTTTTTTTTTTTCCGAGTTTAGTCGCGTTTCGGGTATGTTTTTATCAAGTAAAAATACTGCTCACTTCGACGACTCCCCGCTTTAAGTTTTGTGGAACTCTCACATGTTGCTTAGTGATTTTTTTATTAACCCTTAGCTGCCACACTGGCATCGTTTCAATGCTGTCTATCAAACGATTTAAGTTGAAAAAGTCACTAGCCGCTTTGCATTACAATTTTTGAACAGTAGAGTACAAAACGCCCCAGTGATGCCAGCTATGTTATTCTGGTGAGGTGTGGCAGATAAGGGTTAAAATATCTCTCGTTAATTCATTCATGTGCCTCAATGACAGACAGATAACGTATAACAGTACAACAATTTTGTATCGAACATCTTCTTTATTACTTTTAAATTTCTTATGGTTACCCCTTGGTTACTTGTAAAACTCCATTTTTATTGAATGGAGAAAATATGATGTAAGAAAATATTGATGTAACTTGTAGGTTGATTTTAAGTGATTTGCAGTACATTCAGCCGTCTTTGGAAGCAAGTGGGTAATCAAATGGGTAAATACAAGAATTTCCCTCGTATCGTTGGTGAATGTGGAGGTAAAAACTTCCACTTTGTACACAGTTCTGCCGATGTAAAATCCGTAATAAATGGTACTATTCGTTCTGCTTTCGAATATTGTGGTCAAAAATGCAGTGCTTGTTCACGGATGTATGTTCCTGAATCGTTGTGGCCACAGGTACGTTTATTACACTTATATACCTTACTTGTTGGGGACTTAATTAATCTTATTTTAGATAAAAGAAGGCCTTTTAGAAGAACGATCTGTGCTAAAAATTGGAGATCCTACGGAATTCGATACATTTGCAGGCGCCGTCATCGACGCCAACGCATTTAACAGAATCAAAAGGTTCATAACTCACGCTAAAAACACCCCAACGTTGAAGATAATTGGAGGTGGCAAAACTGATGATAGGTAATATTAATTTTTGCAGTAAGTAAATTTTAAGCAATTAATCGGTAATTTTAGTGTTGGATATTTCATTCAACCAACGATTGTCGAAACCACGGATCCTAAGGATAAAATAATGACAGATGAAATTTTCGGCCCACTTTTATCGGTCTACGTTTATAAGGACAAAGATGCCGAAAAAACTCTAAAACTTGTTGAAAGCTCAACTCCTTTTGCACTAACTGGTGCAGTTTTTGCACAGGACGTGTAAGTGTTTATGTGTACCTTTTAAGGCTAAATTAACGTACTTATTTTAGGTCGTTTTTGGATAAAGCACTGGATGCTCTTAAAATGAGTGCCGGAAACTTTTATATTAACGACAAGTCTACAGGAAGTGTAGTAGGTCAACAGCCATTTGGAGGTGCGAGGATGTCAGGTATGTCGTACTTTCGAACCATTTACATTATTAAAAATAATACAAAATTTGTTAGGCACAAATGATAAGGCCGGTGGTCCACATTATGCATTAAGATGGGGAAATCCTCAAGCCATCAAGGAGACTTACACACCACTAACGGAAATTGCATATCCTTACATGAGTGACTAAGATGTAACATAATTTTGCTTGGAATAATAATTGTGATAGTTTAGATTTTAAAATTGCATGTTTATTATTTTTGTTAATTTTTATTGATGTTTTGTTCCTTGTGTTGTTAATTGTGAATTTTCTGTGTAAATCGGGCCTCAAGGCCACAAGTTTAACTTCTGATGGAAAACTGACAATATTATAGTAAATAATATATAAAAGTCGTGTCGTATTTTAGTGAAATATGAAAAATGTATTCTACAAACATAGATACCAGTGTAAGACACATAGTACTACAATTATTAGTATTGAGGACGAGGCGTAACTTAACTTGCATTTCAATTAATCTCATTTTATATGATTGTACGGTGTATATATATTTTGTAAACTAGCTTTATCTTTATTTCCAATCCAGTTATAAACAGTTATTTTTTTTTATTGTGTATGTAAATATATAATCAAGAGAAGCATTATAATAGCAATAAAATTCAATTTTTTTTGATATTTGATTTTTATTCATATTTTCTTATTTTTAAGGTGGCAAAAATATGAATTGTTTCAAAAGAAAACCAACACATGGCTATGACAATGATTGTCTCCACCACTTTATACTTTTCACTGCTTACATGAGCGTACCCAGTGGGAGGCAGGGAAGGGCAGCTGCCTGGATCCTTCCTATCTCCCATACATTTAGCTGGTTAATTATGTGCCTATGCCAGGATAATTATTTATCAACAGAAAATTCCTGATTTGCCCCACCCTCTAGGCCAAAACCTGAGTACGCCCATGACTGCTTACGTAATATTTTAATAAGTGTTGCACGTGAAACTTATCCAACAGGATAGAAGCTATGAAAATCCACACTTTAATATTTCTTTTCATTTTGAAAAGTAAATGCTGATAAAGTCAAACACGGATACAGGGGATGCAATTGTCTCTTCCTGAGAGAAAACCCAGAATTTCCATCCTATAAGTTACCCAGCGATCATATGAATCTACTATTATCATAAAAACAAATGTTTATAAAAGTTCAGCGCGACCTCCCATTAGAAATACTAAAAAATTTGAAAAAATTATATAATGTTATCAGGCACGGAACTAGCCCTGTTAGACTGATTACGCCAAAGCTAGGCCTTTATATTTTCTGGGGAAGGGTCAATAATTATGTAAGTAATTTAAAAAATGTACTTACTTAATGCAAAACGATTCAGCTATTATGATGAGGGGCAACAAATTCAGTCACCACCAGTTTTTGCTAAAATCCGCTCGATATTTATTATCGCTAAGTGACTTACGAGTGGGCCAAGATAATTGTTTTTTGTTTCCACCATAGTTAGGTTCCTGAATTTTATAGACAATTAAATTTTCTTCAAAAGAGTATCTTAGCAATTTACATTTGTGTTCAATAAAATTTAATAGAAAAATGTCAAAATTTTAATTCGAACATTTTTTAAATATTTAAATAATTCTACTAAATAATATTCAATTATTTATAATAAAATTATCGTTGAGGTGTAATTGATCTATAAAATATATTTTTCAACAAAAAAAAAATTAGCAGAACATGGTTTCGATCCACGGACCTCTGGGTTATGGGCCCAGCACGCTTCCACTGCGCCACTCTGCTCTTACAAATCAACACTCCAATTATTATTATTCTACTTCGTCACATAAAATGAGTAAGTTTTGTCAAAGGTGTGAACTTCCAAAATATTCAGATTTTTTTGAAAAACTTTTTTAAAAAAATGTTACGTCTAATCTAATTTTAAATCTGAAGATGTTAAACATTACTCGAAAATAAAATAATTTCCTTTTTAAGAGAAAATTAAAATAAGTTACCAAGATTTCCTTATATATATATAAAATAAAATGTATGTAAATATATAAAAAATTTTATGTCCGACTGTATGATAATAACATCATTACAATATCACTTAGCGACCATAAGATAACATTTTATGGTACTAGGCCGTTTTGCTTTATTTATAAAGTAAAACGGCCGCCTGTCAATGTCAATGAAATAAACGTCAAAATTAATATTTTATTTTATTTAATTTAATTTAAAAACGATTACATTAATTATTACTTTGATTATAATAGATTACAAAAGTTAGCTTTTAAAGCAATTTCAACGATTTCTTCCATTTTTTCACATAATTTTAATCCAAATTAATAAACAACTTATGTAAACCAGGAGCAATAGAAAAAGCACTCTTCGAAATTATACAATTTTTATTACCTAAATGTCAAAGTAGAAAAATATAAAAGAAAATTTTCTACGGTGCAGTCGAACATAAAGCTATGTATGTCATTTGCACATAATTAAGCTTTTTGGACTCAGCCTATTTATTGGCCTCGCTCGCAAGCTCGCTCTGCCATAAACTGGGCTTCGTCCGATAAAGACCTAAATTATGTACTCATGACATAAATAGCTATTCTAAACAAACTTCTCAAAAAATCCGAGCATTTTTGAAGTCGACACCCTTTATTGAAAAAAGTACTGAAAGTACTTAAAGTACTGAAAGTACTAGAAAAAAAACATACTGAAAGTATGTCTCAAAATTCGCCATTTTGCACCAAATTCAAAAAAAAATTTTCCGGGACACCTCTTTGGGGGTACCCCTCTTTCAGTTAAGGCGCATTTTTCGTAGTTGGCCATAGGCGTCAAAAGTTGTAACTATAGTTACAGCACTGCCTCCCAAATTAAAGTCTACTCAATGCCGATATACATATGCTTATAGTTTTTTAGGGGTAAAAACTGCCCTTTATTGCCAAAATTTAAGATAAAACTTGTTATAATGTAAATCAAAGTCATTTTTAGGCTTTAAATAACGTTTGATTAAGTTAAATAAAGGTCTTCCTATACTTTAACGCATCATTATTAAATGACTGAATAATTTAACCCTTATAAATAGAGCTGGGATTATATGCACTAGGGTTCCTGATATCTAGTATGCGGCGGACAATTTATGCATTAATACAAGATATTACATACGGCATAAATTATATGCCGCATACCAGATATCGGGGACCCAGTGCATATAATTCCCAGCTCTACTTATAAACCAACCCCTTTTATAATAAAATGTGTAAAAAACGTAATATATTAATATTTATTAATCTAATTTAAATTAATTTTATATCTGTATTTTGGGTTAACATTATTATTATTTTTTTTTTATTTTCAACCCTTAAAAACATCTTCAACCCTTGTAAACCACCCCCTTTTATAAAAAAAGGTGTAAAAAAGTAAATTATTAATATTTTCAAATAATTTAATATATATTTTAATAGTTATTTATGTATCTAGGGCATTATGACGATGTTTATGTCGAGGGCAACCAATTTAAAAGAGCGAGGGCCGCTAGGCCCGAGAGTTTTTAAGTTGCTCGAGAGCATAAACATCGGGTAATGGGTCCCCGATATCTAGTATGCGGCGGACAATTTATGCATTAATACAAGATACTACATACGGCATAAATTATATGCCGCATACCAGATATCGGGGACCCAGTGCATATAATTCCCAGCTCTACTCGTGATGCATTACAACGTTTTATATTTCATTGCATTTGAATTTGATGATTGCTAAACTTAATTATTTTTTTTTAATTTTGAATTGTTCAATTATTCTTCATTCAGACCTATTATGTATCACAAACGTTATTATAACAGTGACAGTTATAAAATAAAAAATTGATAAACCGCGTTTTGATCCGAAAATAGAAATATTACTTTCTCTTTCTGACACATGTTAGCTATAATAATGTTTCTCGCTTTACGCTATTTTGAAACTTTAATATAACATAAAGGTTGACCGTTATTTTTAAAGGTTGTGATACATAATAGACCTGATTATTAGTCTTCATTTGCAAGTTGTATACTTTTAATTTTAAATGAAATTGTAAACAATAAAATAGTACATTTTTTAAATTATATTATATAATTGCGAATGAGAAGGCATAATAAGCGGGGCATTATGATTTATACGCCCTAGGGCATTATAGCCTATTTAATAATCTCGTTGTCAAAGTATAAAAGACAAACAATGATTCAGTATGTAATATAAAATTAATTTTGTACCTGTATTTTGGGTCTACATTATAATTTTTTTCAATTTTTCAACTCTTAAAAGCATCCCATTTATCATTTTATTTACATGAAATTGATATGTTTTTTGTCATTCATAATAAAAATATTTTTTTTAATGTCTCACCCCTTAAAACTACTCCTCATGATAAAAAAAATATGTAAATAAATTGGGAAAAAATGAATTGCATAAAAAATAACAATAATACTTATACAAAAGATTTATAGAAAATGTTTTAGAAATTTAAAGAAAAACATTCGTGTCGCTGTTTGGTTGTTTGGTTTTTTTACAATAACCTCCTTCATTTTAAAGATACCGTATCCATTCAAAAACCATTTTAAAGGAAATTTCAAGGGCTACAAAATCATGTTGATTACATTATTTCAAAACCTTCAATTTTCAAAAAGTAATGGGTTAAAGGGCGCAAGAAAGGTGGTACTCGCGCTATCTACCCAACTAAAAGTATCGATATTTTTTATCAGTTTTTATGCTACAGAAATTAAAAAAAATTTGTTAAGAAACCCCTACATTTTTGTACTAAATAATTTTTTACGTATCTCTTATCATTTTTGAGTTACACGAAGAAAAGGGCAGATTTTTCAGAAAATCGAAACATGCGCTCTGTACTTTGATCGTATTTTTTTCAAAAAGTATGCATTAACCAGTCAAACTTTTTCAGCATATACTACATAACACTAAAATAAAAGGTACTGTAGAAGGAAAACGATGTATTTCAGTTCTGGTGAACGTGGTGTTAATTATACTGCTCATTTTTTCTTTAGAAATTTGAGAGGTCAGTCATTTTGTATTAATTGTATCTCTCTTAGTTTAAACGCAATCGACTTTTAGCAATGCTCATTTTAAAGGTTTTTTCAAGTACTACTACAAAAAATGTTCTTAGCATTATATTGGTAAAATCGGTCGTTTTTCAGTTATTTTAAGATGAATGCATCGATTTGAGCATTCACAAAAAACAAAGTCTCCTTTCGTCAACCATGTCTCGCTTTGTATTGTACCTAAGATATTTATAAAAAAAAACTAATCTCTTTGTTTTTTTATAAGCTACAATTATGTTTCCAACACTTTTTTCATTAGACGCATAGTTTTTGAGTTGTTCGTAAAAAACCGTTCAAAAAAGTGTCATTTTTCAATGAAAATGGCAAGTTTTCAAACTTGAATAACTCAAACAGTATTGAGTATTTGAAAAAACTTTATAGAACATTTTTTACTTAAAATTAGATCCTTTATCGACTCCCGGAGTTATTTTGATCAGAAAATTTTCCACCCCCGAGAAAGGGTGGGAACCACCCCCAAAATAAAAGCATACTTCCGCATAGGGTAGACTTTGCTTCTTGAGCTATTTCCCACCTACTGTGAAAATTTTAAGTAAATCAATGCTTTGTGACAGAATTCCGAGCCAAATACCCTCATTAACTGCACTACATTGTTTGACAAGCACTGGCCAACACAAAATAGTACATAACCTATAATTACAACAATGAATATCTCCGACGATTTAAAAAGTCATTTAAAATTTACAAATAATACTAACATTAACGCCGATATATTTAAAAAACTACTGGAAAATGTATTTTCAACATTAATCGATAATAAAGAATTACATAGTAAGTTTTCCTTTTAATTGATTTCTTTTTCATAAGTACACCCCAATTTTCAGGCATAACAACTTTGTATAATTCAAAACCAGATTTAATTAAATCTGTGTTTGCTTCTTTATTAACCATCGCTGCTGAATTTGCCAGACATAATTGCGATCAAGTTTACATCAAAAAATTTTTAATTGATCACTGTAATTTTAATCAAGATAAGGCCAACGTCTTCAGCGAGTTATACAATAAGCACAAACAAAAGTTGCAAATTAAATTGGGTTGTGTTGGTTCTCATTTACCTCACATTGTAGACGTAAAGTGGAAAATCGATTATATTGTTAAGGTAAATTTACCAAAATGTTTTTTGCAAAAATTAAGTCATCTTGTTTTAGTCAAATAATTCTGACCAATTTGAAGGACCGCTATTTAGAATATCACTGATCACAAGTTCGTTTGATCATGCGGGTGGAAATCCAAAAAACGAAAACATAAATTTTTCTTGCAATTCACAAGAACTGCAAGATTTGGTGCATAAATTAAAGGACGCGGTGAGGCATTGCCAAAGGATTGCCACAAAACATTAAGTTGGTTGTCGCATTCCATTTTTAATGTAATTATAATTAAGGAACTGGAAGTAAAAATACAATGTTCTATAGGGAAACTATAAATATTTATTAAATCTGTGCTGTATGTATATACAATGTACAATAAAATCTTTAATTTACAACTTAATAAAATAAAAACATTCTCTCTTTTATTCTACATTAATATAAAATTTTGTCCTACTTTCAAACAAGCTTTTTAATTTTTCTACAGCTCAATTTTTCTAATAAATTAATATACCATAAAAAATTTGGAAATTGCACCAAGTCGCCAAGTTAAAAGAAAGATTAAATTATTTAGTGTAGTCTTTCGTGTTTTATTTAATTTCGAGTCGGAAAGTTGGAAAACATCTATAAAAATAAAATTGCTTACATCCCATCCATCATTGGAAAAATAAATAAATTTACAAACAAAAGATGATAGCATAAAATTTTACTTCAACAAATTATTTACGTTTTAAAATTTAAAAAAAATAAATTATGGATGTGTGTTTTCGGGTAGTGGTTTTTAAAAATTGCGTGTGATGTGATTTCAAATTATATACATACGTTTTCAAAAAAATATCCAACAACAAATATATTATTACACAAAATTTGGTGAAATGAATTTGGTTGTCTGGAATTCAAGCAAAAAAATACATTATGATTGCATACAAGTAGCCCAATTAAATGCCGTCAACTTAATATTAAATGAATCAAGTTTAAGAACAGCCGCCACCATCTCGTCTTCCTTATACGAAATCTCAAGTTTTAGATATCTCGCTGCATAATGTTTAAATTATTCGTACTTGCAAACTGTTAAATGCACCTACTCAAGTTCACGTATTATTTGAAAAATTAATTATTCGTAGAAGTCGATGCGATGGTTTTCTGTGGATTCGTATTGTTTGTATCAAAATTAACTTGCAACCTGCCTTCAAACACCAAGTAGGAATCATGTGGAAAATCTTATTTTAAAAGCTTCAGTGAGTAGAAGTTGACTTATTAAAAATCGCCTACAAAAAACATGGATCCGATATTACGTTTAAATACTATATAACAGGTAGAAGGAATATCCGTGTTACGGGATCTAACAATACATGTTAGTTGCCCATCTTGGGATTTTTAATGCCAAAATTTTGTTTGTTTTTCCAGTGGTACTAATTACATCGCTACCACTTTCATCGGATATAAAAAGAAAAGACAGCATCCTAGTTGCATAGAAAGCCTTTGTGGATATAATCAAAATATCGAAAATCATAAATCAATTAGAACAAAAAACACCAAATGGTTTCAATTTTGTCACGTCACCCGGAAAGAAAGAGAATAGCGCAGTTATTATTTATATATTGTTTCTTGAAATCAGCAAATGAAAGTAAAAGACTAAGATTGGGCATGATTTGGAATTAAGTAAAAGATTTAAAAAATTATACAATAATTTCAAGTAACAACCAACCAGAAGTAATAAATATATAAAACTGGAAATTGTGATACAATAATTTGGTCAGAAATGATAAGATTTTCGTGCATTTGAAGAGCTTCTATCTGAAGAAAGCTTCTGTTATTGAATTTATTGTTTAAATTTAAAAGGAATAAAACTTATTTGTTTGTTATGATCCTCTTTTCGTATACAAAAACGCACTCCTCATGTATCGCTTAGCACAAAAATTATATTACAATCCAATTCAGAAAATAAAAGCGACGACAATGAAATAAAATAAAAAGAAAGACGATGAAACAAATACCAATAACCATGGGATAACTGAAGAAATAATCGAGTTTAAAATGAATTTAAGAAGATCACGAACAACAAGCATAACTTCATCTATGGTGTTATTACAAAGCAAACAGAAGAAAGCAACATTGTAGATCAAGTTATACTCGATGCACGTTAAATTTAGTTTTCAATTTAAATTCATTGAAATTTTTCAAAAGAACAAGATTAACGAGAAAATCACAGATTATTTTGATAGTTTCGTACTTCAATTATGTGTTGGCAATAGTATAGTTATTCTGGAAGACCGACTTCGTAAAAATATCGATGATTTTTATTTTAAAGAAACAACATAAACAAGCGCGTTATGGGATACCATTAATAAAATGTCTCAGTTAATGGTGACACATCTTCTATTGTAACTGTGTTCTTTTTCATTAGTAAGAGATGTTGACCGTTTAATAAGTTTGTGTCGATAAAGTTACCATACTATATACAGCAAGAAAAAAATGTGTTATAGGGGTCGTTTAAACTAAGAACAATCACGAATTTATTTTTCCAGAAACAAAACCTAAAATTGTAAACAAATACACGGCGCTTCTGCAGAAGATATAAAACTATAATGGCATAAAACCTTTCTAAACAATTTAGAACATATTTTCGGAACTTGCATCATGATGAAGAAAATTTTGATGAAAATTTTAAAAACTTGTGAAGAATCTAATACAGATTTAGTACAATACAACAATTGTTATCAGAAATATGAATTCCAAAAATGGTTTGTGAAAGGTTCATATTGAAACAAAAAAGTTAATTATTAAGTCAATATATGGAGTTCCATCATTGAAAATAATAATAAAATTATAGTATAGTAAATCGTTGCATTTTTAATCAAATGATAAATTGGATTTAAAAAATTTCAGTTCAAATTTTCCACTTCTGAACAATAAATTGCATATTTAAAATTCAGAGTTAATTGGATAGGAAAAATTGGCCTTCCGTTACAAACATTTAATTGTGTGTTGCGATTATTAAAACAAAAAATCAATTTTATATCAACAAAAAATATTAATTATTTTAAAAGAAAAGCTGAATTACGACTATCATAAATAAATTAATGATATATTTTGGATTGGCAAATAGAATGTTTCAATCAATAAACTGATAGGTTCCAAACTACCTCATATATACATTTTAAAAAATGCATTCAATGATTAAAAATTTTAAAAATCGTGTAACTCAAAGAGTTTAAAATTGTTGTAAAAGCTCCCCCACACAACAATGCGGAGAGAATCGTAATAAAAATAATTTAAAAATTTAATGATTGTTAATCTTTTGCTAGAAATTCTATCATAATTTTTAAAAAATTGCGAAAAATTGAGCTGCAAGCATTGTAGTTTTCAAAAACCTGTCTAAAATTAAAAGCGACAAGGAAGAGTATTATTTTTAATGTATTAGTGTGGTAGGTAGATAGGTAATGTGTTTTGTATGCATGAAAGTGAATTTGTGTTTTGTGTACGTGTATAGTGTGAGTGAGCAAGAGTTTTAATGTTGTATGACAATTCTAAAAAAATGATCAGTGATTTGCAAAGGCACCTCACAGCTGCGCTATACAAACATTTTAAATTTACTAATTTAAATGTCTATGAATGCAGGCACTTTTGCTGATATGAAACAACACAATTTAAGGGGGAAACCTACTTTGTTGGGTAAAAAAATAGAATTTTTTTGTTTCATATCCAACATTACACGTTTTACATAATACAAATTAGTTTAACAGCAAACTTGGAGTTTAAAAAAAGTAGATTTTACCTAAATTTACTACCAGCAATAACATAAAGAGTTATCGAAAGCAATAGTGGCTTAGGCCATTATTAGTTTCAACACGTGTATAATAAAAATCTCTTCAGATCAATCACTTCTGTCGATCAGCATTAGAATTACTCTTTTTTGTAAATTCGTACATAATCCTAAAAAATTACCTATTTTTCGTCCAACAAAGTATCGATTTCCCACTTTTGAAAAAACAAGAAATGAGCCTTCCCGAAAATATATAAGTAAATAATGTTGTATATCACCACTTTTTTTTAAGTTTTAAGCTAACAATTAATTTTACCCAAACAAAAACAGTTTAAAATCGGCAATTTTTCAAGTTTTATCACTTTTTATTGGCATCGACGACTACTAACGAAACGCTATCCGTGTTATTATTATTATTACTCACATTAGTATTATTATCACTACTCTTCTCGTCTGCTTCCAAATTTGTTTTTGTAACTAACTGTTTCTTTTCACCGCCACACTTATTCGACGACGATTCTTCAAAACTCAATTTTATTTGTTGGTTATTACTTTTTCTACCGTTACTCTTCACATTATTATCACTTTCGGTTATTTTACCATTTTTAACGCCCTCGCCAACTTGATGATTCGCCGCCGCGTCTAAATTTTCCTCCAATTTCGTTAGCTCCTTGACTCGATTTTGCGTCAATTTCTCCAGCGCGTTTTGAAGACTTTTTTCGTGTTTGCTGTTTTCTTTAACTGTCCGTTTCAACGCTAAGTTATTTTTCGCGGCAACTTTAGGACTAATGGAAGATTTCGGACTGGAGGGAGGTTCGTTTTTAGTTTCGCACTTGAATTTAGGACTCGCGGGCGCGGAGGAAGCTTCAAAATTTTTTCGTTGATTCAGATCCAAATTTAAGTTTAGATGGTTTGGTGGAAACTGTAGAGGTTGCCCGTACAGGTAACTGTGGTAAGCCGCAACTATTCTCGGATCATATGAATGCAAGTTTGGTATACCCGTGGGATACAAAAATTGATTGGGACTCAACGTGGGGTTTCCTAAATTTGGAATAAACGGATTAGGTGGAGTGTAATTCAAGTTTAATTTTTCGCGTTTATTTGGTGGAGGGGAAGTTTTCAATTTTGGCGATTGTGGACTCTTCGGCGATTTGCGTTCGTTTTTTGGAGAACTTTGAAGCTTTAGGTGGTTAAATATCGGCACTGAACTGGTATTAATTTTTAAATCAACCTGATTCGTTAAGTTGGATATTTCCGGTGCTTTTTCCGTTATGGGTTTAAGTGTTTTTGGATCGATTTTAACAATCGAATGCTTTTTAATTTCCATTTTGTCAGGTTTGTTGGTCGCCTCTGCAGCTTTCTCCTTCTCCACCACATTGTGAACTTGGTATAACGGTTTAACCCCCGAAGCCGGATTTCCTAAATATCTCGGTATGTTGTTACGCATTTTAAAGAATTTTGCCGGTTTTATGTTCTTTAAATCTCCACCAAACTTCGTATCGGGCGACTTAAGTAAACTTGCCCTTGATATTTGTGGATTCCAAGTTTTCGGTGGATCTCTCAGCGTTTTATATCCAATCGGATTGTTGGGTTTACTTTTCACAACCTTACTATTCACAATTGGCAATGAAGTTGTCGGTGTTAATTGCGTGGGAGCTGGAGGTACCGAAATTCGCTGATCGTTTCTCGAAGTACTTGCTTTAGGTACATTGATTATGGGATTGTAGTTCGTTTTGGGGACATAACAAGGCAAATTTGGTGTTTTATTAAGTGGCCATTTCTGCATTCCACTGTTGGAAACAATCGGAACATTCATACGACTTTGAGTCGTAATCACGGGCTTGCTTATCGGCTTTGGCGGCGCAATTGTCGTTACCATACTTGTGGGCACCTTCACATCACCTTCGACACTTTTCCTAACCTGAGAATGCCTTTTGAGTGGATGATTATTCGATAAATTATGCAAACTTAAATTGTTTAATATTGTTGGTTTGGCTTGCTTCAAACATGGCTCGTCTTCCAAATTCTCTTTCAATTTGTGCTTGCCATTAGATTGAACTTCGACGTTAGATGTAACCATCGTATTTGTTGTTATCGTAGTTGTACTACTCGTACAAGCAGTGGTATTTACAGAAACTGGACTTTTTAATGTATTTATCAACGCTAACTTAGGTAAGTTTTTATGTTTTAAGTTTGGAGATTCAACATTTGGCTTATCATTAGCTGATAAGTTTTCTTTAGTTTCTAACTTTTTATCGGTTTCACACTTATCTGATTCTTCTTTTTGATGATTATTTTTTGTACAATTCGTAATTTCATTGTTAATAATTTCAGTATCGTCGATACCCGTAAAGCACATTTCACCGTTTTCGCTTATTCTCAGTTGAACTTCCTTCCACTCATTCTTTGTATCGTTTTGTGATGCGTTGTCTGTCAGATTATCGCTTACTGCATTATTTGAGATTTCATGTTTCAATTTTCTAGTCACATTTTCATAAATTCGATATGTCAACTCGAGCGGACCTTTCTGTAAGAAACAAAGTTACAAATGTGTAGGGACTAAAATTAAATTCTTACCCTTTTCCACAAATACATATAAGCTATATCCATTAGTGCAAGACGAGAATTGAGGCAATCTTCGTTATAAAGTACATCCACCCTGTGATGATCCGAGAGATCGTACTTTGATCTCAGCAACTTTTGTAGATGCATGACCGACACTGCTGCCGAACATCTTAGATACCTAAAATTTTATGATGCAAAAAATACGAAAACTCAAGTTTTGTTGCATACCTTGGTGATGTAGTGCTACCGTGATAGTTCAACGATAAGCAAATAGTCTCGGCAGGACTGAGAATATGTTGATATGAGGCTTCACCACATTGTTCCAAATTTGTAGGCTTTGCTTCTTGATGAGTGGCATAAAATTCTCTTCTTCTGCACATCTCATCTAAAGATAATTTCAACACATTACAATAAATTTTAATTTATACAAACAGAAAAACACAAATTTGCACTGAATTTTTCTTGCAAAATACAAATAAAACAAAAATTTCTTAATTCTCTAAGCAACTATGAACTTAATCAATGGTAAATTGATTACAATATTATACAAAATAAATTGATTTTGTAATAAATTATTATTGTGAACAAAGTACCGACTTCCTCGATTACTATTACGTTATTAAATTTATATTCCAATAGCTTAATTCTGAGTTTGCAGTTTTACCATGGTATCTAACTCGGTGGTATACATCAAGGGGTAAATATATCGAAAAAATTTTGTGCACATGACTCGGAATTCCAGTAATTTCCCAGGAGGCATTCCAAAGATTCTCAAGAAAGAAAGAAAAAAAAAAGATTTCCAAACAAATTTCAATGATTTCCAAGAAAATTCCAAAGAAGTGTACACACAATTTTCAAAATATTTACCCCTTGGTATACATATACGCATTTTTGAAAATATAACATTTTTTTATTCATGATTTTAGACAAAGGCATATACCAATTGATTTGAAATTTCACAAACTAATTATTTGAAGCAGCCGATTACATTTTGATAGAAAAACTTTTCATTTTTATTAAGATGTGATCCTATTTCCAGTTTTAATCGATAAGAATAAAAATAGTATCAGTCAAAAGTTATATTTTCTCTTTTGAAGATACTCAAAACTTAATTTTGTTCTTTTGTTACTTTTTGCTGCATATGATGTAAGGAATGTAAAGTAATGCCCATTATTTTCAAGGTAACTATAAAAAGATCAAGTCGATAAACATGCTAATAAGTAATAAGCAAATGCATGTAAAAGGTTGTAATTTATTGTAAATATTCATTTGAGAGATTATGTTGAGATTAATCAATTTAATCAGATAGGTACTAGCAAGGCAACCAAACCAACAATGAAGTAATCTCGATGTATCCAACATCAATCCCGGTGTATCTAATGCCCAAAAAATAAAACAAACTCCAACTGGATCTGAACAAAACACGGTTTATATCCAAGATCAAAACAAAAATGCCCAGCACAGCAGCCAAACGATTTAAACAATTTAGAAATGATAATGACAATATTAATGGTGAGAAAGATGCAATCCTGAAAATTGAGAAAAATACGGCAGTCAAATTTGTTGATAAAACTGATCTAAAAAACCAAGAGGTACCATCACCTGCAAGGCCCATCAACCTCAAAAAAACAGATTATTTGCTGTGGAAATCTATGAAGGATCTCAAAGAACCCCAGGAACATATACCCCCCATTGGAACAATGCAAACATTAAAAGCAATAAAAAAAAGCTGGTCACTTTTTCATAACAAATTGTATATAACAAATATGTATTCAAGCCTTTACCCAGAAAATGCAATCAGATCCAAGAGGATCATATTTACCAATTATTTAATGTACCCTACCAAATGTTATTGCCAATTAATAAAATTTAAAAAAAAGTAAGCACAGTAATTTGTCACAAAGTAAAAAAGCATCAGGTTTAGATCTTATCACAGAAAAAATACTAGAAGTTTTGCCAGACGTTGGTTTTCGAATGATAACCATTTTATTCAAAGCTATCCTGAGATTAGGCTATTTTTTTCTAGAATAAAAGACTTCACAAATTATTAATACAAAACTTTGAAAAAAAATAAAAACAATGTGACAGCTTATACATGTAGACTCATCAATATACATCCGGTTGTGTTCTAAGGTGTTTGAAGAGATTCTACCAAAAAAGCTACAACCGCTGCTTGCTGAGAAAGGAATCCTCCCGGATCACCATTTTCACCAACAAAATAAGAAAAAATACCAATTGCAATGCCAATTACAAGATCATCCCAACCCATACGCCGAAGAATTATTTAACCCACTCCATATAAGAAGGTTTAAACGATGTGACCATATAGACCTAATATCATAGAATGCAATACCCACAATAATTTCATAAGAGTGAATCACTGAGAAATCTCGTACATGTCATGTTATTACTTAAGTCATACTGTGTTGCTTATCGTTATTTTAACAGAATGTAACTTTACATGAAATCAATAACAAAAAAAAGGTAGGTACTAGTAAGATATCTGATGAGGAATGAACAATATTTTTGATTTGCCTGGATCTGAAGAGCGTTTTAAATGATAATAAACAAGTTATCGTGGAGATAAAATGCTAAGGAAGTATGTTGTTACTGCTACTGTTTAGTGACAGTAGTGATGTGATGAACAGAGTGATGTGTATGACATGGAAATAGTGCAAACGGGTGGGCTAGTAATAAATTTAAGATAAACATAAAGACAAAGAGGAAAAATAAATTACATCAAACACAAAATTTGCAGGTAGGAATATGGCAGGACAGGCTATTGTATTTGTGACAGAGATTAAGTGTGTTCAGGTTTGTTTTTGGATAGAAAACACGAGACAAAACTGACTAGTAAGAAACATAGAAAGCACTCTATCATATTGAACAGAACAAAAAAAAATTGTTACATGTCAGCATTTTCACTAAATTTTCCAAAACAAATTCTTTGACCTTTTCAAGTGAATTCCTGATTAAAATTAAAGATTTTCCCTAACTTTTCAAACTTGGCTTTTCCAAGTAAGTTCTAAAAATTACCTAATTTTCCCTGGTCAAATTTGTACGATTCTAAATTTTTCCACTTCCACATTTTTCAAACAAATAAGAAATTACAAGCAAATTTATCAATTATCAATTTTAATTTGAAGAGAAGAACTTGGGAGTATGCCAGCATGGGATTGCAGAATTTAGTTTTAAGAGTGAAATATGCATTTGCATAGTTCTGGCTTCGTTGTTTTCTGTGTAGAATAAGAAAGTCCATACAGAACAGATGAGATGTTTCGAATTGTCACAGCGCAGTGGTAGTGACTATTCATGAGGCTATTCCAACAAAATGTGTCGGCATTGTCCCCTATAATTTTCTTCAACAATTTATTAATTGTTGATTAACTGCAACATTTTCTTCTCTTTTAGTTTCATTATAATTTCTTTTTGGAAGATCTAAAGACAAATCAACAACGCCAGCAATTGAAAGTTGATCAGCAATTATTTTTCCAATAAATGTTATATTTCTTTTACAATAGAAAATAATTTCCTCAACATTTTCATTTAAAAAAATGCATCCACTGTATTTACATCAACGTAACACTGGTTAAGAACCACTTAACTAAATAATTGCAGTAATTTATTTTAAGTCATGTGTCTGAAAATCAAGGTCATTTTTTTCAAGTCATGTAACATGCACACCACATAACTTTTATTTAATTTAACAAACATGTGAAAGCCACCCAAGGCGGTTTTATCTGTCATAAACTATCAGATCAAATTCGATTCACCATAGTTAAAACCTCAAAAATGACATTTTCTAGGTTAGAATATTGAAATGCACTTAAAACTAATTAAAACGTAGAAGTACCTTGAAATAGACCAGGTACCAATTTATAAACTATGTCTTGAAGCGTCTTATCGGGTCGTATGTTAAGCAATGGTTTGGTTTTGTGCACTTGAACATCACAAACGGGACAGTATTTATTTTCTTCCAAGCATTTCACTATGCAACTCCTGCAAACTAAAACCAAGAAATTAACATTTTGAAACCACCGCTGAACATTCTATCAACTTACAGGTGTGCAAGCATTCTATGATTGTCGTGGCATCTATAAAGTAACCCTTACATAATTTACACGTTAAATAATCATTTAATTCTACAATAGGTATTCTTCTTGTTTGGTGCATTGTCATAAATTTTATACAAATGATTAGCTCTCACATCATGCGTAATTTAAAATTATAAATAATGCACAACTGTCCATATTGGTGACAAATTTTAACTCTTGACCTACAAACAAACTGTGTCATTAAACGAACTCGCACCAGAATTAAACCACAATTTAATTTAAACGCTAAAAACACGTACCAATTAAATTTAATCGTACAAAACTATTATTATTTTATTTATTATTATTATTGTTGTTTACTCGGTGAGGAAAACATCTTTGACAGTCCACCAAAAAAAATTGGATTTGACAGAAAAGTATCCAATATATAAATATGGTGTCACCGTTAGAAAATGTCGATCGCGAATTTTTTTATGGAAAAACGTCGAGCGTGGTTACGCTCGCTGCAAAATTGCACTTTTGCAAATTTTTGAATTAAGTTTTTCGTATGTCACTATAAATTTTAGACGTCTTGAACTAAATTTTACATCAATGTGCCACAAATTAAACGCAGTATGTTGCATTATACCAACTAGATTTTTAAATACGAAAATTACTAAATTTTTGATTCTCAAACGGCGAGGAGGTGCCGAAGCATAAAATTTTGGCGGGAATATATTTCAGTTTTTACCATTAATAAAATTTGATTTTACTTTTAGAATTTTGAATAATTTAATTTACTTTTAGAATTTTGAATAATTTAATTTAATTTTAGTATTTTTAATTGTTAACCAAGTAGAACTGTGTTATATCTAAAAAAAATTATTTGAGTTAAGGGTAGGGTATTGAAGTCTTCTCCTTAAAAATAAGAGATATATTTCTAAATAAATTGGAATTTTCAGGAACATCTGCAATATTTATATTTCATATTTCATAACAATTTTATTACGATCTAGCAGGACATTTCGTCGTCGTCACTTCGCGGCGCTATTTTGCTATTGGCGTCGTCGCCGTCGACTGATTTTGCCGTTGAAAATTTAGTATTTAATTTTTTAATGTTAACATGGCTATTTACCCGATTGCGGCAAAGCCAAAAAAAGAGTGTTATTTTAAAAAAATTTTTAAGAGGTGAAAAGCAAACTTTAAATTACAATTTAAATAAAATCAGAATTATTTTTATTGTTGGACCTAGAATAAGTTCACTTCTGTTGTACATTTTTCTTCCAATAATTCAAAGAATTATTATTCCTCACGTTGAATAGTTTTTCAATAACAAATTCAAAATTTTAATTTAGTAATTCAATTTACAATAATTTTACTATTAATTTCACGATTAAAAAATTTTATTATTACAATTTATTGTTTATATTTTAAACATCCTCAAGATACAGGATTCGAAAGTTTTAAAACATTTTATTATTTTTATAAAGTAAAATACATTTTTTTTCATTTTTTCAAAATAATATTTTTTATTAAATAAAAAAATAGAAAAAAACTTAAATATTAATTTAACACAAAAATAATAATATTAAATATTAATATACGTGGATCATCCACTGTGATCCATGTGGGAGTTTGTCATTTTGATACCGAGATTATGTTTCTGTTTATATATTTAAATAAAAAATTATTTTACATTTTTAAAGGTCTAAAGTACGTGAAAAAGTAATTTCCATAATGCAAATTGAAAAAAAAAAATAAATCTTAAGTAAGGAACACTCTTAGTACCTCCTCCCTTCTTCCGTAAGGATTTGCAAGGTTTATCTATGTCCCCTTCCCCCCAAAAATCGAAATTTAAATTAAATTACATTATGCTTTTATAATTGAAAAACTACGCAATGTAAGAAAAATATAAATTTCAGTTTGGTGGTAAATATAAATATACTCTGGATGTTTCCTCTAGCTTCTAGTTACCCCTAGCCTAAAAGCTGTCTAGACAAAGGTCATGGAAAGGGTAAATAAGATTGGGGGGAGGGGGTAAAAAAATATATTTTGATAAAATTGTAGATATATTTTTCAAATTCCAACAAAATTTAGTAGATTTTGTTGAGTCATGGAAAGGGTAGCTCGGAATGGGACGTCTCGCCGTGGCCGTTTCGCCGTCGCCCATTTCGCGGTGGCCGTTATTATATTTTTCTAAGAAAAATATTTAAGGAATTTTTTTTTCTAAATTCAAATCCTGGAGCTATTTTCATTTCTGCTTTTCTAATTTCTAATTTTTCATAGCCCCGAAAATATTATAGTGTTTTTTATAACTTTTAAGTTATAGATTAAAGTAAAAAAAAAGTTACCCCCCCCTTTATCCGTCTTTGGACCCCCTCTTCTAAAAACCAATTGTTTGCCACTTTGCAGTCTGTTATAAGTTATAACACTCCGCTTTTATTGTTTTAAATTTTTCTTGAGTCTTCTCGATTTTGTGTGCGACAAAAAGAGCGGGCGCTTTTTTTGTTTACCGGTGCGGTCTTCCAAAAGAAGAGGATTTTCGTCAATCTACTCCAAGCAACATTTGTAATGACAATCAATATATTTTTACATTTGGTTCTTTACATTGTTATTCAAAACTCAATCGAGATAAAGCTGTCCATTGCTAGCAAAACAGCAGCGCAAACATCCTGCTCTGCGATTGTTTCACGAGAAATGTAGTTGTAGTTTTTTTGTATGTGACAGCACTAGGAGTTTGATGATGTAAACGAAAGAAGTTTAGAACAAAGACAATTTTTTAAGCATTAATTGGATTTTATTCGTTATCTGTCTACTACTGACGCGCATGAATGGTTTAAGAGAAGATCTTTTAATAACAAAATTACTTGGTAATATGTAACCTAAAAGCCCTACAGGAATTGCAGTGAGGAGTTTTCGAAGTGAATAGATCTGAGTCCACAAACTTGGTGAAAACATCCCTGAAGCTCGACCAAAGTCGAATATCATGGATCTATATAGAAATTTCAGAACCCAGGCACTAGGTAGAAACATCTCTGAAAATCCTCTTCAACTGAAAAATTATCATATGGATCTAAATCGAGAATGATGGATTATAGTACCCTGCTGATGGAAATATTTCTCTGAAAAAGTAAAACAAAGTCTGCAAAAGTCTAATTCAGAGTTTTCAGAGAAATATTTCCAGCAGGGTAGCTACTGGTTCTTCTTCAGCAATGGGTTTGTGATAGATATTGCAGTGAAACAAAATAATGAATAGGAGCGCAGCCACCTTGTGGCCTATATCCAAAACAGCATTATTCCCAGGTCTACGATTATGTCTACCGAGTGGCGGGCGTATAATGCGATTTCCAATTTGTCCGAGGGCTATGAACATTGCCATTCTTTGGCTAGTATACAAAAAAATGACTATTTTTTTTTGCTAAAAAATAATAAATAATAATTTGGCCATGATTATGTACGTGAATGACGTAGAAAATTTGTTTTCTACACACAAATCATGGTGATCGGTAGCGAGAATCTCGTTAATCCACTCGTGTGCTGTTATTTTTTATTTCTAAAAAATTGTATTTAGATTTAATTATTTTGTATTATAACTTAACCGAAGTCCAAAGAATAACAACCAGTCAATTCTCTTTTAATTAGAAAGACGCCATCTATTTACGGAATAAATTGTAGTACAAAGTATTATAATCAATGGAATTGCATTTGCAAAAATTAAAACTCGTCAATCATAGAATGTTTCAATTGATTCAACTGCTTTTTTTGAAAGAAAACCGGTTTTTTTTATTTTCTAATAAATAATAATTTTTGACCTTTGTATTCACAGTTGAATTATTTTAATTTAACATTAAATTTAATTCGTTTTATGAATTAGAAAACTAAAAATTTCTTTAAATATGTGATCCATAACATACAGAAATTTGAATATAATAACGAATTTTAGTTAGGTTTACCCTTGAAAACATTAAATAAAATTAACATAAAAACGTAGCAACTGCATAATTACTAATGCGTAAAACTAAACGGCTAAAATAATTTGATTTTGGTAAAAACTTGGAAATGTCATTGTAGATTTAATGTTTGATTATTATCGGTTAATGAAATTTCAAAAACCAATTTTTAAAAACAATTTTATTGATGTTTTTTTTCAATTTCATATATTACAATGGATGTTACCCAAACTAGTGGACAACAAAATCATATACAACAAAAATTCTTTTAAAAAATAAAATAACAAATTGAAATAAGATGTGAATGCATTTTTAGGAAAAATTTTATTCGACGAACAACCAACTGTGTTTTTATGCTGTAATTTATTAAGAAAAACTAAATTGTTTTAAATTTGAAAATAACCAAATTTTTTAGTTTCCTTTGAATGTTATTGATGAGGTATTAAATTGTTCTAGTTTTTCGTTTTGGTGTTTTTCACTTAATGCGAGGTTGTGGTGTGTTGAACTGAATGCTGATTTATCGAATTGATGTAGGCAGTGTCCTTCATGTGCTTTTCCATCTATGAAAATAATAACAAAGTTTACTGTAGTTTCTGAGAGATACTGCCAGTGAACGGCAATCGAACATTAGAAACTTACCACTTTTCTTATGTATCCATATTCTCGGCTATCAACGCTTCCTTTAATATCGTCGAGTTGATATGGTGGACTAATGATCACTTGGTGATCCCATACAACTATGTCGGAATTTCTCCACTTAACTTCCTTTATTGTTTTTGAAATAGCTATAAAAAGACGTTGACCTTCTGGAGTAACGTTAGACGACATGGCAGTTAACAAGCGCCGTTTTTCATCAACTTGATTGCGAATGCGTGTGTTTAGCCTTTGTAAATTTAAAGATTGTGGAACCTCCGGAATCGAAGTAACCTCCTTTTTCACTTGTAAATCGCTTACTAGTGATAGATTTATCAGATGTACATCATTCGCATTTGAATTTAGATTTCCACTTGAAGGTGGACATTCTGATTTACTGTTAAGAAAAATTTTGCCACCAAAAAAATTCAATCACAAAAATCAACTGAAATTAAAAAATTAAGCGTGACAACACAGAATTAAACACAATAAAGAAGTTGGTTCGAAAAAAAACAAGAAATAACGTAACAAATAAACAATAACCACTAGAAATTCCAAATTGCATTTCGTTAATCGACATTTTCGAAGCAATAAAAAAAGGATACTCAAAATTAAAAATTTCGTTTGTGGATCGAACGCCAATACTTCGCCCTCATATTCTTGATTATAACATGTTTTACACCAAACTGTACTTCCTAATGAAAAACAATCCGACACAGCGGCCATGTCGAAAATGGCAACACACAATTCGCGATCTAGTTACTTTGAATCTAACAAGGTGGTACAGCTTGCATTAGATTTCTGCAAATAAAGCAACACCAACCCATACATAGCAAAAGGATTGAAATTTTCAAATACGTATAGGGTGATGCATAGTTAATTTGGGGCGGAACTTTTGTTGGAGCAATCGGGGTGGGGCCCTGGATCACAGAAATGAAAACAATAATTAGAACAAAATAAACACCAAGATTCACAAGCATTCGATGCTTAATAAAAAGACACAACTATAATTTTTCAAAAAAAGCTTCTCGCAGAGCTTTTACCCCCCCACCCAAAAGCATTTTCTAAATACACAACTGATCCATATGATATACTTGTAAAAGAATTAAAAAATAAAATACCCCCCCCCACCCAAAAGCATTTTCTAAATACACAACTGATCCATATGATATACTTGTAAATGAATTTAAAAAAAAAATAAAAAAATTCATTTAGTGGGACAGTGGCGCAGCCAAGATTTTGTTATGGGGGGGGGGGCTAAAGCATGCGAGTTGCGTCAAAGGCGAACATTTTTCGGAAAAAGGGGCGTGGTCATCTTATTTTCGAAGGTATTTATTGTGTTACCACTATTTCCTACCTTAAATTAAAAGTCGAACACAATAATTTTTTTGTTTTAAAAAATTTTTCATTGCACCGGTAATTTCATTGAACCGGTAAAAAAAGATTATCATTAAAAAAAAGTAAGAGTGTCTGGAAGTCTATATCTCCCTAGCCCCCCCCCCCTTGGCTGCGCTACTGAAGTGGGATACTTTTAAAAATATTTTGAATTATTGCTTACGCCAATTTAAAAAATGTAATTTTGAGAAAAGCTGTTTTTTATAATTTTTTTTTATTTTTAAGTTTAGGTAGGTAAATAAAAACTCTATGATGTTAGTGACTTTATCGAATAGTCTGCAATTTCAGAGCCATACAAAGGTCCTTCAATGTCGTCGCTAAACTGATTTTCCTTCATAGACTCTCGCCGATTTTGAAGGTATCTTTCGTTTAATGAAAATATTATAATAATAAATAAATCAACCACGATTGTTTAATGATCAACTAAGAAATTTTTTTATAGAAAAAATGCTCCTTGGGCAGCGCAGCATCCCTGACCAGAACTCGAAAGTCGGGACTCTACAGTGGTAGGAATCAGTTTTTTAGTTAAATTCAGCTGTAATTTACGATATCTAACTTAAAATAAATTTATGGCATGTTGATAACAGTTTCGCTCCTTGACGACAACTGCGGCTATTGTAAACTTGACTCTAGGCCGGTTACACGTACCGTTAATAAAATGGTTAATTATGGTTCGTATTAATCGGGATTTATTTTGATTTGATTAAAATTAACGTGAATTTTACAGCACATAAATTATAATGTTATTGACCGTCATTGACCGGGGGGTTCGGGAGGTATGGAATACTTCTCAGTAACGGACGTACCATATTTTAAGGTTTAAAAATATAATTTTTTATATTTATAACAATGTATTGATTTTGTTTGACTTTGAGTTCTCTGATTTTGGATGCAGTGGCATATTTAGAAAATGCTTATGGGGGCAAATCAAATTATTTTTCAGATTCTCGTTAATTTACTCATGCGCGTCAGTGGTAAAGAGATAACTGAAAAGTTCCAAAACTTATGTAAATTTTAAAACTTCGTGGAAAATATTTATTTATTAGGGGAGGTTTTAGGGTGATACTTGGGGAAGGTGGAATTGGCTTTATTGTCCACCCCTAAATTGATTGGATGAACAGTAAGTTAATTAATAGTCGTTTAAGAATAAAATTTAAAAAAATTATAATATGAAGATCAAATATTGTCCAACAAGTAATTTATAATAAACTAAAAATAAAAATAAGTAAAAATAAAATTTTAATTTAATTTAAGTTCACTTTCTTGCGTTTTTCTTTAGGTAGAAATTTTTTAATGAAAAATACATTAGTTTATTACAAAACTATGTTAAATATAGTGCAAGCATATGGTTATCACATTTTTTTTAAGATTCCTTAATCCGTAGCCCCGCAGTGCTACTTGTTTATTGTCACTGTTGTAGACATTACGGTAGTTTGTGTGGTGGCACATTTGTCGCATTTTTTGCCGTTCTTTTGTCTACTAGAAAATTTTCGATCCTCGTGGTTGGTAGAGAGGGTAAACAAGTTATGTAGTTGTCAAATTTCAACATTGTATCTGTTATTTGGTATTCCGCTAATGAATTTCCCAGTTTTTAAAGTTATCTAATTTAAAATTTTCGTCGTTTATTGTAATACAATGTTCGTCTAGTTCTGTGTTAATTTCAACGTTACAATGTAGTTTATATTAAATTCGTATTTATATAAAATAGTTTTTGCGCGCACTTTTACAATAATGGCGTTGGTAATCAAGTTTTTCGAAAACTGTTTACATTATTTTTAACCAATTTATTATTCACCGACAACGTTTTTAGTCAAGCTTGACGGTAGGTGCTTTTCCCATTACATAACTATTTGTTAAATGTAGCTCCTCCAATTTAGCAATAATAATTATCTCACCCATATGTTTTCTTTTTAAGATGGAATCTAATTCCAATTTGTGGGATGCCTCGGAAGATTCGGGATGTTTAACATTCGAAGCGTCTTCGTCATCACAATTAAATTATTCGGAAACGCCAGTGCTGACCTTCAACAATACTCGTAAACGAAAAATAGGTAAATTCAGAACATTTAATGAATACCGAGAACCACTGAGACAGTTTGCTTTGACATCCGATTCTCCTGCAAATTTCAACATTAGCGCTTCTTCATCTAACTTTTTGTCGAGCACTTTAAACGAATCTCTTTCTAAAAGTTTGGAAAGTTGCAATTTATCCACTTTTACACCCGACAGTTCTTCTGAAGGATTTGATTGTAAACGAAAGAAATATGTGGACTTGCCTAAATATGAACCAAAAACGAGGTCTGCACCAGCTTCACCTAGAGTACATCTCGAAGTGGAAGAATTGAGAGAGAAATCATACAGCGATCACTTCCACGTAACACCTAGAAAAAAACATAACAGTGGCAAGTTAGGCTCACCAGAATGCGTGGAACTCTTGTATCCAAATTTGACTTCGACCAAAACGTCGCCTAAAATAAAAACTCCGGAAAAGCTGCGCGATTTTTTACGTAAAATTAGTTCACCGGCTAAAAAGCGATTGTTTGAAGGTGAAGGTAACGATAAAGACAAAAGTGACAATAAATTTAAAAAGAAGGTTATAAAGAAGGTGAGGTACGATCCGGTAACTGTGTTTTGCGTGAAAAATGACTTTAGGCATATCATGTCGGAAGTTTTTAGTTATCTATCCGATAAAGATCTGTATAGCGTTAGTCGGGTCAGTAAAGCATGGCGAAGATCTTTAAATAATGATAAAACGGCTCAACTGAGATATCATTTTTATGCTCAACAAACTAACTTGAATAAAGAAAATATTTGTGTTCGTGTCGACTCAACTCATTATATTTCAATGCCTGGCAGTCCTGTTCGAGATAATTTTTATAAATGCACCGAGGTGAGTTGATTCTTGAAATAATTCCTTCTTTCTGTGTATTTTAAAAGACTTAGCAATTTTAATGCTCGATATCCATAGGGGTTTTGTCATGGGTCTACATGATTTCTTAATATTTTTTTCAACAAGGAGTCGATTCAAAATTTATAAAAATAGATTTTTTAAATAAGATTCTTAAATTTATAAAATCATTCAGGTGGTGGAATCGAATGGTATGTCATTGGGGGGGGGGGGATGTAATTAAATGTTTGGGAGTTTTGAGTAAGAGATTTGCCCTTTAGTTAGTGAATACCATGCATCAAGGGGAAACCGCTGAGAAAATTTGTTGTGCAAGTAAAGGGAAATCTGAGGTGGTCTAGGAAATCTTAGAAATACACAATCAATTTTTTTTTTTATGTTACCTTTTCAACTTTTTCGGTAGGAAATTATTATTGCTTCAAAACAATTCATGCGTATACTGCCGTCATACGCAAGAACACAGTAAGTCGGAAATTTTTGAAAAATGAGTTAATATCAACTTAGTATATATGATACGTTATTCTACAGATCTAATACGATAAAAAACAGAAAAATACTCATTAAAAGGTAAAAAAAGTCTTCTAAAATTGCATTTATTGCTATGTTTATTGCATTGCATTTAAATGTTTTTGCCGTTTATCTCGATTTCAACTTTTTCAGAGTTACTGTGTTCTTCCTTATGACGGCAGTATACCGAAGAGATTTTGGTACGAAATTTGGCATTTATTCATAAAAACTAACGTTTACGTAATAGGATAATAGGAATGTATTGGAAACAAGCGAAGAGATTTTAGATGTTATCCACCTCGACAAGGGTGAAACTTGTTTTCTAACATAATGAAGACTGCAAAAGAATTTTTTTTATTTTGAAATGCTATTTTTTGTTGATGTTCACATACTACCCACTTTACATTACAATGAATTATTGTTATTTGCGTTTGTTCCCATTGCAATTATTGTACTTGATTTTACAAAATTGTGGGAACCAACGAAGATGTTCGCTTCAAACAATATTTTGAATTGTAGTACCTATGTTACTTTTCGTAAAAAATGTTGCCTTCTTACCAGAGGATGTTATAATTTAATAATTTATAGATATACAAGAAGATTAGATATTTCAAAATAATAAAATAAGGAAATTAAAATTATTTTACACTTCTTATTTATGAAGCGGCCTACCGGCTTTGCCAGAATTGCAATTTGCGGATATTTTACACGTTTTAGAACACTTTGAGGTAAAATTCTATTTATTTTCCATTAAATTAGTTTGCATTTTAAGGTTTAGGTGAAATTTGTTACCTCACTGATGCCATATTAATAACACTAGAAAATTGGCCCTGACACCACATGCTGATTTTTATATGTAAAACGACCTCTTGAATTCGAATATTACCCCGGTTTTTCCCCCATCACCTACCGTTTTTCATTTCATTTTTATCTAGGGGAAAGTCTGAAGGGCTAGGGAGGTGAAAAGTTCTAAAACTTCAAAATTTGGCCTCCCCCGCAGAAAAAATTTATGGGGTCCTCATAAAATTGTATTTTTTATAAAAAATATAAAGTATATAATAAATATTTATTTCTTAAAATAGAAAAATAAATAATAATTAATTTATTATTTAAATTAAAATAATTAAATTACAATTTTATTCTGCGTGATTTGTGTAATGCAAACTCTTGAATACATTTGTCAATGTTGATTTGTACATCTTTTTCGATTGATTGACAAAATACCTAAATTTGTTAATCTTAACGTTGACATTGTAGATCTTAAATAGTTTTTAATTATACTTAATTTAGAGTAGCTTTTCTCACAATTGGCATTACTTATGGCAGCTTTTCTTTTATTTTTAACTATTTCGCGCCATCTATCCATAATCAGCACGGCCGTTCCCTGCCCCCCCCAAAGGTGCCGCTCGGGCCATTGCCCTCCCCCCCCCCTACGCTTCGCCACTGGTTAAACTTCTTTATTAAAGCAAAAAATTGTTTAAATCCAAATATAAAAAAAATTAAATATGTATTAATTACCTGATTAGTTTATAAATAGGTGCTGTCGTTGGTTGTACTAAATTAATTAATTCACTTTCCAAAATCTTCTGACGAACAAGTTAAAGGTCTGTAGTAATCGAAAGTAAACTGTAGTGTAAAATAAAATTTCAAAATTATCCATTGTCTCTAATATACCTCAAAAAATGCTAAAAATAAATTCAAATTATATAATAAAATGTCCAGATGTGATTTACCTAATTTTTTCCAGAAAAGCCATTTTGTCCAAAAATAAGACATATTTTACGTATACAGGGTGATCCAGACCACCCGTATCAGTACTTTTTTTCAAAAACGGTAAGTCGTAGAGAGTTGGCCTAAAAAAAATTTATTACAAAAGCCCTAATGACGAATCTAATGGTGATATTATTATTTCCGGGAAAAGTCGGCATCCGGAGTAGTTTGCTCCAGAAATCCAGAATTTTAAATGGCACCATATGTCGAAAGTGGTATCGTTGGAAAGTTCTTTAAAAAATAAGCAAGTTTTGTAGGAAAATTTTTTTTATTTAACAACAATTGTTTGTAATAATAAAAATTCCCGGAAGGGGATCCTGGCTACGGGCTTGTTGTTACTAGTTTACTATAGATCAGCGGTGGCGAACCTATGGCACGCGTGCCCGAGATGGCACGTATGAGAATTTCAATGGCACGCGAACGATTTTACATGAAATGATCTTAGTAGTCAAATTAATGCAACTGTGTAAAAACGGCTCACCACTATTAAAATTTGTAGGAGTTTCCTGTGTAACGGCACGGCAACGAATCAAAAAATTTTTTTTTTTAATTATTGGCACTCGCACATAAAAAGGTTCGCCACCGCTGCTATAGATATACAGTTACTCACATAAATATTCGGACACTCCTATGTTAACAATGTTAATTGGACGTTTTATTTTTTATAAAAATCGCTTTTACAGCAAAATTTTGTAGACATTTTTTGTTGGAAATTTCATTGCCTTAAATTTTGTTTATATACATTTTTCTATTTTTTTGCACCGTTTCCGGCTGACAGCGACTTAAACAAGACTCGGTAAAATCCTAAAAATATTATTATCTATATCTCGGAAACGGTGCGACCAAATAGAAAAATGTATATAAACAAAACTGTAGAGAATGAAATTTCCAAGAAAAAATTTCATATTCATATTTTTATTATGATGCACCGTTTCCGAGATATAGATGACAATATTTTTTGGATTTTACCGAGTCTTGTTTAAGTCGCTGCCAGTCGGAAACGGTGCAACAAAATGGAAAAATGTATATAAACAAAATTTTGCCGTAAAAGCGATTTTTACATTTAAAAAAAACGTCTTGAAAACGTCAAATTAACATTGTTAACATAGGAGTGTCCGAATATTTATGTGAGTAACTGTATACTGTTTATGGCCAACAGCTGATAGATAAGCAAATAAATAACTTAAATGTCTTTGTAAAAAATGGTTTTTTAAGAAAAACGCTGAAATATTTTTAACCCCGCGTGTGTCAATTCTATGCAAAAAAGACTTTCGTTTGAACCGATCAAGCAAACTTTCAGAAGTGGTTTTTCGTCTTTCAATGTCTCTTTCTCTCAATTGATATGGCACCCATTTTCCTTCTTTTCGAATATTTCCCAGAGCATGTAAACGATTAGAAATAGTTTATTGGGTCACATTCAATGTTTCCGCCAATTTTTTTTCAATTTTGCAAACGCTTGCAATTCTGTATCTTCGGATTTTTTAGGCTGACCTGAACGTTCTTTGTCTTTCACATCAAAATTACCACTTTTAAAGCGCTTAAACCATCGTTGACAAGCTGCAATGCTTAGAGCATGATCACTATTGGCGATTTACATTAACGTTGGGGGCGCTGCTATCACCAACAACATGGTAGGATTAAAGCGTACACTGCAATGTTTTTATGGTTAAATTTTACAAAAAGTGTAGTGTGTTCTTAAATTTTTTGTCATTTGTTTTGTTAATTAGTGATCTTTCACCTTTATTATGTGTGCTGAACCAGAAAATGCCCTGTATTAGTATTTTAAAAAGATTATTTACTAGATTGCAGTAATTGGTACAAAAACACTACTATATATATATATACACTACCTATCAATAAATTATTTACCAACTTAATAATTAAAACATTATTCACCAAATTGATTGATAAATACGCGTAAACAAATGCTTTTGAGCAAAAAATCACGTAAAATGCAATTGAATCATACGCTTTGACTTAGTTTGAAATTATTCCGCGGAGTGGCGTATTCTTAATGTAAATCGCGAATAAGTTCCAGAACGGTTCCAGCTATATTTCTATGGGATTCGGCTACACTTTTACCATAATTAAAAAAGAAAAGAAGAGCTTCGCGCAAATGCTGTTTATTTGGCTCAAATTTGGACATTCTCGAAGCTATCGAAATCTATGTTTCTTACACAATAACAATTAATAACTAACAATTTTTTATGGTGTATGTTTACTCTTCAAAATGCCATAACTATCATTGCCCAATACCAACAACCGTATTAGTTAGGTACGCCATTTGTTAGCAAAACCCGCATTATTAATTTGTACACCTAATAAAAAATTTGTAACTCTACAATAAACAAATATTTTAAAAAACTGTTATAGGCTTTTGTGGTATAGACTATGAACTTGCAAAAAAATATAGAGTTTTTGGTGGAGGTCCCAAAAAGTTGAGTTATTAATTTAAGAACCTGAAAGTGGGAATATTTTACGGATTCAGACGTATTACAAGGAACGATAATTATTTAGCACAAAATAACTTTTTATTGCTAAAAAATACAAATATTATGAAATACTGGCAAAAAAAGAATTTACAGTGCGCAATTGTTGCAAAAGTTCGTTCGATGATCATCGCAAACTGGCCTTTCGCACAATGCAGAACCACAAACAGCATCAAATTACATAAAAATGCATTAACTTTCCTTCGAAAATACTGACGCTGTGTGTACATATGTAAGTTGCACAGGCTGGCTTTTACAAGTAAACTTCCAGACCCAAATATCCTTTGAGCCTTTTGTACCTACTACTACCTACTTTTTTTTTAGGGGAGGTAGCCAAAGCCTTATCTCTATTAATGAAAGAGAAATTTAAGTTTAAAGGTCTTTACTCACCTATCAGCACAGCGACTGATAAGCACAAGCAAATTTTATGTGTAATTTAAATGGAACATTGACGTGCCATGCAGGTGATGTGCTGATGCTGTTGGATAGGCGCACTTACATTTAAATACACATAAGATATCATATTTGCTGGTGCTGATAAGGCGAGAAACGACCTTTACTCTTCGTCTGCAAACGTGGGTATTTCGTGTCCGAGCGAAAACAACTTGTGTTAATAACTTTCTGAGCGCTACGACCCCTACCTAAAAAAAGAATTTTTTTTAAAAATATCGATTTTCTGACAACTTGCCCCAATTATTTAAAAAAAAAGTATATGAAAAAATTTAATTTTCCAAAATTTTATGTTCGATATGTCAACTAGAATGTTTCAAACATCAGCATGAATTTTTTCGAAATTTTTTGAGCGCATTAACATAGCGTAATAACGCCCGGACGCGAATGACCCAGGTTTGCAGACGGAAGGTGCGGAAAAAACATTTGCAGAGGAAGGGTTAAAATTTCTACTGTTCCTTAAAAGACCCAGTGTACACACGCGGGGTTAACAGTTTGAAAATCTAATTTCAACGTCGAATGTTAAAAGTTGTCTTAAAAATAATTGTTTTGTTAACCATATAAAAATAAAACTACGTAAAAAAATGTTTTGTGGCGTTATTTTGGGGCCCCTTATGGCCAATCTTATCTTATCTGCGCACCCTAGTTCTGCCACTGTTAAAACATGTACATTTGTACTTTATAGCAAGGAAGTAGATTGAGGAGGGGGAATATGCCCCCTTAAATTGTAAAAATTATCGTTTTTTTTTGCGATTTTTTCACTTATTTTCTACATATTCCAGCTTCCAACCTTTCTCATCCTTCCCCAAATAATAAAAATGTATAGCACCGAATCAAGATACTACTTATTTTATTTATTTATTATTCTTTACAGCCGAATAACCATTTTTACCCCTCCAAATCAAATTCATGGCCATAAGATTATTATCGAAAAATAATAAAATTAGGGGCGGGGGGCTTGACGAAAACGGCTGGTGATGGGGAAAACTACGGTTATATTCAGATTCAGGAAGTCATTTTATATAAGAATCAGCAGGAATGGTGCCGGTGCTCAAAAAAATAATTTTTTTGCTGACCAATACTACCGGAAGATTCAAATTTTCAATGATTTGAACACAAACTTGATATTATTGACGCTCCCACGCTGTTATATTAAAATTTTTTATGAATCATAAAAATGTCAACTAGGAATTACTATTTATTTTCACTTTTGAAAACATTTCATAAAATGTTTGTGGATTTTGACGTTTCAGTGAAATTTATTACCTTTGGTGCCATATTAATAAATTGATCCTCATCAAGTATCGCTTTTAATTTATTATGTTTAGTTGAAGTAAAACTTGAATTTTCAAAATTTATTTATTTTAGCTTGGAATGGCGAGATTAGATAAAAAAAATTATTCTGGTATTAAATAAATAATACGTATCTATTATTTTCTTTGTTCATTCATTTACAAAACGGCAATGCGAGACAAACAGGCGCCGACGAATTTATTATCTTTTGTGTTAACAATAAGGACACATTGTTATTTATTGACTTCTACAAGTTATCAATCAAAACCAAGTAAAAGTATTTCGTCTAAGAATTTTGGAATCTCATTCATCTAATAAATTATTATTTTATAAAATCATAATAGAATTAATAATTCTTGATATTTGAAAACTTTATTGTTTGTTTGTAAAGGTAATTTCAAACTTTGTCTATTTCTGCGCCCAGTGGTGTACGCAAAAATTATTTTCATAAGCAAACGTATAGGATTTTATTCCCAAGTGTTTCTTTTAGTTTGGTTGTACCGCATTATTTTATTATCTGTTATGGTTGTAATATACAAATCATTAATAATTTGTGTGCTTTTTTTTCAGATTGTTTCCACTCTACAGCCGAATCAAAGTCTCCTGAAATGTACGAAATGCATGTCACTGGCAATAAAACAAAAGAGCGTAAGCCAGTGTACAAATCCAAACTGCGAATATATTTGTTGCGTCAATTGTTTGAGTTTTTCAACAACCGGACCACACGATTTTGTCGATAAGTGTAACTCTTCTGAGCTGAAATTTAACAATAACAAAAGAAGTCGCTATAGTTTGTATGACAAATCAAATGGTGGAAACGATCCACCGTCGTTTTTATTGAACGATTTGCTCAACACTCCACAAACAAGATACGATTCGTCGGGATATTTTTCTGGAAACGACAATACTCCAATAATTAAAAGTGCTATGGTTGTGCATACCAAACCGAAGGACACTTGTATCGGGCCGTTAACGGAGCATAACAATAGATATGATAGAATTTTGTATTGCCGTGAAAGTCGTAGATCGTCACTGGTGTCTGTTGTAAGTCCTCAAAAGAAATATAAAACTCAAGAGATTATCGAGCCGCCAAGTCCACCGCGAAATAGAGTGGTCGCTTGTTCCAAACAAAGTAAAAAAAACTTACGGCGTTTACAACTTCTTTAACCGATAGATGAATGCGTTCTAGGTCTAAAAATGAACTCTGATCTTATTTTTCTAATTTTTTGAAAATTTATAAGATGGATGAGTAGAGAATTGAGCGAACTTTCCAGTGTGTTTAGATACTAATGTTTTTTTGTTTTTATTGTTTAACAATGTATCCTGTTATTATTTAAGGTGTATTTGTTTATGTGTAAATAATATTAATTTATTGTCAAAAATTTTAAATTACGAATTTCCTCTGTAGTCATAATTTTTATGTTTTCTAAAAACATTCCAACTACTTAAAATGAAACACTCTGGTTTCTTTATTATTTAACCAGTGTTTAGATTTAAGATTGTAACAACTGTCTTAGTAGACAACTTTTATTGAAATTTTGAATGTGCGCATTTGAAAAAATGAAGAACAAAATTTATAAGTGCCTTGAAAATGATCACACTAAAGGATATAATATACAAAAGTAGGCCAGAAAAATTATATTTCTTAAATAAATTTGTAAACATCCTGTACTATATCCGATAACTTTTAGATGTTATAACATCGTGTGAAATATTTACAACATTCCTTTTTGTAATTTTTAGTACTTATAAATATATTTTCTAAATATTTATAAAAACGTTTTATTCCTGTGCAGGATCAGCGCTCATAATCATTCGAACTACAGTAAGTATCAAGAGCTTTAACTTCAATTTACTTGAAACTACAATTTCAAAGTTCCCGGGCACGATCACTTTAAAACTAAAAAAACAATCAAAAGGCACTTGGCGGATTTGAGTCGAGTTGGGTAGAATTTTATAAAGTGAAATAATGTTTATAAGATAGCACAATGAGAGCAAAAGTTATTATATAAATCTCAATTATTTTTCATTTTTTACAAGTTTTTAGGTTTATCGACGACGAAAACTTACAATAAAAATTCAAAAATTTGTATTACATTTTGAGTTTAGGCATTTAGAAAATGGTTAAATACAAAATAAACCTTTCAGAAAGATTCGTTTTATTGTAAACTACAAAAAACATCTATTTTATGCGTTTTACATGGATGGCATACACAGACTTCTGGTGTGTGTGTGGGGGGGGGGAGATTAAAGAAGAAAAAAAAAAAGTAGTTTTCTAAAGCTAAAGACCGGACTATGGAACCTATTTTGAGGTAAAATTTTAATTGCTATAAGCCAAAATCGCCAATTCATACCCGTGCAGTGCAAGAACGCTGTTATAGCAGTCCTTCCTCGGTAGGGAATGGCAAACCACCGAAATAATCGGTCGATATATTCCTACCTAATCAATTATATAAAAATGAAAAGGTAAACCAAAATCTACTCTGGAAAGTAGTTTTTGATATAAATATCAAATTTCGTTTTATGTGACATATTCTCTTAAATCTATTTGAAATTTAAAGCATTAAACTCGTATCATATGGACCCTCAAAGAGATTACACAGTAAAAATATTTTGTTGAAATTCAGTAAACAATTTTTTTTTGAATAATTTTACTTATCATTTGGCAAAATCATTGCTTTCAATCAAACCGAATTTTAAATTAAAATTTTTTTTTAATTTAAAAAAAATTCCTATCAAATAAATTTTTTTATTTTAGGCAACTAAAAAACTTAAACAAATTTTTTTATTGAAGTTAACAAACACTTTGGTTCTTTTTAAAAAGAATATTTGTTTAAAACAACTAAATTTATTTCAATCGAGCAAACATTTTTAACTGTGCCTGAAGCTCCAAGAGGTCCACAGACCACACTTTAAGATCCCCTGTTTTGAAGGATTGAAGGTCAATTTTACAATAAGAGATTAAGCCACGGATTTAATAATAGTATTATTATAGCAGTGCCAGCAGTGTGGCGTAAAGACTACACCGGCCGATTGGGAAGCGGGTGACCGCGGTTCAAATCTTGGTCGAGTCGAATACGCTGCTGTGATCTGGGGCCCAAGATAGATCTGTGGGCTGTGCAGAAGGGAGGGGGACCCCCACTGCATCCATACTTTGTCCCAAGAGAGCAATATGATATGAAAGACCAGCAGTGTGGCGTAAAGACTACACCGGCCGACTGGGAAGCGGGTGACCGCGGTTCAAATCCTGGTCGAGTCGAATACGCTGCTGTGATCTGGGGCCCAAGATAGATCTGTGGGCTGTGCAGAAGGGAGGGGGACCCCCACTGCATCCATACTTTGTCCCAAGAGAGCAATATGATATGATATAACAATTGTTTATCATGAATGTTGCCACGATGCCCGGATTCGGGCGTACCGAACATGAAGAAGAAAAATTTTTAGTATTGAATTTTTTTTATAATAACATCCTTTTTTGATTTTGCCCCTCCTTGAAAAAGATCCTATGGACGCCCATGATACGCGGCCTGCGCTAACTGCGATTTCGATATATTTCAGAACAAAATCTTTTGCAGTGAAAGTTATTTGATTTTTTTATTTTGTTAGTTTTTGGCACCATTATTAGGTTTATGCAGCTTTTCTCACCTTTTCAGTATATGCCAGCCAATTTGAATCATAATTTACATCGAACCCCCCCTTCCATACAAGGTTTTTTTTGCTATTTTTATTTTTTATTATGTCGAATGGTTTTTATTTTGGTTTTATTTGATTTTCCTGCAGTAAATTAAATAATTTTTCTAAAAGTTTCTTCTTTGATATGCTTGGGCTCCTCATTTAGCGAAATACTGATTGAAAATAAACATTAAAAAACTATAAGCAAAACAATTTTCCCAATAAAATTATTGCAATGAGCTTGTAAAAATGAACCCCCGCCCTTCCTATGACCCATCATCAAAATTTAAATTTAAGTTATCTAACAAAATTTATTGTTTTGTTAAAATTTGAAAAATATACCCCCCCCCAACAATAATAAAAGTTATTATTTGCCATCGCAAAAGACGTAAAAGGAACAAAACAGGTCAACATACGTTTTGTGTCACCTCTTTTCGCCACCCCCATGATCTTTGCCTGAATTCGCTCTCGTCAACCACTCACTATTTTATCATCAAGCTAAGCGTGGGAATAATTACTCCGCCATTCGAGAGAGTTTGCCGAATAGCTCTTTTGGTACCTATTTTTTTTTTATCTTCTAAAAATATTTTGATTATAACACAAGTAGATATATTTATTTGGTTACTAAAAAAACTAAAGAAGATTTTTGGTAAATTAATTTATTACCCCTCTGACAGAACCGACGACGTCTGGAGCCAGTTCGGTCATAGCGTTGGTTTTCTCAAAACTATTATATTTCAATTTAATATTTTATAGCGCCGTTATTTGAACATTTCTTTTGATGGAGCCGTTACTGAATTAACGGTCCGATTTGGTTACAAAGAAGTTCTTTAATTGTTTAAAGCAGTTATTCCACTTTCTGCTTTGAGCGGCAATAATAAAAAATTACAATAACATTTTACAATTTATAGTTTAAAAATATCCGTCTGCAGCATGGTGCGTTTGCAGTAAAATTAGTGGAAATCGTAAGTAACATTTTTTATTTATAATATTGTCGAGTTTGCTTGTTTTGATATCGTTGTCCTCGGTCAACAAGCAGTGGAAGGGTGGGTGGACGCTGCGTTTCATAATATCGTGAGGTTTGATTGAATCAACGAAACAGAGTGTTCTCAACTTTCAAACGACAGCAATTTGTTTTGTTTCACTCGATACATGTTCAGGTTGTCATAGTAAAACAATTGCTCCTGAAATTTATTATTTTGTTTTTTTGGTTGTTAAAAATAACTTTACTGTTGATTTATTGCGTTTACTTTTAATTAATTTAAAATGCGCTTTTAAGAGCATTTTAATTTATTAACTAAACAAAAAATAGGAATACAGTGGACTTTACGTATAATAAAGTTGTTGGTTCCAGAAAAATAGGGTAAGTGGCAAATTTTTTTGTGCTGGATTTGTTTACTTTTAGGTTCATTTTTCAAATTTATTTACTAAACCCACGTTTGATTAGATTTTCCGCGCTTCGCCCCACGCAAGCGTACGTTTTCCTGCGCCGCGATTGGCTGACGCCATTTTACTAATGATTGCTTTGTAGCTAAAATCTTTTTAGTAGTTGTCCATTAATTTCTTAAAATTTACTGATGTATCAGTACAAATTTCATCTAGAATTACACGTAAGTGACACAATGATGTTCGTTTTGTTTTTTATGTTAAAATCCGGGCGGTTATTTTTGTGCCAAGCTACAATTTCGGTTTTTGTTTATCGAAATGTTTAAATTTTTTTACGTTTCGTTATTTGCTATTTTTTAAAATATGCCGCATAGGCTCTCGCGTTGCTTTCAGCTTGTGTTTATCATTTTTTAAATTGCTTTGTTTTCGATGCGAAATTAATCGGCGAAAGCTGGGTCATCGCGCGTAACTTTTTTTCCTGTAAAAATTGATCTATCCCGTTTTTGCCTTTGGTCGTCGGTGCCGAAATGTGCAGATTTCGTTACATGTCATGCAATAATAAAAATAAAATCTGGAAATAGGACAATCCAAAAGTAGGTCAAACGGCAGGGTTTTTTTTTGCTAGGTTAATATTGGCAATAGTGCAGTTTTGTTTATACCCCCGCGCTTTCCATTACGTTTTGTACGAAAATTGACAATCGCCAGGTCGGGCAGTTTTGTAACCTACAAAATTTCTTTGTGCTAATTTGTGTTTTTCTATTCTTTCAGAAAATTATAATCACAAACCGACCACGCGCCCAGACGTTAATAAAAAAGAGTGAAAAGTGAGTTTTTGGTGCTTTAAAATTTTCAAAATTGTCGGTCCCGTTTTTGCATTGAAAACGACGACATCTCAAAATGTGTTCACTTGTAAACGAACGCCATTAAGTTAAAATTAATTGATACGTTGTAGGTAGTTTTGGAAGTGTTTTTGTGATAACAAGGGCCGTACTTAAAATTACAAAAGATGTCATCTCAAAATAATGGCAAGAAAAACGGAAGCGGCAATACATCTCTCAACAATACGCCATCTTCAACACCCAACGCGATTACCTCAAATCCGGCTAATCAAGCAATGCACAACGCCAATTCTCCAAACAACGCGCCAAAATACGGTGAGCGTAAGAAATTTAGTGAATTTTCGGACAGAAAATTTTGTAGATTGCTCGTTGTTAATGAGTCTTTTTCAGGCACCCTCGTTCCGAATCGCATTTTTGTAGGTGGAATTTCCGCAAACACTACAGAAGCAGAGCTTTTGGACCTTTTTAGCAAGCACGGCACAGTGAAGGCTGCCAAAATCATACAAGACAGAGCTGGAGTTTCGAAGGGCTACGGTTTCATTACCTTTGAGACTGAAGAGGAAGCCAGGCGTATTCAAAGAGAATCTGACATAATCTTGAAGGAACGAAGGCTTAACATTGCCCCAGCAATTAAGAAACAAGTAAGGCTTTTCTTAAATTTACGATTAGTTTAATTAATTTGCATTTTTCAGCCATTTAGCCGAACCTACGAAAGTACCAGCCCACCGTCGATCAATTCTGCACCTGCTCAGTATTACCTTCCGGCTAATGGATTGCCATTGTTTTCGACAGGCGTCACTTATTATCCTCAACCACCTCCTCCTCCACCACCACCAGGTGACCCAAATAATCAACAAACCGTGTATCAAGGTAAGTCATTGGTTTTTCGAATGTGATTGACGGTAATTGAAACAATTTTAGCTCAAGCTGTGTATCAGCCACCGACTGGACCTCCGCAAACTGCGAGTTATCCACCCATGGTATACCCAACTCAACAAATCTACATGCCTCAGCAGTTCCCATTTCCTACCGTGCCGGTAAGCAAAACATTTGTTAGGTGTTAATTGATTTCTGAGAAATTAATCCATTTTTCTTGCCGTTTGTCGCGTCAATTGTGTCTTTATTTTCAATGTGTATAACTAAATAATGTTCAGTCCAGCAATTACATGTCGGAGGGACTTTATCCGGTGACTCAACCTGCGTACGTGTTGTTGGACGGCTTGCAATACTGAGGTCGCCTCACCAACACCGCCACCACCACCACCGCTACGTGTTGTCCAACCCCCTTCTCAAGGTTTCTGATGATGTTTTTCAATGTGCTTGCATGCGTTTTGTTGTTTAGCCATTTGTTGCAAGCAAATCTTGCTTGAGTAACACAATCGCAAATTTGAATTATTGTTTTGCCTGTCAAATTTTCCTTTGTTCAAAAACATGCAACAAAAGTTAGTCGGAAAGTTTGAGCCAAGCGTTGTCCAATATCTTTTATTTTCGATTTTGAATTGACGATTTTTTTTATCCATTGTTCCAAGTTTTATTCTTGCATTTCTTTGTTTTATGATTTAACTTTATTTTTGACCGATGAGACCGGTCGATGCACAATATAACTGGTGTAAGTGGGTATTTCGAATCAAACTAATTTCCTAGAACATTCGATAGGAAATAAATTTTCAATTGAAATTAACAAAAGTTAAATTTGTATGAAGAGGCTTCAATTGACGTTCAAATTATAGTTGCGGGATAAAAATTAACTTGATTGATTAGTAGTTTGAAGCTTTGTGAACATCTTCAGATAATACTGGTTGCAGCATAATATAATAAATTATTATTGTATAAGAATATGGTGTTCTCTCGGTAATCCAGTTGATATCGGATGAGAGCACTGCTGGATTACCGAAAACGCCGGATTATTGGAAATCACTAATAATGTCGAATTTAAAGGCAGAAGCTATGTTTTATCGAAATTACGGAGCTACCTGCTTGGTAGTTGTCTGTTTAAAATCACCAATTTACTGGCAGAGCCGGTGAAGTGAAGTGGCGGATTATAGAGGGAGTACTGTAGTTAGTTATGCTACTCGATCAATCAATTGTATTGCACAACAATATCAAAGAATACAAATCTGATTCTTACCTAATCAATTATTGTGGGTTGAATTCTTTGATATTGTTTTATACCACAATTCATAATGTTTTATGACTTGATTTCAAAGCAAGCAGTAAAACAGAATTTTTACTTACAAAAGAAACAGTTCTTTATCAAACACAGCGCAGGCTTACTTCTTTTTTGAGGCTGCAAGACACATAATGTAGTAGAAAAATTGTTAATTTTATTGAAGGCAGAATGGATGCTCAAGGTTATTTTAAAATATTGCGAGATAATTTCAAGTTGTTCATGGGCTGGGGATTCAGGAGAACTTCAAATTTCAACATCATTTGAATAATAGGCTTGACTAGCTTTTTTTATGTTTTTATTCAGTTTTTTTTTTGAGATTTTACTCGAGTATGAATGCTTGTGGGTGTTATAATTTTCTTTATTTTCAATTATGATGAATGTTTATTAATAAATGAAGGGTCTAATGCAATAACCAGACAAGCCAATTTTTTTGAATAAAATGAGTTTTGTACATATTCTTGTGCAGTATGAAGTTCTACTTTGTCCTGAAGAACGTGCTTGTAAGCTTTTGCGGCCAGTTATGTTTTGACTTATTGATACTTGCCGACTTGACTTGACCGGATATTACACAGTACCACTCAGTAGTGTTGCACAGTACTATTATGTTATGCTAATTATCACAAGCAATACCACAAGAGCTTTGATTTATCCGGCTAATTTTTAATTTCAACAAATACGTGATTAGCAATTTAGCGAGAGAAAACTGGGCCGACTAAAATCACGAAAACGATCGAGCGTAAGCGAGATTGCTTGAGTGATTTTGTCTGACCAACAGTTTTCTCTTATATAACAATGTATATTGTTCGGTTATTGTATTGGTCCCTTCATTTTAGTTAATAATGCAAAGATCCTAAAAATTGGGTATTTCTAAGTCAAGGCGTGCACCAAAGTGGTGTGGCAGAGTGGTGTGGCACTTCATCGCCACACCACTTGCTCACCACCTCGGTGCGCGCCTTGCCTAAGGCCGTTTTAGAAAAATCGCAAATTTTCATGTCGTACGAATACTTTATACATAGAGTCACTGTAGATAGAATTTACCCGTTGCCCTACATTCGTAGTCATCTATTATGGCAAACTACGAACCATCACTGCTCGAAATTATAAAATCATCTCTTCCAAGTTTCTCTGCGATAAGTTCTGCTTAATTTTGTAAAACCTAGTAATTAATACTCAAATATAAGAAAAGCATATTTTTATTTAAGAAATGCATACAATGCATTCAAGTATTAAATTATTTGTATTGTGGGCTTGTAACATAATATGCACTATTATCAGTACTACTCGGTAATTGCGGTAACGTTCTTAATTTATAGTGGCTTCAGAAATTATTAAAATTCTCCTATGCTAGCAAAATAATTGTACCTATTGAAGACTTTTTTTCTAATATAAAAATTGATTTTACAACCAAATTTTTTCTATTTCGTTTCGATACATTTTTCTATTTTGTCGCACCATTTCTGAGTGACGACTTTAACTTTTCAATACTAATACATTGCCATAATATTAAATCAGTGCTAACGTCAGTCTATAAGACGAATGTAGCTATTACTTTTTTTTTTGCATTGTTTGGAATATTATTACCACAAATTAAATAATATCAAATGTGTAGGTATTTTTCGTTATAATAATTTTAATTCTAAAGAAAAAATTATTTATTTTACAAAACTTTGTTTTAAATAAGTTATCGTTTTAAATATACAGTTAAAAATAGAAGTACAAATTGGTCCGTGAAATCAAATGCTATGTAAAAAGTTTAATAAAATCAACATTGCACAGTCTTTTTAAACTTGCTATCACTCAGCAACGGTTTGACAAAATAGGAAAATGTATAGAAACAAAAATGAATGGAATGAAATTTGCAAAAAAATTGTCTGAAAAATTTTGGTGTAAAATCGATTTTTATATGAGGAAAGTCTTCAAAAGGTACAATTTACATTACAATAATATCTGGAGCTACTGTAAATGAAGTATAAATCTCGTAGTTTTCCCAAAAGTGATTTAAAATCTCAAGTAGGTGCCATTATATGTATTGTGTGATTTACATCCATTGTGTTTCAAGTTTAAGCATTTATTTTCAGAAACTGTTTCCATCATGGAACTAATTCTGAATAATTTTTTTTGTAGTTTACAAGATTGCAGATTTCACTGTAGTTTACTTTTGAAATTTCCAATTTTATATATCTTATAAAACTGATGGAAACAAAATTTTGAGCAAAAGATTAAAAACTTTGTTTTTTAGGTAAATCTTTTATGTATACAAAGACAGATCCTAGGACTACTTTGTAAAAGTGAGGTTTTATGAAGTGCAGTTAAACTTTTATAAGATGAACTTCCAAAATACAGTTAAAAACTTCCGACGAATAGAAAATTCGTATTCTGGCAAAATAAAATGATACAATGAAGGTACTTACATAAATTTATTCATTATCATCCATTTCAAAACAACTACGTTCAGGTGAACAACACTGCCTGTTAGGGAGAAAGGTCTGATCTGCATATGTGACCTGGATTATGAAAAGGGACCTTACGTCGGAAAAATCAATTTTCACTTTTTTGGTGATTTTTATAGGAAAAAAGACGCTCTTTCGAATGGCGCGAACCACAAGTTTCTATCTTCATCACTCACTTCACAAAAAATCAATCTCCAAGTTAAACGTAAAATTATGAAAACATGAAAAATCACTAAAAAAATGTTTTTCACATTTTTAACGTTTCCTATAGAGAAAAAGAAGAAAACATACTTGAAATGTTTAAACGCGTTTTACGGGGAAATTAGTTTTCCGACGTTAGGTCCCTTTTCGTAGTCCAGGTCACATATAATGCTTCCGTATTATTCTGGTGATAAATAGTCGTATAGGTTTACAACTAGCTCCTTGTCATACAAGGAAGTCCTATTTGCTAAATCAGTAGAAAAATAAGTGTAAATGGGTTAACATTAAGGTCCTCTCAGCAGTAGTTTTTTAGGTATTCGATCAATTTGTGGTTTTTCTAAAACGTTCGCTTTTCATGTTATAGTATAATAAATTTATTGATAATTAATAACAGAATGGCTGGGTCACATGGTTAATATTTTCACAATTTTTTTATCAAAATTTTGATCAACATTAATGTAACATCTACATTTGGACAGGTTGTCAAAATGAATTTTTTAAAATTTTGTGCTTGGTATATCTCTACTTATAGTAAAATCTCAAACTAAATATTGACACCACCAATGAAGAAGGACGTTACTCACTTTTACCTATTTTTCAGTAGAGCAATTTGAAAGTTTGAAAAATTCTAGAAGTATTATTTTTAACGCGATAAAAATATTACATATGGGAACACCTTTTAATGTTTCCATATACTGAAAAATTCCCGATTTTTCAGTTCCCTACCGAAAAATAGGTAAAAGTGAGTTACGTCTTTTTTCGTTTGGGGTGTCGATATGGATTACACAATACACCATTATCTAGTACTATTATTTGCTAAAACTTTAGATTTATATCTGGACCCCATCAGTGCTATTTAGCGTTATTATTATTATTGCTACACGGGTAGTGGTTCAAGGTCCACTTTGTACTGAAGCTCTAGAGGCTTATTGTACCTCGTTTTCCATTAAGTTGTTAAGGAAAGTTATAACTTATAAGTATTTCGATCCACAGCGTAATGTTCACCAGAGGGCTGAGCTAAGAAATTCTGCCGAGTCCGGGATTTGAACCCAGAATTTCCGCTCATAACTTCAACTAGCGAACACATCAAGCCACCGCTGTGGTCTAAATTTAAAAGCGTTGAAAAGTATAATATTGTTAAATTTCCAAACTTGGAGCATCTTTTTTTAGAAAAAAAAAAGTGTACATCTCAGGGTAGATTTTTAGCATATAAGCATTTAGCATTTAGCACCTATTTTAGCATATAACTATAGTTGGATTTTTTAAAGAATAATATAAAAACATATAGTACTAAACCGATGACCGCAAAACATTAACCAATGAAATTGGTTTGAAATTAGATGTGAATAAAGCGTAAATTTTGCTAGTATAAAACTGGTTAATTCTAAACCAATTTCATTGGTTAATTATTTCGATGTCATCGGTTTAGTATAAATTTTTATGTTGCTCTTCAAAAAATCCAACTAGGTTCAATATCTAAAACAATATTATAAAAATAATTTCTTGTCAATATGCTACTTTTGTACAAGAAAAAGTAAACATTTAGGGAGAGCTTTTCACCCTAGAGAATTACCAGGTGGAAATGAGCGAGGATAAATCTTGTAGCCCATTTCTTTGTAAACAAATTTTTTAAACCTCACCTTCATAGGTTAAATAGGAGATGGGAATTTTCAGTTTCCGTAAGCCATTTAAAATTCAAGAAATGCTGCAATTGACCAAATAAATATGGCAACCACACGAAAACAAAAAACAGTAAAATTTAAATAAGGGTAATTTTGAACTACCAATATTTCTACACAAAAATAACAATATTTTTGAAAATGGTTGAGCGATCAGATTTGACCACTTGATATGAAATGACCCTAATATAAACATCAAACGATGCAATTCAATTGTGGATTGCATTTTAAATCGCTTTTGTGAAATCCAACGTTAATTAAACTCTTCTCGAAATAAAGTGCACTTGGGTTTGGTTTCCATTTGTCGACAAGTTAAGGAATTCGCCAACTTGCAATTTCATACGCCGAAAAAGTTAATTATATTTTTCTTTCGTATTTTAAATAGTATTAATGGAACTAGCATTGCAGTTTTGCCATGTTTTTTGTACCTATGTTTTATATGACTCAATATATTTAACAATAGAAGAAACAGTTTTTAAATTGATACCCAACATGACCCATGTTCTAATTTAACAGCACGCTTGCTCAAATTGAATCTTTATTTTCTATGGAATGGTCCTGTCTGAAATTAGTTTGATTCTAGGACTAAATTAAACAATAATGCCTGGTTAAATTGATTGCTTGTTATGTGAAATTTGTTCTTGCTTTGTTTTCGTTACTGTTCCTATTTTTTTCAAGGTGCGGTGATCAAGTTGGTAAATTTATTAACAATCTTTGGTATTTTCAGTATGATTATGGGTACTTCCCAAACGGCAACACTGCCCAATTTGTTGTGGGCAACCAAGGCGCGCCACAGCATCAACAACCGCCTATGCAACCACCCGGTAGCCCAACCAGAACATCGTGCTTTAATCCACAATTACAGTATGGCCCCGACACAGTATTCTTCAATATGCCCATGTACGGAACAGTGGAAGGTGCACCCATGTATTCGGATGCCATGGATATGAATAATGGAAATATGTCTGAGGTGAGTTTTTTAAAATTTATTAAAACCGAAGCGAAATATTTGTCATTTTAATTAATTAAGGTGGGGTTAAATTTTTTTAAAATTATTTTGTTGAGTTTTGTTTTTTATTTTGCCATTTGATAGGATCAACCGCCAAATATGTGTGTCAGTAATCAAGAAACACAGGCAATAACTTATCAACCTACCGATATACCACCATCATTACACACATCGTCATCACAGCAAAACTATGCACCATCACAGTCAAATCAATCGTGCAACTACACAGAAACGACTGATACAGCAAATTTGGTGATAAATAATCGGCAAGAGGAAAATTTTATGCGAAGTTCTGCTACACCAGTTGTTTCTCTATTAACATTAGAACAACAACAAGAAAGAGATTTCAGATCCATGCAAAGTGGTCGGAGACAGAAGGCTACGGAAGGTGGTGGACTTGTTATGATTGACGTTAACAATTGTAATACTTATACATCGGGTCACGAACGTCATAATGATTATATAAATAATCGGGTTTCTCAAAATACTATTCCGACAGCACCACCACTCAATATGGAACAAATGCAATACGCCGTACCTCCGCCTCAGCTAGCACACGATATGTCACGAGTAAATAACAATCAACATTCCGAAAGATACGGTTACAAATATTACAGTAATAAAAACGAGGATAGGTATAATAACAACTTTTATTATCAAGAACAATCACAAGCTTCTTTTAATAAGAATCAATACGAAGAAAGGTTTAAAAATAATAATGCTGTGTCGGGATCTTTCACAAATAATAGACGTAACAATCATTCTGCTAGTAGTCGTCGTGGGGGTTTCAATAATAACCAGTCCAACTTGAGAAGATCACAATATTTTCACAATAACGAATACAGGCAAAGGAGCAACGGGGAATACGCACCGAGAAATAATAATTCTCATGTAAACAATAATAAGGGTAATCAGGGTTTGCCGACTTCCCAATCGAGTATTACATCAACAGAACGTTTCCACGGTGTGGATCAGCAAACAGCAGTAGTTACTGCCTCTAGCAATACTAACGGTTTAAATAATAACGCAACATTAATTCCTCCACAGATTCCCATTCCCCTGTCTTCTGGTGGTAATCAGAATTTTATTCCTCCTGCAAGAAAAAACAGGCGCTCTGTACGAAGGAACACGCATTCTGGGCCGCCGTTGAGCGAAATTGGTGCCGGCGATGCACCACTACCTTCGTCAGAAGTTAGTGATGCATGCAAGAAATTGGACAATTTGAAATTGTGAGTCTGATGATGCACCACTTTTTTTTCTCCTAAATTAGTGATTGTGCAAAAACATGAACAATTTGATATTGTGATTCCTGTACAGCACTATCTTTAATTCAAAGTTAGTGATGTATAAATAAAAATACTGGACGATACAAAATGTGATTCTAAAAATTTAAAAAAATTGTGATTTGTTATTACACCTCTTTCGTTTTTTGCTTGTTGCTATTTAATAGCCATTTATCTGGTGAGAGTGCGGTAATAACATTGAATTAATTGGAAAACATTTTTATTAAATTCCTGTAAAATACTATTAACAATTGAAATAAATTATTTAAATATTTCGCGCTACTATTTTTAAAAGGGTTACCATTAGTGGTAAGTTTGTGAAAAAGTATTAAATAATAATTTTTCTTTTGTACATAAACTTAAAAATGCAATATCATTTTAACGAAATGACAATATTATTGTTACATTATTGCTATCGATATTCAGCACATAATGAAATATCTATTAAAATATTATATTTTTGTTATTTGTTTTTATTTTTTATGTTTTCTTTTTATTTTGTAATAGTTGTACGATCTATTAGCAATTATTTGAGGGGTAAGGAGAACAACAAGAAGTGTTTCATTGTTGAAAGGTGCTTTAGAGTTTTATTGAAGAAGTTTCGTCTCGATTCTTTAAATTTGTTGTTTTCAAACCTGTTATTCTCTATGCCCTTTTATACAGGATAATTTGTTGAACTGGCGGGTTTGAATTAATATTTTTTACTGGCCTAATTGCAAATTTTTAAACAAATGAAACTAATAAAGGACTCTGCATTCACCATTACATTAATATTTCTGTTGGCAATTCACAAGACGCTGAACATCTTATATAAGGATCCAGTATAACCGGATTTAGCAGATAATTAAAATTATGTTGAACGAATTGTAGCAATTAGGCTGGGAGAAGAGTAATGTAGCTTATAAAATTTGAATAGACCAGTTTGCAAAATTATCCTGTATTGCAGTATAAGATTAGTAGCAAATAATTAATAAAAATAAATTTTTTGGTGGAACACTGAATAAAAGTTTGGGGTTTTCAATAATTAAGCTCTCTTTGTTGACATTATTTTATGTGTCTAGTTTTACGGTATGCGTTTATTGCTTTTAATTACAAAACTATTAAAATTTCAAATTTTTTTTTTTACATAAAATAAGACTTATATTTTACTGCAACAACAAGGCGTGATCTCATTTAAAATTAATTTGCACTCGTTTTCGTATCAAGTTAGCAACCCCTTTTTTTTGACAACGTGAAACTAGAATATTCAGTGTCCTGCTTACATAAGTGTACAAATCATTAGTCGCCTCTGAATCTTTTTTTGTCTCAGTATTTCACAATTGTTGTTTAAATCTGTATCTTAGAGGGTTTGCATTATTGTTAACTTTACATTTGATAAAAAAAGTACCTAACCTACCTCTAAGACACAGAAATTTCATGTGATAACTAATTTTTTAACAAATAGACTGTTTTAAAATTACTAGTTTGTAGGGCATATAACAGCTTTTTGTAGTTATTATTTTACAAAATTGTATCCAACTAAAAGTGGTAATTTTGTTTAGCTCTTACTACAGCAATTTGGTTTTCACAGTTTTTTTGCTAGCACAAGTTTTACACTCATGAAAATTTTAGAACGGGGGTACAAAATTTCCAGTTTTGTTGGACTTTTTTTTTTTTCGGTGCTCGAAACTTTTCCCTATTCCACTTCTGATTTCCCTTCTGTTTGGAGCACCGAACCTATTACATTGTATGTGTAAGTATTTGAATGCCATATTATTTAATTTATAAAGTAGCAAATTATAGAAAATTAATTTAGTGCTATAATAATTTATTGCTCACAGCTGCCATTGTTTAAAATTAAGTTGTTAAATATGTGAATTTTAATTGTTGTTGAAAAGTTCAAATTTTTGAAAAAAAAACTCGAAAATTTTTTAATTTTTGGTATAAGTACTAGCGTTGTCATGAAATTTTTTCAATTTTAGGCTGTGAAGATTTAAAAGTGTTATTTACAAATGTTGAATTTGAAAATTTTAAAATTTTTGACTAAATAAGTTTTTTGAATCAAATTGTAACGTTAAAGATGTAGTAGTTTTTTTGGTTTTGTAAAATACACACAAACACACTGTCGGTTCCAAAGAAGAAAAATTTGTAGATGTTATTAAGTATAAGTGAAATTATTTATGTTGTACATAAACCTCCTTTGATGAGAAATTTGTCATGTGTGCTACACTTTTTTGATTTTACTTGTTGCATATTTTACATTTATACATTTTTGTAATTACGGTGATTGTAACTCGAACACGATTTGTTTGGTTATTTATAGCAATATTTATACATTTTTTTTTAATTAACGAAAAACTTTGACAATAATTTTTTTCCATTCCATTTTGGCACACCGGAGAAATTTGTGAATATTGCTGTAAATAGTTGGAATAAAGGTTTGTTGTTCTTTGGCCAAATTAGTGTAGTGTAGCAAGAACAATTTTAAAATGAGCAATATTGAAAATCTTGTCAATTTAGTTTTGTAAATAAGTAGTGAATGCTCTACTACGGTTGTGCATAATGAAAATCCTATATTTCTAGTTGACTAGATTAGAAGTCAAATTAAAGTGACATGCTAGTGTTAAAAACTAAAAATATTGTTGATATTAATAAAAAATGAATACTGTACAAGCAAGGCCAGTGTCTCGTCCTTTTTTTAAACTTATTTTTTATTAAAGGGGCCTGTTGCTTTTAACGTTAACATTTATAAGGCCTAAACATAAATCAATGTCACTTTCTAGTTCTCTAAACTACTTTTAGTGAATCGATTGAAATATTTTGTGAACTTTGAGCGCATATTTTTGATGGACTTGTTTCATTTTATAAAATGTAGGTTGTTACGAAAAGGAATAATATTAAGCCAAATTAATTGTGATAGCTTAAAACAAGAAGAACAGTAAGTTAGTATTTCATCAAATTTACTGTAGATAGATTTCCTCTAATAGATAGAAAACAAACTACGGTGTTCATATACATAATATGAAGATGAGTGAAATATTTTTAGCTTCAAATTATCGAAGTGATTTGAAATTTGAAATGCCCAAAAAGTGAGATTATAATTGAAATTTAAGTAAGTGTCGGTGTCAAAATTTGTATAACAAAATCTATGATTTTATGTGACTTCAAAATAAATTTCAAGTAGAAATATTCGCAGGCGCGCCTGAACATTTTTGAAAAGTCAGGCGTTTGACCTCCTTTATCGGCTCGCCCGTGAATATTTGATACTGAAGTTGACCTAAAAATTTTCTGTGCTGCCAATGTTTACAAAATAAAATTGTTGTGCAGAATAATATGTAAATTTACCAACACTTGATATGGCTTGCTACAAAGACTTCCGATTCACACAAGCAGCTAAAAGTCGGCTAATCAGTGTTTCGTAACGAAAGTCTGATTACTTACTTTTCTTGATCAACTCTCGGAGCAATATTATTATTATTTTCAATTTATTCGTCCTGTTGTTCCAAATTATTTTGGCTAATTATTCAGGATTTCTGAATTGATCCCTATATTTGTTACTTTTTATTTTAAACGTTTAAAAATTTTTGTTCTTTTTTTTTTGTTCTTTTGTTTACCTGCGTTACCTATCGTTACCACTCGGCACCCATACAAAGTATTGCTAATTTTACATGTTATTCTTGTAAGAAAAACAAATTTGTTTGATTAAGAAAAATGTAATGTGTACTATACTACAATTTGGTGGAAGTTGAAAGTGGTAATATTTATAAATGCAATATTCTAGTGTGCGTGTGTATTATCTTGGTATTAAGAAAAATACAAAATGTGAAAAAATTGTGTAGGTAACTGTAGGATATAAAATCGCCTTAAGATTATTGAGATACCTTAAAATTATATATAAAAAATGTAAAAATATCGACTTAAGTAGTACCTATATAAATTTACAATTTAAGCAAGACAGTGAGATTTAAAAGTAAAATATTACTGTTAAGATTCTGTATAAAGTATCTCAGATATACAATAAAATATATCGAATAGAACATCTTTTGTTTTGTTAGTACTATTTTTTAGAACCACCCTAACGTGTAGCCTAATCGTAAACCAAATTTTAATATTTGGTAAGTATTTACAAACCAATCGATCGTACAGAAAATATTGCAAATATACAACAATAAAGGCTTCACTTTCTCGACTAAAATGGCAAAGCAATCCTGAACGAAAGTTTTCAACAGGTAGTGCGACTTCAATTTTAAATTATTTCCCACTGGGGACATCTTAAAAATAATTTAGCTGTTCGTAGAAATTCGTGGCTTGATTCAAATATGGTTACATAAAAGAATCAAGTTCCAGATTTAAAAGATAGGAACATCAAAAGTTAAAAATCGGAAGTACGGTTTTCTTCTGTTAACTTCTACTAAAAGCCTGTCTAAAAGACAGGCTGAAACTAAAAGCCTGTCAAAGCTTAGTGTAAAAAAAAAACGAATCACTGTCATTTGGCCGACAGTTTTTGGCCGACCAGTTTTTGGCCGACATTTTATTTTTTGGAAAATAAATAAATTAATATTTAAATACATTTTTTAAATTTTACTTTTAACGTTAATATTTACCGAAAATTGTTTTAATCCGATTCCATCTTGCTTCTCATTGGGTAACAATTAATCTTACGTATGATTATTGTGGGGGAGGGAGAATACATTTTCTTATTTTTTCTTATTATGGTATGGACTATGGAGGAAGTTTAGAAGTTGAAAAAATGTTTTACGTAATACATGAACGGCCCCTAAGCACATCAAATATTGGTATAAAATGATTGCCGCAAAATAACTGTCGGCCGAATGACTGTCGGACAAAGAATGTCGGCCAAAAACTGGTCATCCAAATAATCTGTCGGCCAAATGATTTATCTGCTAAAAACTGTCGGCCAAATGATTGTCGGCCAAAAAATTTCGGCCAAATGACTGGATACTAAAAAAAAACAAACAAATTAAGCTCGCATAGAAAATGACGTCACTGCTGGCTTGCTTGCTGGTTCCCGTGATGGATTTTTGTGATAGAACCGGTGCTATTTTTGCTGCTGGTTTACATGATGGGTTTCAGCGCTAATCAATGATAATGTCGCGTCGTGTTCGTAAACACGAATGCAACCGAGAAATGTCGAATTTTCTTTGTTAAACGCTTTATGTTATACAACTACTATACAACTTTTATACAACTACCTGCGTGCACATTGAAACTGATTGAAACCATAAAAAACGTGTGAAGCCAACCAAAAACAGAAACCATCTCCTAACCAAGCAGGTAGAAAACCAGCAGAGAAACCAGCAAGCAATCCATCAGTAAAACAAGCATCGTCTGAGGCGGGTTTTAATCAATCTGTTTGCCAATTTTGGTTTCGGAGGAGACTTACGAGATAATGAAGCGGCTTCCGCCTCCCTTAAACCAAAATTATTTTTCTTGCTCTTTCACGTAGGGGGTTTGTAAGATTTTCTATCTTATCTTTAAGTTTAAGCTCTTGGTGCCGAGATCAAATTGCGCGTTGTGGCACCAAACGTGTACAAACTGATGGACGATTGGATTGATACCATTGACCGAAACAAGGGGATTATACGGATCTTAAGAAATCTAGAAGATCTTAGAAATACTCCAGACGATTTCTTTTTTTTTATTTTTCAATTTTTTTTAAAAGAAATCTTGAGGAAATTTTAGGAAATCCGGGGCAATCTTAGCAAATCTTACAAATATCCCAGACAACCTTTGTTTTCTTCACTTTTTAAATTTTTTCCAAAAAAATCTTATAAAAGGAAATCTGGTGTACAAAAATTAGGTCTGCAGTTTCTCCCTCGTATTTATTTTCAGAATTTTTTGTTGTTATACCACTTCAGCGTGATTTAACGCCTTTTGAAAACTAAAAAATACAAATATTCCCACATAAAGTAAAGTGGTATTCAAGTTCAAAAACAGTCAAATTTCTAATTTCTAGGGCGGTGCTATTTATATTGTCGTGTGAAGAATTTATCATGAATTTTTTATTTTGGTGTTTTAATTTTGGGATTGCCGCGGATTAGTTGACTTTGCGCTAATTAGAGAGGGGGGGGCACTCGTAAAAAGCTTTTTGTAAAAAGTACAAAAGTAAAACGTTTTTTTAAACATTTTAGGAGGGCACGTGCTCTGGCTACGGGCCTGGTTAACAGTTAAGTAAATTAATAAAGTAAATAATTTGATAGTTTTTAAAAAATTTATTATTTTTATTAAATTTGAAATGTAATATAATACAACTTTTTATATATTCGTAATAGTTTTAATCCAATATCGGTATGTCGACACTCTTGTGTATATATCTGGAAAACCTTCTCCGCAAGGTACAGGCCAAGATGAAATACCATGTTGTTGATCGCGATACACTAAAGGACTACCGGAATCTCCATGACAAATTCCTTGCCCAACTCGTGGTAAAGTACACATATGCGTGTCAAAAATTTCTTTCTCTGAAATTTTTTGTTGACATTCATAATTACTAATAGATAGCATAATAAGCCATTGTAAAATATTGGGAAAAACATTTGATGGATATTTTGTCAGTCCCCAACCGGATACCGTAAGTGGCAAACCTACGGACGACGGATCAGTACTAAGACCAACAGGTTTGACACCATCCGATGTTACAATTTGATAAGTCACTCGAATTAAACCAATATCATTCAAGTGATTGCTCGGATTATAATCTTGATGTGGAATTAAAACTGAAATAGAATGGGTAGCTCCTCCAACATTAAGGTAAATTGATCCGACTACAACGCTGATGGATGATGCCAATTCCCTGCAACACAAACGAACGTTCTTAGATTGTTGATTAACTTTAAAGAAGAACTTTTTGATTTACCCTGAAATACAACGGGCAGAAGTTAAAACCCAGTCTTGACTAATAATAGAGCCATCGCAAAAGTGTCCACCGTTAATATTCCATCTTAGCGAAACTTGATATGGAAACTGACCATCGTAAGCCTTAAGCTGGATCCAGACACTGCGAGGCTGCCGCGCGCGGCTGCTGCGCGAGGCAGGTGCCTCGCTCAGTGTGGACCACTTGTGTCTCAGCTAGCGCGAGCCAGAAGTTTCAAGGCTGCTTCAAATGTATCCCCTGCGATTGCGTAGTTGCTTCTGTAGAATGCATCTCCAGTTAGTTGACATCTTATCATGGCATCTGAGTATATAAATACCGTGTAAACGGAGCATGGAAGTTATAAATCCAATCTTTTAAAGAAATAATTAAAAATTTTTTCTAAGAAAGAATAAATAAGTTCACGGATAAACCTTTCTTATTTATTTCAAAAATATTACCAGTTACACTTATTCTTTAAGTAGCGGGAAAACGTTAGTAAAATATATATTGGTGTTATTGTTGTGAATATCATAGCACTTACCTGAGGTTTATTATTTCTGATTTATAAGTTCGAAAAATAATTACTAAACGAAGTCGATAAACTAATAATAATTACCTACCTACAACTTGCATAATATTTTTTTACATCTATGAAAATTTTATCATAACATTCATTCTTTCTGTAATTAAATAATTGTAGTACTAATCAATTTTATAATGATTACCTAAAAGTAACTAATTATGTATTTATTTTATTATCAATTTAGTTAGTTTGCGATGTTCTTTTACAATTTTGCATTTTTATTTGCCGATTACCTACTAATTAATCAATAAAAAAAAGAAAACAATTGTTTGCTGAAAAATAACAACATATTCCTATTTTTAAACTAATATGTATAAACATGACGTGTATAGACAATGACAAGTTAGGCTAAAATTTTAAAAGTTTTAAAATTTGAAATGCACATGGTCATAAATTATGTAATAAATAACACCTAAAATTGAACACTTAATGGCAATATATCTTCAATTAAATACCCAAGTATGACAGTAATGTTAACTTTATCCTGTTTGGAAACTTTGTTTATTTACTCGACCACTTTTGTACGTAGTCTTTTCTTTGAGTCGACCGACAAAATTTGGCTCGCAGCGAGGCAGCTCCGTTTTGTATCTCCGTTACTGTAAACATGGCCTAGACCATTCCGATGTGGCTAGCGAGGCAGCTTTGCCTCGCTCGACACATGTCTACTTAATGAAATTCCTATAAGAAAATCACCGTCCACACAGCGCGAAGCGTGCCGCGCGCGGCAGCCTCGCAGGAAACATGGTCCACACAGCGCGAGGCTTGTATCCCGAGGCTGCCGCGCGCTTCAGCCTCGCAGTGTCTGGATCCACCTTTATATCCACCAATTATTTTTTGATTGCGATATTCGTTGCTTATTGGATTTGCTTCAAATGTTCAAGTTATGGCAAAATGAATTGTTTAATCGATTTTATTTATAATAAAATAAAGTTTACTTACGTACCTACAGCATTGCAGATGACCAAAGATATTATTAACAACAACAACATGGTAGTTTGTATAGTTTCTGCAACGAGGAAATATGGCACTTCGATATGTGAAAACCAATGTATACATCAAGTATTAAGATAAGCGATTTTATCGATCCAAAACATTAATCATGAAGTACCAATACTTTCGTATTATAAATATAGACCTACCTAATGTATTAAAATTTTAATTAAATTAAGTGAAAAATTATAATTGCTGATAATGATATGAAAATTTCAATGCATTTAAGAAACAACTTAAATTAATTAGATTTTGTAATCTGAATTTTCCGTTCAAAATAATTTTTATAATTATTCAAGGTGAGAAGGTCAAGGTGAATTTCATTTAGTAAATTAAATCACATAAAAATACTATTTAAATTTATTACATCGTTGTACGTAGATCAGGTCAGACCTGATCAGATCAGTGCAACTTATTAATGATACTAATATTAAATTTTTCATAAAATTAAAAGTTAAATTTTATTATGCTTAGGGGAAATTATCTATACAGGCTTTGTAGTTGTACTATCAAATGCGACCAGAGTAGATCTGATCAGGGTTGACCTGATCTGATCAGTGTAACTCGATGATGCTAAAATTAAAAAAGTTAATTTTTATTATTCTTATGCGAAATGTATACAGGTATTAAAATGCGCATTTAACTTTTTTATTATTTACTTTATTTTTCTATCTTTAATTTTTTTACATTTTTTTCAATTTCAACACATACAAAAATTAAACGTAACTCTTCTTCAAAGTTCAAATATTTGTCACTTTTTTAATCCAATTACGATAATCCGAAACTTTTGTAAACACATCAGGAAAGCCAATACCACAAGGATAGTGCGAGGAAGATAAACCATATAGAGATTCTCTGTATGTTAAAGGTCCACCGACATCACCTTGGCAAATTCCTTCTTCAAATTCGGAGAGTGTACATATCTGCTCTTTATAAATTTTGTAATCGGGATACATTTTTTGACAATTTTTCAGTGATATCGATTTCAATACAACAAATTGCAAAGTATTAGAGTAAGCAGTAGAACTTCGATGTTGGAGTCCCCAACCAGATACGAAATACGGCAAATCTACCGGCGACGTTTTATTATTGCTCAATGTAATAGGTCTAACTGCATCAGAATAACTAATTCTTCCATTAACTTGAATTAAACCTATATCATGTGCATCTAAGAATGGATGGAAATCGGGATGAGCAATCAACTTGGAACTACCGTAAGTGATTCCTCCCATATTGAGATAGATTGATCCCACCGCAATGTTGACATTGTCCACGGATTTCCTGCAGTATTTTTTTTACATTTAAACATCACAATCAGAAATTCCAATTGTAAAATTATAATTTAAAGCTGTCAAGCATGTCTTACCCAAAAATACAACGAGCAGCTGTCAAAATCCACGCGTCTCCAATAATGGAACCACCGCAAAAGTGTTTCCCGGTGTTAACCGATCTTATGGAAACTTGGTGAGGGAATTGGCCAGAATATGCGCTAAATCCTCCCACGATCCGCTGATTATTTTCGTTAATAGATGAAGCTATAAAATAAAAAATAAATTAATCAATGATTATTTACCTTCATGGGTTTATAATATCGTATTATATTATTATGTTGCTCTTTTTTTGAATTTCACAAATCATTTACCAAAATTGCAAACGAACAAGGACGAAAATAATAATAATAATATCATTCTGAGTTTTAGGCTTCTCATGGATTATTGAAGAAAATAAATAAATTTATTCAATTATAGACGTCCGTCGATAAGCATTAGCACTTGAAAAACTTTTTAATTAATTACTTTTACGATAATCTGGTTAAAAGTATCAATATTTCCAATAAATATGTTTTTAAAATATAATGGGCGTATAATATGTATGTATGTGCTTTATCTCAATTATATTCTTGTAATTATCAATTAATTAATCAATAATACATAAGATTTGTAAATTTATTAAATTTTCCACGATTTTACCTGTACATTTTTATTATTTTTTATTTTTGAATCGACAACATTTTTTTAAATTTTGGTTGTTATACTCAGTGTATTTCAGCAAACAAGCCCCACGTTAGGCGTTCAATTGTTAAATTATATATTGGCTAAGTGTTTACTAGTTGGCTAATTTCACTCATTATTCTCATAAAATTTTTCAATAAATTAAATTTGACAAATTTGCAAGTAAATTTGTAATTGTTGCGGATCATAGACCGTTGACTTGGCTATTTAACTTAAAAGAACTGACTTATAGATTGATTAGATGAAGATTATGATTACAAGAATTCCATTACGACATAATTTACAAAAGAAAAAGTTAAATTCAAATACCCACGATCTTTCTAAGATTAAAATCAATGCTTAGAAACGTTGAAACTCGTAAAGTTAAAGAGTAAATATCAAGTATTGGATATTTTCACTATTTTTATTATTATCTGTTACAATGGGAAGCAGGCAAACAGCCATGCTAAATTTATAAAAAAGACTTAATACACAATCAAAATATATTCTACATTAATATTACATTTTCAGTCAATTATAATAGTAAAATAAAAATAATTTGTAAACAATGAAAGATTACTCCAGATGTTACTATACATTTGTAATAGCTCTAATCCAATCGCGGAACGTTGATACTCTGGTGTATATATCAGGAAAACCTCTAGCGCAAGGAATTGCCCAAGCTGAAATACCATGTTGTTGACCACCAAATACTAGCGGACTACCATAGTCTCCTTCACATATTCCCTGTCCAACTCGTCCATCACTGCATATGTGAGTGTCAAAAATTTGATACCCTGGCAACTTTTGCTGACATTCCACATTGTTAATAGATTGTGTAGTAATCCATTGCAAGGTATTTGGAAAAACAGTTGATGGATAACTTGCGAGTCCCCAACCAGATACCGTAAGTGGTAAACCTACAGATGATGGATCACTACTAAGGCCGACAGGTCTAATATTAGTGGACAATGAAATTTTTCCATTTACTCGAATTAAACCAATGTCGTTCAAGAATAGAGCCGCATTATATTCTGAATGTGGATTTAAAAGCAAAATATTGTAGGAAACTCCTCCAACATTAAGATATATCGATCCGACTACAACTCTTATAGACGATGCTGCCTTTCTGCAATATAAAGAAGTTTGAATAAGAATTTAAAATTCAGAAACACTTTCTTACCCCGCTATACAACGAGCCGACGTTAAAATCCAATCTTCACTAATGATAGAACCACCACAAAAGTGGGCACCATTATTACTAAATCTTAGTGAAACTTGATAGGCAAATTGTCCGGCGAAAGCCTGAGATGCACCGACTATTCTTGGATCGTTATCTAGTTCGTTTATTGGATTTGCTGTAAAGGTTTACGATTATATCTTTAAGTTTTCTAAGAAAACAAATTTAACTTACCAAGAGCGCTGCAAATCACCAATGAAAGTATCAGGAACAACATTATTGCGTTTACTGTTGTTTTCAACAAAAAAAACTTGAATTTATAGGTACTATTTAGCAATCGGTGCACATCAAGTAGGTATATTGATAAACGATTTTATCATTTTAAAATTTTTTAATCGCAAAATACTACTGAATTTTAATTAAATTGATGTTTTTATATTTTGTGCTTTACATACATTATTTTATGTAATTTTTATCCAAAAATTGAAATTGATACTTGATACTGAAGTAGATCTTTATGTGACCAACGCAATATTGAAATCAGGGACAAATTAGACGAATGACGTATTTTACATACTTATGTACTTGCAGCATAAATCAGACGAAATTTTTCCAAAGGTTGAAATTGAAATTAAGATTCGTATAGGAAAAGCTAAAAATAAAATGCCATTAGCAGACATTTTTGGGACAGGGGTCAGGTTAATACTCAACGTCTAATAAAGATATAGCACCACGAAAAAGAAGATTGACTACAGAACAGGCAGTAGAAACGCAGTACTATCCACATTTGCTTCATAACATTTGCAGTTAACAGTTGATTTCTCATACATACTGCTATTATTAGTATTATCTGTAGAATGTATAACATTCCATACCTCCCAGACCTCCCGGTGGGTGCTGTAAGGATACATACACAGTAATATATACCTATGTAGTGACATAGATACTTAATAAAATCGATTACAGTTAGTTTTCACAGACTTTCGGTTATTGAAACCGTGGTTTGTAAGATTGATGAACGATCGGAGCGTAGCGGAAAGAGGGATAAATATATTATTTTTTTTTAAATTTAAAAAAATAATATTTAAATTTAATTATCATTATCTTTATCTATTTTGATTTTGTAATGATAGTTATAAAGTGTTAATGTGGTAATTTTGTAAAAAAGTGGATTTTGCTCAGGATTTTGCAAAAAATGTTTACAATTATTTATTAATATAAATTTTACAGTTTGAAACATTTTCAAAATAAATTTCAGATGCTGTTCCTAAGTTAAAGCTGGGTTGTTCCACCGTGAACCCACAGTAAGCGAATAGCCCATTATTTTCTTATTTTCTACTGATGTTTCAAAATATCCTTCTGCAACACTATAAGACTTCCAGCCCCTGCATCGGCCAATAATGATGCCGAGGATCTCCGAAAACAAATCCTAATGCAGTAGAGATTTTTTTTTTGGAATTTCTCCAATTGTATTCAGTCTAACAGTCTGCTGGGCACATTTACCTCCCCTGGTAAGGTCAGAAAAAACCATCGTGCTTGGTATGGCCGGGACGTAAATCTTTATATTTTCGGAATAAATCCAAACATAAGCTGGATTTATAGTTTGACGGACTGCAAACGTAGACGCACTGGAATATAACAAACGTACTGTAAAATATTGTTACATTTATAAATCGACGGAACGGAACTTTTGAATGACATTTGATATAACCTACAAATTTATGAATCAGTCATACAAATTATACAAAATAAATTTTGACACTGACATCATACAGAATTTCTTTCTTTGATTGGCTGGACGTAAGAAACTCACTGTAAAAGATGAAAGTTGGTCATCCCTTCCGTTCCAGTCCGTTTCCGTTTGTGCTTACGTTTATTTATAAACAAAAGTACATAAATTCTATAGTTGATCTTTTTGCAGTGCGTCTACGTTTACAGTCTGTCCAACTATAAATCCAGCTTTATTCCCGGGATATTTCCTTATGTTCTGGTAAATTCCCGCATTATTTTAGATAATTCTTAATTCTGCAAGGTGATCTTGATATATTTTCCTTCGTCTTTGGCTCGTTGGATAATTTTTCCTTCGCGTATCGATGTAAAATTCCACATTACGATATATACATCGTAAATATCTATTACTTTAGTGCCTAGGCATTAAAGTACTAAATTACCGATATTACCGGCGTATGATACTGATCCTTGGTGCGTACATACAAATGTATTTGTTCTGAAAAGAAAAAGGTCACATTGTACTAAAATCAATCATAGAATAAGCACATAAACCTTTGACCATTGTGACTAGGGGGTCTGGGGGTATTCCAGTAATTATTGTGTTCAAAAGAAAAACTCTGAATTGAACAAACCCATAAACTCTTGGTACCAGTTTTCACTGCATTAGAAATAGTTTTTCTATATTTGATAGGGTATACGAAAGTTTATCAAAATAATGTTGAGTGACTTTCAAAAGAATTTTTTAAAAACACGTTCTTATATGCACAGATAACGTTGATAACTTCTTACACAAAGATAATTTAAAGTTTCGCAACCTCGAAACAGTCGAACACTTTTGCCGGATCAACACCAACATGCTTATGTTTTCCAGATAATCATAAAATCTAGATACAAAGGGTAAGTGCATTTTCACATTTATTTATTTTTGACTAAAATATATGTCATTTACGTATTTTACATAAGTGTGGGTTGTTATGCAACCACTGCAGATTAGGCAGGATCCACTATATCCACAGTATCCAATCAATTTTTTAATTCAACTAGTGTGCAATTGTTACACCTATCACACATGGAAAGCCGCCAGTATTTTTACACCGCGTTTGACCAGCAATTTACGAAAAAAAAAGTGTTTACCAATGATTTATTGCTATGAACAAACAAAAGTTGTATTTCAGATACGAAACTTTAATATACTAATAGTTATTTACGTAACCGGCTGGCAAGTTGATGATTACTGAGCGAGCCGTTATGAACCTGGATGGTATGTACAATATTTATTTTCTGCGACCGATGTAATTTAATAACTGTTGTTATTAAAGAGTGTTCATTATAATAGGTTTAAGGATGTTTATATGTTTTTCTGTTATTTTCTGTAAGGAAAATTAGAAACAGTAATTTTCTGGATAAATGCAGGAATTGTTTATTGTATTTTATAGAAATCAATGAAAATTTAACAAAATAATTACATAACATTTTCTATACATTGGTAATGGCTCTAATCCATTCGCGGAATGTCGACACTCTTGTGTATATATCAGGGAAACCTACACCGCAAGGCATAGCCCAAGCTGAAACACCGTGTTGTTGACCAGCAAACACTAAAGGACTACCGTAGTCTCCGTCACATATTCCCTGTCCAACTTTTCCGTCACTGCAAATGTGAGTGTCATAAATTTGATATCCTGGCAATCTTTGTTGGCATGCTTGGTTATTTATCGAAGTCAAAGTGAGCCATTGCAAAGTGTTGGGAAAAACAGTCGATGGATAACTGCTAAATCCCCACCCGGATACGGTAAGAGGTAAACCTACGGATGATGGATCATTGCTAAGACCAACCGCTCTCACAGTATCAGAAAATGAAATTTTTCCATTTACTCGAATTAAACCAATGTCGTTTAAGTTATTATTTGGATTATATTCTGAATGTGGATTTAATAGCAAAATGTTGTATGAAACTCCACCAACATTAAGAAATATCGTTCCGACTACAATTCTTATAGACGATGCCGCTTTCCTGCAATATAAAGAAGTGTTAGTAATAATTTGAAATAAAAAAAAAAAATTAATCTTACCCGAAGATACAACGTGCCGAAGTTAAGACCCAATCTTCACTAATAATGGAACCCCCACAAAAGTGAGCACCGTTAACACTCGATCGTAGAGAAACTTGGTAAGGAAATTGGCCCGCAAAAGCCGCAGATGCACCAATTATTCTTTGATCGGGATTTTCATTATTTATAGGAGTTGCTAAAAATGTTTTAGGATTATTTTTTATTTCAATTTAACAATGATTTGATTAAGGGTGCATTCAGGCAAAGTTCATAGATGCGGTAAACGAGGCTGCGGAGTGAGGCGAATAGATATATTTTGATAAGAATTTAGTTGTATTTATCTAATTTTAACAAAATTTAGCTGGAGGAGGAGCTGTTATCTCGTAAAATCCACATACTTAGTTAGCTATTTACAGAGAGTTATGTACCATTTTTAAAAGTAAAACAAGAAGGTTACTTTAAATTGTAACAAAATACGTTTCGGTTATTTATATTTAAAGATTTGTTTTTATTTCAAAATTCACGATTTGAAATATAAAGACTTTTTCTCTACACAGGTAATAATTTTAGTCGGCTACGACTTATGTAAATAAACATTTTCCTCGTGAAAAAAATAAGGATTTACTCCTACGTTATACAATATACTATTGTTTGATTATAGGTAGATTGAGAATAATACAAAATATTTCCATAAAAATCACCTTTTTTGGTTTATTGTTAATATGGAAGACTATTGAACTGATTTTACTTACCAAGAGAACTGCAGATTACCAACGAAAGCACGAGGAACAACATGATCGTTATGACTAATTTTTCAGCTAGAAAAACTTCTATTTATACAAAAATTAGCCCATATCAAGTATATCGATAAACGGTGTTATCGATCTAAATATTATTAATCCTGAAGTACTTGCGTAACATTAATACATATTTATGAATTAAGATTTTAATTAAATTAAGAAAATTATAATTGCTGATAAAATTATCAATACACTAATTTGTATTTTATATGTTAAGATTACAATAATTTAATCAAATTAGATTTTCTAATCTAAAAAATGTTAGCTTTTACTATTTCAGTTTCGGTAGGGACTTAGTTACAGAAAAATTAACAATGCAATAATTACAAAATTTATGTAAAAAGTTTTATTTAAAAGGTTTCTCATTTTTTTTCTTAAAAATTATTTACACCCTTTCCATATAAGAAAAATACACAAATCCGTATGTCGTATGTCATTGCGGTCTATAGGCCCCCCGTTTGAAAAATCTAGCTTTGTGATTGTGTTGAAAAAAGAAAATGCAATTTTGAGCTTATGAGTTTCAAACCAAAACTTTAACTTTTTATCTATTTTTATTTTTGTTTTTTTATTTTTTTTTTTTGTTTTTTTTTTTATTATTTTTTTCTTCTATTTTTGTTCTATTTTCTATTCTTTATTATTAAGAATATAATATACTAAGAAATCTATTTTTTTAATTCGGGAATAATTCCCAATGCAATTTTCATGACGCTACTGTATAGTATTTGCAAATAAAGTAGTAGTATATTTACCTTAGCAGTCACGAGAGCTTTAGTTCAAGTTTTTTTTCCAAATTCAAGTGCACTTGTTCAAAAGCTGAGCTTTTCAAGAATTAAAATTACCGAGGGAAAAACATAAAGTTGTACGCAATTATCCAAGATTGATAAGATGCAAAAATGCATAAAATACAATACAGGGTGTCTCAGGATACACTTGACATAACTTCGGTGGTAATAGAGGACACTTTTCTAAGAAGATTATCAAACATTTTTTTTTCTAAATTCAAGCCTTCCAGAGTTGGGCTTTTTTAAAGCATTTTGGTTAATTTTCACCTTCACGTGGCTATAGCCCGGAAAATGTTGATTTTCCGGTAAAAATGGATTAGTATTTTTTTAAAAAGCGTGAAATAATTTGCAAACTAGATTTAAACCTTATATTCAGGTCTATTATGTATCACATCCTTTAAAAATAACAGTCAACCTTTATGTTATAATCAAGTTTCAAAATAGTGTAAAGCGAGAAACATTATTATAGCTAACATGTGTCAGAAAGAGAAAGTAATATTTCTATTTTCGGATCAAAACGCGGTTCATCAATTTTTTATTTCATAACTGTCACTGTTATAATAGCGTTTGTGATACATAATAGGCTTGATTGTTTAAAATCAACAGCTTTCGAGTTATAAATTAAGGTAAGTAAAAAAATATTGAAAAATTCGAGATTTTTTTATTTTGTTTTTTTCAAAACCCTGAATCTTTTAAACGAAACATTTTACAAAAATTCTGACGCCCCATTCTGGATAGGAAATTTAACGGACTACAACTTCTGTCTCGTAAAAATTTTTGAAAAACCAATCCCTTTCACAGAAAATCCGAAAATAATAAGGAAGGCAGCTATAAAACCAAAATAAAAAAATTTTTCAACATATTTTTACTTAATTTAATTCATAACTCGAAAGCCGTCGATTTTAGACAAAAAATGTTTGAATCTAGTTTGTAGATTACTTCACGCTCTTTAAAAAAGCACTAATCTATTTTTACTATAAAATCAATGTTTTCCGGGCTATGGCCACGTTAAAGTGGAAATTAAAAAAGTGATTTAAAGAGGTCTAATTCTCGAGGGCTTGAATTTAGAAAAAACTTTTGTTAAAAATATTTCTTAGAAAAGTGTTTTCTATCACCACCTAAGTTATGTAAAGTGTATCCGGGGACACCCTGCATAGGACTATAAAAGTACAATGGGGTTTTAAGGACGAACCAGATATTTTACTATTCAGTTGATTTGCGTTTAATATATTTTACTATTTCAGTTGCTAGACCTCATATTCTTGAAGAAGGATTTTTACATGTAGAATAAAATCCCAGTAAAATCAGCAAACCGTGTAGGCAATGTTTTTTATAATGGCAGTAGAAATAATAAAAGTAGAACAATAACATATTTTCATATAACAATTTATTTATCTCTCATTGGAACTACAAATTTTAATATAATTTTTTATACATTCGTAATGGCTCGAATCCATTCGCGGAATGTCGATACTCTGGTGTATAAATCAGGTAAACCTCTTCCGCAAGGAAAAGTCCAAGACGAAATACCGTGTTGTTGACCACCAAATACTAAAGGACTACCATAGTCTCCTTCACATATTCCTTGTCCAATTTTTCCGTCACTGCAAATGTGAGTGTCATAAATTTGATACCCTGGTAATCTAAATTGACAGTCTTGATTATTAATCGATGTTAAGGTAAGCCACTGCAAAGTATTGGGGAAAACATTTGATGGATAATTAGTCAGTCCCCAACCAGATACCGTAAGAGGCAAACCAACGGATGACGGATCATTACTAAGGCTAACTGGTCTAACAGTATCAGAATATGAAATTTTTCCATTTATTCGAATTAAACCAATGTCGTTCAAGTTAAGATTGGGATTATATTCTGAATTTGGATTTAAAAGTAAAATGCTGTGCGAAACTCCTCCAACGTTAAGATATATGGATCCTACTACAACGCTTATAGAAGATGCCGATTTCCTGAACAATAAAGATGTTAATAATTTTTAATTTTTTTAAAATTTACCATCTTACTGTGCTATACAACGTGCAGAGGTTAAAATCCATTCTTCGCTAATTATTGAACCACCACAAAAGTGACCACCGTTGTTAGTATATCTCAGGGACACCTGGTAAGGAAATTGTCCCGCGTAAGCCCCAGCGGCACCAATTAATTTTTGATCATTTTTATTAATTTCGTTGTTTATTGGATTTGCTACAAATAACCCAAGATTATTTTATTTTCTAAAAACTAAGATAGATTTTATGATACTTACCAAGAGAACTGCAGATTACTAACGAAAGTACTAGGAATAACATGATTGCTTCGACTGCTTTTTCTGTGCAAAAAACTTGCATTTATATGAAAAATGGTGTATATCAAGTATGCCGATAAACATTTTATCTGCTCTAAATTTTCTTAATTCTGAAGTATTTGTCTAATAATTAATATAATTTATTAACAATGCATTAAAATTTTATTTAATTAAATTTGGAGCCAATGAGTCAAATAAGGAAACTTATAGTTGCTGATAACATCACAAAAATTTAGCAACCGTTTATTTTACATTATTTTAAAGATTACAATAATTTAATTTAATTAATTTTTATCTGTAACAGCTACTTTGCTTTAATTATTTTAGGCTCAGTAAAAATCTAAATTATATAATTGGTAATACGGTAATAAATTAAAAAAATCGTTTTTAATTACGTACTGTCGGAGTGCAAATTCTGATTTATTTCAAAAAGTTGTCAAGAGAAAAAAAAAGTGTTATTACTTAAATCGACGCATTTTGATGCACAGTACTTGAAAAATAAGCCTGGTCCTGCGGAAATTGCTCAAAACTGCTAAAAATAAGATGAGGGCAAATTCACCCCGAATTTGGTAACTTAGCAGGCACATACAATAAAAAATATAATTACGAAAAATCTGCGTACGCCATTCGCACTGCTCAAACTACGTAAGAAAAGATGGAATAGCTACCAAATGCGACATTTTATTTTTTGGGGTCAAAAAGTACCAAAGGGGTTAACCCTACGTTTTTTCAAAAATTGAAAAATATTCACATGGTCATTTCATTATTTAAATCGACGCATTTCGATGCCCAGTGCTTGAAAAGTAAGCTTGTTCCTGCGGAAACCGCTTAAAACTGCTAAAAATAAGATGAGGGCAAATTCACTCCGAATTTGTTAACTTAGCAGCCACATAAAATAAAAAATATCATACTTAGGAGAAAGCTGTGTACGCTATCCGATTTCTCTGCTCAAGTTACGTAAGAAAAGACGGAAAGAGCAACCAAATTCAACATTTCATTTTTTGGGGTCAAAAAGTACCAGAGTACACCTTGTGTTTTTTTTTAAATCGTGAAATATTCTTTAATCTTAAATATACTTAAATCGACGCATTTCGATGTCTAGTGCTCGAAAAACACCCTGCAGACACCGTGAAAAATGAGAAGTAAGAAGTGTGCAGCCACATAAAATAAAAGTCACCCTGTTGGTGATGGTGGAATAAAACTCAACTCGAAGTTTAGTTTTAGAAAATCTTTTTCAAAAATTATATTACAAATATACTAACTCAAACTGCTTTTTTATACAAAAAAGAAGACAACGCAAGGTATACTGTATTTGGAAGCAGAAAATGGATATATATCCATTTTAAACATAAGGAACTGTGTCCTCACGGCAATTCCGATTGCACCACAAAGAAATGCGTGATCTATTTCGACTACTGTCAGTTAATCGATACCACGAATCGAGCCTCGACTTTGCACTATTGGAAAGAGGACAATTTTCTAAGCATTTTGAGATGTTACATTGATGAGGATTATCCATTAGTTTTCGAGAAAACGGCATTTGAAAATCAAAATTTTACATGCATTTTAGATAGGGATTTCACTAACACGAGAGTTCTATTGACGGTACGTGCGTTCTGATATAGTCTTAGTGTTAGCCGTCAGACGCGATTGTTACTTTGTCGACTACACATCCTGCGTGTTGAACCCCTTGCTTGTAACCGCACTCATTATACTACGCAACATTATGCAACAATTTAAAAAATAAAAGATGGGCTAATAATTAAAAACGAGTTACACGCCTTTCGAGTAGCACCTTTGGCGAGTTGGACCTATCTAGGGGGATGATTTTAGCGAGTCAGCACCCTCCGCTCCGGGCGCTACGCGCCGTTTTGACGAACGCAACCAAGGCAATCGAGAATCCACCCTAAAAACGAGTTTTAACGGTGGTCGACAACTGAATACAAGCGCTACGGCTATCAGTAAGAGTATATTAATCCACGCGTACCGTCAATAGAACACTCGTGTTAGTTCAAATCCCTATCTAAAATGCATGTAAAAATTTTGATTTTCAAATGCCGTTTTCTCGAAAACTAATGGATAATCCTCTTTCTTATAGTGCAAAAGTTAAAGCTCTACTCGTGGTATCGATTGACTGACAGATCCCTCTATTTCATATGCAATCGTTAACCGGTGCGAAACACAACGCAGGGAGGAGTATTTTAATGAGTAGGAATCTCACAGTGCCACCTCATCAGTGGATCTGTGCTCAAACTCTTTCTACTTGATTCGCATATGGATCATTATGTTTCCAACTTTTATTCGAAAGTGACGTTTTTCGATGTCGATGTCGATGTCAAACAAGCAAAAATTGATTTTGAAGGAGAAGAGTAATATTCTATGATGTCTTCAGTAGAAAGTTAAGATATCTCGAAATCCTGACATACTAAAGCAATTCTGAGATTGGATTTGGATTCATCGCCAAAAATCTAAAAGAAATGAAATGTTTCACTCAGGAGGTAAAATTATGTTGAACTGTGTTATAGGACTTTTAATTATAAAGATCACCCTTGTAATTATAGCACTTAGAAATAACTTGCTTCAGACTTATAATTCTTCAGACATGCTATCATTATTACAACCTTCATCGTAATCATCTAAGCCAGGGGTGCTCAAACTTACAGTGCCGGCGATCTATCACAAAATATTTAGGTGAAAAGCGATCAAACAACTTAATATTACTAAAAAAAATATATATACGCTTGCAGTGGCACTGCATATCGTCGGCGTACTTTTCATAAGACAGAACGTAATTACTAAGTGCTAACTGCAAGCATGATGTCAAGTGTTCGTCAGTTTTAGCCGATTGCGATATTTTGATTTAATAATAATTTTTATTTCTGAAAATGCTGACTCCCACAAGGCTTCAAAGTAAAAAGCCATCAAAGGCTGTGCGGAGTGGTGTTGCCTCGCGATCGACTCTGAAAGTTTCCGCGATCGACCGTTTGAGCACCCTTGATCTAAGCTTTTAAATATCAGTCGTCGCTGATTCTGTAAGTTCCACATATTCTTGCATTTTATTTAAGCTTTTAATATAAATTATGTTGTAATTTGGTTAAAAGTACGAATGAAATATAAAATTAAAATAATCGATACAAAAATAGTAAATTACAATTTTTTTGCTTTATATAATTAAATATTAAAAATCCAAAAATATTAAATACCTGAATATTTGATATCCGACTCTTAATTAACCAAGCGTACAGTTGTGCAAGCAATTGTTTCAAAACCCTCAATAGAAACAAATCGCTTATTCGAAGTTAGTTTTGCTATTGAGTTTTAAAATGGGTTATGTGACAATAGCTAAATTTTAATCTTAATTTTTAAATTTAATAATAGAGCAATTTCTGTAATTTATATTATTTAAAAAAATAGTTGTGTTTTATGTGTGGTTGACTTATAAACTAATAGAACAGGTAATTATAATGCATAAACAAACGAAATAATGGTAACTTTTATTATTATAGCTTAGTCAGTAAATTTACATTTCGCCACCTTCCTCCTATATATTATGTACATACGAATATCTAGGTGCGGATTTACAGGGAATTCACAAGAGGGCCCGGGACACTCCCCACGACCGCCGTTGATAGCAAGATAAAGCATAAATCGCATATATACTCTAGGTTGCACAAAAAGCAATCGGATCTGTTATTAGAGTAACAACAAAATTGTCTAGCATCTAACTGCAAGGATAAACAGTGAATAAAGAAATCATTCGGACAGTCACATTGTACCGTTTGAACACTTTTTCTGACACATAAAAATCGATTTTCCAGCAATACTTATTATTATATAACTTTGTATAAGACAAAAAAGACTATTGTTTAAGTCGCTGTCAAAAGTCAGTCAAAATGATGTCCCAGTCAAAATGATCACAAAAACCGACTGATAACATTATCCGTGATCACATTAAGCGGATTCTACTGTATACAAAACTGAAGGCAATTTAATTTTCAACAAAAAATGTCAAAAAAGTTTTTCTGTAAAATCGATTTTTTTTTTGACAGAAAAAGGTTTCAAAATGTACAATCTACATTGAAAACAGAACTGTCAGGATAATTTCAGTTATTCACTGTAGGTGAGTAGTGGAATTCCTAAAAAAATAAATGTTGATGCAACAAAATGTTCGTTCTCGAACATCGATTTTCAATATGTTTTCTTGCCGGAGTCCTCGGTGCTTTACGGGGTCCTTCGGCAACGATACTACATAGGTCTTCTGGCAATAAATTCTTCTGAAAAGAATAACTGGGATCCCCCCCTCGGAATTTTTATATAATATGTGTATATCTTATTTTCTTTTCCTTAAGAATACATTAAAAGTAGAAATACTATAAAGAGAAAAATAAATTTTCAAAATATTAAGAATATTTTCAGTCCAATAAAATAATTACATTTAAATAATTTATCTATCTGTCTTTGAAATTAATATTTTACAATCTTCTATACATTTGAAATGGCTCTAATCCATTCGCGGTAACTAGATACTCTGGTGTATAAATCAGGAAAACCTTTACCGCAAGGAATAGCCCAAGATGAAATACCATATTGTTCACCACCAAATACTAACGGACTACCATAGTCTCCTTCACATATTCCTTGTCCAACTTTTCCGTCACTGCAAATGTGAGTGTCATAAATTTGATACCCTGGTAATCTAAATTGACAGTCTTGATTATTAATCGATTCTAAGGTAATCCATTGCAAAGTATTGGGGAAAACACTTGATGGATAACTAGACAGTCCCCAACCAGATACCGTAAGAGGTAAACCAGCGGATGACAGACAATTACTAAGGCCAACTGGTCTAACAGTATCAGAATATGAAATTTTTCCATTTATTCGAATTAAACCAATGTCGTTCAAGTTACGTTTGGGATTATATTCTGAATTTGGACTTAAAAGTAAAATGTTGTGCGAAACTCCTTTATCGTTAAGATATATGGAACCTACTACAACTCTTATCGAAGATACCCATTTCCTGAACAATAAAGACGTTAATAATTTTGAATTTTTTAAAAAATTATCATCTTACAGTGCTATACAACGTGCAGAGGTTAAAATCCATTGTTCGCTAATTATTGAACCACCACAAAAGTGACCACCGTTATTACTATATCTCAGGGACACCTGGTAAGGAAATTGTCCTTCGTAAGCCTCAGCGGCACCAATTAATTTTTGATAATTTTTATTGATTTCGTTGTTTATTGGATTTGCTGCAAATAACCCAAGATTATTTTTTTTTTTAAACTAAGATAGATTTTATGATACTTACCAAGAGAACTGCAGATTACTAACGAAAGTATTAGGAATAACATGATTGCTTGGACTGCTTTTTCTGTGCAAAATACTTGCATTTATATAAAAATTGGTATATATCAAGTAGGGTAAAGGGAGTATAGTTGGACCTGGCGGAGAGACGGACCACTCGTAATATCTTGAAAACTGTCGTGTAATTAGTGTTTTGTTCGGCTGTATACATGGAGTGGCATCAGTTGCAGGTGATATATGCAAGTATAATACGTAATTAAATTGTTTATGGGCGATGGGAAAAATTATTTATATGTATTATATTTCTTGAGCTTTTGTGTGTTTAAATTATTATTATTAGTATTAGTGCAAATATAACCTAAAAAGGACAAGGATTCACATTTTCTAGTTCATCTATCCTCCCATTTGAGGAGAGATAGACCAGTAATGTACATAGAGATAGACTTACGGTTTTTGTTACAGAAAAAGAAGGAATACAATGCCAAGAGGCACTTGGACTTTTGAAAATTTAGATAACACAATTAATGCAGGGATAGCTAGTGATAAGGACGTAAATGAGGCTGTAACGAAGATTACCATCTTAGCAAAATAAAAGATTACTGGATAACAGTTATCTCCAGTAAAAGATTACTGGATCTGCGGTACTAACGTAACAAAAAAAATTTGAAAAAACTGTAGGTCCATCTCTTCTACCACACGTGGTCCATCTCTCCTATGGTGGGTAGGAGAGATGGGCTAATTTAAGTGTTCAGTTTTTTAATTATTATAGTTTTATGGTTTATTTTTAATTTATTAAAGTTTACCAAAAGGACAAACAATGATTTATATAATGTACTGTATTAAGAACATGCTTTTATTTTAATCAATAAAGAAATTATTGACTGTTTTTTAAAAGGTGGTCCAACTATACTCCCTTTACCCTCTATCGATAAACTTTTTATCTGTTCTTTTTTTTAATTCTGAAGTATTTGTGTAATAATTAATAAAATATAAAATTTATTAACAATGCATTAAAATTTTAATTAATTAAATTTAGAGCCAATGAATAAATAATAGAAACTTACAATTGCTGATAAAATCATAAAAATTTAGCAACCGTTTATTTTACATTATTTTAAAGATTACAATAATTTAATTTAATTAATTTTTATCTGAAACAGCTACTTTCCTTTAATTATTTTGGGCTCAGTAAAAATTTAAGTTATATAATTGGTAATACGCTAATAAATTAAAAAAATCATTTTTAATTACGTACTGTCAGAGTGCAAATTCTGATTTATTTCAAAAAGTTTTAGAAGAAGAAAAAAAGTGTTATTCCTTAAATCGACGCATTTCGATGCCCAGTGCATGAAAAATAAGCTTTGGTCCTGCGGAAACCGTCAAAACTGCTAAAAATAAAATGAGGGTGTAAATTCACCCCGAATTTGTTAACTTAGCAGTCACATAAAATAAAAAATATCATACTTAGGAGAAACGCTATTCGATTTCTCTGCTCAAGTTATGTCAGAAAAGACGGATAAAGCAACCAAATTCAACATTTCATTTATTGGGGTCAAAAAGTACCAGAGTACTACCTGTGTTTTTTTAAAAATTCGTGAAATATTCACATGGTCGTTTTATTACTTAAATTGATGCATTTCGATGCCTAGTGCTAGAAAAATACGCTTGGTCCTGTAGACACCGCGAAAAATGAGAAATAAGAACTTTGCAGCCACATAAGGCAAAGGCACTTTCATACCACTTCATCGCCACACGCCACATGTACATTAAAAGTAGAAATACTATAAAGAGAAAAATAAATTTTCAAAATATTAAGTATATTTTCAGTCCAATAAAATAATTACATTTAAACAATTTATCTATCTGCCTTTGAAATTAGTATTTTACAATTTTCTATACATTTGAAATGGCTCTAATCCACTCGCGGAACGTTGATACTCTTGTGTATAAATCAGGAAAACCTCTACCGCAAGGTATAGCCCAAGATGAAATACCATGTTGTTGACCACCAAATACTAAAGGACTACCATAGTCTCCTTCACAAATGCCCTGTCCAACTCGCCCATCACTGCATATGTGAGTGTCATAAATTTGGTACCCTGGCAATCTATATTGACAATCTCGGTTATTAATCGATGTTAAAGTAATCCATTGCAAAGTATTCGGATAAACAGATGCTGGATAATTGGACAGTCCCCAACCAGATACCGTAAGAGGTAAACCTACAGATGACGGATCATTACTGAGACTAACGGGTCTAACGGTTCCAGTAATTGAAATTCGTCCGTTTATTCGAATTAAACCAATGTCGTTCAAATTAAAATTGGCATCATATTCTGCATGTGGATTTAAAAGTAAAACATTGTGCGAAACTCCTCCAACGTTAAGATATATTGATCCGACAACAACTCTTATAGACGATGCCGTTTTCCTGCATCATAAATACCTTACATTAAGAATGATTTAATTTTTTAACCGTTTAGCGTCTTACCCTAATATACAACGTGCCGAAGTTAAAATCCATTCTTCACTGATAATGGAACCACCACAAAAGTGGTTACCGTTGTAATTATATCTTAGCGAAGCCTGGTAAGGAAATTGTCCTGCATAAGCTCCAGCTGCACCAATTAGCCTTTGATCGGCATTTTCATTGTTTATTGGAATTGCTACAGACGATATTTTGTTAGTTAATTTAACTTCGAAGCGTTTTTACTCACCAAGAGAACTGCAGATTGCTAACGAAAGTATTACTAGGAACAGCATGATTGTGTTGAGTGCTCTTTTTCAGTGAGAAAACTTGCATTTATATGAATATTGATGTATATCAGGAAATCGATAAACGGTTTTATCTATTCTTAACTTTCTTAATTCTGAAGTATTTACGTAAATATACGTATTATACATTAAGAGTTTAATGAAGTTATGAGTCAAGCTTGAAGAAAAAACTATAATTGCTGATAAAATTATCAAAATTTGACTGCTATGGAGTACCTATTAACGAAGTTGCAATTATAAAACATACTCACGAAACAAACATACGCACGAACTGCATCCGAAACACTGACACTACAAGATTTTGTCGTTTATAGGGTTTTGTACGGGTTAATTTGAGTTAATTTTGTATTTTCCGCTAATTAGTAGGCTTTCCGCTAGCTAGCGGACAAAAACTTGCCTTTTCCCTAATTATCTACGAATAAAAAGCGATTTTTTTATTTGAAAAATTTATTTAATTGGATTTAAAATTATTTTGGATAAAATTGGATAATTGAAAAATTAAAGAACAGAAGCAATAATTGGAATTTAAAGAGAGGAAATTAACAAAATTAATGGACGAGTTCTCTACAGCTTGCCAACTTCGTTAAAACTTAGTATTCGGTTACGCACTTTTTTAATAAATTTTTTATGCAGAAATGATTTATTTTTAATTCTAATTATTATAAAACCGTCCCGAAAGCGTAAATTTGAATAATAAAAGAAATATTGCTGTTTTAGTTACTTTCTTTGAATCCCCTGCGATATTATCAAGTTTGTCACTATGAATATATTGAAAATAAGGTTATTTTAAATGTCATCTTCAAACATAGATGTTTATATAGAAGGCTAGATACCTGACTCCCAATACCTGTAATGTAATAGAAGTGAAGCCTCAAGAACAATCAAACGGCCATTTGTAAGTTAGGCAAAACTATTGCAAAACGATAATAAATACACAACACTAAGATATTCAAGCAGGAATTTAATATTAAAATCATTGTAATTCATTTCATTTTCATTTTTAAATAAAAATAACACGCGATTGCAACAACAAACACTGTCGTGTTTACAATTTTTGCCAAACCTACATATGGTAGACCCCAAAATGTAGGCTTCACTTTTGCGCTGGAGTTAGTTATCTAGCCTTCTATATAAACATCTATGTCTTCAAAGTTTTACATTAAAAAGTTGGGGTTATAAAATTTGTTTAAGTTATTACTGGCATAATCAACTCAATTTTTAACAATAATTCGACAATACATTATGAAAAAACTAATATCATATTTTAAGTTCAAATGCATTACACTACAAGGAGATGATAGGTGAAACCGAAAGTGAACCGTACTACAAATCCTACTCCTCATTCCTAAACAATATACTACATTTTGTGTTTTTAGATCAAATAAGAGTATGCAGTATTGGTGTCGATGGAGATAAAATTCAATATTTAAATATTTACATAAGTTCCGAACGTATTGCAGATACAGTAAAACTTAGATTATTCGGGCTGACTGGGACCTTGCCGATAATTGAAAAACACGTATAATAATAACTGAAGTATTTTGTTGATATTATAAAATATACCTATTATATAGTAGATCACAAACAAGGAACATATATTGTTGTATAATATACAATAAAAAGCATTATGTGTAGAATGAACGAAATCATGTACAAAAGTAAAATATTTGTATTTATTATATTATACATTTCCAACAGGTTTACACTAAATAGCAAGAAAGACTACTGCCTATTATTGTCTACTTTTATTAGAAATCCTTATTAAGTAGCGCATTGTTTCACGATGAATATTCTCGTGTGAGACTCAAACTCACGTTGACCACTCTGGAAGTCGACAGTCCACCGTACGGCTAACCTGGGCGATTTAACTTAATAAAGTAAATTTGGTATCAGATAAAACAAAGTAGTGTTTAAATATTCATGCAGTAATTAGACAATTTTTTGGTATAATTTAATAAAACACAAATTAAATCATTTTCCTTGGTGAGAAGATGTTTGTTCCGCTACGATGAGTGTAGAGAAAAATATAAAGGAGAAATCAATAATATTAAACATTTCTTTAAATGTTAAAACTAAATGTCTTTAAACTTAAATTTTTTAATTTGACAAATAAATAAAAATAGGTACAAAAAAAATTTATTAACTTGCAATTTTAAAAACCAAATCACATATTCATCTCTAATCCAACAGTATTCCAATCTGATACATTGTCAATGTTAAAAGTTCGATGATTTAGAAAAAAAGAACAACACGATTTTCACATCGAATTCTACACCTGTAAGATGTTTGGTGTACATGGTCGTTGAGTAAATAAAATCTTGAAATTATCCATAACTAAATATTACTTCCATCGACATCAAAAGTACATACTCTCATTTGATCTAAAAACACAAAATATAGTAAATTGTTTAAGTATCAAAAGTAGGATTTCTAGCTTACGGTTTCACTTATAATCTGCTTGTAGTGTAATATATTTGAACTTGAAATATAATATTAGTTTTTTCATAATGTATTGTCGAATTATTGTTAAAAATTGAGTTGATTGTGCCAGTAATAACTTAAACAAATTTTATAACCCCAACTTTGTAATGTAAAACTTTGAAGATGACATTTAAAATAACCTTATTTTCAATATATTCATAGTGACAAACTTGATAATATCGCAGGGGATTCAAAGAAAGTAACTAAAACAGCAATATTTCTTTTATTATTCAAATTTACGCTTTCGGGACGGTTTTATAATAATTAGAATTAAAAATAAATCATTTCTGCATAAAAAATTTATTAAAAAAGTGCGTAACCGAATACTAAGTTTTACCGAAGTTGGCAAGCTGTAGAGAACTCGTCCATTGAATGATTGGAATGGAACGACGAAATTAAGATTGATACAACTGCAGATGGGTGTGGTTATCAGTCAGGTTTCCATTTTAATACAATTCTTCATATTTCTCATTATTTCTTGTTTATTTTTGATACTGCTCTCGTATTTCCTTAGGGGCTGTTATCCTGTGATGATGACGTCCAGCTTTCGTATCACCTCTTAGATGGTCTACCGGGTAGTCTCCTAGTCGCTGGTTTCTAGGTTTGCACCTCTTTGGCAAGTTTTCTTTTTCTCATTATCTCAACAGGGTTCCTCCAACGTCGTCTTCTATCTTTGGTTCATCTGAGCACATCCTGTGTGTTACATGTTTTGCAGATTCTTTCACTTCTGATCCTGATTTAATTTTTATTTAATTTAATTTGTTAATTTAGATTTAAACTTTAAAATAAAATTTAAAGTTACCCGGAAAAATTAAAAAAATAAATTAAAAAATTTGGAAGCTGGAAAATTACCTTTCAATATACATAAAAAAGTTTAGAGACAATTCTTATAAGCCTGAAAGATTACATTTACCGTCAAAAAATTAGATCTGAGAGACATTCACAGCAGCTGTTAACAGGTTTGCTGCATTGGACATCTAAACTAATAGGAATAGCTTATTCATAATAATAATAATTTTTCTAAGATTTCTTTGGATTTCCCTTCCCTTGTACACCAAATTTTTCCACCGGTTTCTCCCTAGCTTTACTACTATTTTTTTGCGGAATGTATATTTGGAACAATGTGAACTTCATTAATCACTTGTACATACTACATGCGTGCGTATATTATTTCGTAAGAGAGGTCTATATCTGTGAGATGCAGTTTTGCAGAGAAAGCATTTAGTGCATGCGCAATTTCTTAGATTTAAGTGTAAAATTTATTTTTACAATTAAAAATGTGATTTTTACTAGGAATCAAACAAATTGTTTAGCACTAGATTAGCGGGTTAGCGATGAGTCATAACTTTCTCTTTTGAAAATTTTGTTAGCAATAAGTCATAACTTTATCTTTGGTGATTATTAATTCTTATTTTCTATTTATCAATCAAGTCCCTAAAAGGTTTTCTCAAAAAAGAATTTTTTATTACTCTTACCAATTATAATTTTTTGAGTTATTTTAATATAATTTTTTTTTATTGTTATTATTTTAACCGTTACTGTTCCTATTACCCATTGTTACTACTTGTTACAATATAATTATTGTTAATTTTATATGTTGTATCCATTTGTGACAATATACTCTCCGGATAGGAGGTTTAACCTAGTCGAAAAACAGGAAAACAAATATAATATTTGTGCAAATTTGATCAAAGTGGAACTGATAATGGTAAAATATAGTTTAGTTACAACAATCAAATAGTCCAATTCGTCGATACCATTTGCAAGTATTTTACACTTGAAATTTTGTTCAATGTACAAGGTAAGCTAATTTTGCACTCTTCGGTGCAATTTTTGTGAGAAAAATGTTTAAGTTTGAAATTCCCACATTTAAATAATGCTTTTAAATTAATTAAATTAAGCATTTTAATATGTGTTTACATAATACGGTTTCCACTTAAAAAAAATATAACTAATCAACTTTAAATACAACGATAAAATCTAGTTAATATGTTTTTGCTATACTATTATCAATAAATTAAAAAATTAATTTTTAAATGTACATAGTACAATCACTTTGCAATACTTGAGTTGCGCCATAAAAGCAAATTTTCCTCTACTAAAGGAACTAATTATAAAAAATTACAAAAATATTCAATTAAGTAGCTAGGTATTTTAATTGCTTCTAATGTAATTACGATATGTCTGGAGTGTAAAGTAAGTTGGTTACATTTGAAAAACCTTTTTGATAAAATAATTTATTACTCAATTCGACGATATTCATAGCAGGCACTCGAAATTAATCTGTAGAAAACAATATTGCGGAAAAAATTTTTAATTTTGCAATTTCAACTTGGACCACTTCCACTTGAACAAAAAAAATTATCGAGTTACTTGTTTATTTTTTGAAACACTTCAAAATATAAAATAATCGCAATAACATAGAAATTTGACAAATTTCAAACAATAAAAAATGCAGAATTTACAATTTGAATAAATTTTTTAATTATAATCTATTAATTATACAGTGAAAGCGCGATGGAGAAAAAAAAGAAACCAAAACGTAAAAAGATTCAAAAAAGAGCGCCATATAAATTCCAATTACCAGATTTAGACGCATTAATGCCGTCAACTATTACGAGGGAAATGATGGATAGTATGAACGTTTCCGAACATAAGCAATCACAAGTATTACAATTTTTTCGAGAAAATGTGAAAGAAACCAAATTAAACGAGTACAAAGTTGTCGTGGATCCCGAGTATCCGCATATAGTGAGAAAAACATATCCTCAGATAGAATTATTTCAATATGCTTGGAATTTACCGACACCCTTATGCAGCAAATACACCGACCAACACATGTTGGGTTTACTGGATGTGAGAAATTTGAAAGACGTGAAAGTTGAAGAGTTTCTTCGACCCTTCATGGACGAAATTCATCAAGAGTATGTTAATATTACGCACCAGGTTGGAGTTATCTGCGTTATCAATCCAGTGGACGAAATAGTGGAGGGACACATTCAATTGGAACCTTACAAATTATTAGGCCGCACAGAGTTTTACAGCTCATTTTTACGAATCATAAGAAATTTTGAACAGCGGCTATTTATTACCTTTCCTTTGATGCAAGGAATTTTACGTCGGTGCGTCGAAGATCTCCCACATTGTTTGGTTGGTTTTACCAATTTTCGCGATAAAGCTTATTTCATTATGGAACTGAAGGAAATCATCGATGACGAAATTTTAAAAGCTCAAGATTTGATACGCATGTGGTATAACGACGTAACAAATTATGTAAAAAAAGACAAGACCCATATTCCACGAAACATCAAACTGAGTTATTATCAGTGTGGAACAAGTTTGATGTCAATTTATTTAGGGGAAGCAATAATGACCACAATCGAACATTTACTGTATGCCACTTCCAACGAAAACCGTAGTCCTTACTTAAAATTGACGATGACTTACAATAAACGAATTATCATAGTTCCAAACCATGTCCAAACCGCGATGATGTACGTGTCCGTAATCGAAAGGCTTGCCGATATGGCAAGCAACTTGCCATCGCTAGAATCAATTTGTCTAGTGGGTTATCAAGTAAACATTCCAATATTCATTCCAAACGATAAGATGGAATTTTACAAAAATACAATTGCCCTTAATATTAAGATGCTGTTCATACCAGTGGATAAATACGTGAAACGATTAAACAAAACATTTTCGTTAATATATAAAGAAGACGACCAATGGGACGAAAAAAATAGTGAAGATCTGTATCAATTAAATCTGGAAGAGTTGAAAGCCCAACAAAAAGAAAAAAGAGCAACGCTATACCAAAACCAATATGATGAAGGTTCAGAAGAAGGATCCGAATCGGCTTTAGAACTTTCATACCAAGAAGGATTTACTAAAATAGAATTTTACACCACTTATAGAAATAAAGTTGCAGTACTGGTAGACAATGAAAATTATGCAATGGGACAGTTGGTGCAACATACATGTCGAGATGCAATTAATAGTGCCATCCACGTTATGATCGATAAAGTTGCAACCAAACTTATAAACCAACATATTTGGGAAAATGAAGACATATGTGAGCTTTTCGAAATGCTGGTCATTAGAGCACTTAAAATTCCGGAAACTTCAGAAGAACTAGTAGAGATGGGCGAGTATATGTTATGGGCCAATACAGTATTTTTGACGTCCCTTAAAGAGAGGATTGAAGAATCCCTTAAAGTGCTTACCAATATCATAGACGTTACCACCATCACCAAAGATCATATGGATTTAAATACACGAACTGTGAGATGGGTAGCAGATATAAAACCGATATTGGAAAAAAATGCTTCCATCTTTGAAACTAGCAAATTTGAATTTGAAGAACGACTGCAGAGGGCAATTGTGAAACTAAACGACGCTATAGCAGATTTTATCTTTCATCTCGACATATTAAACGAAATGGACGATGTAAATTATTCACGACAATATGTTAATCGTTTAGCCAGTTTACTCGTTTTCGTAAGAAGTTTTGATTCACAACAAGAATGGATAAACAGAGAAGAAACTACGTTTAAAGTCGCTTTATCTACATATCCGGAGTTGAGAGATATTAAATTCCATTTATTTCCGTTTTATTGTTTGGTACGAGTTTGTTTCATGTGGCGAAGAAGCTATTTTGCTTGGCTCGACGGACCCTTTGAATATTTGGAATTTTCGGTAGCCGAAGGTAAATTTGACGATTATTTTAAAGAGATTTTAAAAACTTACAAGACGTATCGTAATAAAATACGGGCAGCCGTTGCAGAGGAAGCTCCTCATCAGTTTACTGGAATTGTGGAAGATGCCGAGCCTTGCGATCTACCATCGCCACTTAAATTGTGCACCGAAGCTCTTCAGCAAATGAAAGATTTTCGTCCAACCATGCAGATGATGAGTATCATGTGTAACGACGCTCTGTTACAGCGTCATTGGGACGAAATGTCCGAAGTAGCTGGATTTGACATGACGCCAAACGCTGGTACCACGTTAAACAAGATAATGCAGTTGGGTTTGGAAGCAGACGTAGAAAAATACGAAATGATTAGTAACGGAGCTATAAAAGAAAGAGATCTTTTACGAAACCTCATTAAAATGCAAACCGAGTGGGAAACGGTATTTTTCAAAACAAACTTATTCAAAGATACAGGAATACCCATATTAACCGCTCTGGACGACATTCAAGTGGTGTTAGACGATCACATAATTAAAACTCTTACAATGCGTGGTTCAGTTTTTGTGAAACCATACGAAAACCAAGTCAGAGCCTGGTACGAAAAAATAATGCGAGTCAACGCAGTCATTGACGAATGGGGAAAAGTTCAATCGCAGTGGTTGTACCTCCTTCCCATTTTTTCGTCAAAGGACATAGTGGCTCAAATGCCAGAAGAAGGAATTTTGTTTAAAGAAGTCGATTCGATATACAGACGCTACATGAAAGCGGTACAATCGAATCCAAAAGTAATCGATACGGCCGCTCAACCTGGACTTTTGGAAAATTTAAAAGCTTGCACTGCGATGCTGGAAAAAATAAACGAAGGTGTGACTGCCTATTTAGAAAGAAAGCGTTTATATTTTCCAAGATTCTTCTTTCTATCCAACGACGAAATGTTGGAAATTTTGTCCGAAACTAAAAATCCTCTGAAAGTTCAACCGCATTTGAGGAAGTGTTTCGAAGGAATCAATAGGTTGGAATTTGATGACACATTGCAAATACATGCGATGTATAGCGAAGAAAAAGAGAGAATCGAGTTTCGAACGATAATAAATACCGAAGAAGCAAGAGGTAGCGTGGAGAAGTGGTTAGTTCAGGTTGAAAAGGAAATGTTATTCAGCGTGAAAGACGAAGTGTATAATAGTTGGTTGGATTACAAAGAACAAGCCCGCCCAAAATGGGTGGTCAATTGGCCAGGACAAGTTGTTATTGCGGTTTCTCAAATATACTGGACCACTAATGTTCACAATGCGTTAAGTTCTGCCAAAACCAACTCCATGCGTGATTTTACCGAAGAACTAAAAAATGACTTGAACGACATTGTGGGTTTGGTGCGAAATCCTGGATTAACCAGCCTTGCAAGGATAACCATTAAAGCACTGATTGTAATTGATGTCCATGCTAAAGATGTGGTGCAAGATTTGTTCGATAAAGGAGTTAAAAACGATGCCGAGTTCAAGTGGTTATCCCAGTTGCGCTATTATTGGGAAGAGAATTGTATTGTTCGTATAATCAATGCTAGCGTTAATTACGCGTACGAATACTTGGGGAACAGTGACAGATTAGTTATCACGCCGTTAACAGACAGATGTTACAGAACCCTCATCGGAGCCTATCACTTACATTTAAATGGCGCTCCGGAAGGACCTGCCGGTACAGGAAAAACGGAGACCACCAAAGATTTAGCCAAAGCCTTAGCCGTACAATGCGTAGTTTTTAATTGCTCCGATGGATTGGATTACAAAGCTATGGGAAAATTTTTCAAAGGTTTGGCTTCGTCTGGAGCTTGGGCTTGCTTCGATGAGTTTAATAGAATCGAAGTGGAAGTACTTTCCGTGGTTGCCCAACAAATTCTGTGCATAGTAATGGCTGTTAGAGCTCACGCCGAAAAGTTCATGTTCGAAGGAACCGAATTAACATTGAATCCAGCCTGTTATGTTTGCATTACTATGAATCCTGGCTACGCCGGACGTTCAGAATTACCAGACAATTTAAAAGTACTTTTTCGTACTGTAGCTATGATGGTACCAGATTATGCCATGATTGGCGAGATTTCATTGTATTCATATGGATTCAAACTAGCGCGAAAGCTTTCCGTTAAAATCGTCACGGTTTACAGATTATGTTCGGAACAACTTTCTTCTCAAAATCATTACGATTACGGAATGAGAGCCGTAAAATCTGTGTTATCGGCGTGTGGTAACAACAAACGTAAGTTTCCCACCGAAGACGAAGATATCTTGCTGTTGCGCTCAATAATTGATGTTAATTTACCAAAATTTTTAAACCACGACGTCCCTTTATTTGAAGGCATAATTTCGGATTTGTTCCCTGGAACGGTACTACCAGAAGCAGATTACGTAGTTTTCATCGACGCTTTAAGAGCATCCTGCTTGAAACGCAACTTGCAAATAAGAGATTGCGTTATCACGAAGGTAATCCAGACTTACGAAATGATGATTGTCCGACACGGATTTATGTTGGTGGGTGAGCCTTTTGCCGGAAAAACGTCAGTTTTAAAACTTCTTGGTGACACGTTAACGATCTTAAACATACAAGGTTATCCTCAAGAGAAAGTGCAGTACCAGTTCATCAATCCAAAATCTGTGACCATGGGACAACTTTACGGACAATTTGATCCAATTTCTTATGAATGGTTTGACGGAGTGGTCGCCACGTGTTTTCGACGAATGGTAACATCTCCCGAACCTGATCGAAAATGGGTAATCTTTGATGGTCCAGTAGATGCAGTTTGGATTGAAAATATGAACACGGTATTGGACGACAACAAAAAGTTATGCTTAATGTCTGGAGAAGTAATGGCAATGACAAATGTTATGTCGATGATTTTTGAAGTCATGGATCTAGCTCAAGCGTCTCCCGCCACGGTAGGTTGTCACTTTTATCTTGCAAAATTTTATATTAATATATTGTAGGTTTCTCGATGTGGAATGATTTACATGGAACCCTCAACTCTGGGTTGGAGACCACACGTGGAATCGTGGATTCCTTCGTGTAGTGAAGAATGGTGTGGTCGTAACGAATCCTTAATTCTCGACTTATTTGATTGGACAGTTCCACCTTGTCTATATTTTATCCGAAAGTTTTGCTATCAACTATGCAATTCGGGCGAAATTAATTTGGTAAAAAACATGATGCAAATTTTGGACATGACCTTGACCACAGCCTGTAATGAAAGTACCAAAAAAGAAGAGGATTTCAAAAATATGATGGGCTGGATCCAAGTTTCATTTATGTACGCAATCGTTTGGGGACTGGGTTCTATTTTAGATACAAATTCCAGAGAAAAATTTGACGAATTTGTTAAGACAATGTGGCGAGGACAGGACGAAGATCATCCATATCCATCATCTTTTGATAAATTAGAAGTCGCAATTCCAATAGAAGGACTGCTAATCGATTACATGTACGTTTATCGAGGAAAGGGTAGTTGGAAATATTGGCCAGAACTCGTCAAATCTATGAGAATTGAAGATGCACCAAACGTCCAACAAGTGTTAATTCCAACAGTAGACACCATAAAATATATGCACATAGCTCAAATTCATATAAAACATAATTTTTCTTTTCTGTTAATTGGCCCAACTGGAACTGGTAAAAGTTTTTACATGCAAGACTTACTCATGAATAAGTTAGACCAAGAAAAATTTGAACCAGCTTTTGTAACTTTTACGGTTAAGATAACTGCAAATCAAACCCAAGAACTCGTTCTTTCCAAATTGCTTAAACGAAGACGAGGTATTTACGGAGCCCCGAAAGGAAAAATCACCGTGATTCTTGTAGACGATCTAAATATGCCGGTGAAAGAACAATACGGAGCTCAGCCACCGATCGAACTTTTGCGCCAATATTTTGACCATAAAAATTGGTACGATTTCAAAGACACTTCTCCAATTTATCTGCACGACATTTTATTGGCTGGGGCCATGGGCCCTCCTGGCGGAAGTAGACAGGATGTTTATGCAAGATTCTTGCGTCACTTCAGCATCTTCTCCATCAACGAGTTTTCCCACGAGAGCCAGTCAAAAATCTTTACCAACATCCTCTTATTGGGCTTAAAAAAGAACGGTTTTCCTAGTGAAGTCATCACATCTGTCACACAGGTCGTTGCGGCTACATTAGATATATTTCAGCAATGCGTGATGGTTTTACGACCCACGCCAGCTAAAAGCCACTACGTTTTCAACTTGAGAGACTTTTCCAGAATCGTTTTTGGTTGCGGCATGCTAAGAAAAGAATCGGCAGAAAACAAAAGTATGTTTGCTAAAATATGGGTCCACGAAACTATGAGAGTGTTTTATGATCGCTTGGTGGATCCAAACGACAAATCTTGGCTGTACGAAAAACTTAGAATGTCAGTTAGAGATTTTTTTAGAGAACATTTTGATAATCTGTTCGAAAGTTTGGGAGTAAACGAAGAAGGAAAAGTTGAAGAAGAAGCGATGAAACATTTGATGTTTGGAACTTATTTAGATTTCGATTCAGCCGAAGAGGAAATAAAATATGAAGAAATTACCAATAAGAAAGCATTTTTAGATGTGTCTCGAAGCTGTTTAGACGAATACAACGCAACACATCAAAATAAAATGGATGTTGTGTTTTTCCAATTTGCCTTGGAGCATTTATCCAAAATATGCAGAATATTATCTATGCCTTCTGGTAGTGCATTACTCGTTGGTATCAGCGGATCGGGAAGGCAATCGTTAACAAAAGTAGCCACTACAATCGCTGGCCACTCATTTTTTCAGCCGGAAATTACCAAAAATTATGGGATGAACGAATGGCGAGACGATCTTAAAAAAATCGTGAAAGAAGCTGGCGGACGAGGAAAACACTCGGTTTTCTTGTTCACAGAAGGTCAAATAAAGGAAGAAGGTTTCCTATCCGACATCGACTGCTTGCTAAATTCTGGTGAAGTACCCAATATTTTTCAAATTGACGAAAAACAGGAAATATTGGAACTGGCAAGATTATCAGCCCAAGGAGGAAATCGAAATTTAGACGTCAGTCCTTTATTTGTTTTTACATATTTCATCAAACGGACTCGAGAGAAACTGCACATCATTTTATGCTTTAGCCCAATAGGATCTTCATTTCGAACCAGATTACGGTTGTATCCATCACTTGTGAATTGTTGTACGATCGATTGGTTTGAAGATTGGCCGGAAGATGCGTTGGAGAAGGTAGCGTATAATTGGATGAAAGAAGTAAATCTTCCTGAAGAAGTAAAACTTTCGGCAGTCGTGGCGTGTAAGTACTTTCACGTTGCAGCAAGGGTAGTATCGGCCGAATTTTTTAAAGAAACATTGCGTAAGTCGTACATAACTTCAGCTTCTTATTTGGAATTAATACGATCGTATACCCTACTGACCAATACGAGGCAAACGGAAATTATGAAGGCCAAAAAGAGATACATCGTAGGTTTGGATAAATTACAATTTGCTGCTGTTCAAATTTCTGAAATGCAAGTTTCACTGGAAGCTTTACAACCCGACCTAAAAATGATGACCGAAAAGGCTATACAGATGATGAAACAAATTGAAAGAGAAACTATTGAAGTGGAAAGAGTATCAGCTATTGTAAAAAAAGATGAAGAAGCCGCTTTAGTTCAAGCTGCAATCGCCCAAGCACTGAAAAGAGAATGCGAAGCAGATTTAGCCGAAGCTTTGCCTATTTTAGAAGAAGCTCTTGCTGCTTTGGACACATTAAAACCATCAGATGTTACGTTGGTCAAATCAATGAAAAATCCACCAGAGGCCATTAAATTGGTAATGGCAGCTGTGTGTGTTATTAAAAATGTACCTCCGGATCGACTGCCAGATCCATCGACCGGAAGAAAAATTTTGGATTACTGGGGACCAAGCAAAAAAATTTTAGGAGATATGAATTTCTTGCAATCACTTAAAGATTTCGATAAAGACCATATTCGAGTTGATATAATGACGAAAATTCGTAAGGAATATTTAACCAATAAAATCTTCAAACCACAAATTGTAGCTAAAGCGTCAAGCGCGGCGGAAGGGTTATGTAAATGGATTATAGCAATGGAATTGTACGACAAAGTGGCCAAAGTTGTTGCACCAAAGAAGGAAAAATTGGAACGTGCTGAACGTGAGTATGCTGCCACCATGGCTATCCTCATGGAGAAAAAAGAGCAAGTATCTAGATTGGAAGCTAAATTGGCAGAATTGAATGAGCTATTAAACGAAGCTACGGAGCAGAAGCAAGACTTGCAAGATAAAGTGAATTTGTGCGAAGATAAGTTGAGACGAGCGAAACAATTGATTGGAGGGTTAGGCGGGGAAAAATCACGGTGGACTGCAGCTGCTGGTAATTTGCAAATCCAATACGATTGCTTACCGGGTGATATTTTATTATCCTGCGGAATCATATCATACCTGTCACCATTTACAATTCAATGGCGGGTAGCTACAATAGACGATTGGCATAAAATGGTAACACAACTAAAGGTACCGGTAACTGCAAATTATGATTTTATGGCCACGTTGGGTTCGGAGATTAAAATTCAAAATTGGTATATTGCTGGTCTTCCCAGAGATTCATTTTCCACTTCGAATGCAATAATACAGGATCAATCGAGAAGGTGGTCGTTACTAATAGATCCTCAGATGCAAGCGAATGCTTGGATCAAAAAAATGGAAAAGAAGAACGAAATTAAAGTTACCAAATTTTCAGACAACAATTATATGAAAGTCTTGGAGGAGTGCATACAAACTGGTGCACCAGCTCTCATAGAAAGTATTCAAGAAGACTTGGAAGCTCCATTGGACCCTGTGTTGTTGAAGGCAATTTTCAAACAGGCAGGTGCCATTGTTATAGCACTTGGTGATAACATTGTGATATATAATCTGCAATTCAGATTATATTTAACAACCAAGCTCCGAAATCCCCATTACTTACCCGAGGTATTCAACAAAGTGACCATCATTAATTTTGCTCTCACATTTGAAGGTCTGGATGATCAACTTTTGGGTATCGTCGTTGCTAAGGAACGCCCAGACTTACAGAGAAAACGCGAAGATTTGATTATAGAAAACGCAGCAAATAAAACTGCCCTGGCTGATGCAGAGGAATTAATTTTGAAAACTCTATCTGAGACAAAAGGCGACATTTTGGAAGACGAAACTGCCATTCAAGTTCTGAACCATTCAAAAGCGTTATCAATTGACATAATGAAGAAACAAGTAATTGCCAAAGAAACTGAAAGTAAAATTGAAACGTTTAGGTTGGAGTACAAACCCATGGCAACACATTCTGCTGGGCTGTATTATTGCATTTCGGATTTGCCCAACGTGGATCCCATGTATCAATATTCTCTCGGGTGGTTTATCAACCTCTACATAAATTCCATCGAAACCGCGAACAAGTCACGTGATATTGATAAGCGACTGAAATTTTTAAAAGAAGCCTTCACATATAATTTGTACGCTAATGTTTGTAGATCTTTATTTGAAAAAGACAAACTCATGTTTTCGTTTTTACTCTGCATCAAAATTATGCTGTTTCAGCATTTATTGGACGAGAAAGAATTTCAATTTCTATTGACAGGCGGCATAGACGTAGAGAATCCAATTCCTAATCCGGCTTCATCGTGGCTAAGTTCCAAATCTTGGAACGAAATGTGTCGATTGGATCAATTTCACGCATTTAAGGGGTACAAAGCTGCCATCACCAATAATTCCGATGCCTGGAAAAAAATTTATGATCTTGATGAACCTCAAGAAGCTGAACTACCCGCTCCGTGGCATAAACAACTTACCTTATTTCAAAAACTCTTGATAATTCGAACCATCCGACCAGATAAGGTGACCGTTACAATATCGAAGTTCGTCGAATGTGAAATGGGAATCAAATTTATTATACCTCCGCCATTCGATATTGCAAAATCGTTTGAAGAATCCAGTTGTACTTGCCCACTGGTGTTCATTTTATCTGCCGGGACTGATCCAATGGGCGCTCTATCAAAGTATTCGGAGGTTAAAGGATTTGCGGATAAATTTCGCTACATATCGTTAGGTCAAGGACAAGGACCCATTGCTCAAGCACTCATAGAGCAAGGACAAGAAGAAGGTTCTTGGGTTTGTTTGCAAAACTGCCACTTGGCTGTGTCGTGGATGACACCGTTAGAAAAGCTTTTTGAGGGTTTGGACGCGTCGAACACCCACATGCACTTCAGATTGTGGCTCACCAGTTATCCGTCGGACCAATTTCCAATTTCAATTTTGCAGAACGGAGTCAAAATGACGAACGAACCGCCGACAGGTTTACAACAAAATCTTTTGCGATCATATTTAAGCGAACCAGTGAAAGATCGAGAATTCTACACTTCTTGCGTTGGAAAGGAACAGATGTTTTCTCGGCTTCTGTATGGTATTGCGTTTTTCCATGCCGTTATTCAGGAGAGAAGAAGTTTTGGACCTCTTGGTTGGAACATCCCGTATGGATTTAACGAGTCGGATTTTGAAATATCCGTAATACAATTACTAATGTTCATTAAGGAATATCCTGATAATCCTTACGAAGGTGTTTGCTACCTTACCGGAGAGTGCAATTATGGAGGTCGTGTGACAGACGATTGGGATCGAAGATTAATTGTGACGATACTAAGTTCATTTTTAAATCCCAATGTTGTTAAAAATATGAATTACGTTTTTTCGGAAGTTGGAAATTGTTATAATTTGCCTCGGTATCCGGAATACGAAGACTACATCGATCATATAGAAAAATTACCGCAGATCCATCCACCCGAAGTTTTTGGTTTACATAAAAATGCTGGAATAACGAGAGATTTAAGAGTGTCGAATTTACTACTAAATTCCATTATTTTGGTGCAAGGTGAAGGTAGTAGCGCTGGAGGAGAAGAAGATGTGTTGTTAACCATTGTAACTAACGACGTGCTTTCCAAATTGCCTCCAAATTACGACTTGGAAATGGCAAAAATAAAATATCCTGTCCAATACAGCGAATCTATGAACACGGTGTTGGTTCAAGAAATGGAAAGATTTACCAGACTACTAAACGAAATACGTAGTTCTTTGCAGTCTATACAGAAAGCAGTAAAAGGCATGATCGTGATGACGCCTGCATTGGAAATGCTAGCAAACTCTCTCCTCTTGGGGCGTATACCAGCACAGTGGGCGAAAGTCTCGTATCCCAGTTTGAAGTCGCTTCCAAATTACATTGCTGATTTTGTGGACCGAATACTTTTTCTTCAAACGTGGTTCGAGAATGGCAAACCTAACACATTCTGGCTTTCGGGATTCTATTTCACACAAGCATTTCTAACAGGAGCAAAACAGAATTATGCTAGAAAGTACACCATACCTATCGATCAACTGACATTTGATTTTCATATCTTAAAAGTGTTTGAAACCAAAGGTACGCCAGAAAATGGAATATACGTTTATGGTTTATTCACGGACGGGGCAAGATGGGATGTACAAGCAGGCATTTTGAAAGAACTACATCCGAAAGTGTTAAACGATGTCATGCCTTTGATGTGGCTCGAACCGATTACCTTAAATAAGTATGGAGAACGAGGTCGATACGTTTCTCCACTGTACAAGACCTCGGAACGCCGAGGAATTTTGTCTACCACTGGTCACTCCACAAATTACGTTTTGCCATTTCTTTTGGAAACTGATCTTCCACCAGCGCACTGGATTAAACGAAGTGTTGCATTGCTATGCCAATTAAACTAAATTTGATGAATTTTAGTGACTTGGAACTTCTTTGCACCTGAAATTCCATTTTAAGTGTTCAGACAGCAACTTCACAGTAGAATAGCTTCATTTTTAATGACATATAGAACGATTAGTAAAAAGATTTTCATCAGGACGAAAAATTCGTTTTTAAGGAATTAGATGTTTTGTATAGTTTTAAAACGACTAATAAATAATAATTTTGACATTTCTGAGGTTAAATTTCTAGGTTATAGTAAAAGTCATAAATTAGCAAACGCGATTTGTATAACCAACTGCAATATTTTATAAAAAAAAAATACAATTTTATTCTTAGATCTCAACTAATTTATTATTAGCGGTTAGAAAGGCAAATTTATAAGAAGTGCGACTCACGTTCTAGCATCCGCTGTATTTCAGTTAGTTGATGTGAAGATCAAGAGCTCCACGCTGATAAAGCCAAAGCATTAGTTACGTACTTTGGATGTATACTTGAAATGTAATTTCTTGATCAAATGTTCAGTTTTGCTGCACCACCATTGTTACCAGTTTCTCTTCGCATGATGTCAGCTGCCCCCCCCCCAGTTTCGAATTTTTGGATGAGTTTGGTGTCAAGCGTTAGAGCATCGTTTGAGCCTGAATGAACTTCCATTATATTCGTTTGAGCCTCAAAGGTCGCGAAGTTATTCGCAAAAAACAACTTTGGGGAGGGGGGGGCTACAGACTAGCTCTATCGATTGACATCAATTTCATACATAAATTAAAAATGGGAACGAAAATTGCAAAACATGTCTACAGCCCCCCCCCCCCAGAAATTTTTTAGGAATAACTTCGCGACCTTTGAGACTCAAACGAATATTGGAAGCTCATTGAGACTTAAACGATGCTCTAACATTTGATATAAAATTTATATAAAAATTTGAAACTAGGGAGGGGGAATCACGTCTACAGTTCCCTCCAGTAGTTTTTTTTGCAAATAACTTCGCGACCTTTGAGGCTCACACGAAAATAGACTTAAAATTCATATACAAATTCGAAACTGGGGGGGCTCTTATGTCTAGTGCCCCCCCAGTTGTTTTTTGCGAATAACTTGGCGACCTTTGAGAATCAAACGAAAATAATGGAAGCTCATTCAGGCTCAAACGATGCTCTAACGCTTGACACCAAACTCATCCAAAAAATTGAAACTGGGGGGCCGCTGACATGTACCTAAATTTTGTAGCATAATTTAGAAATAGAATATTTTGCATACGTAGACATTATAAGTGTTTCGTCATCAAAATAATAGTTACAATAATAATACATTTATCCCAATTTAAAAAAATTCCAAGCCATTCGCTGAAAAACATGCCATAAAATTGTCTATAGTCATCCGGCACGAAGGGTTTTGGCACTGCCTCATAATCTTCAGTTTAACATTGCTGTTTCCAAAATAAATTCGAAATCAACTTTTCTTTGCAATCGTCTGTATTTTATATCTACTTATTATACTGTTATTTCCTTCATGTAATTGGTCTGGTCTTGTTTGCTGTAAACAAATCAAAAATTTGTTGACGATTTATTGTCACCCAAAGCCGATAAAAAATAAAAAGGAACTATGAGGTTGATTGGGTAGCAAATCAAACAAACTAAAATTTGTATGTCGACGTTTTGGACGATTTATTCCTCCATTCTCAAGACTGCAGGAAAAATCCAACGAGTCTCAAATACAATCCTGTACAAATAACCTCTTTATAGTTTCCAGGTCTTCCGGATTTGGAAGAGGCCTAGAAGAGGTTGTTGGCTCTTCTTTTTGAAATGTTGGTAAACAGAGAGTTTACATCGAACGATACCAGGACGTACCCCTGCGGTATGGAACTCTGAATAATCCTCTCCTTTGCTTATTTCGTACTCTTGAAGTTAAAGGGTAGCGATGGAATGGCATACTGTCTTGAGAATGGACGATTATTAGTACAAAACGTCATGTGCGTGAAGTTAGCCCCGCCATTTTTGGAAATTTAAAAACTGATAATTTCACGCACATCGAAACGTTGACATACAAATTGTAGTTTGTTCTATTTGCTACCCAGTCAACCTGATATTTCTTTTCCATTAATACAAAAATTTGTTTGCTTGAAAAATTGAGAACATTATAGCGAAGCACAACTAATTTAACTCTCTAGATTATAGTAAAAGGAAGGTTGAAGTTTAGCTAAAAATGAGAAACTTCTTTTCTTCTTCCAAAACTTTTCTTCTGAAAATTAGACTATTAATTTTCAAATCAATTAAAACACTTTTCATTAAAAATAAAATCACTTTAATTCTCAATAAATTACTATAAATATTCAATCGAAGTTTCGGACACAAAAATTTGTACGCCGGCATTGTCGGCCATACTAGGCTAGTAATTATATTAACTTTCTTCTATGATAAGCAAAAAAATTTTCACCATTCCAGCCCACGAGGCATACGTCCAATAAGTTTGATTGCAATCGACGCAGAAATGCCGAAGAAAGTCGATCGACAAAAACTTTTTTCATGTTTTTGCCAAAAAAGATAATTTTATTTTTTTCATGTTGCATTACTGATTTCTGTCGAAGGATTACATATGCTCTCATATCCATTAGGATCAATGTACATACGTACCAAATTTGGTTAAGATCCCTTCAGCACTTCTTGAGTTATTCACTCTTAAAGTTTCAACTTTGACAACTTGTGATTTTTGACAGACGACAGATAGAAGATTAATTTTACCTATTCTGGATAAAGCCTTTTAAGGCCTTTAAAATAACATATTGCAAGACAAAATATTTTTTAAAAATCCCGTATTATTTTCTTGTGGTGGCACTCCTGATTGATAGATCGCGACGAAAACCTTATTTTCACCTTTCCACCGTGAACCCTACCACCATACCAAATTTGGTCGTAATTGGTTGGATGGTTCGGAAGCAAATCGATCGACAAAATTTGACGACCGACCGACCGACAGAGAAATTTTTATTTTACTTTTTGCAGATCTTTACGTTTCTGAACACGGTGATCTCGAAAATGCAAAAAAAAAGTTGAAATTTTTTTTCGATTACCATACCTCCAATTTTTTTTTAAAATTGATTGGAGGTAAAAATTTTTTTTGCATTATTTTCAAAATTTAATTAACTAACAGAAAATTTGTAATTTTTTAAAAAGACCTTGTGAGCCCAGAACGGTTTAATATTTAAACATTTTATAGCTAGAAGATGTTGCCAGCACCTTGTGAGAGAGACACGATCATGAAAGCCAGGTGTACTTGGTTAGAAATCGAACCTTGCTAGCCGACAACAATATTATACGAAACTTGATTCATATTTTTTGTAATTAAACAAATTAAGTTCTTGGAAATATAAACAGACTTGTTAGTTGTTGTTGTAAACATTTTAGTCCAGGCGCCAGGTGTATTTGCAAAACATAAAATCCTAGTAAGCTATTTTTCAAATGGATTATGTTAGTGGATGGCTCCTAAGTGTAAAACCGGGTTTTCGGCCTCTGATAGCACTTGCGTCACCCGCCATCTTGGAAAACGCGTTTTTATTATTGTCTCGTAAACGGTGCGCCGGACGATAAAAATGATAATAACCCTTTTTGTAGAAAATTAAACTTCCTATTATTTTTGTTTAAAGATTTTTTCTCGAAAGTCAATATTTTTCAAGATATAGCAGTTGAAAAATTCAAAATGTAGTTTTTGTTAAATTTTTCGTTGACAGTTGCAGATACAAAAAGAATTATAACAATTGAACCGATAGAACACATTTTAAATTTTTTAGACTATATCTTGCAAAATATTGACTTTCGAAAAAAAATCTTCAAACAAAAATGATAGGAAGTTTAACTTCCTACAAAAAACGCGTTCTCCAAGATGGCGGCTGACGCGGTGCTATCGGAGGCCGAAAACCCGGTTTTACACTTAGAACATCCACTAACATAATCCAATTGAAAAATCCCTTACCAGGATTTTATGTTTTGCAGCACCATTTTTGGTGCTCTGGCGCCTGGACTATTTGTGCAAGCTGGGTTGCATAACACACAAAAGTGAAAAACTTTAGTGCCGATTATGATCTACTTTAATGACGATTTATGGGTAAAATAATTTTTAAAAAATTGTAAATATATTGTTTTTAAAAATATATTAATAATCTCTATAAACAATAAAATAATGATGTTGTGTCACTATCTTAAATTTAATGATACAAACTATACGATAAATATTAAAATATCAATTTTGATGTGAAATAAATTTTTTTCTCCCAACTAACCAAAAGCTAACTGTTTTAGTACCAATTTTAGACATGAAAGTTGCCCTTTTCAATACCTACACGAACATGTGCCATAAAGAAACGAACGTACTTTCCCGTCCTAGGCTGGAAAAGTAGAATCCTCAGAAATGACAATGACGATCTTATATTAAATTTTTTTAAGATTATCTACCTCTTCAAAGATGTATTTTGTAGGCCGGTATTAAAATGCAAGTACTATCTTAAATTTTGTATTTATCGAAAGTCCTCAAATTTAAATATTACCAACGCCAACGCAACGTTATATTTTAGATCTTGGCAGGCAAGTTTTCCATTCAATCGACTTCACTTCGTATATTATGTAAAACTTGCTTGCCAGAAAAGTTTGATTTTGAGTTCTAATGAAGCAATATACTATTACTTGTTCCGAAACGTCGTAGGCGGATTCTATCTTTAGCGCTAAAAAATCTTAACTGATAAAATTTTACCTTTCCAATTCTTAAACAAATGCATTTGATTGAAGTTAATCTCAATAAAATAAGTTACACTGTTCCATGCACTCCGACCCAAGGTTGTAATCGGTCAAGATAAGGAGATCCAAATTCAGAAACCTTTTCTATTCTTGTTAAAATCTTAGTTGTTGTCCTAATTTCAAGACCGACTTTGTCCAACGCAATCCATGTTATTTTTTTGAAACTTCATGTCCTGACTTATCATTATCACAGTTTAATTGCAAATATATTTATAATTTTTTCATGGTGTGCTGTCTCAAATGAATTCGTAATTCACTCCTATCCGCACATTGCAAACCGCAATGTTGGCAAACATACTCGTTATCATCGGCATGACTTTTCACATGAAGTTGCAGACTGTTTCTAAACGAACATTTATAATCGCAAATCTCGCATGCGAATGGTTTCTCTCCAGTGTGAATTCTCAAATGGTTTCTCAAACTGCGCTTCCAAGCACTTTTGAAATCACAAATTTTGCAACAAAATGGTTTTTCATTAGTGTGATTTCTCATGTGGCGTTTTAAGTTATCTTTGCGTGCACATTTATAATTACAAATATTACAAGAAAATAATTTATCGTCCGTCTTGACGTGTGTAAGTGAATGTCGTTGTAGACTATTTTTTTGAGTGCATTTGAAATCGCAAATCTTGCAAGCAAAAGCTTTTTCTCCGGTGTGTCTTCTGATGTGATTTTCTAAACCGTTTCTTTCTGCACATTTCAAACCGCAAATCTCACAAATGAATGGTTTTTTGTCATCGTGGATTCTATTATGTCGTGTTAAGCCACTCTTCCACGCACATCTAAAATTGCACTTATTGCAGGCAAATGGTTTTTCACCGCTGTGAGTTCGCAAATGTACTTTCAAACTACCCTTCCAGGCACATTTGACGTCACAAAGTACACAAGAAAATGGCTTTTCACCGCTGTGAGTCCTAGCGTGAAGCTTTAGACCGCCTTTTCGTAAACATTTAAAATCACAAATGTCACAAGCGTATGTTTTTTCGCCAGTATGTATTAACAAGTGAGCTTGAAGTTGTGACTTGCGTTCAAATTTAGCGTTGCAGTAATTACAAATAAAAGTTTTGCTTTTATCTGGCGAACAAGAAGTTTCTTCGGTTTTAAATTCTGTCGTTGGTTGGACATCAAAAACGAAACTGTCTTCTTGAACCGAACAGTGAATATCTTCAAATTTGCACTTGATATCTTTCACTTCAATATCTGGGTTATGATTCGTGTTTTCTTCTGACGTAAATAATTGTTCTTCTGATGGTTCCAGTTTTACTATGGTTCGAAGCATCTCAGGTTTCACTTTACAATCTCGGAAACTATTTTCTGTCATTATTATTAAAAGTTTATTTTGATAATCTGTCAAATATATGTGAGGTTATGTGCACAAGTGACGTTTAATGTACAAGGTGCGGCGCACGTATTTTTAAATTTTTTAAGTACTACATCTGGTGAGGCAAATTAAATTTTGAGTATTTATTAATTTTAAACAGGACTTTTATCATTGAAAATAGTAAAGGGGCTTATAATGAACGTAACAAAATAATGCAAGGTCGGGGGTGGTATAGGCTTAATTTGGGGTACACAAATAAGCACAAATTTCTTTTACATAAAAAATTTTAAAGTTTTCGAGATTTTCAGTTTTTCAGTCTAAAACTGTTTTTTTTTCAAAAATAAATTCTGTGGTAAAAAACCATCCTACAGAGTTCTTCCGGTGCTCATTTTGTTTGAATTTACATGTACTTTTTGATGCAATAGTAAAAAATAGTAGTTCTTATTTAACAACATCCTCAAAAATTGAAAAAAACTCTAAAATAAGTTTTTAAAATTAAAAAAAAATTCAAACATCGACGAAAATTATATTTTAAAGAGGAAACGTTAACGTTAATTGGATAAGAACGACGCTGCACTGTTACGTTTTTTACGTAATTTTGTGTGCAGCTTCTTTTCCCGCACATCGCATATATTGAGATATATATTTCTCATAAATTTGTGTTATTTTATTACCTCTGCCCAATAAACTTTCACTTGATCCGGTCTTGTTTTCAAAACTCTATTTTTCTTTCTGTTTCTTCTTCTACATAAGTATAACCACATTACTAATCTAAAAAGAAGCTTTGATTGAAGATTGATTCAGATACTAAAAGGTCTTGGCGGTCGATATATTAAATATAAAGAGCGCAGTGACGTAACTAGAAAACGAGAAAATTGAATTCTATATTAGAAGGCCTGGTTTAAGACAGGTCCGTAGCCAGGATTTCATTTCGGGGAGGGCACTCATAAAAACCTTTCGTAAAAAGTAACATTTTCGGCGGATCCCCTTCCGGGAATTTTTATTATTACAAACAAATGTTTTTTTAACATTTCGGGGGGGGTGCCCCCCTTGGCTACGGGCCTGGTTTAGGACATAATTATTAATAATGCGATTTGTATATTATCTTTTTAAGTAGTATTTATACAGTGTTTTTTTATATACCAGTGATTTGCCTGATCCAAGTACGGTAGGAAGGTACACTAGTATAAACATCTGGATTTCCTAGAGCGCAGGGAATTCCCCAAGAAACTATTCCAGTTTGAGTACTGCCAAAAACTAAAGGACCACCCGAATCTCCTTTACATGCTCCTTGTCCTCTATTTAAATAGGTACATATATTTGTGTTGTATATGGGATATCCAGGCAGCAGTTGTTGACATTGTTGTAAAGAAATTGACCTCAAACTAATTGACTGCAAAGCATTTGGAAAAATATTGGATGGATAGCTGGTCAAACCCCAACCAGATAATACCAAACCCAGACCTCCAGGTGTTGGATTTGTAGCAAGCGCGATAGTTTGGACTTTTGCATTTAGAGCAATCGAACCTCTCACTTGTAAGAGAGCAATATCGTTTAGATTATTTTGTGGGTTATAATTTGGATGAACAACGATTCTATCGAAACCATAGGCAAATCCGCCGGAATTTAAATAATTTGTTCCAACGACTGATATTACGTTGCTAGCTGATTCTCTAAAAATAAACAATAAACTTTGGAATCCTGAAACTTAGCTTTTCAAATAAATAAAATCAAGTACCTGAAAACACAATGTGCTGCAGTTAGAATCCATTGAGGACCAATAATAGAACCACCACAAAAATGACTGTTGCTTGTATTTAGCTGCCTTAAAGACACTTGGTATGGAAATTCTCCATCATTGGCCTGCTGACCACCTACAATTCGTGGATCTTCAACAGAGTTGCCTAAAATAGCAATATTAAAAAGAAATACTACCAATAAATCGAAAAGTTCTACTTACTAACAGTGAGAGCAACAGTGAAGGCTAATATAAGTATTTGTAACATTTTGATAAAAATTCAATTGATCTAATTTGATATTCTATTTATACTCTTACTTTAGACACTCTTAATTTATTGATTAGATATACGTTGGAATCTCACAATATCAATTGCCAAGGTAAGTTTAAGTGCTTGGGTTTTAACAAATAATCATGATTGTTTTTAAATTAACTTAAATAAAACCGAATTTACGGTGTGATGCTTTTGCAGTTGTCGGAAGTAGCTACTAAACCGCATTTGATAGCCCGTCAAACTATATTGAGGTGGTGCACGTGAAAGGAAATCAAAATTGTAATAAAGCAGGAGAATGTTTCTTCGACAAAAAATAATTCAGCTGAAAAATTAAGTATCGCAATGACATTAGTACAAGGGATCAACTACCCCAGATGCTGTCCGTCAGTGCTCAGGTTTTAGCTTAGCGATTAAATGTTAACGTACCTGTCGCAAATTAATTGAATTAAATAAATAAAATTTGTTACACGAGGACACCTTACAAGTTTGCGTTAATAATATGGTAAGTGGTTAGATTTTTGAACAGGTGAGCGCTCACTCAATCACAGAGGCGATTGTGTGCAAAAAGAAATTTTTTTGGAGCTTTAGGGATATTTTGTAAACCAATCGACAAGCCTGCTGTAAAATTGAGACCTGTATTTTTAAGACCTAACCCCTCAGTGAGGAGGCTAAGCTAATAATTGGAGGGGGGACCCATTCCTCCATCCTACGCCTCTGACCAGGAATATAATAGCAGTTTCCGCTTACTATAGGTTTGCTTTGCGCAATAACTTGAGTTAAGTTCATTAAATACCTAGGGGACGTCCATTAATTACGTAAGCAGTTTTTCTTAAAATTTGGACCCCTCCCTGCCCCTTGGTAAGATGTAGCGGGACCTCCCCCTCCATTTCACGTGAGGTTTACTCTATAGTGTTTAAATGATTAAATAAATTTATTTGATGTTTTACATATTTACATATAATTTTACACTAAAATACAAAATGTTATTTGTTATAATAATAAATCTTGAATTAATTTTTTTTAAATTAAATCTCGAAATCAGTGGCGTAACTAGGGGGGGGGCGGAAATGCTAGAGCATGTTCAATGTTTAATTACGAACACCTTGATGACCTTTTTTTTTTTGCTTTTTATTTTTTTAATTTAAGTAGAATTGTTTTGGTAGGAGGCGTAAAAATATCAGACCGCCCCGGGCTGCAAAAGCTCTAGCTACGCCACTGCTCGGAATTAAAAAGTTGACGTGAGATTTGCGTTGACCCCCCTCCTTTTAAATGAGATTTGGTGAGATTTTGTCGAACCTCCGCTCATTTTTTTGTGCTCACGTAATTAATGGACGTCCCCCTACCTCCTTGCCCCAAGTGTCTATGGTCGTAAATACAGAAATTATTATCGACATAAAAATACTTAAGATTACGAAATGTATTCATAATTTAAATTTAAAATTTATATTTTAAATAATATCACAATAATGCAATGCAAAAACTTACTTACAATTAGATCTACATTAATATCTCATTAAGTGCTGACGTCATATTATACTATATCAGAACAGCAAAAACAAAGACTTTAAATAATGAAAGTCTTTTGTTTTTGCTATTTGTTTTAACTTAGTTTTTCCAATTTTTAAAGTAAAAAAATACATTTTTGATAAAATTTAAGTAAGTGCTCGATTGTTAAACTTAGGGAATATAAAAAAAATCTAAACTAAAACGACAGTATTTTGGCCACTGTTTCATTTATATATATATTTTATGCTTATAACGCGCATTTTAATAGTTTATTTTTAACCAAGTAAATATTAATAATTTTATAAATAAATATAATAAATAAATAAACATTTTGTTATATTTTATTATTTAAATTTAAAATTCCAAATTTTGCTTTAATTTTAAATTGAATTTAGAAAAGTCAAAATTTTAAAATTATATTTACATTATTTATTTTTTTCCATATCTAAATCCAAAAATTATAATTTCTCAAGTAAAATGAAAACGTTAATTTTAAAAGATAAGTAGGTGAATTTCGCCAGCTCCCTCCATTTCGAATTTTGGATCCAAAATAGTCTAAATATAGTTTGTACCTCGTGTATACCCGAGTATACCCATTTTGTTTTTCAGATATTTCAAAATATCTAAAATGGGCATTTTGCCAGCTCCCCCCTTTTTGAATTTTTGATCTAAAATAGTCTAAATTACGGTTTCCCAAATGTCTCTTCGTACCTGTTTGTACCTTCCTTGGATCTATTTTGGATTAAAAATTCGAAATTCGGGGGGGGGGGCTGGCGAAATGCCCATTTTAGATATTTCGAAATATATGAAAAACAAAATGGGTATACACAAAAATAAGGAAGGTACGAACAGGTACAAGCGAGGTACAAACGATTTAGATTATTTTGGATCAAAAATTCAAAATGGGGGGGGGGCTAGCAAAATGCCTATTTTAGATATTTTAAAATATCTGAAAAATATAATGAAGGTACAAACAGGTACAAACGATTTAACTTACTTTCCGATACCTTTAAATTTACAACACTAAAATATTATAAATTCAATTATCTAAATCAATTGTAATTAATTTCTTTTTGCCCAAATTTTTGTCCAGAAAAATACCAATTTTATAAATCAAAAATCAATTCACTCAAAACTAATTCGCTTTATTCATAAAATATGAAATTTCAAATCAAAAAAACAAAAAATAAAGATTAACCACATTTACAATAAATTTATTAAAAAAATCGAAATCTTCTGATCAAATATTAAATTTACAAAATAAAAAATCCAATTATAAATGGAAGTATAACATTTTCAAAATAAATGAAATATAAAGAATAAAAAATATGAAAAATACGATTTATAGCCGTATGACACTATGCATTTTGCTGCACAATAAACTGTGAATGTTTGCGCACGCGCAAAAACGGTACAATTTCTTGTACATAAATTGCATCCATAAAATATTACTGTGGTAAATGCGATTGAAAATAATCCAAATAGCAAGTCACCAGTTGCATTACTCCTTTGCATAAATCAATTTTTTCAAATTGGTGACATTTTTCGTATAATCCATCCAACGCAAAAGTTTTAGGAAGACCCATACCTATTCTTAGATTTTCAATCGAAAAATCTCCAGCGTCATCAATAACTTTTGCTTTTAATACTATACACTTAAAAAAACATCCAAGATTTTCATCATCTGCTATATCACCGTTAAATTCAGCGCTTTCTTCGATTTTTTTATCAACTTTTACAGCAGCCAAACATTCTTTTCGCACATCTTCGTGTGCTGCAAAATAATCTTTTGCTATTTTTATAGCAACTGGAATCTGATAAAATAAAACTGTAAGTTTTGTTATACTAAATAAATTTTTAAAATAAAAATAGTAGGTACGTACGTGTTTTGATGTTCGAGAATGTTGTATAGTTGTAATAAAAATAATAGAAATTATTAAAAAAGACTTCATCTTTCGAGTAAACTTGAGATGAAATTATAAAAATGCCTAACACTTTAACTGATTTTTATAATTATTAATTTAAATTTGTATTATTGGATAACTAGTAATTTACACACAATAAATTAATGTGAGAACGGCAAAATAAATTGCATTTTTAGTAGACAACTTTATTATAATACCAAATCCATTGGTCGCAATTTGCTTTTGCTTTTAATATAATATTGTATTAGAAATAAAATTGATCTAAGAATTTTTACCGAATTATCTCAAAAAAAAAAATGGAATTTTGTTCATCGGCGTAAAAACGATTAATTTTTGTGTACCGTTTTTTTCAGTGTAGGTTATCAAGGATATTATAAAATCCGTTTACCATCACTGGCGGTTTTAAATTTTATATTCCCACACAATAAAAGGTTTAGAAAAAATATTTTTCTGCTTCTCACTCTGTCCACCAAAGGATAATTTCATTATCACAAGATATTGAGATTTGGAATGGGAACTCTGCAAAATAAAAAGAAATTAGTACACTGAAAGGTATTCCATCAGGAACGTGCCGAACCGACATATTTTAGGGGAGACCAATCCTGAATATCCCAACTTTTTGACACAAATGAGTTTTTTGCTTGTGATTTTTTGCTTTTTTTTTTAAAGCGATGAATTTATGACAACTAATGGTTTTGCCAACTTCCTTGGCAAACTTCCTTGGGAGAGAAAACTCTCCCAATACCACCCCTTTTTTTTAGTGTGCGTTGGGAATGAGAAAATCTTCAAAAAACACCACCCAGATGGTTTGGGTGGTAGTGTCGAATTTTTACCGACTAAAACCCCACTCCAAAGAGGTGCCGGGAAGCGCCAACGCATTTCTCCCGCTCATCCTCCTGCTTATCTTGCTTCCGCCCTTTCGGATCTTTGCTCTTCTTAGGCTCTTGTTTGTGCGTCCAGTTTGTTATTTTTGGGCGACATGACTGTTGTTCGTCTATTTGTTCCGGTAGAAGACGGCAAGTAGCAGTTGGGAGTTCTCCATGGGTTCCGATCTGTGTTTTGCGTCCCGCCTTTAGATGGAATGCCGGAATGGCATTAAGGGACGCAATTACTAGGACTGCGTCGGTGTGCTAAATTATGTCAGTTTTCATTTACCATAGTACGAAACGTAAATTTCAAAATTGTTTTATTTTTTTCAAGAAAATTTATTTTAGTTTATACCAGGTGCGGAATAAGTTAGCCGAACATAGGAATTTAACATGTGTAAAAATTTATTTATGCAAATTCCTGCTTCCCTAAATATTTTAGAGAAAAAATGAAAAATACAAAAATAAAGCAAAAATTTAAACTACGAACGATAAGAGCATTAGATTTCACCCACTTTTTATTTGAGAGGTCAAAAATAGTTTTTGAAATTATTAAAATTTTCATTTATCAGACCGGACTTAAATGTACGGTTAACTCATTCGGCACCTGGTATAAAAATAAAATTTCAAGTAATTTTTTTATTGTGAGTATATTGATAAGCACTTACAGATTGACGAATTGATAATTTGAGATTTTCATTTAAATAAAAAAATATATTTTCAATTCAATTTTGAAAATATGCAGCATTATAATACGTAAAGTATAAATAACCTGATTAATCGATCAAAATTCAGTGCCAGAAATAATTAAAATAACATCGCAATATTAGCAGTAATTGTATTAGCCTTTTCTGTTTATGTATTCTATAATTTTTTATAAGTCAATGTGGGGAGAACGTTTTACAAAACCTTGTACCACTAATTAATTCTAATTGCCGTTTAATTCCAAAAAATTTCAGTAATTCCACATAAATTCTAGATTAATTTCAATAATCCCTAGTTATTTCCAGTAATTCTAGTAAATCCAAGAGGCAAGTATAACTTAATAAAAAAAATATAAAATAAAAAAAAAACTTTAAATAATTTTTAATATGTTTTTTATTTCGATGCAAGCAATACCGTAATAAATTCATCTCTAAACATCATATTATTGTAAATTTAACCTATGTATTGCTATTTTGTAGGAACTTGACCATGTTTTGGATGCGCAATACAGTTCTAATAAAAAACTCAGCATAATATTTGTAACTGATGCAGTACGCTAATGAATTCATATTTCAAATTTTATAATATTGTTAACCGGAAATACAATTTTTTCTTTGGGGCTTATAATAAATTCATTGTATGTAAATTATTGCAGTTTAATATTATAATACAAATCTAAAAAAACGGCAAAGAAAATTATTACTATAAAAGTGATTTTATAAAGGTAATATTATTCTTGTACGAAGAACTGCTTTCGTCTTACTACTTAAAAGTGAAAATGAAGTTCTTAATTCTTATTTGTCTAATTTTCATTACAATACAATTTTCTCATTCAAACGAAGTACGTATTTATTTATTTTAATTTTACTGTGATGGTATAATAAAATTTACACTAAATTTTTGTTTTATTAGATGGCTAAAAAATATGTACACGATTATTTGCAAAAACATGGAAATGCTCGAAAAGATTGTTTGGCCGCAATAAAAGTTGATCAGGGAATTGAATACGGCTTTGAAACTAGTGGAATTGCAGTAAATGACGAAAACCTTGGGTGTTTTTTAAAGTGCATGCTTTTAAAAGAAAAAGTTATTAATGAAGTAGGAGAATTTTCAGTTGATGTTCTAAGAATAGCTGTGGAACTTCCGAAAACCGATATGTTGATTGGATTGTACGAGAAATGTTCCCAATTTGATAAGGTTGATTTATGTCAAGGTTCACTGCAACTTGTGAATTGCTACTTGGATTATTTTGAAATACGTTCTATGACACAATAATACTTTATTTACCATGTCCAGCAAATATGTATATTAAAATTAAATAATTTCAAAAGTAATTTTAATTTTACTTGAACTAATAAAAAAAACAGGCTTTTGAAGTGTTGAGAAACCAACAATAATTTAAAAAAATATTGCAAAAGGTTATTTGGTGAGAGGGAGTGTGCTCAATAACTTTGGGGGGAGGGGGGTTCACAAACGACTATTGAAAGAATATAGTGTGGAAAACCATAACTTTCGAGATGAACGATGTAGTGTGATCTATCATAAATATAGATACTTCCTCCACTATACATATCCAAAGTGCAACATAAAGCTGCTGCAAAATTAGTTCTTTCAGCTTGGAAACATATAGTATGTGCTGCTGGCAAGTCAAACATATGGACTAGAAGCTTTACAGTGTTATCGGTTACGAGATTACTTCAAAGATTGCAAATTTTTACTTTAATATAATAAGCTTCATTGACTTCAGTGTTGTATTCAAAGACGTATAGTACACGTTAAAAATGTTTGTTTGATTCAAGCAAATTTAGTCGATTTAAACAAAAAATTCTATTATACTTTATATTGCGATGCACCTCAGTGTTAATGTTTATTATCTAATATAAATTGTTAATTTTTCTTGGGGCCATCCATTTTCTACTAGCAAGAGACTCTTAATTATATTTTTATCATCCAAATTCAAATTACAAATTTATCTCTTTTACTAGTCTCTTTTTTTCAAATTGGCAATAAGATTACAACATCTAATTAATATATAAGACTTAAAATAAGAAAAGAAAACAATCTTAATACATAAAATCCCAGCACTCTGCTGCTCCGGCTCCGGTTCCTCCAGCGTGTAATTTTTTGATGAAAAAAGAAACAATATGATTGGTCGATTTTTTTTACCAACCGAAAAATATATTAAACCACCGCCGGTACTCCCCTTGGGACGAGTTGCACATCAATCGAGTTTCAAACCAATCGGGTCTAGATGCCCGTCCGTGGACGGGCTTTTTGCTAGTCTTAATACATATAAAATCCCAGCACTCTGCTGCTCCGGCTCCTCCTCCAGCGTGTCATGTTTTGGTGAAAAAAGAAACAATCTGATCGGTCAAATTTTTTTACCAACTGAAAAATATATTAAAGTACCGACGACGGTACTCCCCCTGGGACGAGTTCAGGGCTGCGTTAAGGTATGTGAGTACCCCAGCATATTTTTTTTGCCGCCCCCTTAAAATTAAAATTTGAACTTATTATAACAGCATAATTTTTTTAGCAAAATAAATATAAACTCCGAGAACAAATTTATTTTTCTCTTTACTTTCTTGCATTACTATGCGGCACTTAAAAATTGTTTATGTTTTCTACATAATGTAATATGATTTTTAAATAAGTACAATTTACAATCAAATTTCTATTTCTGTTACATTTTTTATTAGAATTAATTAGTATTTTTGCCGCCCCTAAAAGACTGCCGCCTTAGGCAGCTGCCTTTCCTGCCTAATGGATAAATCGGCTCTGGACGAGTTGCACATCAATCGAGTTGCACATGAATCGAGTTGCACATGAATCGAGGTTCCAACCAATCGGGGTCTAGATGCCCGTCCGAGGACGGGCTTTTTGCTAGTGAAATAATATAAGTACAAGAGAAGACGAAGAAATTAACTAACGCAGATAATAAAAATAACTAGAAATCTTACACTAATTATTATCGATACTATGGAATCACTTTCAGAAATATTGGGCGTTCGTGGTAATACATTGCTACTGTACAAAGGATTCAAATTTTTTAAGCAATCTCATTTATTAAATGGAACTATTAAGTGGCGCTGTAGCAATAAAAATTGTTCAGAAAATCTGTACACTATAGGAGAAGGAGAACTGCGTGTTATTTCCAAAGAAAATGGTCAACATAGTCATACGAATTAATTTTAATCGATTAAAATCGTACAAATTTATTAAATTTAAAATTATTATTAAAATTACTATTAGTACTAATTATTATTAAATTACTATTAAAAATGTCTAAATTATACAAAAAGATTTTAGGGTGGTTCCGAGATTTGCCGTGGTTGCATTTGTCAAAACTGACTAAAAACATCCTTCTAGACCGGTCCTACTCGGCAAAGTGTGCTACCAGGAAGGGGTGGATCTCCCTCGTTGGTAAAAAATATTTTATAGAAAAACAATTCAATAATATGTAGTAGTTGTAACACCCTGTGCTGTAAAATGACCAAAATATTGTAAACCTTTATGCAGCTTAAGAAATAAGAGGATTTCATTTAATTGCCGCAATTTGCCATCTCCCCCGTAAATATTGTATTTTGCCTTTTGCCGTTTACTTCGACCGGAGTGCTCGCATGGGAGATGGCAAATTACGGACGGTGATAACTTCCACCGATGGACAGTTTTTAATCCTTTTTTTGCTAAGCTGCCGATGGTCAACATGTAAGTTCCACCGATGGTCAAAAGATACCTGGGCAAAAGGTGTAAGTTCCACCGATGCTAATTTAAAGTATTACTGGATTAAGACCCACAAAACCCACGAGTTTCACCCCTTTCGAGTTGCACCTTTGGCGAAGGGGATGTTTTTAGCGACTTCGAGAATCCACCCTAAAAACGAGTTCTGCGTTTAATTTTTAAATTATTGCATAATGTTGCGTAATACATATAATGGGTGCGGTTACAAGGAAGGGGTTCAATATGTACGATGTGCAACCGACTATGTCACAATCGCGTCTGACTGCCAACACTAAAATGTAAAAAAAAAATAAAATAAAACATCTAAAATACATGTAAAATTTTAACAAGATTAAACAAGATTACGAACCTACCTTTAAGACACCCTGTATCTATAAAATTAGATAGAAATGTGTTTTATTTGCTAAATGTGTTTTATTTTGTAACATTAGAATACTTTTCGTCCCATGAAATATATAAAAAACCCGTGACCGCCTTGATATAACTGGCCATCGGTGGAACTTACATGTGGGATAAGAGTGACCCAAAATCGACCGGTGGAACTTACACGTTGGATTAAAAAGGATTTGACCGTTCGGTGGAACTTACAATCGCCCGTTGGGATTTGTGTTAGAGATTACAGATAATCCGCTTAGGGTTCGGGACGCAATTTACCCGTGCCTTTTTTTGACCACTTCAAAAACCTTCAAAAGTAGTGACCACAGGACGCAATTTGGATGCGCCCATTTACGGAGACAGTCCACTTTGACGGACCTGGCAAAATGCAAAGTTATAAACATATTTTCGTACCGATATAAAATAATTGGGGCGAACAACAATTCAAATTTTTAAAGTAATTTTTTTAAATGACAAATTCAGTTTGATTGACGGAAACAATTTTATTAAGATCAAAACAAAATATTGAAAGAAGTTGATGCATCTAAAAGCAAGGCTATAAAAGAATCTTTTCGCTTCTTGGTGTGAATATAAGATTATCTAAAAATCTAGATCTAGATAAGATCTAGATCTTATCTCAAATCTAGAGCATAATTTTTTGAATTTCTTTTCTTCTATTTTACTTAATAATTATTCGACAGTACGTAATCAAAATTTGCGTTTATCAAAAAAAGCAACCTAGGGCCTTCGCCCCTTTTCTGACAATAATGCATTGTGTGTAAATTATTGCCGTAATGGTATATTAATACAAATTTGAAAATTTAAATTCAAATTCATTATAAAAGACAACTTACACATTTATAACCAGTTTTATGATTTTATCACAAGTTTAGCAAGTACCATTATAATATCACAATAATATTTATTTACCTAAAATGAAACTTGCAATAATTTGTTTTATTTTTATTACAACAGCACAACTTGCTCGCACAACCGTTCATGTAGGTAATTTTATTTTTTAAATTTATTTACATATAACAAAACTGGCTGAAATTTATTATTTTATTAGATTCCCATTATTATAAAATTGGTAAAAACTTATTTTGATACACACGAAGATGTACGAAAAGAATGTTTGGCTCAAGTAAATGTCGATAGAAAACTTGAAAACAGCTTTGAATTTAATGGGGACATAGCAGATGATGAAAATCTTGGATGTTTTTTTAAGTGCATACTTTTAAAAGAAAAGGTAATTAACGAAGCCGGAGATTTTTCGGTTGAAAATATAAAAATAGCTATGGGAGTTCCCAAAACTCAAATGTTCCCAGGATTGTATGAAAAATGTTATCAATTTGATAAAGTTGATTTATGCAAAGGTGTGTTGGAACTTGTGACTTGCTATATGGATTATTTTCAAACGAATTTGCCGCAGTAATGTTTTATATGGTTTGTAGTTACCTATGTAGAATATATTTTATATAGCACTGGTACACTTATTTAATATATTTTATGCCTATATTATTTTTATAATATGTATTTTACTTTTTATATTAAAGTTTTAACTTGTTATAATTATTTCACAAGTTAGGAATTGATAATGTTTAAATATTTTACTTGCCTACTAACCGACAATAAACTCGAAGAAAGTAACATCAAAATTTGTGTTGTTGTTGTTGTTCTTTTTCTTCTGCACAAGTTAGGTTGTATTGACCTGTTACGTCACTCTTGATCAGTCTATCTGTTGCTGGGTCTGCCAATACTACGCCCTTCAACTCAATAAAATTAAATTAAATCTCCAAACTGTGATCAACAGTGATGCACAGGGAAAACCATCGACAGTTAAGGACCAACAACTTAAGAATATCTAACATATCTCAACAAAGATTAAAATGTCATCATCAGTGATATGAGGCCATACGAAGCGGTAACGCAAGAAGCGGTAACACAAATTTTTAAATTTTTTCGTTTCAGTACATTTCAATTATTTTATTATATGTTTTAGTGCATTTTTTCTTGTTTTATTAAGTTTTTTTAAATTTTTTCTTTTATTTTATTTTTAATAATTCATATACATTGTATTTTAAAATAACACCAACACAAAATACATGGAATAAAAATGGACTAACGAAAACACCATTACCCCCCCCCCTCACGGACATTAACTTTAGATCCGTTGTTCCAATACAAGCAAACTAAAACAAATTTTCCAAAAGCAAACTAAATATAATACAATAATAATTGGAAGCAGATTGTGCACATTTCAAAATTTTGGAAGCACGGCGAGCACCGGTGGGTTTGGGGGCAGTACCTCACAGTGTGGGTGTCCGTCAAAAATATTCGGAAAAATTAGTAATATTTTAATACATATTATTATCTTAGGTATATTATCTTCACTAAAAAATATTTCGCTAATGAATTAGTGGCGGCGAGTACCTAATAAATGCTTTGCAAGCTCCCGTGTTCTCTTGAGCCCTACGTTGCGTTTCATGAAATCAAAAAATATATTTTCAATTTAATTTTGAAAATATGCCGCATTATACATACATAAAAGTAAAAATAACCTGATTGATCGACCAAAATTCAGTGCCAGAAATAATTAAAATAACATCGCAATGTTAGCAGTAATAGACCTCCGCCCATCTAGCTCTCCCCACCTTCGAATTTCAAAAATGTAAAGAATGCAGAATAATGCTCTATTTATGCACTTTCGATTACCGCCAAAAAAAAATTTTGCACTCTTTTCGTTTAGCGGGAAAACACGATATCCGGTTGGGGGGGCTGACGTTACGGACGGTCAGCCCCCCACGGGTTAATTGTGGACTGAATCGAAAAAAAAAAATACACGAATTATGCACTCTTGAACCACCCTAGTCTCAATTTTTGCACCTGTACCGGTGTTCAGAAAAAAAATACTTTTGATTTCTACGATTTCCATTTAATGAAAATGGCGTGTAAAATTTTTGATTACTGATCGAATCGAAAAAAAATACTCGAATTATGCACTCTAGAACCACCCTAGTCTCGATTTTTGCACCTGCACCGGTGTTCAGAAAAAAAATATTTTTGATTTCTACGATTTCCATTTAATGAAAATGTCGTGTAAAATTTTTGATTACCGATCGAATCGAAAAAAAAAAAAATACACGAATTATGCACTAATTATGCACTCTTGAACCACCCTAGTCTTGATTTTTACACCTGCACCGATGTTCAGAAATAAAATATTTTCGATTTCTACGGTTTCTATTTAATGAAAATGGCGTGTAAAGCATTTTATTACCGATCGAATCGAAAACAAAAAATACTCAAATTATGCACCAATTATGCACTCTTGAACGGTACACTTTCATCGTAGATTGTTCATGCCTTCGACAAAAAATAGAAACACAAATAAATCTAGGTAATAAAAGATTTTATTATTGCAAGTGTAATATTTTGCACAAAATCACAGCAGGATTTGTATGTGTTCAAATGCCGTATACAAGAATGTTTATAGTTGGCTTAAATTTTTTGGAGAGTTTTGTCTTCTTCAGGCATAAGTCGCTGAATTCCATCTAGCTTCCATCTTTTCTTCGGACGATTCCCGTAAAATGCCCATCGTCGGTCGCTGTGCACCATCGATGGATCTTGGTTTGATCGCCAATCTTATATAATTAATTAGGCCCTTTAGCGAATACGGCTTTGCCATGAAAGACATTTTGATTTCTGTCGGGATTCGGTTCAGTTCGAAATCATTGCCTTTTTCACCAAAGTCGTAAACCTCAAATATTAGGAATATTCCTGAAATAAGCGAACGATAGGATAGATAGATTTTTAATCACATGAAAAGTCCGACCATAAAATAAATTGTTGTTGAATTCTGTGACACATTTGCATTCGCATTTTTTAAATTTTTAATAATAAAAATTTTTTTACATTTTTATATTGAGTTTATGTCTTTGAATTACGAATAGGGGTAAAGTGTAATAATTATTCTGTCCGTCGATTAAGACTATTTTCAACCTGTAACAAACTTCCACGGAAAAGTTACAAATTTATTTAATTTTTGAAGGTGAAAATCACCCCCCTGACGGCAAAATTTTTCAAAGATGAAATATGGACATATCGCGAAATGCGCCGTAGGCGATGGTTTTTTATTGTCCTAGAAGCACGTATGTAAAAAGTTAGTATTTTCATGGATATTATCAGTTTTTTTTTAAATTTAAATATTAAAAATTAAATATAAACACTTTTTACACTTTACAGAAGCTTTTATTTAGCCACAATTATGGCTTCAGGGTGGGGGGGGGGTCATGACCATTACAAATTTATTTAATCTTTTAAGGTTAAAATCACCCCCCTGACGACGAATTTTTGCAAAGATGAAATATGGGGTAAAGTGGATTTTGTCCGTCGATTAAGACTATTTTCAGCCTGCAACTATGGAATATGATTATGATTACATCTTCAGGGACGTGTAAATTAGCGCACAAAGTAGATGAGTAGGAGAGTAGGACCATAAGCTCGAGCTCTTATCATATTGGTGCATCATCATCACTAGGGTGGTTCTAGAGTGCATAATTAGTGCATAATTCGTGTATTTTTTCTTTCGATTCGATCGGTGATCAAAAATTTTACACGCCATTTTCATTAAATGGAAATCGTAGAAATCGAAAATATTTTTTTTCTGAACACCGGTGCAGGTGCAAAAATCGAGACTAGGGTGGTTCAAAAGTGCATAATTAGTGCATAATTCGTGTATTTCTTATTTCGATTCGATCGGCAATCAAAAATTTTACACGCCATTTTCATTAAATGGAAATCGTAGAAATCTAAAATATTTTTTTCTGAACACCGGTGCAGGTGCAAAAATCGAGACTAGGGTGGTACAAGAGTGCATAATTAGTGCATAATTCGTGTATTTTTATTTTTCGATTCGGTCCACAATTAACCCGCGGGGGGGGGGGGGCTGACCGTCCGTACCGTCAGCCCCCCCACCGGAAATCGTGTTTTCCCGCTAAACGAAAAGAGTGAAAAATTTTTTTTTGGCGGTAATCGAAAGTGCATAAATAGAGCATATTATTCTGCATTCTTTACATTTTCAAAATTCGAAGGTGGGGGGGCTAGATGGGCGGAGGTCAGTAATAGTATTAGCCCTTTCTGTTTATGTATGCTATTTTTTTTTATAAGTTAATGCGGGGGGAAAGCTTTACAAAATCTAGTATCACTAATTAATCTTCTACATTAATTTCAATAATCCTTAGTTATTCCCAGTAATTCTAGTAAATCCAAGAAGCAAGTATAACTTAATAAAAAAATATAAAATAAAAAAAAAACTTTAAATAATTTTTAATCTGCTTTTCATGTGGATGCAAGGAATACCTTAATCAGTTCACCTCCAACCGTTATATTATAAATTTACCCCTGTATTCATAAAAATACTTAAAGAGTGTTTTAAACCTGTTTTAACTAAAACGCTCATTAAAGTTAAACAACCAATGAAAACCTTACAATGTAGACAAATGGACGTTTGTGATTGTAGTTTTATGACGCCTGCATTTTAAAGGCATTTTAAAGCTATTTTAAGTTTCTAAAATTTTTATGAATACGGGTGTTAACCTATATATTACTAATTTGAAGAAACTTGAAAATTTTTTTAATGCGCAGACAGTTCTAGTACATACTAAAACACAGCTCAATATTTGAAACTGCAGTACGCTACTGATTTCATACTTCATATTGTTAACCGGAAATATAAGTTTTTCTTTAGGGCTTATAATAATTCATTGTGTGTAAATTATTGCAGTTTTATAGTAATATTATAATACAAATCTAAAAAGACGGCAAAGAAGATTATTATTATATAACTGAATATATAAAGATAATATTATTCTCGTACGAAGAACTGCATTCGTCTTACAACTTAAAAGAGAAAATGAAGTTCTTAATTTTTATTTGTCTAATTTTCACTACAATACAATTTTCTCATTCAAACAAAGTACGTGTTTTTTTATTTTAATTTTACTGTGGTATAATAAAATTTACAATAAATTTTCGTTTTGTTAGATGGCAGAAAAATATGTACACGATTATTTTCAAAACCATGAAAATGCTCGAAAAGATTGTTTGGCCAAAATAAAAGTTGATAAGGGAATTGAACATAACTTTGAAGCTAGTGGAATTGCAGTAAATGACGAAAACCTTGGGTGTTTTATAAAGTGCTTGCTTTTAAAAGAAAAAGTTATTAATGAAGTAGGAGAATTTTCAGTTGATGCTCTAAGAATAGCTGTGGGACTTCCGAATACCGATATGTTGATTGGATTGTACGAGAAATGTTCCCAATTTGATAAGATTGATTTATGTCAAGGTTCACTGCAACTTGTGAATTGCTACTTGGATTGGTTTGAAATACGTTCTATGACACAATAATACTTTATTTACCATGTTCAGCAAATATGTATATTAAAATTAAATAATTTCCAAACTATTTTTATTTTACTTTAACTATTAAAAAAAAACTGGCTTTTGAAGTGCCGAGAAACCAACAATAATAATTTAAAAAAATATTTAAAAAAATTATTTGGTGGATGGGAGTGTGCTCAATAACTTTGGAGGGGGGGAAGGTCACAAACGACTATTGAAATAATATAATGTTGAAAACCATAACTTTCAAGGTGAACGATGTAGTGTGATCTATCATAAATATAGATACTCCCTCCACTATACATATCCCAAGTTATCCAAATAAAACTGCTGCAATATCAGTTCCTTCAGCTTGGAAACATATATGTGCTGATGGTAAGTCAAACATATGGACTAGAGGCTTTATTGTGCTATCCGATACGAGATTTACCTTAATAATATAATAAGCTTCATTGACTTCAGTGTTGTATTCAAAGACGTATAGTACACAGTTAAAAATGTTAGTTTGATTCAAGCAAATTTAGTTGATTTAAACAAAAAATTCTGTTATACCTTTATATTACCCCATGTATCCGATGCACTCCAGTATTAATTTTTATTATCTAATATAAATTGTTAATTTTTCTTGGGGCCATCTATTTTCTACTGGCAAGAGACTCTTAGTTATATTTTTATTATGAATAATGAAACTTTACGTCAAGCGAAGATATTGTTAACATATTAATATAAATAATTCGAATACTTCATTCGCAAAATATATATTTTTTTCAAATATTTATTAAATTAATCTTACATGTTTTGCATGTTTTGCTTGCATCTTCAAAAGATTCAGTTTTTTTTAAATTAAAAAAAATCAATATATAAATTTAATAAAATTAATAGTAAAAATATTAAAAATTAATATAAAAATTTAATAAATTTAAATTTAAAACACAAAATACATGGAATACAAATGGACTAACAAAAACACCATTACCCCCTCCCCCCTCACGGACATTAACTTTAGATCCGTTGTTCCACTACAAGCAAACTAAAACAAATTTTCCAAAAGCAAACTAAATATAATACAATAATAATTGGAAGCAGATTGTGCACATTTCAAAATTTTGGAAGCACGGCGAGCACCGGTGGGTTTGGGGGCAGTACCTCACAGTGTGGGTGTCCGTCAAAAATATTCGGAAAAATTAGTAATATTTTAATACATATTATTATCTTAGGTATATTATCTTCACTAAAAAATATTTCGCCAATGAATTAGTGGCGAGTACCTAATAAATGATTTGCAAGCTCCCGTGGTCTCTCGAGCCCCACGTTGCGTGAGTATATTGATAAGCACTTGCAGATTGACGAATTGATAATTTGAGATTTTCATTTAAATAAAAAAATATATTTTCAATTTAATTTAGAAAATATGCCGCATTATACGTAAAAGCAGGACCGCGTTAAGGCCCTTAACGCCTTAAAGGCCCCTAATATTAATTAGCAAAATAAATATAAACTCTGAGAACAAATTTATTTACTTAAACAGTAGACAGTTTCTTGTTTTTCGTTTACTTTATTTTTATTCTTTACTCTCTTGCACTACTATACGGCACTTAAAAATCGTTTATGTTTCCTACATAATGTAATATGATTTTTAAATTACAATTTACAATCAAGTTTTGATTTACGTTACATTTTTTATTAGAAGTAATTAGTATTTTTGCCGCCCCCTAAAAGACTGCCGCCCTAGGCAACTGCCTTTCTTGCTCAATGGATAAATCGGCCCTGCGTAAAAGTATAAATAACTTGATTGATGGACCAAAATTCAGTGCCAGAAATAATTAAAATAACATCACAATGTTAGCAGTAATAGTATTAGCCCTTTCTGTTTATGTATTCTATATTTTTTTAAAAGTCAATTCGGGGGGAAAGCTTTACAAAAACTCGAATAAGATGTCGGTTTTAAAATTTTGAATTTAGCGCCAACATCTCATCATCGATGACACGGAAAATCGTCTATGGACCACCACGTTGTAATATTACCTACCGCATGCCATCTAGTAACAAGTTCTTTCTTTCGATGTAAATACAATTTGATAAACACTACTGAAACAAACAGATAATCACTCCGAAAAGAGAAACGATCATAACTCACAACAAAATAAAACACATATTTGGGCTATATCAAATCTTTATTATCAGATTATTTCTGTTTTAAAGGGTAAAGCCTGAAGCAAACACCTCGTAGATAAATAACATGGAAATTGATTAGAGCAGGAAACTAATTGGTGTAACTTTATACTGTAAAATTTCTAAAATATAATAATTCAGGGTAAGATTTAGTTTGTTATAAAGCTGACTGTTGTGTGGGGGATTGGGTTAAGGGCATATTTGCTTTTATATTATAGATGAATATTGTGTGGCAGATTGGGCCAAGGTTACATAAAGTTCGTAGGCAAAGTAATAAACCACCCTTAAATTAAAATAAACCTGCAAAGTTTTATATGAGCTTTTGTAACGCAATCAAACCAAGCTGATAATCGTAATTTCAAATTGGAACTAGTTTCACGGATTAAAGTTGAATTTGGCATAATGTTTTTTTGGATGCCGGATGGGGGGATGCTTCTAGATCTCTTCGAGATTCATTCATGTCATTACTTCCATACATTTCAATTAGGAATTACAATCACATTCGATTTAATATCATCAATACTTGTATGTATTTCAATTACAATGATTCTACATTAATATTTATAACTTGTGATCATTATATTAGCATAATAAAGAAATACCATTGTAACTAAATTTCCATCCAACTAAATAGCGTCAAAACCCATTACGTTAAAATAAAAATATCGAACAAAGGAACACCCTTTTAAAATATAGTTTAAAATATAGTTAAAAACTTGTTCAGCGAAGACAGGAATGTAACCCTCGTCGTCGCGTATCGGATTACACCCTTCGAACTATTAATAAAACTAACCACTTGTAAATTACAAATACTTATGTATGTTTCTTTAAATCAAATAATTACCATTTACCAGAATATTACTACCAAAATCTAATTAAATTAAATAATTCAAACATAGAAACACCCATACCTATTAATTAAATTTATACCAACAACCGTTAATATTCTAGCAAGTTTGAAAGTTACCCTTTGTTTAAAACACAAATTTAAGTTACCAAATTATTATCTGACATTACTCAAATATACCTAAATGTCTACATGTAAGATCTTTTATCTAAATTCAATTAATCAACTGTCCACAACACTAATAAAATAATATTCAAAGATTCTGACACCTGTTGCGGTTGATATCTCGAATTCGAATGCCCCATTGTATTATTATATTTTTAATGCGTGAAAATCTCCCCTTTTTAAATTATCATAGATTACTGAAGGTATAGATGCCTAAGTAAAATATATGCAACCAAACAAACACCAATATTTAGAATACTATTTCTTACAACTAATTAATTCTTCTACATTAATTTCAATAATCCCTAGTTATTCCCAGTAATTTTAGTAAATCCAAGAAGCAAGAAGTATAACTTAATAAAAAATATAAAATAATAAAAACCTTTATAGTTATTTATGTATCCAGGGCATTATGAAAGTGATTATGTCGAGGGTAACCAAGTTAAAAGGGCGAGGGTAACCAAGTTAAAAGGGCGAGGGCCGCTAGGCCCGAGAGTTTTTAAGTTGCTCGAGAGCATAAACATCGGGTAATGCTCGTGATGCATACAACGTTTTATAGTTCACTGCATTTGAATTTGTCAACATTTGAAATTTTTATAAATTTTGAATTTGATGATTGATAAATTTAATTTTTTTAAAATTTTTAATTGTTCAATTAGTGGATCTTCATTTGATTGCGAATGAGAGGGCATAATAAGCAGGCATTATGATTTATACACGCCCTAGGGCATTATAGCCTATTTAATATATCTGGTTGTCAAGGTATAAATGACAAATAATCAGGCCTATTATGTATCACAAACGTTATTATAACAGTGACAGTTATGAAATAAAACATTGATAAGCCGCGTTTTGATCCGAAAATAGAAATATTACTTTCTCTTTCTGACACATGTTAGCTATAATAATGTTTCTGGCTTTACGCTATTTTGAAACTTCATTATAACATAAAGGTTGACCGTTATTTTTAAAGGTTGTGATACATAATAGACCTGAATGATTCAATGTAATATAAAATAATTTTTAATCAGTTTTTTATTTCGATGCAAGCAATACCGCAATAAGTTGACCTCCAACCGTTATATTATAAATTTAACCTATTATATTACTATTTTGAAGAAAATTGAAAATTTTTTGAATGCGCAGACAGTTCTAGTACATACTAAAACACAGCTTAATATTAATTTGTAACTACACTACGCTACTGATTTCATATTTCATATTGTTAACCGGAAATACAAGTTTTTCTTTAGGGCTTATAATAATTCATTGTGTGTAAATTATTGCAGTTTTATAGTAATAATAATACAAATCTAAAAAGACGGCAAAGAAAATTATTATTATAAAACTGAATTTATAAAGGTAATATTATTCTCGTACGAAGAACTGCATTCGTCTTACGAATTAAAAGTGAAAATGAAGTTCTTAATTCTTATTTGTCTAATTTTCATTACAATACAATTTTCTCATCCAAACAAAGTATGTATTTTTATTTTAATTTTTCTGCGGTATTTATACCAAAATTAACGCAATAAATTTTCGTTTTATTAGATTGCTGAAAAATATGTACACGATTATTTTCAAAAACATGAAAATGCTCGAAAAGATTGTTTGGCCAAAATAAAAGTTGATCAGGGAATTGAACATAGCTTTGAAACTAGTGGAATTCCAGTAAATGACGAAAACCTTGGATGTTTTTTAAAGTGCTTGCTTTTAAGAGAAAAAGTTATTAGTGAAGTTGGAGAATTTTCAATTGATGATATACGTATAGGTTTGGAACTTCCGGAAACCGATAGGTTGATTGGATTGTACGAGAAATGTTCCCAATTTGATAAGATTGATTTATGTAAAGGTTCACTGCAACTTGTGAATTGCTACATGGATTATTTTGAAAAACGTTCTATGTCACAATAATACTTTACCTTTACCTTTTAATGTCCAGCTAATATGTATGTATATTAAAATTAAATAATTTAAAAAGTATTTTTATTTTACTTAAATTATTTAATAAAATGTGCTGTTTGAGGGCCCGAGTTAAACCGGCTCCTGAAGTGCCGATAAATAAACAATAATTAAAAAAAATGTTTAAAAAAATTATTTAGTGGGCGGGAGTGTGCTCAATAGCTTTGTTTATTAATTTCAATCAGTTCTATCAGATTTTGGTTTTCTTTTGATTTAATTTCCTTTTACAGGTTTTCGATTCCCTTTGTCGTCACTATATAGTAGTTTAAATTCAAAAATACACTTTCCTCAATTAAAATTTATTATTTATGATGAACTAGTTTCGACTAATCAGTCTTTATCAACATATTCCGTCAAATAAAATATTACACTCTATTTTTGAATTTGAATATATCCTCAATGGGTCATAATATTATATATAGTAGTTTGTTCCAACCTAGGGCTTCCTAGCACCTTCCGCCTTTTCTCCTATTCCGTTGACTGTCGTAATCGGCAGGGTCCAGACCGCTGGGCACTGAAGGCCTTTTTATACTTTTTTTTCGCTTCATAAATTTTGGGGAGTATTAGCCTTAAAACACCACGCTGGCCATGCACCTTGATGAGTGCGTTGTATACCTTCTGCCAGGTTTGGTTTGTTTCTCGTTCTTATGCAACCATAATGTGTTTCCGTGGTAGAATTTCCTCTGCCACGTTTCATAACTGTGGTTATACCGCCAGTACTCGATCGCTAGAGCCTCGTTAGTTGAAATAGGGTGCATCACGTAAATGAGAAGTTCGTTTTTGGGTGACGGAGGCTATGTATGGCGCATATCCACCCTTTACACCCCATTGAAATAATATAGTGTGGAAAACCATAACTCTCAAGGTGAACGATGTAGTGTGATCTATCAGAAATATAAGTACTCCCTCCACTATACATATCCAAAGCGTAACGTATAGCTGCTGCAAAAGCAGTTCCATCAACTTAGAAACATATATACTGATGGCAAGTCAAACATATAGACCGCGAGGTTTTATTGTGCTATTGCTTGCGATATTACTTCAAAGATTATGATTTTTCACTTTAATACAATGGACAATTTGCATGAAATTCAAATTCACTTCAAAATCGCATTTATTGATATCTACAATCAGAATATTCGAGTAATTTTTCAAAATTTTGTATTATTAGTTCGCAAATAATTTATGAAATATTAGAATTTATTTGAAAAATTCACGTGATCGAAAACAGGTGATGACGTCACAAACACAAAACGCATCTTACATAATATGCCAATACACCCGCGTAATTTCCCTATTGTTGCCATTTAATTTAGATTAGAACCAGTGTAAACATTGCACTAAGATGAAATGTCAGAAATACAACCAATATAAAAATATTTTAGGTTAAATTTTCCGTGTTTTTATGTTGGTAACGGTATTAAAATTTGCATTCAACGCCAGTAACAGTTGTGCATCTATACCAATCTTTTATCTATGAACTAATTCTGGTTACTAAAATGACGTCATAATGCGAAGATTTTATATTAAGCCCGCCATATTTATTAATACGTTTTCACCCCATAAGAAATACATTTAAATTTAAACATTTTTTTCTGGCTTTATTATTTGGGAACCGAATTTAAAAAAATTAAGACACATTACATATGTTAATATTTAGAATAGTTATATACTAAGATTAAAAATCATGCAAATTGTTCATTAGCTTCATTGCGGACAATATCTTGATGAATATTGTAACCTTGTTCGTGTCCATATTGCAGGAAGGAAATTTAAATGGAAATGTGAAAAATGGCAAATTCAAATCCAAAAAATTACCAAATCAATAAGGCCACTGAAGAAATTTATACCAATCGAATATATGTACTTAAAAATTTTTATTTGATAATGGGACTGGTAGCTTTATAAAATTTAATATGTTTCTATTGGGAAAAAAATTGAAGTATCTAAATAGCAAGGCTATAAGAATCTTTTAGCTTTCTTGGTGTGAATTTAACTTTATCCAAGCATTGGCATCACTTCCTCAAATCTAGAACATAATTTTTTGAATTTATTTTCTTCTATTTTATTTAATAATTATTCGACAGTACGTAATCAAATTTTGCGTTTATCAAAAAAGCAACCTAGGGCCTTCGCCCCTCTTCTGACAATAATTCATTGTATGTAAATTATTATCGTAATGGTAAGTATATTAATACAAATTTGAAAATTAAATTCAAATTCATTATAAAAGGCAACTTACACATTTATAACCAGTTTTATGATTTTATCACAAGTGTAGCAAGTACCATTATTATACGTATCACAATAATATTTATTTAAAATGAAACTTGCAATAATTTGTTTCATTTTTATTACAACAGCACAACTTGCTCCCACAACCGTTCATGTAGGTAATTTTATTTTTTAAATTAGTTTGGTATGTAGTACATATTGTACTGTAATTTTACTGTACTGCATTATTAAATTATTGTACTGTAAAACTTACAGTAAATTTTTTATTTTATTAGATTCCCATTATTATGAAATTGGCGAAAACTTATTTTGCTACACACGAGGATGTACGAAGAGAATGTTTGGCTCAAGTAAATGTTGATAGAAAACTTGAAAACAGCTTTGAATTTAATGGGGACATAGCAGATGATGAAAATCTTGGATGTTTTTTTAAGTGCGTACTTTTAAAGGAAAAAATAATTAACGAAACTGGAGACTTTTCAGTTAAATATATAAAAATAGCTATGGGAGTTCCTGAAACTCAAATGTTCCCAGGATTGTATGAAAAATGTTATCAATTTGATAAAGTTGATTTATGCAAAGGTGTGTTGGAACTTGTGACTTGCTATATGGAATATTTTCAAAAGAATTTGCCACAGTAATGTTTATCGAGTTTGTAGTTGCCAACAATAAATTTTATATAGCACTGATACTTTTTTAATATTTTTTTATGCCTATATTATTTTTATAATATTTATTTATTATATTAAAGTTTTAATTTGTTATATTTGACAAGTTAAGGCTTTATACAAGGTGGGGCAAGAGTAATCATCCGATGTTCTTTTGCTGTAATTTTTTTTATAATGAAAAACTTTGGTTCCGCTCGTGAAATTTGTTTACTTAATCCACTAGAATTTATTCCATCAAGTCGAGAAAATGATATCGGCCAAGTGGCCGCCGCCAGAGTTGATGACCATACGGGCCAGTTTCATGGCATTTTCGGCGAATATCATCCTCCTTAAGGACTTCAAAAGTCTGTTGACGTAAACCCCGCGACTTCAAAAAACCCCATAAAAAGAAATCTGGAACGGTTAATGTCAAAACCGAATTGATATTTGGCGCCATCTGCAAAAGTTATAGCGTTTTCCAATAGGGTGATTACTTTTGCCCCACCCTGTATATTTAAATATTGTATAATATATTACCACTTAGCACCAAAATCATTAGCCCAGAAGCTTCAAATGATTTATCCAGCAAAAAAGTTCCCTACTAAGGTCCAAAACATTTATAATTTTTGACCTTCGTTGTTGTAAGAAGCGCAAATTGTATATATCAAATGTTTAAAATGATAATTAAGATAAGTCGGAAACACATGTTTACCACTCAACCTTGAAGGTTATGCGAATAATTTAATTTAATTTATGCATTCATAATTGCATTAAATGGAGTGTAATCTGAAAAGTGAGTTTTTCAAATAATGCAGTGATATCTAAGAACAATGGTGAAAACCGCGTATTAGTAGCATAAACATTAACAAAGATATGGACATTTAAACTTCAGCCGACCACGGTCTGTAACGTCACAAAAACCTCGAACAATTATGTGGCAGGTACGTGTACTTGACGTCTAACTTGATACTTATACAAACTTCCTAAATTTTATCTGCGATTTGCTATCTCAGGTAAGATTGGCAAGATTTAACCAATATTGCTCCTATATTGAGTCAAATATTACGCCGATATTGGAGCAATATTAGTTGAATCTTAGTGCAATATTGTATCTTCAGAACGCTACATCACAGCAAGATACGGTTTGAAAAAATATATTTGATTGAACCTTGGTAAAATATTGGACCAAAATCGATTACTAATATTTCCTGCCGACATTCAGCCCAAATTGGTGCAACATTGGATTAAAACTACTAGAGTGTAAAAATTTTTTGGACCAACAATGATTATATTTTAAACGCCATATGATTCAACTTGTAGTGATATGAGGCCATATGAGGTGGTAGCGCAAAGTTTTAGTGCATTTTTTCGGTTTGTTAAAATCTTTCTTAAACATTCTCCCTTCAATTTTATTTTTAATAATTCATATTACATTGTGTTTTAAAATAACGACAATACGAAGTAAATGGAATACCAACGGACTAATGAAAAATACCATTACCCCTTTCCCCAATATTATTTAAAAAATTTAAAAAATATTTTTATAAGAATAAATTCAGTATTCCGTACTATTGCACCAATATAACCAAAAGGTAACAAAATTGTATTGACCAATATTGGATAACAATGTTGCACTAATATTACGTGCTGTATTGCACCAATATAACAAAAAAGTAACAAAACGATATTGGGCCATATTGTATATCAATATTAGATCAATATTTGAAATTTAATAAGGCAATATTGTATGCTCCATGGGATGCGACTGATACAACGCGATGTTACATCTTTCTGCTGATTAACAACATTGGATCTCCAGAACGCTACATCACAGAACTATGCTGTTGGAAAATTTGTTCTTAAATTTTTCTCTACTACAACTTTCTTCCACTAAAAGTTTTGTCTAGTCACTTCGAAAAAAATGCAAGTAAAGTGCAATTTAAATGAATACAAAAGCTAATTAAATAAATTGCATAACTATTTTCTGTATATTATAACAATTTAGTTGTTAGGTAAGAATATTCAAATGCATAACGATGTATTGTAACAAACCACCCTCAATAATTTTAATTAAAAATTCTATAATAGAAATAATATCTTAGTTGGTAAGAATTAAAATTAACCCCGTATATTTTTGTCACAAAAGTACAGTACCTTTTTTTTGTATAACATTGTGGGGGATCTGGAAATATTCCTAGTAAAATTAAATATTTACGTGCCACACAGACAAGTGGATACATAAATTTCAAATTTTAGACAGTTATCATTTTTCTTAATTGCTAGGGCAATTATCGGTTTTGACCCTTAAGGTAAATAACTTCGTTAAAACAAGTACTATCAAAGTCAAATTAAATACATGATAACGCCAGAATTAATTAACGTAAATTATATAACTTTAGTTAAAAACTAATAAAAGGTTTTGCTATAATAATTGAAAGTAATTTGTAAAATAAAAACATTTTAATTTAACTTAACATGTTTTAAAGTATAAATCACTTATCACACGATAACGTAGTTTGTAAACGGAAAGTACCCCAGGTCAACTTAGCTTGTTTTAAGGGAAAGATCACTCATCTCCTATGATAATGGACCTCACATATGTTAAAACTTAATTCTGCGTGGGAACGGGTACTAAAAATTTTAACTGTATTAAAAAGAGACAAATATACCAAAAACCGTCTCCAAATGGGGTGAGATTTTTACATAAATACATGACCCTAAGGCAAAATAAGTCAGTCTTCAGTCTTGAGTCTTGAGTCTTCCGTCATTTTCATTTTTGCTAACCACTAAGAGGTGTGTTAATTAAGAGATACTTCGTGTAAAAATCTCACTTATTATTTTTTGTGTTAAAATCATTTACTTTGTGAAAACAACTCTAAAGGTAAGATTAAAAATTGTTGAATTAAATGTATTTTTTTTGTATGTATAATTTGGTATATTAGAAATAGATAGGTTAACGAGTCGTGCTTAACACATTATAGGTCAACGTAAATTTTGTTTATTTTGCTCAACATAAATTTGTAGTATTTTTTTTTAATTACTGTGCGCTATGTTATTGATGTAACTATTTTTTTTTTACTTAAACTTTTTATCACATAAAAGATTAACTTGCAATTCTATTTGTAATATTCAAACCTTATTTTTTTTTATTGTTAATAAATATTAAATTAAAAATCAAGGCTTATTATTTGTGCAAAGATTGAGTTTCTATTGGTTTGGTTCCTACGCATCCGTAAGTTTCCACGTTACCATTTTTACAAGTTTTGTTAATTTCTTGACAATAAAAAATTGACTGGTGGCAGCTATCGAGAAAAATAATCGCAGGACTTTACAATCCAGGGCGAGGTGTTACAATTGGTGGCATCACGGTGGGATTCGGTAAAACAAGAAATGCTTTCACGCAATTCAATCAAACCAAAGAAAACTCAAATATGTTAAGCACTAATAATAAAATTAACTTTGCGCATTAATTAATCAATTTTAATTTAAAACTTTACGCTTTTTTCGTTTTTAGAAAAAAATTAAATCGTTTTTATTTTTTTTGTTCTTCACGTTAAATCATTGTTTAGAATAAATTTTCAAATTTTGATTACAGATATAAAATCATTTTGAAATTTTGTTTCATTTAGCTAAGTAACCAATTTAAAGTCAACTTAAAATTTTTTTGTGTTCAAAAATAAATTCTTTTAATTTAAAGTAAACTCAAAATTTAAATTAATAACTATCAATTTCAAACTTTTATTTTAAAGTAGATATATCTTGTTCAAACAAATAAAAATTTCTTTTATCAAATGAAATTTTTTTTTTTTTTAATCATCTCAACATAATTTGTTTCTTAACGTAATCAAATCAATTTAAATTTTTATTAAGCCGACTCGCAACGTTATAATTAGTGTATCTTCCTTTTATTTTAGCGTACATTATTTGAATTCCCAATTTAGCAATTGTATATTTGTGTAATTAATTGTTACTAATATTTTTTTTATATTGTGCACTAAAAACATTTGCCAAATTACCACGAAAACCGTCCTCTTATATATTTTTTTTTTCTAAATAACATTTAAAATTTAAACGCAAAAATGTCAAATCCTCAATTACCCGTAAATCTAAATAACGACGACGACGTCGGTCACGAAAGCGACAATGATTCGGTACATACAATTAATATCGGTCCAGCGCCTTTATATTCATTAGGAGTTATCGCAAGTACAGTTGATAAATACAATGGAACTTCAAATCCAACGTACTACTTTGAAAAAATTGCGGCGCGAGCGTCACTAGAAAATTGGGACGACCCGACGACTTTGAGCATCGTTAAATACAGGCTGCACGGCGTTGCCTTAAAATTTTTTAAATCTAATAGCGAATTAGAAGGATTGGACTACGAACAATTTAAATCTCGGATCATAAAACAATTTAGCAAAATCAAAATTCCGGGCGAAGCCGCCAGAAAATTACATTGTTGTTATCAAAAACACGACGAATCGGTTTCACAATTCACCATGCGATTAAAAGGGCTAGGTACAAAAGCATTAATAGAAGATCTCAAAACGGCAACAGACGATGAAAAACCGGGTATAAAATTTAAATCAGCGCAATCGCTTGTCACTCAATTTAAAATCGGGCTCAAAAAGGAAATTCTAAAAGAAATAGGGGTCACACTCATGCGTTCTCCTAATATTACAATCGACGAGGCCGAAGAAATAGCCATTATGCAAGAAATCAACGACTCCATAATCAAAACGCGAATAAATTCAATTAATATGACGCAACAATCGCCACATACTAATTTTTCGGAAAGGACTCGACTCTATAATAATAATAATAATAATACGCGACCGCGAAACTATCACTCAAATTATAACAATAATTATAGCCGCAACAATGCGAATTTCAATTATCGTAAGTCAACTCATTCAACAGATCCTAATACATCACGAGGATACAATCAACAATACCAAGGACATAACGCAAGATCTTATAACAATTATCGAAATTCGTACGCGAATAATCGCGAATCCAATTCAAGAAATTACACTTATAATCACGCAAATTTTAATCACGATAGCCGCGGATTTAATGCTAGAAACTCTAATAACAACAATTATAATCACGATAATAATTATCAACGTTCAAATAATGATCATTTCCCCGCGCGTAATAATATTAACAATTCTAATATAAACAATGCGCCCATTAATAGAAATCAATCTTTAAACTTAGAAGAGGCCGCACACGCTCCCCGATGTACGGTAACGAAAACTACGGCAACTCAATAAATAAGTCAAATAAAAATATTCGCGTCAACTCAAATAATAACTTCACCCCTTTTTATTCAATACCCAGTATAAATTCAATTATTAAACAAACACCTTGTATAGTAGAAATTTTATTAAACAAAACTTATTGCAGATTATTATTAGATACAGGCTCATGCCTCAGTTTAATTAAATCAGACGTATTAAATTTAAATAAATTAAAACAACCGGACGAAGAAATAATTTTGTCAGGAATTTCAGGTCAAAAACATTCAATTTTAGGTTTGTTAAACGTCACATGCGGAACCCCAAAACGTTCGAACTTATTTAAATTTGATTTTATAGTTTGCGATATTAGTTTAGACGCTGATGGCATTATAGGCCGAGACATTTTAACCACTTTTAACGCGAATATTGATTACAAGTCTAACGTATTGAAATTTTTGAACGAAACGTTTTTAATAACAAATCAGTTAGGCGAAGATTTTAAAAGTTGCATAGATCAAAATAGGGGACAACAAAATAGCGATGAAAATTACGAAACGGCATTAACGAAAATCGATTATGAAAATTTTAGGGAACAGAAAAATAAAAATACCTGTAAGAAACTCGTACAAAAATTCAATCATCACATTGAACCTATAATAACAGTTAATCGTTACGGGATATTGTCTGAAGATGAGGACGACTGTGTCGAGTCAATTGAAACCATACCAAGACATAGAGAGGAGATTCGCGAGACGTCGCGAGTTAAACCAATCAAAAGTCAAGTAAACGGTTCCAATAGTCACGATACCATGAGAAACTCATCTTTAGGTAGAAAGATGAAAGTTCGGTCACCAATTCCAGTCCGGGTGCTTGAAAATCATGAGTCAAGCGCTCCTTTAGCTGAAATTGGAAACCTAACTGAATCTAAGAAAAACGGAGGCGATAAAGAAGTCATTGATCAAGTCATTCTTAATCGCGAAATAGCACAAGGTGCAATAAGAAAAAGATATTCGAGTACCGATGTACACGGCATTCGAACGAAGGTAGTAGAACCTTTTATACCAGAATATTTTAGATATGATTCCGGGAAAGTAATAGAACAAACATGGGAAGAAATGATTAATAATAATAAAATTGAGAATAATGTAATAAATACGGCCACGACGGTAATAAAACCTAAGCATTTAGAGCCAATGAAAGTTAAAAATAATAGTGAAGATAGGAAAGAAAATTTTATACCCAGCAGAGGTAATGCAACAGATAATTGCAACAAAACAGTACGAAACAAAGGTACGATGAACAATGAAAATTTTATACCTAGCAGAGGTAGAGTAGCAGACAAATGTAACAAGACAGTACAAATCAAAGGTACGGAAAATGAAGAAAATTTAGAAGATTTCCCAGTAATCAAGTGTGACGAGATAGTACGAAGTAAAGGTGTAGAAATCAAGGAAAACTTAGAAGAAATCCCGGTAATCAATTTAGAAGCAGCCATGTTAGAAGACAAAGAAGTCAACAAAATAAAGGATAACAAAGATAATTCAACGAAAGGTAAAAATTTTATAGGTACTTTAATTGTAGAAAAGGATATAGTAATACCACGACGTACAGAAAGCGAGCAATGCTTTCAAATTAAATTTTTTCGAGGAAACGCCTCGAGAAGAAAATGCGAAAATTATAATTTACTAATCGAACAAGATGACAATAATCATCAAAATTTAATTTTAGCCAGCGCAGTTGTCAGGAACAACCCAAACGCCACGGTAGTCACAAGGGTCATCAACCCTAACGAATACGACATAACATTAAAAGCTAACGCCCAAATTGGTAAGGTGTCGGATAAAATAACAATTTTAGAACAATTAGAAAACAGCGAACTTGCTAAAACAATTAATATGATAAACAAATCGACAAATAATAGTGAAGAAATTCTCTCTCAAATTAATCTCGATCATTTAGATAATCATACCGCGTGCTCTCTCCGCGAACTTATTTCAAATTATTCAAACATTTTCATTAACGATGATGAAATTTTAACAAGTGTACATAACGTAAAGCATAGAATAATCACGGAAAACGTACCCCCCATAGCTAAAAGACCATATCGAGTACCATATCATCAAAGAGAAATTTTAGAAAAAGAAATCAAGAAACTTTTGGATGCAAAAATCATAAGAAATTCCGCCAGCCCATGGTCAGCCCCAGTAGTGATTGTGACCAAACCACTTCCAAATGGTGAGACAAAAGTTAGAATTTGTATTGATTATAGAGGATTGAATAGCGTAACAAAAAAAGATGTGTTCCCGCTTCCTGATCTACACGAGACAATTGAACAACATTTTCATGATTCAGCATTATTCACCGTACTTGACATATCTCAGGCATTCCATCAGATCGAAGTAGAAGAATCGGACAAGGAAAAGACAGGTTTCTCCACCGCGTTTGGTCATTACGAGTATAATAAACTACCCTTTGGCTTAATGAATAGCCCCGCGACATTTCAACGTTTCATGAATGTAACCCTTGCCGGATTAATCGGAATTATGTGTTTAGTCTACTTAGACGATATCATTGTGTACAGTCCGAATGACGTAAATGAACACTTGCGCAGATTAGCTGTAGTTTTTGAAAAATTATTGAAATCAAATGTAAAACTTAAACCGAGTAAATGCCACTTTCTTGCGGAAGAAGTTAAATATTTAGGTCATATTATTACCAAAGACGGCGTAAAACCCGACCCCGAAAAATTAAAAAGTTTAGAAACATTCCCAATACCGCGAAACGTATCGGAAGTTCGATCATTCCTCGGATTAGTTGGTTGGTATAGGCGCTTTATAAAGAACTTTTCTGAACTCGCTTTACCTTTAACAAATTTAATTAGAAAAGAAAATAAATTCATGATTACCCCCGAAGTCTTAGAATCAATAAATAAATTAAAATTAGCAGTAACTTCAGACGATGTCTTAATATTTCCAAATTTTAAAGAACCATTCATATTATCAACTGACGCGAGCGGAACTGGAATAGGCGCGATTTTAAGTCAGAAACGCGAAGGTTTTGAAAAACCCATCGCTTTTGCAAGCCGGAAGTTGCAAAAAGCCGAAAAAAATTACACCGTAACTGAGTTAGAATGCCTTGCAGTAGTTTTTGGAGTTAAACAATTCAGATGTTTTCTATATGGACAGAAATTCACAGTCATCACAGATCACAGGGCATTAAAATGGATCATGAATTTAACCCAAGCGACGTCTAGACTTGCTAGATGGTCTTTATTATTATCAGAATACGATTTTGAAGTCACCTATAGACCAGGTGTAAAACACGGTAATGTAGACGCCCTCAGCAGAATCTACATGTTTGAAAAACCCAACTTACAAGAATTTTTCGTATCACTTAAAAATAATAGCGTACCCAAGAATCATTTAATATCATTAACTCAATTTACCATATCCGCGATTCCCGAAGATCATTCTTTAGTTTTCTTAATTTCAAAAGACCTAAATATTGTATCCGGAGTAGCTAACGAATTTAAGCAATTATACGACGGCACATCTGAATTACGATTACAAAATAAAGACCTTGGCGAAGTAGCGACCCTTAAATTACCTGAAAGAAATGTATACTATTTGGTAATTAAAAGCGAATATTACGGAAAAGCATCATATGAAACAATATTTGATTCATTTAGTAACTTATTCAACTTATGCATGGAAGATAAAAATTTTAAACTTGCTTTACCCGATTTAAAGAATGAAATCGATAATTTAGATTTAAACATAGTAATACACATGATAAGATTTATATTCAAAAACACGTCTGTGGAAATAAAAATTTCTGAAAATAATCAATCAAATTGTCAAATATACTTAATTGAGGAGGAAACCCCAATGATACCCACCTGGGATAGGGATCACATTAAGAAAGCGCAAGGAGACGATGCATTTTGTAAAACCATAATTCGTGACATTAGTCAAAGCGACGAAAACGACCTTCCCTATTATTTAGATCGGGACGAAATACTTTATAAAACGGATAGTTCCACAGGTCAGGATTTGTTAGTAATTCCCAAAATTTTTATAAATAAAGCAATTCACGATTTCCATAACGCCCCGTTCATAGGTCACCCGGGTCAAATTAAAACGTTACAATTCATTCAAGGGAAATTATATTGGCCTAACATGAGAAAAGATATCAATAATTATGTTTTAGAGTGTAATATTTGCAATCAACGTAAAACTTCACCTCATTTTAAACCTGCCCCTTTGCAAGATTTTCCAAAATTATATGAACCTTTTGAAAGAACCGCGATGGACATTGTAGGTCCTTTTGTCACTTCTGATAACGGAAATAAATATCTATTAACATTTCAAGATCATTTTACTAAGTACGCAGAAGCTATACCTTTACCTGATCAAAAAGCCGACACAATCGCGAAGGCTTTCGCCACTCAAATTATTTCGAGACACGGAACTCCTAAACAACTGATCACAGATCAAGGTGCAAATTTCGTTTCGAAAATTTTTAAAGAAACTTGCACACTACTTCAAATCGAAAAAATTCAAACAACCGCGTATCACCCGCAATCGAACGGAGTAATCGAACGATCACATCGCGTTTTTAAAGACATCTTAAGCTGTTATATTTCGTCAACGCAACGCGATTGGGACGAATGGATACCCTATGTTCTAATGGCATATAGGTCCCACATTCATAGCTCTACCGGTCATTCACCATTTTTCTTACTACACGGACGAGACATGGTATTACCTTACGACGAAATAATTAAAGCAAATAAGGTCAAATACGACGTCAGCAGGCATTATCCTTCAGAAATGATGTGCAGGTTAAATAAAGCTTATACGGACGTTAATAAAATAATGACAGAGAGCAGCAAGAGACGCGCAAAATATTTTAATCGAAAAGCGAAATCCCGCGAATTTTTAACAGGAGATCTAGTATACCTTCACGAAGAGGCCAATAAAGTAGGTGTATCGAAGAAATTAAGCAGACCTTGGATCGGTCCCTACAGAATATTGGAAAGAATTTCCCCAGTCAACTACCGCATCAGGAAGGTTGGATCTAGAAAAGATCAGGTAGTACATTTAAATCGATTAAAGCCCTACCGGTGCGGAATTGAAGAAGAAGCAGAAGACGAAATCAACGAAGTGGTCGAACGGAGAGACACTGACCATTCCGAATGGAATTCTGAACCCAATACTGACTCACAAATAAATTTACTTCCTTATACATATTTACCCCATCAACGGAGAACCGTCCGAAGGACGAGGCAGCCAGAACCCACTCCAACTGAAGAGCATGAATCGCCTGCAGGGAACATTGATGAACAATCTCCAATAGAAGAAAGGACGCCCCCAGATTCCCCAGCGAGAGAGGAATCGCCTCAAGAAGAGATCCAACCCCAAGTCCAAAGCACAAGTCCTGCACCACGACGATCAGAAAGATCAACTCATCCAAATATCCGCCCCGATTTCCACTACTATTAACAATCAAAACCACAAAACTACTTATTAACTTTATAGCATGCACAACTAATTCCGAACATAATTGTTCACGATAATAACCTTCTCAATTTTTTTTTTATTTTATACAGCAATCTTATCATTTCCAGCTGTGATTTTAAAAATAAATCAGTTTACATAAATTATTACTTCAACTTGGCCAAAATAATTTTTTTTTTAAATATTAAAAAGAATCCAATTAACAAATATGGCAAATTAACCTTCTTTTTAGTTATTATAATCTTTTTAAGTTAATATTTTGGATACATTTTTTTTCCATTCTATAAATTAATTAAATATCTTATTTTAAATTCAACATCAAATTTATTAATCTTAATAGTGTAATTGAAACTCATAGTTTTTTTTTGTATAAAAATATTTAGCATTAAAAATTAAAATTAAACAATTACCATGAATTTTATTTTATAAACTTTTATTTATATATGTATATCTATTTTTTAAAACTTTTAAAATTTTAGAGATTAGAATAAATTATTCAAATAATCCCATTATAACAAAAAAAAACTTTTCCGTTTTGACTATGATGCCAAAACAAAACAATGTTGAAACACAACGAGAGTAATCGGAACTCTTTAAAATTAATTATGTTAAACAAATAACCTTTTTTTTTAGTATATTATTAATTGCTTTAGTGAGGTTTATTAATTAAAACAATTTTGTTTTTGGTAACATTGTCTAAATTTCTTTAAAAAAACTTTGTTTATATATCTTAATTGCACAACATTATTATAATTTATTGTGTTAAATGTATTATATTCTAATCTATGATATTTTATTTATTTTTTTTATTATATATTAATCAGTGAGTGTAAAGACAAAACGTCATCGCTAGTGAATATCAAAAACAATTTAAAATGCTAACAGTGCGCGATCAAAAGCTAAATTTAACAAGTGAAATCAAAAGACTAAAAATCCGGAAAAATTCTCATGGACATTATCAATAATATTGCAGTTCTAGTTTTAACATAAAGACTTTAATCAGCGGTATGTTTAACAATGACCGATACAATAATTGTCCGTTATATAATACGGTACAACAATCAGCGATGTTCAAACATCAAACAAATCAGTAGCATCAATCAGGAAAATGAGTGAAATCCTATTGTTATCGCAAATCACTGGAAAAACTATCAAACTTATCAAGTTTGAACCATCAACCAACATCATCTCCTCAAGTCAATTACCAGAATTCAACAAATTGCTAACAAAAATACAACTTTGAACTACAGTCAACTCATGGAAGCAACTCAGAATTAATCATAAAACACACTTTTTTTTGAATTTGTTCAACAGTTAATGCAGACTACTTACGAGTACATCAACAAAAAGGTGCCAAATATAACGTTCGACACACCAGTGCATTCACAACATTAATGCAATCCATTAATATGACCAAGTAACAACAGCAAAGAAATCTCAAGTTTTAGTCAACTCCAACCGTTCAAAACTAAAATTACAAAACAATGTGCACGTTTCGAGAACACTAGTTTAAATGAAAATATAAACCTTTTGCATAGTGAACACAAAACGAAGTGATGTATGTATTCAGGAATTTTTAAGACATTATGGTCCGCAACTGAACTTCTCCTGGAAAAACCGCGTTGATATTCGTACAAGTGCACCAGGAAAAACTTTCGAATTAAATAAGCATTTTGTGACTTTTTACAGTAAATCGCGTTTAATATTTTGTGCGCGAATGTGAACCTTAAAATTCGACAAAAAAACTCACTGAACTATTATTAAGACAATTTTACAACTTACGTATAAAAGACAAGTGACAGGTATTGAACATATATAAACTATACCAACTTTAATAATTCAATTGTATCCTAGATATTAAGTATATTATGTGTTGTACTTTTTTTTATTTATTTAAAATTCTTTTCTATTTTTTTTTCTATTTTTATTTAGGATTATTTTTTTTGTTAGCTAAAACAATACTATTGAGTAACTCTATTACTTATTAATTTTTTTTTACATTTCTTAGTATTTTATATTATTTTATTTAATTATTGTAAAAAGGAACGCGTGCATCCGATACACACGTTCTTTTTCAAAGAAGGGGGAAATGTAACAAACCACCCTCAATAATTTTAATTAAAAATTCTATAATAGAAATAATATCTTAGTTGGTAAGAATTAAAATTAACCCCGTATATTTTTGTCACAAAAGTACAGTACCTTTTTTTTGTATAACATTGTGGGGGATCTGGAAATATTCCTAGTAAAATTAAATATTTACGTGCCACACAGACAAGTGGATACATAAATTTCAAATTTTAGACAGTTATCATTTTTCTTAATTGCTAGGGCAATTATCGGTTTTGACCCTTAAGGTAAATAACTTCGTTAAAACAAGTACTATCAAAGTCAAATTAAATACATGATAACGCCAGAATTAATTAACGTAAATTATATAACTTTAGTTAAAAACTAATAAAAGGTTTTGCTATAATAATTGAAAGTAATTTGTAAAATAAAAACATTTTAATTTAACTTAACATGTTTTAAAGTATAAATCACTTATCACACGATAACGTAGTTTGTAAACGGAAAGTACCCCAGGTCAACTTAGCTTGTTTTAAGGGAAAGATCACTCATCTCCTATGATAATGGACCTCACATATGTTAAAACTTAATTCTGCGTGGGAACGGGTACTAAAAATTTTAACTGTATTAAAAAGAGACAAATATACCAAAAACCGTCTCCAAATGGGGTGAGATTTTTACATAAATACATGACCCTAAGGCAAAATAAGTCAGTCTTCAGTCTTGAGTCTTGAGTCTTCCGTCATTTTCATTTTTGCTAACCACTAAGAGGTGTGTTAATTAAGAGATACTTCGTGTAAAAATCTCACTTATTATTTTTTGTGTTAAAATCATTTACTTTGTGAAAACAACTCTAAAGGTAAGATTAAAAATTGTTGAATTAAATGTATTTTTTTTGTATGTATAATTTGGTATATTAGAAATAGATAGGTTAACGAGTCGTGCTTAACACATTATAGGTCAACGTAAATTTTGTTTATTTTGCTCAACATAAATTTGTAGTATTTTTTTTTAATTACTGTGCGCTATGTTATTGATGTAACTATTTTTTTTTTACTTAAACTTTTTATCACATAAAAGATTAACTTGCAATTCTATTTGTAATATTCAAACCTTATTTTTTTTTATTGTTAATAAATATTAAATTAAAAATCAAGGCTTATTATTTGTGCAAAGATTGAGTTTCTATTGGTTTGGTTCCTACGCATCCGTAAGTTTCCACGTTACCATTTTTACAAGTTTTGTTAATTTCTTGACAATAAAAAATTGACTGGTGGCAGCTATCGAGAAAAATAATCGCAGGACTTTACAATCCAGGGCGAGGTGTTACAGTATTTTATTACTTTTTATATTTAACCGTAACTTTAAATTTGATAATAAGCAACAATTTATATACGTAACTTCAAATTATTTTACCATTTACGTCGAATCTGTGTGGATTCTAGGTCATAGAAGTATATTTGTAAAGTGTAAAGTGTACTCTATTCATTTCTCACATGCAGCTGAAGTCAACAGTGATCAGTGCGTGATAAGCACGTGATCGGATCATATTTCTTGCAACTGCAATTGCAATTGGATGCTGGTAATGGTCAAGACAACCCCATATACTGTCCGTACTTGAAGTTTTTTGTTGTTGTAAATAAAAGGCAACCTGTTCGTACCTGCTCACCATTAACCGTGTAAAGCTCCTCCCAATATATCACGTGTAAACTGCATGTATTTGTTAATCTCAGCTGCACGTGAAAAATGAATAGAGTATAGCAGGTAGACATTTAAGTATTAGCGTTGATGTATTAGCGAATGCAGCTTTTTCGGATCTTAAAATTTGACTATATTATATTTAAGATAAACAGTTGTAATGATATATACGTAATTTATATTTGGCGCTCAATGAACGATTAAAATGATTCAAATATACTGTCAAACACACATACATTGCATTGAAAGTGCTGAACGTAACCACTGCCAATTATTTAATGGTACCCTGCAGAGTACGCTACGCGAGATACTACCGAAGGACAATGAAACAAAAGTGGGAGGGGGTAAGGGCTACGACGGAAAAAGGTACCCGGATAAATGGCTCTCTCTTAGATTTCGTGCAGCCCAGCCGACTAGACGTGTTTAAACGCTACCTAAATTTATTTGTTTTGATTGTACTATTGTGTTATGTTATTTTAATTATTGTGGTTTGGCAAATCTAGAGGTAAATATTATTGCAATATAATTAAATTCAAAAGTTGAATTTTGAGTTGAATGAAAGAAAAAAAATTACTCCAGTTTCGAGTAATCGAATTAAATGAAAACGTGTATTAAAATTTATAAACTTTAATCATTATTAGAACTTATGTATGGACGTGTTCACAGGCCAGTTATAGAACCTTCTATGGTAGATTATTATCCCATAGAGCTAGCCAATAGAGCCCAAGGTGATGTCACAAGAGGTATAGGCATTTCTAGATTCGATGATGTAAGATTAAAGTTTGGAGTTATTATGTACCGAGGCCATTTTGTATAAGGCCACGCTCGAGACTCGGATGCTTTGCTTTCCATATTGGTAATTTGATTATTATATGTCTACAGTCTATGATGAAACTAAATGTGCCAGTTAATTCATATTGTGAATTGCTCTGTATATTTTATATTACGAATTGTATGCATACTATCCTACATGTGAATTGATTGATAAACGAATTATGTATTTTGACCATATATGAACATAACATGTGTATAATTTGCCCAACCATAAATATGAATATTGAAAATGACAAACAAAAATCACAAAATCTAACCACAATGTTTAAACTGAAATTATATGACAATGATTTACAAATTATAAATATTTAAACTTTGTCTGTGTTTAATATGTGTTCGCTTTGCGTTTCTCTTGACTCAATTTGCTATTGCCAAAAGTTCGATTCCATATGTCAAAACGTGGAAAACAAATATGTCGAAATCGAAAAAGTCGAAAATAAAAACGTCAAAAACAAAAACGTCGAAATCAAGAAGGTTGAAAATTTTATTTTGCCAAATAAACGTCAGGGGACATACAATAAAGTCCTTGATGTTCTCAAAAACCTCATGCCTGGGCTAACTCATGAGAGCGTCATGACAGATTTTAAAGTCGCTCAGATTAATACTTTCAGACAGACATTCAGACAGAGGACGTTTTTTCAATTTCAGTCAATGCATACGGAGGGTTATTTAAAGAAACCATATGATTCGAGTGCAGTGCGAGAACCGTGAGAACATTCAGTTCTCAGTTAATATTCGAAAGTTGGCTGCTTTGAGTTTTGTCCCCGTCGACGAAGTGATTCCATCTTTTGAGCAACTCATACAAACCGAGTTCTTCATTGCCAACGATGAGATACTTCAACCTCTGGTAGATTATTTTGAAGATACATGGATCGGCCGCCAGCGCAGGTTAACTAGAGGCTTTCCAAAGTTTCAAATTGCACTTTGAATTAAATTGTTATGAAGGCTTCCTCAACGACCTGTCCAAAACAAACAATGATGTGGAAGGTTCAGCTCTCTATTGAGCTGCAATCCCTCTTCAATTTGGAAGTTTATCGATGTTTTGCAGAAAGAACAGGGTATGAACGAGTTCAAAATAGAACAATATATTAGCGGCCAACAACCACCCTTAGGACAAAAAAAGTATTGCGACGTTGCGGCTAGAATTAAGTCCATAGTACTATCGTATGGTGACCGTAACCTGGATGACTATCTGACTGGTATCGCCTATAACTTTGAATTCCAGGATAGTTGATTCAATCGAGTTTAAAACACCTTGCGATTTTTATTTTGTGAAATAAATTTAAAAAAAAGTTTACCTTTTCGTTTTCGACCTTTTTGCTTTCGACCTTTTTGATTTTGACATTTTTGTTTTTCGACATTATTGCTCTTCGACATTATTGTTTTCGACGTTTTTGTTTCGACGTTTTGACGTGCTACCAAAAGTTCATACTTCAATACGAGAGAAATACTACGACGCGACGTGAGGTAATGTTTTCGTGGTATAGGTTGCAGCGAGGGTCCTAGCATTTAGACGATACGGTATTTCACGCATGGTGGCCACCATTATAGTGCTTAGGACGGGTAGGGTATAGTTTCGGAAGTAAGGATAAGGTTAGAAAATTTGAGTTTACGTTTTGACATTACACAGTTAAATCTTTAAAATTAGGCTTTTCATTTCTTTAAGAATTTTTGAGTAAATAAAAACAAATATGAGAACTAATCAATTGGTTTTATAATTAAAACTTAATCTGATCTCAGCTGCTACTATTAAAGTGACCTTTGTTGACACGAATGTAAATGTAGGTGTAAATTAGGGAATTACTGTCATTTGGCCGAATTCTATTGGCCGACAGTGTTTGGCCGACACTCATTTTGCTGACATTTTATTTTTTGGAAACTATATAAAAATTTAAACAAATTATATTGCTTTATTTCAATCATACTAATAATAATAATAATAATAATAAAAAATTTTGGTTGAAAAGGTTTACATCTATTCACCAGCCTTTACTTTTCTGGTTTAACGAAGCATTGAACGATCCTTCAGTTCTACCGGACTTTTTATGTACAGGTGTTACGTATATGCTTTTTAAAACTGGGGACCCTTTATTAGAACCGAAAAACTACATACCAATTACCTGCTTACCAACCATTTACAAAATTTTCACTTCCATTTTAGCATCAAAAATAGAAAACCACTGTAAAGCAAATGAGATTATGAACATTGAACAAAAAGGCTGTGTGAAAGGATCACAAGGATATCGGGAACTGCTAATCGTCGATTCGGTCATTACTAAGCTAGCTAAAAATAATAAAAGGAATTTGCACATGTGTTATATAGATTATAAAAAGGCTTATGATTCTGTTCCTCACGATTGGCTTCTTGATATCCTAGAAATCTACAAAATTGATCCGAAGATTGTAAGACTTTTATCTGCAATGATGTCAAAGTGGAACACTCTTATCACAAATAATGGAACCAGTTTGGACTCGATTAAAATTAGACGTAGCATTTTTCAAGGAGATTCCTTGAGTCCACTCTGGTTTTGTTTAGCAATGAATCCACTTTCGACATTATAGAATGATTCCGCAGCAGGATTTACTTTAAATTTTGAAAACAATTCCAAGATAACTCATTTGCTTTACATGGACGATTTAAAATTATATTCTAGGAACGAAGATCAACTTTTTAACTTAATAAAAACTACAAAATTATTTAGTACTGACATTTGCATGGAATTTGGATTTGAAAAGTGTGCAAAAATTGACATTCATAGGGGTACACCAATTTCTAAATTTGATGTATTAAACGAAATTCCCAAATTATTACCGCATCAGTTGTATAAATATTTGGGAATGCAGCAAAATTTTGTTCTGGACCATACACTTATAAAAAAAGATTTTAGGCAAAAATACATGCAAAAATTAAAAATTTTAATGAAAAGTAAATTGACGTCTCGGAATATGATCTCGGCTATTAACTCTTGGGCGGTTCCAGTCTTATCATATTCTTTCGGAGTTCTAAAATGGTCGAATACAGATCTAAATGCCTTGGACACCTTAACAAGAAAAATTTTATATAAATATAGATATTTACATCCGAAATCTGCAGTGGAAAGGTTGTATATTAAGAGAAAAAAAGGAGGACGCGGTTTAATAAATTTATTTAATTCTTGTAAATCTATAACTAAATTATTGCGTGATTATTTTTATTCGATTAACATTCCTTTAATTCGCGAAATTATAAGTTTAGATAAAAATTTTAGTGGTTTGAATTTAAAAAATCAAAATCTTAATTGTGAAGAAAAATTTGAATTAGAAATTAATTGGAAGAATAAGGTGCTTCACGGTAAATATCCGACAATTTTGGACTCCGAAGGAATTGATAGAGAAATGTCAGTAGAATGGTTGAAGCGGGGATTACTACACTTTGAAACTGAAGGATTCATGTGTGCGATTCAAGATGGTGTAATTGCCACTAGCAATTACAAGAAGCACATAATGAATCTCGATGTTGCAGATCGGTGCCGAAAGTGTGGTGTCCCCAATAAAACCATAGAGCATATTATAGGAGGATGCTCATTTTTGGCTCCTACTGACTATCTCCGAAGACACAACCAAGTTTGCAAGATATTACACCAGCAGCTTGGTAAAAAACTTAACTTGCTTGACAATTTTAGACCCTATTATGACTACGTACCTGACCCTGTACTTGAAGACGATGATTTTTCTCTACTCCACTGGGACAGGACTATATTAACGGATCGAACAATTAGTCATAATAGGCCTGACATTGTCTTGATACGAAAACGAGACCAAAATGCAGTCATCATTGATGTTGTCTAAAAATATCATAACCATCGAAGGAGAAAAAATCCATAAGTACGAGGCACTAGCAATGGAAATGATGAGTGTATGGGGTCTCAATAAAATAGTAATAATACCGATAGTGATATCGGCTACTGGTGTGGTATCTTCCAAGTTTAAAACCCATTTGTTAAAGTTAGATCTATCTTCAAAATTATACCCAGAAATTCAAAACCAGTTATTTTGGAAACGTGCCATATTGTCAGAAAATTTTTAACTTCTCAAAATTAAAAATGTACTAAACAATTTAAAATTCTAATTATTTAGTAGTAGATTTAAGTAACTTTTATAATAATTGTTCAAAATTAGCTTATATGTGAAAAATGTATCGAAAAATAGTGTAATTAGGTGAAACACACTGTAAAGAATAAGATGGTTGGAGCTAAATCCCCCATCTTATGCTAATTGCCACTATATGTGAGATCCGAAATAAAGGAAATATTATAATAATAATCTTTGTTGAGACATGTTAGATTTTCTTGAGTTGTTGGTCATTAACTGTCGATGGTTTTCTCTATACATCACTCTCGATTACTGTTTGTAGATTTAATTTAATTTTATAAAAAAACAAATTTCGATTTTTTTCTAAAACAGATTTCCTGGAGTTTATTCTGGGTTATAATAGACAAGTACAATATTTAAATATATAAATTCCTAACTTGTGAATTATAACAAATTAAAACTTTAATATATTTATAAAGTAAAATATAATTATTATATTATAAAAATAATATAGGCATATAAAAATATTAAAAAAGTATCAGTGCTATAAAAAATTTATTGTAGATAACTACAAACTCGATAAAACATTACTGTGGCAAATTCGTTTGAAAATAATTCATATAGCAAGTCACAAGTTCCAACACACCTTTGCATAAATCAACTTTGTCAAATTGGAAACATTTTTCATACAACCCTCTGAACATTTGGGTTTTAGGAACTTCCATAGCTATTTTCATATTTTCAACCGAAAAATCTCCAGCTTCGTTAATTACTTTTACTTTTAAAAGTATGCACTTAAAAAAACATCCAAGATTTTCATCATCTGTTATATCCCCATTAAATTCAAAGCTACTTTCAAGTTTTCTATCGACATTCACTTGAGCCAAACATTCTCTTCGTACATCTTCGTGTTTATCAAAATAAGTTTTCACCAATTTTATAATAATGGGAATTTAATAAGATAAAAATGTACTGTTAGTTTTGTTATATGTACATACCAAACTAATTTTGAAAATAAAATTACCTACATGAACGGTTGTGCGAGCTAGTTGTGCTGCTGTAATCAAAATAAAACAAATTATTTCAAGTTTCATTTTAAATTAATATTATTGTGATATAATAATGGTACTTGCTACACTTGAGATGAAATCATAAAACTGGCTATACATTTTTAAGTTGTCTTTTATAATCAATTTGAATTTAAATTTTCAAAAAAATTTCAAAAAAAAAATTTCAAAATTTTCAAATTACAACAATAATTTACATACAATGCATTATTGTCAGAAAAGGGGCGAAGGCTCTAGGCTGCTTTTTTGATAAACGCAAATTTTGATAACGTACTGTCGAATAATTATTAAGTAAAAAAAAAAGAAAAGAAATTAAAAAAATTATGCTCTAGATTTGAGGAATTGATGCCAATGTAAGGATAATCTTAAATTTATACCAAGGATGCATCAACTTCTTTCAATATTTTGAGCACGCTGCAAGAAAATATTACATTTTATAAAGCTACCACCAGTCACCTTATAAAAATACAACACATTTAAAAGTGTGTTCGATTGGTATAAATTTCTTCAGTGGCCTTATTGATTTCGTAAGTTTTAAATTTTTTGGATTTTTTGCCAATTATGGCATTTCCATTTAAATTTCATTCCTGCAAATATGGACACGAACAAATTTACAAAATTCATCAAGATATTGTTCTGGTATACTATACGTCTTTGAAGTCCATATGTTTGACTTGCCATCAGCATATTATGTATATGTTCCAAGCTTCAGGAACTGCTTCTGCAGCAGCTTTACGTTACGGTTTATTGGATATGTATAGTGGAGAAAGTATTTATATTTACATTTGTAAAAAGGGTATATTCTTGCAATAAAATTTTTATTTTGATTTACAATATTTATGATTGATCACACTAATCGTTCATCTCGAGAGTTACAGTTGTCCATACTATATTATTTCAATAGTCGTTTGTGAGTCTCCCAGCCACACTCCCAGCCACCGAACAAGTTTTTGAAATATAAAAAAAAAATTATTGTTGGTTTCTTGGCACTTCAAGACCCGGTTTAACTTGGACTGTAAAACAAGTAAAACAAAAATATTTTTTAAAATCATTTAATTTTTAATAGTAGGTACATATTTGCTGGAAATGGTAAAGTACTATTACGACATAGGCCGTGTTTCTAAATAATTCATGTAGCAACTCTGAAGTTCCAGTGAACCTTTACATAAATCAATCTTATCAAATTGGGAACATTTCTCGTTCAATCCAATTAACATATCGGTTTTTGGAATTCCCAAAGCTATTTTTAGATCATCAACTGAAAATTCTCCTACTTCATTAATAACTTTTTCTCTTAAATGCAAGCACTTTAAAAAGCATCCAAGGTTTTCGTCGTTTACTGAAATTCCGCTGGTTTCAAAGCTATGTTCAATTCCCTGATCAACTTTTATTTCGGCCGAACAATCTTTTCGAGCATTTTCATGTTTTAGAAAATAATCGTGTGCAAATTTTTCAGCAATCTAATAAAATGAAAATTTATTGTAAATTTTGTTATACCACCGTAAAATTAAAACAAAAATACATACTTTGTTTGCATGAGAAAATTGTATTGTAATGAAAATTAAACAAACAAGTATTAAGAACTTCATTTTCACTTTTAAGTAGTAAGACGAATGCAGTACTTGGTACAAGAATGATATTACTTTTATAAAATCATTTTTATAATAATAATTTGTTTGTCGTCTTTTTAGATTTGTATTATATTACCGTAACTGCAATAATTTACACACAATGAATTGTTGTAAGATCCCAAAGAAAACATTGCATTTCCGGTTACCAATATAAAATTTGAAATATGAAATCAGTAGCGGACTGCAGTTACAAATATTAAGCTGTTTTTAGTAGAACTGTCTGCGCATCCAAAAAATTTTCAAGTTTCTACAAAATAGTAATAAGTATATAGGTTAAATTTATAGTATGGCGGTTGGAGGTCAATTTATTATATATTATATAAATTATTTAAAGTTTTTATTTTTTTATATATTCTATTAAGTTATACTTACCTCTCGGATGTAATTAATGTAAAAGAATTAATTAGTGGTACGAGTTTTTGTAAAGCCTTCTCCCCCGTATTGACATATAAAAAAATATAGAACACATAAACAGAAAGGGCTTATAACAATTATTGCTGTAATGTAATTTTAATTATTTCTGGCACTGGATTTTGGTTAATCATCAGGTTATTTTTCTTTTACATAAAATGCTGCATATTTGCAAAATTAAATTGAGAATATATTTTTTATTTTATGAAATTCTCCAATTATCAATTCGTCAATCAGTAAGTGCTTATCAATGTACTCACCATAAACTGATTACTTGAAATTTTATTTTTATACCGGGTGCTGAATGAGTTACCGAACGTAGGAAATTAACATTTGTAAAAATTTATTTACATAAAAAAACTCAATTATAATCTCAAATCAAAAAAACGCAAAATTACAAAATAACGGAGAGCTACCGCATAATGCGACCACTCCGGTGGACGTAAACGGCAAAAGGTCTAGTTCCTAAAAATTTCTGTGCCAACATAAAGTTTTTGGCGCTAACAATAATAATCTAAATATGTACAATATAAAAACAATTATTAAAAAAATAATTTAAAAACAATCAAAACAATTATTCAAATTGACAAAAAAATGGAAATTAAATTAAATTACATTCATGATTATAACAAATACATTAGAATTAAAATGCAATAAAAATAAAATTTTAAAATTTATACAAGATTTTGAAACACGACCATACATATTTGCTGGAAATGGTCAAGTACTATTGTGAAATAGAACGTGTTTCAAAATAATCCATGTAGCAATTTTGAAGTTGCAGTGAACCTTTACATAAATCAATCTTATCAAATTGGGAACATTTCTCGTACAATCCATTCAACATATCGGTTTTCGGAATTTCCAAAGCTCTTCTTAGATTATCAACTGAAAATTCTCCTACTTCATTAAAAACCTTTTCTCTTAAATGCAAGCACTTTAAAAAACACCCAAGGTTTTCATCATTTACTGCAATTCCACTAGCTTCAAAGCTATATTCAATGCCTTGATCAACTTTTATTTTGGCCAAACAATCTTTTCGAGCATTTTCATGTTTTACAAAATAATCGTGTACAACTTTAACAGCAATCTAATAAAACGAAAATTTACTGTAAATTTTGTTATACAAATTAAAACAAAAATACATACTTTGTTTGGACGAGAAAATTGTATTGTAATGAAAATTAAACAAATAAGAATTAAGAACTTCATTTTCAATTTTAATTAGTAAGACGAATGCAGTACTATACTTGGTACAAGAATAATATTACCTTTATAAAATCATTTTTATAATAGTAATTTGTTTGTCGTCTTTTTAGATTTGTATTATTTTACCATAACTGCAATAATTTACACACAATGAATTGCTGTAAGATCCCAAAGAAAAAATTGCATTTCCGGTTACCGATATGAAATTTGAAATATGAAATCAGTAGCGGACTGCAATTCCAAATGCTAAGCTGTTTTTTAGTAGAACTATTATTATTTAAATCTTTTATTATTTTACACATCCGTAACACTCTTAATCCAACTTCGGTAATATGAAATACTAGTAAATATATCGGGTTTGCCATCCGCACAGGAAATTCCCCACGAAGCAATACCATGCTGCATGCCATTCAACACTAGAGGACTACCAAAATCTCCTTCACATGATCCTCGACCAAAGCCCACATAAGTGCACACATGAGAATCAAAAACTGCATGAGATGGTAATAATTTTTTACATTGCGATACACTTATTGTCTTTAAATAAATATAACGAAGTTCATTTGAAATTGTATTTGATGGATATTTAGTATATCCCCATCCGGATAATACTGCCAGTTTTTCATTTGGTGTTGCAGTGGGCGTCAGGGCAATGCTTGCCACACCAGGAGCCGAAGAAATTTGCGTCTTTAAATGCAACGCAGCTATATCATTTATTTTGTTTGCAGGATTGAAATTCCCATGTACATTGATTGAGAAAACATCATGAGTTGCTCCACCACTGTTCAGAAAATTTGTACCAACAACTACTCGAATCTGGCTGGGCAGTTTGCTATAAAATTATTATGTAAAAATAAATTCTTATTACAAATTCAGTTAATCTCTTACCTCACAACACAATGGGCGGCAGTTAAAATCCAATCTCTGCTGATAATAGAGCCACCACAAAAATGTGATCCATTATTGGTAAGTCTTAGCGAAGCTTGGTATGGAAATTGTTCATTTAACGCAAGGTTTCCTCCAATAATTCGTTCTTGTTTTAAACTATTTGTGCGATCAGCTAAAATATATTTTTTTGCGATTAAACATGATCTGACATTTGAACATTTTAGGGAAACAAGATGAAGAAAAGAGATGTTCAAGTAGTCGGACTTGAATTATAATTATTGGAAATGAAATTAATGTAGAATTTATATGGAATTACTGGAATTTTTTGGAATTATTTAGTTATACGAGTTTTTGTCTAATTTTCTCTCAGCATTGACTTATAAAAAAATATAGTAATTTTATATTATGTAAAATGGTAAACTTACCTGCTATAGCACTGAACAATAGAAGTACAGAAATAATTGCCAACATTGTGGTGGCATGTAATAATAAACTACAATAATTCACATAAATTCACAAAATTTTCAGGTTATCAGTTATTTCCTGTTGAAGTTATGAGAGCAATCATAATAAATTATATCGATGATTATTATCCGAGAGGATACATTAGATATAAACACTTAGGGATATAAAGGACCCCGCGGTAAACACATGAGTTGTTTTATGGTTTATGAAAGTATATGCCTTGTAAAACATTGAATTTTTTAATCCCTTGTAAATAATTTAATCAGTTCAAACCCAAATAAATGAAATATTGTAAAAAATATGAAAAACCTCTAATCATCTAATCTCGACCTTATCTATAGAAATACTCATATTAAAATTTAATATCAGACAATTAGCGCAGGGCAGAGACAGAAAACATTTTTATCATGGATTAAAATTTAGAAGTCATATGTTCAGTTACATGTAGACTAAATTTTTTGAAAAAATCACCCATATTCACTAGGAACAAAAAAATTTTCAGTGCGGGGTCCTTTATATTGCAAATTGAAATAAAATATATCGATAATTATAATGATTTCTATCTTTATAAGCAGAAAACCGTATATCTCAAGTTCAGATTTCAATTTTTTCCTTTTCGGGTACTGTACAATTTCGCAAAAAAACTTCTGTCAATGATGATTTTTTATCTAATTTATTTGTGGACGCATTTACCATCTCGGCTAGAAGGCTTATGTATTTCTACTACATAAACCAGCTGAAGTATTGCATTCAAAATTTCAAACGTAATTTCTCAGAAATGGTTTATCATTACACTTTAAAAAACAGGTGTTTCCTTGGTTCTTGCTCTTTCAACCTACCAAAGCTTGTCTCTATTATATAGTTACACTTGAGAGGTTCTCTGTTCTCTGTTCTCCAAAATTAATTCTTAAATATTACTTAAAAAACAAGCTTCTAGACAGTAATGCCCCCTTAAGTAAATAACGTTAAATTATTGTTGTTATTGTTTATTATTAATATTTAATATAAATACATCAGGTTAATAATTAAAATATAGTTAATATTCTTTATACACCGGTAACAGTCTTAATCCAATTTCGATAAAATGAAATACTAGTAAAAATATCAGGTCTGCCCACAGCGCAAGGAATTCCCCATGAAAGAATGCCATGTTGCACTCCATTCAAAACTAATGGACCACCAGAATCTCCTCTGCAAGCTCCCAGTCCAGGTGGCATATTGGTACAAACATGAGAATCAAATATAGCAGTAAATGGTAACAACTTTTGACATTCGTTAACAGTTATAGTTTGTAAATAAATAAATTGAAGTTCATTGGATGATGCACCCGAAGGATATTCAGTAAGTCCCCAACCGGATAATATACCTCTTACTCCACTAGGTGTTACACTAGATGCAAGAGAAACAATGTTAACATTCGGTTCTGCAGAAATTCGTGAAGTTAATCTTAAAACTGCTATATCATTTATATTGTTCGCAGGATTAAAATTTGCATGCGAAATAATTGAGCCTACGTAGTAAACCCATCCACCGCTGTTGAGGTAATTTGTTCCTACAATAACTGCAATCTCACTGGGCATTACACTGTAAAATAAAAATAATTAGTAAAGTTAATTAGATATTAAAGAAAACACTTACTGAATAACACAATGGGCAGCTGTTAGAATCCAAAGACCGTCAATAATTGAACCACCGCAAAAATGTGTTCCATTATTTTGAAATCTTAGTGACACTTGATATGGAAATTCCCCAATAGCTGCAACTTGTCCTCCAATAATTCGAGATTGTTCTCCATTATCGATAGGATTTGCTATTTTTTGGATTAACAATTTAAATTAAATCAATGTGGTAGTAACATTTTACATTAAAGAAAGTGATCGTCTTAATACTTTCGACAGGTTTACGTAGCTCTGACGAACTGTTATGGTGAGTTTATGCAAGCGTTTACTATAACGCAAGAATTATATTGATAGATAAATTTTGACGTTACATAAATTTTTATATTATTTTGTTGTGTAGAAATGTAAACTTACCGAGAGCTCCATAAACTGAAAGGACTAATACAATTATTGCTAACATTGTGATGTTAATTTAATTATTTCTAGCACTGAATTATTGATCGATAAATCAGGATATTTATACTTTTATAATACTGCACATTTGCAAAATTAAATTGAAAACATACTTTTATATTTCAGTGAAATTCTCCAATTATCAATTCGTCAATCTGTAAGTGTTTATCAATGTACTCAGGATAAACTGATTATTTGAAATTTTATTTTTATATAATAAACTAAAATCTAATTTTCTTGATAAAAATAAAACAATTTTGAAATTCTCGAAAAAGAGACAAGATTACAGTTGCTCCAAAGGATATTCTTCCTCTTGAAATTTTTCGAAAAAATTATGAGCTTTCTGTGCTATCTATAGCACTGTATAATTGAGGATAGAGATTTGATCGACGCTATATTATCAAAACAGCGAATGATTTAGTAGAAACGGCCTGCTCGAGCAAAGCCTCGACATAATATAAAATTTAAAAATTAAACACAATTATGATAAATTTATTTATTTTATATTTTCTTACGAGCTATTTAGTTTTTGAAAATTCCTACAATTTTTATTGTTATACAAAGTTAATATTATAGTTCTTTACGAACATTAAACTTGTAACATCAATTTTTATAAGTTTATTCGCGTGTGTAGCTACTAATCCATTCGCGGTAAGAAGCTACATTAGTGAATACATCGGGATGTCCTTTAGCGCAAGGTATCCCCCAAGAAACAATTCCGTACTGTGTTCCTCCTGTAACTAGTGCACCACCGGCATCTCCTTGACAAGCTGCTTGACCAGCAGCCGAATAAGTACACATGTGCGTAGATAATATTTTGTGTTCTGGCACTAATTTTTGACATTCTTCCAGCGAAATTGAACGTAAAGTAACAATGTGCATCTCATTAGGAGGAGTGCTTGATGGATAGCCAGTTAATCCCCATCCAGCTAACTTCAAACTTCTACCAGGTTCAATTGCTTTATCAGCAAGATTAATAATTGAAACAAGTTGAGCTCCGGCAATTCTTCCTAAAACTTTTATAAGAGCAATATCGTTTTCGTTGGTTTCTGGATTGTAAGAGTGATGTGTATGTAATTGAGATACGTAGTACGATTGACCGCCAGAGTTCAGGAAATTTGTTCCAACAACAATGGTAAGATTAAATACAGTCAAGCTGGAAAAATGTAAGATAAAAAATGTTATTTTAAAATAACATGCAAACACTTACTTGGGAATGCAACGAGCAGCAGTCAAAACCCAGGTAGTGGTTATAACAGAGGCACCACAGAAATGCGCCCCGTTATGAGTATATCTCAGCGATGCTAAATGAGTAGCTTCTCCTACACCTGCAGGACGCCCTCCTATGATTCGCGACTCTTCATCTCCTTGGATAGGGTTAGCTTAAAATAAATTTAATTTTATTAGAATATGTTGCTAGTTAGTTTATAGGTCAGTCATATGAAAGTCGGTCCAGAGTTAACCCAGGGTTAGCTCAGTTTAGGTAAAAATTAAGTTAGCTCTTACTGAGCTGTATACAACTGATTTTTAAATATAATAGTTATCTATTTTAGAAAACTTACCAAATGTGCCACCAACCACAAGGGCCAATACAAAAGTAGCTGCAAACATTTCGAAGAAACTATACAAAAAATTTTTTAATCAAGTCTTTTATATGATTTTCAAAGCACTTGACACTAAATTAGTTGACATAATATTATACAATAGTAATATTTTGAAATTTATACAGTGATTACAGCGGTACTTATTGTTTGTTTTATTTTTTTAGGATTATCAGGTAATATTCCATTATAGAAAATAATAATTATTTAAAATCTTCTATACAATATTGTATTATGACGATTTATTTATATTACAACATTTTACTTCTCTATATAGCGGTCTTCTAACAAATTGTGATTTGTATTAAATAATACAAATTCATCTTTATATGTTAATATAATATAATATATGTTATATTCACATCTATGAAAATTAAAAAAAATTATTTGAATGGCTACATTTTATCAAAATTTTCAATTAAAAATGCAGTTTAATAGTTTTAATTATTTCTCCTAAAAATAGTAATTCATAAATTTATTATTTGTATTAATTAATTTTATTGGTATTAATACTTAACTTAAATTAAAATAAATATCAATATTATTCCACCAAATGAACAAAATTAATTCTGTCCTGTTCGCTGCAAGGGCGGTTAAATTTTGTGATAGACCGTTTATAGCAGAAACTTGTATTATAGATCCAGTGGCTTAATCATGCAGCCATGGGCCTGTGTCCTGGGCCTTAATTTTATTTTAAAATAACAGTTTCACGCTTAAAATTAAATAATGTAGATAAAATATTTTATTTTTTTGGTTGTGATAGAACCAGGCCTTTTAACGCCCGGGCCCTTGTTCGATCGAGCACAAAGATAAATCCACCACTATTTCTATAGGAAATTAAACTTAATATACTAAAAACAAATAAATCTGCGCGAAAAGGCAGATCGGGCCCGAAAATGTAGACCTGTCGGCAGGTTACAGGTTACAGTTAGTTTTTGATATTTTTTTTAGATATGGTACAAAAAAATTCACGCAGGGGTACACCTTGCATCTCTTCCTATACCGGAAAATTTCTTTTCGCTCAGTTTAGCACTTTTATAATTTTAGTTAAAAGTGCTTTTGGCCCAGTTCACCGTTAGTCCAGTTTACCATAAACAAAAGAAACTGGCAATATAATATATTGTGGAATTATTATTGTTGCTGTTATTGAATTTGTTTAACTTAAAGTCTATTAGTGATCGATTACACATTGGAATTTTTTTATTCGAATTTTAATTGTTATAATTTGAATAAAACTTTTTTGTTTACCTATCCGGTTGCGACAAACCGAACAATGAAATTTTCGACCTAAATGATATACTCAAAATTAAGTATTATTTGTGGAAGTTATCTAATTTTTATTTTATCAATACGATTTTGTTTGTTTTATTTATTTATCCTTAATCATTATTGTCTAATTATAATTCTATTTCCTTATTTTTTAGAATAGGCTTTATTTCATAGTAACAAGATTATAGATACCAATTTTTAGAAAAATATTGAAATAATCTAAATAGTTCATGAACATTTATGCATCTACCTTTCTGTTATTACTAGAGGTAAATATAGTTATTAAAAATTTTGCTCTTCTAAATTTGAAATTGAAATTTTTATTGTTTTAAACTGCTAGTTCTTGGGAACTAAAGAAAACTTAATTTTTATATCTGCTTCTTTTATTATCTGAAAAATACTTAAATTAATTAAAAGAATTAAAAGGAACTACTACAAAAATTCTGGTTTAAGATTTTCTCATAATTTATAAATTATCAAAATAGTCCAATGAAATTAGACTTGAACCCAAAAAGTTGCGTTTTAGGGAATGAAACTTATGCTAATCGATAGCTAAAGGTTCCCTTATGAACATATCAAAATGTATCAGCTTAATTTTTCCGGCTTAATTTCAAATTAATAAAAAACTATTGAAGATTTACGGCTAATCGAATTTAATTCTCCATTTCTGCCAAAGTTACTCACTCAATCCAAAAAATAATATTATCAATTTATAGCACGGAAAATTTACTATCAAATTCAATCGAAAAACATTGTGAGAAATGAACCATTAATTTATTATAATTCTTTAAATTGGTTTGCCAAGCTGTCAAATGATCACATCGCGTAGTCTCTGCACCTGCGCCTGATCAATAACAATAATGTTTACGAACTATTTTAAAAAATTATAAATAAATAAATAATAAATAATAAATAATAAATAATAAATAATAAATAATAAATAATAAATAATAAATAATAAATAATAAATAATAAATAATAAATAATAAATAATAAATAATAAATAATAAATAATAAATAATAAATAATAAATAATAAATTATAAATAATAAATAAATAAATTATATATTCTATATTCTTGCGTCTGTTTTTGTTCTTTTTACAATTTCAATCCATTCCCGTCTATTCACTGTCCTTTTCTGGCAGTTCTCGACCCCCATGCATCTCAAATCACTCACCACCTGCTCCCACCATCTCACTCTGGGTCTTCCTCTGTTACGGTCCTCCATTGGTTTCCATTTCGCTATTCGTTTAATTGTTGAATTTTCACTGCTTCTCATCACGTGTCCTATCCATCTTATTCTGAGTAACTTAATTGTTCGTATGATATCTTCAATATCAATTTCACGCATTAACTCGTGGTTCATCTTTGGTCTTGTTTCCAGTGCATTGATTCGGTAAGGTCCCAGAATTTTTCTTAGTATTTCCCTCTCAAAGATTCTCATTTCCTCCTTTTCCTTTTTACTAAAACACATAGTCTCGACCGCGTATGTGAGGATAGGTCTTATTATTAGGGTCTTATATATCTTAATTTTGGTTGCCTTTGACAGTTCTTTATCGTCCAGTAGTCGTTTGTTTGCATAATAATTATGCTTTGTTTCCTAGTGGTATTCGTCTCTTTATATCTTCTCGTCGTTCATTTTTATTATTTATTTGCACTCCTAGATAGACAAAATTATTCACTTCTTCGTATATTCCACCCTCTGTTCTTAGATTGTATGTTTCGTGCGTTGTTTTTCTCTGACATTTCATATATTTTGTTTTGTCTCGATTTATTAATAATCCCATCGCTTCTGCTGTGTCTTGGATCTTCTTGACAGTTTCAATCAGTTTTCTTAGAGTTCTTGATATTATGACCACATTGTCAGCATATGAAATCACTTGAGTCTCTCTTCTACTTATGGTGTCATTGATTTCCAGGCTTCTGATTATTTTCTCCAAAAATAAGTTAAACAGGGTTGCCGAAATCGCATCTCCCTGTCTTACGCCACTATTCACCTAAAAGTTTTTCGTATCTCCGTTTATCGTTGTGACACAAGCCATGGTTTCTTCAAGGGTCATTCGTGTTAGTCTTAATATTTTACTCGGAATCTTCATTTCTTGCATTACTTTTATTAATTCTTGTCTGTTGACGTTATCAAACGCCTGTTTAAAATCAATGAAGACCATATATGCAAGTCTATGTTGTGTTCGTGATTTTCTTCCATTATTTGTTTCAGCACATATATTGCATCTACTGCTGATCTTCCTTCTACAAAACCGCATTGATAATCACCAATTATTTCCTTTGTATATTCCTTTAGTCTTTTGTTTATTACTGATGACAAAATTTTGTAGATTGCATTCAACAGTGTAATACCTCTGTAGTTTTCACGTTTTTCATGATATTTATTGCTTTCCTCTATGTCGTTTATTACTTCGTTGAGCTAATCGTTTTTCTTCTTTTTGTATTTTCTATTCGCCTCGCCTCTTTTCCTTCTATATTTTTCTCGATCTTCGTATCTTTTTGTTTTCAGCCACTTGTTTCTTGCTTCAGTTTTCAGTTTGCTAACTTCTATGCACTCTTCATCAAACCACTCTTTTTTATTTTTCCGTTCTTCATATCCTAATGTTCGTTCTGCACTTGTTATTATGCTGGTTGTTATGTTTTTGTATTCTTGGTCCATATTTCCGTTTTTTTCCTGGTTTTCTATTGTTTCTCCAATGCATCTTCGTATTGTTTTCTTATGTCTTTATTTTGGAGTTTGCTTGTTGCCAGTTTTTTGTTAGCTGCTTTGGATTTGTATTCCTGGATTTTATTATATTTTATTTCTGCCACCACTAGGTAATGGTCAGTATCAATATTCGCTTCTCTGTAAGATGATAACATCTCTGATTGATCATTATGTGGTCTATTTGATTTCCGTCGCTGCCCCCCCCCCCCCCCCCGGGCCATGTCCAGGTCATTTTGTGTATTTTTTTCTGCCGAAATCTTGTGCTGTTAATGTCGAGATTTGCAGCTGCAGCCAAGTTGCACAGTCTGTGTCCATTCTTGCTTGTTGTGTTGTGTATCGTTTCTCTTCCGGTCACTTCTCCAATGTATTTTTCTATTCCTATTCTGGCATTGAAATCCCCCATCACTACTAAGACATCTTTCTTATTAACTGTTCCTATCAGTTTTCCAGTTTGTTATAGAAATCTTCTTTATTTCTTTCGTCGCTATCCTCAGTTGGTGCGTAGGCACTAAATATAGATATATTTTGTGGTTTCGCTTGAATTCTCATGTATCTTCCGCCCATTGGTTTGAACTGCAGTAAGTATATTAATCGTTAAAATCTGAGCAAGTTAGTAATAATTATTGTAAATTCAGAAATTACATCAATTGAAAAACACAATGGTATCAGTAGTTATACTATCGCGAGTTAAGACCATTTTATTTATACGAAATATTCAGGGACAGGTTTGTTCCATTGAGAGGACTAGGGGTATTGGGAAGACCTTTTTAATCAAAATTAAATTAATATTTCTAATAAATTATATTTTAATAAATATTTTTATTCAAAACTTTTTTTCCAAATGTAAAATTTTTAGTACAATGTAAATCCATTCGTTTCAGTTAACAAATAATTAGTTACATTTAAGTTGGTATGTAATATTTACTGAGTATTATTATTAGTATAGCTATTCTAACAACACATGTTATTCTTTATTTAAGTTATCAAACACAAATTCATATTCTTAAATTAAAATAATTAATATTAAAAATTAACGTAAGTAACAGAAAATTTTGCAATTTTATATACCAGAAACACTACTAATCCAGGTACGGTAAGCAGGGACGCTTGTGAATATATCAGGATTTCCTTTAGCGCAGGGAATTCCCCAGGATACTATACCATGTTGTAATCCATTTAAGACCAACGGACCACCAGAATCACCTTCGCATGCTCCTTGCCCAGCAACCATGTAAGTACATAGATGCGTAGAAAATATTGGATAACCTGGTAATAGTTGTTGACATTGGGCTACAGATATTGATTGCAAATTAATAGTTTGGAGTGCAATAGGGTAAGAGCTTCGATAGCTAGTTAATCCCCATCCAGATAATACTAAATATGAACCAGGTAGAGGTGTACTACTAGCAAGACCAACACTTGCTACACCAGGAGCTCCGGAAATTGTACCGCTGATTCTTAAAAGAGCAATATCATTTGCATTATTTTGAGGATTGTAGCCGCCATGAGAAGTTATTTGAGCTACATAATATGATTGACCACCGGAGTTCAAGTAATTTGTTCCAACAACAACCACAATGTCAGATGGAAGTAAGCTGTAAAAAATTAAAATAGAAAAATTCATGGAATGAAACATTTCGAAAACTCACTTGGGAACACAATGAGCGGCGGTTAAAATCCAGGCATTGCTAATAATAGAGCCACCACAGAAATGTAATCCACTTCTAGAATTTCTCAATGATACTTGGTAAGGAAATTCACCAAAACCCGCTGGTCGACCTCCTATAATTCGGGGTTCTTCAGCCCTTGAGATAGGGGTGGCTAAATATAAATTTTAATTTTAACTACTTTTTTAAACAAAATTGTATGAAAAGCAATTTGAATAAGTAGGTTTAGATGTTTTGAAGCAATAAAAAAAGAAGACTTACCAAATGCTCCGCAAATAACTAGTCCTAATACGATTATTGCGAACATTTTGATTAAACTATAGATCTGATTTGTGCATCAAGCTTTTATATGTGTCTTTAAATACTCGACAATTTTATTAGTTGATAGTTAATATTTAAATACAATATTTTAAAGTATTCTAGCTAAACCTATCTATTAAATTGTTTTAGTAAATGTTTATCTGGGTTTTCACAAAGATAATTCAATTTTTTTAGTATTTTATTTTTAGACCGAGATATTATCTACGAATGCTGAAGATCAGATCTTGGCATTTATTTTTTTATAATTTGTATTTATAATTATTATGGCCGTCTTGCACAACTCAATTCTTGCTTAATTTTTGCGACAGATCTTTGTATGTAAGAGACAGGGTTGAAGATATGGGATCATTACAGTATGCTAATTTGTTCAAAAACAATTCAAAAATAGGGAAAACGAGCATATAAAATTAAAAAATTAAACAGAATCGTGGTAAATTTATTTATTTTATATTTTCCCACAAGCTATTCAGTTTTTGAAAATTCTTACAATTTTTATAGTTATACAAAGTTAATATTAAAGTTCTTTACGAACATTAAACTTGTAAAATCAATTTTTGTAAGTTTATTCGCGTGTGTAGCTACTAATCCATTCGCGGTAAGAAGCTACATTAGTGAAAACATCAGGATTTCCTTTAGCGCAGGGTATCCCCCAAGAAACAATTCCGTACTGTGTTCCTCCTGTAACTAGTGCACCACCGGCATCTCCTTGACAAGCTGCTTGACCAGCAGCCGAATAAGTACACATGTGCGTAGATAATATTTTGTGTTCTGGCACTAATTTTTGACATTCTTCCAGCGAAATTGAACGTAAAGTAACAATGTGCATTTCATTAGGAGGAGTGCTTGATGGATAGCCAGTTAGTCCCCATCCAGCTAACCTCAAACTTCTACCAGGTTCAATTGCTTTATCAGCAAGATTAATAATTGAAACAAATTGAGCTCCGGCAATTCTTCCTAAAACTTTTATAAGAGCAATATCGTTTTCGTTGGTTTCTGGATTGTAAGAGTGATGTGTATGTAATTGAGATATGTAGTACGACTGACCGCCAGAGTTCAGGAAATTTGTTCCAACAACAACGGTAAGGTTAAATGCAGTTAAGCTGAAAAAGTGTAAGATATAAAAATGTCATTAAAAATAACATGCGAAAGATGCAAACACTTACTTGGGAATGCAACGAGCAGCAGTCAAAACCCAGGTAGTGGTTATAACAGAGGCACCACAGAAATGCGCTCCATTATGAGTATATCTCAGCGATGCTAAATGAGTAGCTTCTCCTATACCTGCAGGACGCCCTCCTATGATTCGCGACTCTTCATCTCCTTGGATAGGGTTAGCTTAAAATAAATTTAATTTTAATAGAATATTTGTCACAATTATCCGAAAGAGCAGTTCAGCAAAGGTTAATCATAATATGAAAGTCGGTCCAGAGTTAACCCAGGGTTTACTTTCAGAGTTAACCCAGGCTCAGTTTAAGCTAAAAGTTAAGTTAAGTCTTATTGAGCTATATAAAACTGATTTTTAAATATAATAGTTATTTATTAGAGTAAACTTACCGAATGTACCACAAACCACAAGGGCTAATACAAAAGTCGTTGCAAACATTTTGAAGAAACTATACAAAAAATTTCTTGATCAAGCCTTTTATATGATTTTTAAAGCACTTGACACTAAATTAGTTGACATAGTATACAATAGTAATATTTTGAAATTTTTACAGTGATTATAGTGATTACGGCGGTACTTATTGTTTTTTTATTTTTCTAGGATGATCAGGTAATATTCCATTATATAAATAATAATTATTTAAAATCTTCTATACAATATTGTACGAGTATTATGATGATTTATTTATATTACAACAATATACTCGTCTATATAGCGGTCTGTGGAACAAATATGATTTCAAGCGTTGGTCATATAGACATCATTGCTTGATAGTTGACAAAATAAGAATTTAAAAATTATTATTTTCTAACAAATTGTGATTTCTGATAAATATACAGATTAATCATCTTTTTATGTTAATATATTCACATCTAGGAAAACTAAAAAAAAATTAATTCAATGGCTACATTATTAATTTATTTGTCAAGTTTTCAAAATTTTCAATTAAAAATGCAGATTAATAGTATTACTAAAAATAGTAATTATTATTGGTATAAAATCATTTGCAAGTTAATATTTATATACCTACCCTAAATTTATGTAGATATAAAATTTAGCTAAACTACATATGCAACGTTTTTATGCAGCGCTTTTGAGTTTGTGATTGGTTCTTTTCTTTTAACGAATAGGCAATAAAATTTTAAATTAAATGAAAATGAACAAAATTAATTCTATTCTGTTCAATGCAAGGGCGGCTAAATTTTGTGGTAGACCGTTCATAACAAAAACTTGTATTATAGACGCAGTGGCTTAACCATGCAACAGTCTCACGCTTAAAATGTAGATAAAATATTTTATTTTGTTAGTCGTGATAGAACCAGGTCCTTTAACGCCGGGGCCATTGCTCGATCGAGCACAAAGATAAATCTACCACTATTTCTATAGGAAATTAAACTTAATATACTAAAAACAAATAAATCTGCGCAAAAAGACAGATCGGGCCCGAAGATGCAGACCTGCCGATAGGATACAGTTAGTTTCTGATATTTTTTTTTTAGATATGGCACAAAAAAATTCACGCATGGGGCATCTCTTCCTATACCGGAAATTTTTTTTTGGCCCAGTTTACCACTTTTATAATTTTAGTAAGTGCCTTTGGCCCAGTTTGCCATTAGCCCAGTTTACCATAAACAAAAAAAAACTGGCAATATAATAAATTGTGGAATTATTATTATTATTGTTATTGAATTTGTTTAACTTAAAGTCTTGTGAATTGTGATCGATTACATATAGAAATTTTTTTTATTCGATTTTTAATTGTTATAATTTGAATAAAACTTTTGTTTACCTATCCGGTTGCGACAAACCGAACAATGGAATTTTCGACCTAAATGAGATATCGCTTATTGCTACTAATACTCAAAATTTAGTATTATTTGTAGAAATTAATTATTTAAATTTTAATTTTATCAATACGATTTTGTTTGTTTTATTTATTTATCCTCAATAATAATTAATTATCTTATTATTATAATTCCATTTCCTTATTTTTTAGAAAATGCTTTATTTCATAGTAACAAGATTAGATACCAATTTTTAGAAACATATTGCGATAATCTAAATAGTTCCTGAGTTATACATCTACTTGTCTGTTTTTACTAGGTAGTAAATTATAGTAGTATAGTTATTAAAAATTTTGCTCTCCTAACTTTGAAATTGAAATTTTTTTTGTTTAAGCTGCTATTTTTTGGGAACTTAAAAATTAACTTAATTTTTATATTGCTTCTTTTATTATATGAAAAATACTTACATTAATTAAAAACATTAAAAGAAACTACTACAAAAATTCTGGATTAAGATTTTTTCACAATTTATTAATTAGCAAACAAAATAATAGTATATCGTCGTTGATACTGCAATAGGGCCTTATGTGAATATGCAATGCTATTTGAAATTAAGATGGCAAAGTATCCTAATTATATATAAAAAAAATAGAAAAACCTAATTCATCAGGTTTTCAGCTAAATCATCAGTTAAATCATTAGCATCAACATTGCTTCTGCACTGCGGTTTTTCTCTCTCCTGAAAATTCAAGGTTTTTTACATAGGTCCTATTGCAGTATCAACGACGATATTTTATAATATAATAATAGTATATTGTGCAACGAGTGCGGTAATTTGTCAATTGCCCACGAGAGCGAAGTTGAGCGCACGAACGAAGTGAGTGCGCTTATTAGCTTGAGTGGGCAATTGACATCACCGCACGAATTGCAGATACTATTTTATTTTACTAATGTGGTTATAAGATGATAAAACATGTAAGTCAATGTCAATTGTTTTTGCGCGCGATCGATCTGAATTTTTGCATATGCCTTCTTACCGATAATTCACGGGGGGTGAGTGCGACGCGAGGGGGGAAAATTTTTTGCTCAGTTTTTTTATATCTAGCACCGTTCTCAAGATATTGCTAATTCAAATAATATAGAGAAAGCACTCTTCGAAATTACACAATTTTTAAATGTCAGTGACTTTTCTAATATTACGTGAAATAAGATAAAAGAAAATCTTCTATGGTGCAGTTGAACATAAAACTGTGTATGTCATTTGCACATAAAAATGCTATTAAAATAATTTTATCGGAAAACATAACGAAAGCGATGCTTTCCGAGTGTCCACCCGGCAGCTAAAACGAAGTATTTCTAGTCAGCTCACAAATCGACTAATAATGTAAAATCGACTATTAAGGTGTTTTTATTAATGGTCGATTCTGTTACTTCTGCAAGTCAATTTATTTACATTATAAAAAAATTCTATTATAAAAATTTGTCCGACGTGGGATTCGAACTGGCGATCGCCAAACGATTTAATTATGATTCAATCGCTTATTGCACTTCGCCATAGAGGGTTGCTCTAATGACATTGTTTAAATTTGTCTTATCTGTCACAAATTGTAATTTAAACAATATTTTTTAATATTTGATATAATTGATAATTTTATGTTTTCCGATAAAAAAGTATACTCACCTCGCCTAGAAATATGATCCGCTACTGGGCTTACAGCTTTTTAATATAGCTGCGCGCCCAGTAACGGATCATTTTCTATGCTTGGCCAGTAATATACTTTTTTCTATAGCAGATGTTAAAGTGCGATTTGTCCGACTGAAAATAATTGAAAAAATGATACTTTAACAGCAAGAGTAGATAAAATAGCATTTGAGTAGATAAAGTAGCATTTTAACAGCAAGGGTAGATAAAATACTTTGTTTTTACTCAAATTAAATTATTAGCTCTTGAAATTATATATTAATAAAATTATTAAAAAAATAAAAAATTTTCAAAAAAAGAGAACATTAAATTCTCGAAAGCTTGAATATAAAATTTTAAAAATAAATTAAAAACTCTCAATAATTTAATTTATAAATTTCTTATAAATGTTTTCTTTAACATATGCTATAGAAAAAAATTAAATTCTATACACGACGATAAAATTTCATTATCGACTCGCGAAAAATAATTTACTCACGACTTCGTCGCTCGTAAATTAACAATTTCCGCTAGTCGATAAAATTCAATTTTATCGTCTTGTATAGAAAATAACTAATTAATAGCTCAAATCAAACTGTCACTTTGTTATTATTTAAAATAACGATTTGAAAGTGTTTCTTTTTTTCCTATGTTTTCACTTATTTTTAATTTATATAAAAATCCTAAGATGGCCTTAGCATCGATTCGCGTGCACTAAGGGAAACTTACGTGCACTAAGTAGAATTACCGCACGCAAATTATCTATAAAAATTATGTAATAACAGTTGAATAGGCAAATGGCAACTTAACGAACAAAAAAGCGTGCACTAACATACAACTTATACCGCATGTGTAAAATAAAGAATATTATAATTAATTAATAATAAAATAAAGGGGGCTAAGCTAAGAGGCATCAAAAAAATTGAAGCAACTAAATTTAAATCACCAAAGTCGTAGATCAGATTAAAATAAATTGTAAATCATGTTAAAAAATCGACAAAACTGATTCTAAAGGGAATGGAATTAATTTTTAAAACTTAATTTTATTGTGGCGCCATAGTCTCTCTCCTCGTGCAACAATAGCATTAAAACATCTTTTGCTGAGACACAATTACATATTATATGAGGTGCGATCAATTCTTTTTTCTAGAAAATATTCCTTATTTTAATTTTAGTAGATATCAAAGAGTAGTAAGTAACAGTAAGAGCCAATTCTTCCTGTAAACGACGAATCAACTCTTGTTTATTGGATATTATAGGTGTGGTTCTTATTCTTCTGTCCAATTCAGCCCATAGATTTTCTATGGGATTTAGGTTGGAGTACTGGAGAGGTGGATAAAGCGCTTTAGGGCACTTGTACAATAAATAATCTTTAACTAAACGTGATTTATGTTTGGGATCAGTATCCTCATAATTCGTATTTAAAGGTTTTTTCTAAGCCCAATTTTGTAGCACTTTGCACCAAATTGTCCTGAAAAAGTTTTAAATACATGTACTTATCTGTAATATATTATGATTGTCCTATTATGATTAAGTTATCCACTTCCGCGGTGGAAATAGAGCCCCAAACAAGTACATTCCCACCACCGTGTTTTACAGTTCCGCGTAAATTCTGCGAATCGAGCTTCGTGCTGGCTTTACGCCGCACCATCATTAGACCATCGTACCCAAAAATGTTGTATTTGCTTTCGTCCGCAAATACAACATTTTTCCACCACGATACGTCTTTACTTATGTGCTGTTTAGCGTAACGAATGCGTTTCTTTCGATCAACTTTACTTACAAAGGGTGTTTTACGAGCTACCAGGCCGTGGTAACCCTTTCTTTACAAAACGTTTCGAATAGTAATAGGATGTACATATTTGGCTAGATTATTTACAGGCACGTAACTATGGGGGGCCAGGGTGGACCATGGCCCACCTAAAAGTTGTGCTTACCCACCCTTGTGCCCACCCTGGCAAATAAAGAATTTCGTTCCAATAATTTTGTGATTTATATCTGACTAATTAAGTTTAAAATGTTTTACATACGAATTTTTAAGATAATCGCATTATTGCATTATTTTCTGTTATTAGTCACGTACATTACCTTTTTTTCTCTTGGCCCCCTTAAAACTAACTGGGCCCGGCTTCAGCCCACTTAGTCTAACAGGGCTAGTTCCGTGCCTGATTATTTAGCATTTCAGTTTTTAACTTAGGTGCACTAATTCGAGAGTTTTTCTTAACTTCATGAACAATATAATTTTCATTTCGAGTAGTTAATATGCGTGGACGTCTGGATTTTACTTTGGAATCAATTCAATCTTCTTTTTTGAAACGTTTAATGATATCATTAATTGTGCTTTTACCACAGAATAGAGATTATACAGAAGCATCACTCCGGACGGAACCTTTGATATTTAGATGCGATCGCCAGTGACCTTGGACATTTAAATTGGTAGTTGACAAACATAACCACACAAATTTCATATGGTATTGACAGTGAATAATAAACGTAACAGTTATTTATGACAAAATTTTGTTCATTCGTAAAGAAAATTTAAATAATAATATAGTTGGCGCAATTTTCTTTAATTCCAAAATATTTATTTTTACTTTGTTCATTTAAAATAAAACTAAAACCTAATTGCAGGTTATGTGTTAAATTCTGTTATCCATGTGGTGGCGCTCCCGCTCTTTTTTTAAATTTAAATTGCCCAATCTGGAATAGTTTTAAAATAAACTACTACCACCACTATATTAACATTTCTTGAATTATACGAGTGTTGACGAGTATACACGAGAAGCCCTTTAATTTGGTAGTGCAATTTATCTCTCTCTAATTTTAAGTTCTTTTTTCAAGTGAACCTTCTGTATATATTTATTCTGTGCTTTTACTAAGATTTAGTAATTTGGCAACTTGTCTCACTGACTTCCCTTGGGCTATGATCAAAACTAATATCTTTACAATTTGTACGCTGCATTTTGCTATAAGTTCAATGTAACAATTGCAACTGATTTACTGATTAAAATGTTAGTTGAAACTTCGGCAAATTGCAATTTCTGCATTATATTGGGTATGTTCCAACAAGCAGTTCTCTCCAGTTCTAGGTCTGATACGCATGCTCTTTAGTTAAAATTTTAATGAAAATGATCTTTAATGCTTGCAAATTTGGTTAAAGAGCATGCGTATTAGTCCTAGAACTGGAGAAAACTGCTTATTGGAACAAACCCATTATTGTAACGTGGATTCTAATAACGCATAGTAGTAACAAAGTTTTGCTGTCCGAGTTATTTTTCAACTATCATGTCTACTAGCATTTCTTTAGCATTTCTTGTTGTTATTAATTTTTTTAAAACTTTTTTTTGTATTTTTGGTGACCTTAAGGAATACTTTATCAAATGGCACGTTGAAACCGCTGTTTTTGTTTAAATAAAAATAAATTACAAGGATATTACTGTAATATTATTGCCTGTCCGAGTTATTATTCGAGGAGTAGCAAAGAACTATAATATACACGTTTTTTTGTCGTTTTTGAGCTTGAATTTTTGGTTATTTGTCAGGAACCTGTAACTTTCAGTCAACTTATTCCCGGAATACTTATAAAGTAATAGTAAAATCAAAAATTTTCGCATACGGCGCAATTTGTTAAAACCTGAAGGCCGATAGGAGCCTTCAAAAGCAGTTATAGCTCAAGTCCTCAGTCCTCACATATCTTTAATCCGGCCCTCACCAAGTAAGTATATTGAACAATAAAATCTGAACATGTTAGTAATTGTAAATTCAGAAATTACGTCAATTTGAATAAACAAAATGGTATCAGTAGTTAAACTATCGCGAGCTAAGACAATTTTATTTTACGAAATATGCGGGAACAGATTTGATTCATTTTGAGGACTTGGGACATTGGGAGATGTTGGGAGACATTAATAACCAAAATTAAAATGATACTTTTATTAAATTATATTTTAATAAATATTTTTATTCAAAACTTCTTTATCCAAATGTAAAAGTTTTAGTACAATGTAAATCCTTTCGTTTGAAGTTAACAAATAAGTAATTAGTTTAATTCAAGTTGGTATATAATATTTTCTAATTATTATTCTTAGTATAGCTATTATAACAACACATCTTATTCTATATTTAAATTATTAACACAAATTCTTATTCTTAGAATAAAATTATTAATATTACATAATTAACATAATTAACAGATAATTTTGCAATTTTATATACCAGAAACACTTCTAATCCAGTTACGGTAAGCAGGAACGCTGGTGAATATATCAGGATTTCCTGTAGCGCAAGGAATTCCCCAGGACACTATACCATGTTGTAATCCATTCAAGACCAACGGACCACCAGAATCACCTTCGCATGCTCCTTGCCCAGCAACCATGTAAGTACATAGATGCGTAGAAAATATTGGATAACCTGGTAATAGTTGTTGACATTGGGCTACAGATATCGATTGCAAATTAATTTTTTGGAGTGAATTAGGGTAAGAGCTTCGATAGTTAGTTAATCCCCATCCAGATAATACCAAATATGAACCAGGTAGAGGTGCACTACTAGCAAGACTAACACTTGCTACACCAGGAGCTCCGGAAATTGTACCGCTGATTCTTAAAAGAGCAATATCATTGGCATTATTTTGAGGATTGTAGCCGCCATGAGAAGTTATTTGAGCTACATAGTATGATTGGCCACCGGAGTTCAAGTAATTTGTTCCAACAACAGCCACAATGTCAGATGGACGTAAGCTGTAAATAATTTAAATAGGAACATTCATGGAATGCAACATTTTGAAAACTCACTTGGAAACACAATTAGCGGCGGTTAAAATCCAGGCATTGCTAATAATAGAGCCACCACAGAAATGTAATACACTTCTAGAATTTCTCAATGATACTTGGTATGGAAATTCACCAAAACCCGCTGGGCGACCTCCTATAATTCGGGGTTCTTCGGCCCTTGAGATAGGGGTAGCTAAATATAAATTTTAATTTAATACTACTTTTAAACAGAATTGTATGAAAAGCAATTTAAAGCAATAATAAAAGAAGACTTACCAAATGCTCCGCAAATAACTAGACCTAATACAATTATTGAGAACATTTTGATTGAACTATGTAGATTGATTTGTGCATCAAGCTTTTATATGTGTCTTAAAATACTCGACAATTTTATTAGTTGATAGCTAATATTTAAATACAATCTTTTAAAGTATTCTAGCTAAACCTATCAATTAAATTGTTTTAGTAAATGTTTATCTGGGTTCTCATAAAGATAATTTAATTTTTAGTTATTCCGTTTTTAGAGCGAGATATTATCCGCCAATGCTGAAGATCGGTCTTTCCAATTTTTTTTTTATAATTTGTATTTATTTTTATTATTGCCTTCTTGCTCAACTCAATTTTTGCTGATTCCATTCATGAGCCATCGCTGCTAGTGCTAGTGCACAATAATGATCAGAGTTTGATAAATCCAATTATTTGGTGTTTAACTCTTTCAATGGATTTCATTAAACCTAGGCTTAAGTTAAGGGGTTAAAAATTTAATTGGCGGCGGCTAACTTCTACACCAATATAAGAAATCTATATAAAACCGAATAAAAAAATAAAATAAATCAAAAAAATATGGCACGACCACATATCGGACACTGCCCCGCACAATATTCAGTTTTAAAATTTTAAAAAACGGCGGAGCTAACTCCACGCACATATTCACTTGTTAAAAAATTCCTCTAAAACAAAAACCTAAAAACCCCATAGAACTTCATGAAATCATTAGAGACCATTCACTTGTTAAAGAAGATCTCCGAAAACGACAGATTTTTGTAGCAGACAGGGTTGAAGGTATGGGATCATTGGAGTCTGCTAATTTGTTCAAAAACCAACCCCCTAAAAATAGGGAAAAACGCGCCTGGTTGAAACAGCGGCGTCGAAATTTTCAGGACAAAATGACTGCCTCAGTAATAACTGGGATACCGAGAAGTATTATGTAGTTCGAGACTATCCGGTTTCAGAAACCAAAATTTTATGTGCATTATCTTTATTAAGTAGTTGATTTTATAAAATCGAAAGTCTATCACCAATCAAATCTGCTCTGAGTACAATATGTAAGACGAACAAAATATTACGTTGATTAAGGATCTTTGATTATGTCTTCGTATAGTCAACAAAAATTGAGATGTGCAAGAAGGCAATAATAAAAATAATTACAAACAACAAAAGAATAATTGCAATGATCGATTTTCCGTATTGGCGGATAATATCTGGCTCTAAAAATGGGCTATATTACAAAATACTCCTCACCAAAAGTGCCACCATAATTTTGTTTTCAATTGTTACTTATAATTTCTTCGATATTATTTTAAACGATGCATTTTTGAACTCTCTTCTCAAAAATTGAATTATCTTTGTGAAAACCCAGATAAACATTTATAAAAATAATTTAATTGATAGGCTTAGCTAGAATACTTTAAAATATTGTATTTAAATATTAACTATAAACTAATAAAATTTGTCGAGTATTTAAAGACACATATAAAAGCTTGATGCACAAATCAGATCTAGTTTAATCAAAATGTTCTCAATAATTGTATTAGGTCTAGTTATTTGCGGAGCACTTGGTAAGTCTTCTTTTTTATCGCTTCAAAATATTTAAACCTACTTATTCAAATTGCTTTTCATACAATGCTGTTTAAAAGTAGTATAAAATTAAAATTTATATTTAGCTACCCCTATCTCAAGGGCCGAAGAACCCCGAATTATAGGAGGTCGCCCAGCGGGTTTTGGTGAATTTCCATACCAAGTATCATTGAGAAATTCTAGAAGTGGATTACATTTCTGTGGTGGCTCTATTATTAGCAATGCCTGGATTTTAACCGCCGCTCATTGTGTTTCCAAGTGAGTTTTCGAAATGTTGCATTCCATGAATGTTTCTATTTTAATTATTTACAGCTTACGTCCATCTGACATTGTGGTTGTTGTTGGAACAAATTACTTGAACTCCGGTGGCCAATCATACTATGTAGCTCAAATAACTTCCCATGGCGGCTACAATCCTCAAAATAATGCAAATGATATTGCTCTTTTGAGAATCAGCGGTACAATTTCCGGAGCTCCTGGTGTAGCAAGTGTTGGTCTTGCTAGTAGTGCACCTCTACCTGGTTCATATTTAGTATTATCTGGATGGGGATTAACTAGCTATCGAAGTTCTTACCCTAATGCACTCCAAAAAATTAATTTGCAATCGATATCTGTAGCCCAATGTCAACAACTATTACCAGGTTATCCAATATTTTCTACGCATCTATGTACTTACATGGTTTCGGGTCAAGGAGCATGCGAAGGTGATTCCGGGGGTCCGTTGGTCTTGAATGGATATCAACATGGTATAGTGTCCTGGGGAATTCCCTGCGCTAAAGGAAATCCTGATATATTCACCAGCGTACCTGCTTACCGTACCTGGATTAAAAGTGTTTCTGGTATATAAAATTGCAAAATTTATCTTATTTATGTTAATTTTAATTTAAAAATATGAATTTATGTTTGATAATTTAAATAAAAAACAAGATGTGTTGTTAGAATAGCTATACTAATAATAATACTCAGTAAATATTACATAATAGTACCTACCACCTTGAATGTAACTAATTATTTGTTAACTTATAACGAAAGGATTTACATTGTACTTAAACTTTTACATTTGGAAAAAGAAGTTTTGAATAAAAACATTTATTAAAATATAATTTAATAGAAATATTAATTTAATTTTGATTAAAAAGGTCCTCCAATGTCCCAAGTCCTCCCAACTGATCTAATCTGGCCTCATATATTCTGTATAAATAAATTGGTCTTTCATCGCGATAGTTTAACTACTGATACCATTTTGTTTTTTCAAATTGATGTAATTTCTGAATTTACAATTATTACTAACATGCTCAGATATTATTGATCAATATACTCACTTGATCAGAGCCGGATGAAGGATATGTGTGGCCCGGGGCTAACTTTCTTTAGAGGCCCACCGGCTTTCATGTTTTAACAAATTCCACCGTAAACAAAAATTTTTGATTTTCCTATTACTTAATGAGTGTCAAGGGATGAGTTGACAGAGTTTAACAAATCACAAAAAATTCATGCTCAAAAACGACAAAAACATATATATATAGTTCTTTGCAACTCCTCGATTAATAACTCGGACAGGCAATAATATTACAGTAATTTCCTTGTAATTTGATTATTTAACCAAAAACAGCGGTTTCAACGGGCCACTTGATATAGAATTTCTTAAGGTCACCAAAAATACAAAAAAAAGTTTTAAAATAATTAATAACAACAAGAAATGCTACTAGATATGATAGTTAAAAATTAACTCGGACAGCAAAACTTTGTTAGTACTATTATGCGTTCTTAAGACGCGTCTCCACTTAAGCGGTTTTTGCTGGCGGCTTTAGTGGGGCGGGGAGGTGTGCAGGCAATGTTAAAGCATACACAAAAAGCCGCCCGGTTAAAACCGCTTAAGTGGAGACGCGTCTTTAGAATCCACGTTACAAATATACATATAAGGCAAAATTGCAATTTGCTGAAGTTTCAACTAACGGCACACGTTGAGTAGAATCCAAAACAATTTTGATAAAAAAAAATAAACAAAAAAGGTGCTGGTCACTTCTATATATAAAGCAGTGTTTGGCCCCAAAAAATTTTATTTATCGAAATAAAAAATCAAAGAATCAAAAGAAATTTTATTTATCAAAACAAAATTTTATGATTTACGGCACACAACACACGTTGAGTAAAATCCAACATAATTTTAATTTTAATATAAATCAAAAATGGAGGGGCTAACTTCTATCAATAAAATAGTTTTTGGTTCCAAAAAATTTAATTTATCAAAATAAAATTTTTTGATTTGCGGCACACAACGACACACGGTGAGTAGAATCCAGTACTTCACGTATATCAAGTGTGTGGTGTCCAATGATTCCAGGTCGTCAAGAACTGAAGATATATCGTATCGGGAGATTTTCTAAACAAGTGAGTATTCTTCTATGATTTTATGTCTTAACCATCTGGCAGGATTCGGGAAATTTTTTTTAACAAGTAAGAGGTCTTCAATACTATAACTATAATTTTAACTGTAACTACTGTAATCTTACCAATTTTTAAATATAACACCAATTTAAAAAAATTGCTAGTACTTTTTATTTTATTTTATAATCATAAAGAATTAACAGAATTGATTGCATTTTCAATTAATTAGTAATAACAAAGATGGCAATTTTATATACCAGAAACACTTCTAATCCAGGTACGGTAAGCAGGAACGCTGGTGAAAATATCAGGATTTCCTTTAGCGCAGGGAATTCCCCAGGATACTACACCATGTTGTACTCCATTCAAGACCAATGGACCGCCGGAATCACCTTGGCATGCTCCTTGACCAGAAACCATGTAAGTACATACGTGTGTGGAAAATACTGGATATCCTGGCAATAATTGTTGACATTGGCTCACACTAATAGAACGTAAGTTAATAGTTTGGAGTGCATTAGGAAGAGAAGTTGATGGATAGCTAGTTAATCCCCATCCAGATAATACCAAGTTGGAACCAGGTGGAGTTGTGCTACCACCAAGACCAATGCTTGCTACACCAGGTGCTCCGGAAATGGTACCGCTGATTCTTAAAAGAGCAATATCATTTGCGTTGTTTTGAGGATTGTAGCTGCCATGGGAAGTTATTTGAGCTACATAGTAAGATTGGCCACCAGAGTTTAAGTAGTTTGTTCCAACAACAACTACAAGGTCAGCTGGACGTAAGCTGTAAAATATTAAGATGTAAAAAATTATTCAGAACAATTTGTAGACGACTCACTTGGGAACACAATGGGCGGCGGTTAAAATCCAGGCGTTGCTGATAATAGAACCACCACAGAAATGCGATCCACTCCTGGAATCCCTCAAGGATACTTGGTAAGGAAATTCACCAACACCTGCTGGGCGTCCTCCTACAATTCGGGCTTCTTCGGCCCTTGGGATAGGGGTGGCTGAAAATAAAGTTTTGCTTAAGAGAAGAAAATAAAACTTATATCTGGGTAGAACAGAGCTACTTATCAAAAAATACTTACCAAAAGCACCACAAATAACTAGAGCTAATACAATTGCGTACATTGTTATTAAAGTAGTATAGTAGATTTAGCGATCGAGCTTTTTATATGTTCCTTAAACCACTCGACAATAATTAATTGATAGTTAACATTTAAATACGTTTTTTAGCTAAAAATATCATTTGAATGGCATTAATAAGTGTTTATCTAGGTGCTCACAGAGATAATTATTAAATTTTTTGATATATCATTTAGATACTAAAGTGGAAATTACTATTCGTATATTCGAGTACAAGTTATGTATTTTGGAAAAACATATTTATTTCCAAATAATGGGCCAACAACAATTAAGAATATGTCATTATACCTATAATATATACCAAAAGTTCAAGGTTTACTTCATTGCCCATGTTGCAATAAAATTGTAAATTTTGTTTACCAATTTGTAAATTTAGTTTTCAAAATAATGTACTAGAATAACGAGTGCCACCTTCAAATACCATCAAGATTCAAAATGGCTGGTATTTAAAAAAAATCATTTATGGGGATTTACTGACCAATTTTTAAATCTAAATCAATTTTATCGTCGGCTATTTGCTTAAAACAAAATGTATGAAATATGTGAATTTTTTAAAATACATAGAACATGATGCATTTGACTGTTTGATCGTCTCTGGGTATTTCACCATTTAAAAAAATTGTTTCTATGTAAATAATGTGTAAAGCCCAAAACGATCATTATTAAAATTTTAATTTGTTTTGTATTTGTATTTGGCTGGAAGCCATGCACAAAAACTATTGGATGATAAATTACAAAGATATCGTGAATACAGCAATTTTAACTTCTAGCTACGTTAATCACTTTTATAAGTAGGCAGATATAAATTTGATTTTCTATTCAATTAGTATAGCTCTTATAATGAAGATAACGAAACTATCATACAATTTTTTATCGCCCTGTATCTTTAAACTGAAATAATTTCCAAAAAAATATCATAAGTATGAATATCACAAAATAACCCAAGATACTCCAAGTACTTTTATTTGATAAGGTGAAGCAGTTTCTACAATTAAGTTTGCAGAAACTGAAATATCTTAGACCCCTTTTTACTCGAAAAATAAAATCAATTATTTTTATTCTGTTTTATTATCACATAAAATTAATACAGATGATTATATTAAATGTGTGACATTGAATGATATTGCCAAATGTTGCAATTTATATACCAGAAACACTTCTAATCCAGGTACGGTAAGCAGGAACACTGGTGAATATATCAGGATTTCCTTTAGCGCAGGGAATTCCCCAGGATACTACACCATGTTGTACTCCATTTAAGACCAATGGACCACCGGAATCTCCTTGGCATGCTCCTTGACCAGAAACCATGTAAGTACATAAATGGGTAGAGAAGACTGGGTATCCTGGCAATAATTGTTGGCATTGGGGTACACCAATTGAGAGTAAGTTAATAGTTTGAAGTGCGTTAGGAAGAGAAGTTGATGGATAGCTAGTTAATCCCCATCCAGATAAAGCCAAGGTTGAACCAGGTGGAGTTGTACTGCCACCAAGACCAATACTTGCAACTCCGGGAGCTCCAGAAATGACACCGCTGATTCTTAAAAGAGCAATATCATTTGCGTTGTTTTGAGGATTGTAACTGCCATGGGAAGTTATTTGAGCTACATTGTAAGATTGACCACCGGAGTTCAAGTAATTTGTTCCAACAACGACTACAAGATCAGTTGGACGTAAGCTGTAACATATTAAGATGTAAAAAAATTCATTGAAAACAGTATGTAGAAAACTCACTTGGGAACACAATGAGCGGCGGTTAAAATCCAGGCGTTGCTGATAATAGAACCACCACAGAAATGCGATCCACTTCTAGAATCCCTCAAAGATATTTGGTAAGGAAATTCACCAACTCCGGCTGGGCGACCTCCTACAATTCGGGCTTCTTCGGCCCTTGGGATAGGGGTAGCTAAAATATAAAATACAATTAAGTTTAAGTATTCAAATATAATTTAATGCAATGCATAAAAATCCGAAAGTTTTGAACTAAATACATTAAAAATTGAAAGAAAACTTACCGAATGCACCACAAACAAGAAGAGCTAATATAATTGCAATCATTTTGAACAACTGCTGTTGAGTTCATCAACTAGTCTTTTATATGATTTTTTAAGCCCTTGACAATAGTCGATAGGCCATTCGAGTGCAATATTTTTAAATTTTTATTTAAAGATTATAAATTAAATGCATTTAGAGGATGTGTATCTATGTGCTTACAAAGATAATTATTAAGTTTTTTGGCAGTAATTCAAGAAATTGTACATTATTTTTGAATATAATATTTAATTCATTTAAATTGTTCAGTCGCAAGAAAATTTATTTAAAAAATAGTGTGCAGCTCGATTGGTGTGCAATTCGATTACCTCTTAAACCCATGATTCTTCAGGCTTTAATAGCCTCTAAAGTTTCATTAGCTTGGTAATTTAAAAATATATAACCAATTGGAAGAGGGTTAAGTAAGAAAGAACAGACAGATCGTCCAGATAATGATCTATTCTTTTCCCTTAACATCTCAAAACTCCCAAATCTATTAGGTTGACAACAAACATTAGTAATTGCAATACAGTGAATCTCAATTTATTGCTGTGAAACTCGAATTATGCAATAAAATTTTACCAACTATTTCGATGTTTTTAGAGAATATTTTGTAAATAGAGGCGATGATCTTAGAATTTGTAGCAAAACTTTCTGTAAAAATTTTACTTCCTTCGAGTTTTCCGTTAGGGAAATTTTGATGGGACAGACATACTTCGCGTAGAAGGTTTTACATATAAAGATAGTAATGGCTGTTACTGCTTTGTTCTAACCGGAAAAAACACCCTAATATGTTCTCAAGAATTTCTACAATTTCCTTGAATTTCCTAAGATTTCCCAAAATTTATTAAGATATCTCAGAATTTCCTAAAAATTCCTAAAAAAGGGAGGCTAAGCCTCCCTTGCCTCTTCCGACGAGCCTCCGCTGCTATCTCTTCATTTATTTAAAATTGTACATAAGTACTATATTATGATATTAGGTCGGCAATGTAAAAAATCCCAAACTATGTACATATACAGTAGCAGTCATGGAAACTGCATCGGTGATTAATTCCGAATTAAAGTAACAATTCACAATGAAATTTCAATAATTGCACACAAAATAAGTACAATACGCATACAAAGATAGGTTCTTCAAACCGGGGGTCTGGGGGGTATGGAATACCCTCCAGTACATCAAAGACTGTGGGCAAAAAAGTGTTATTGAGTTTATGCGTTTCAAACCAGAATATCTAACTTATAAAATTTTAAAATCTAAGATTTATGATTTGAAATTCAATAACACATTTTCTATTTTTAAACACAATCACTGATGTGCTGGAGGGTATTGAATATCCTCCAGACACCCCGTATTAAAAACCTAGCTTTATGATTATGTTCAAAAAAGAAAATGTATATTTGAGCTTATGAGTTTCAAACCAAAAATTTAACTTTTTATCTATTTCTATTCTATTTTCAATTCTTGATTGTTAATAATATAATATTGAAATCTATTTTTCTAATTCGGGAATAATTCCCAATGCAATTTCCATGACCGCTACTGTATGTATGCAATGGAAAAATATAAAAATTGATTACTTTAGTATACTAAAAAGAGAAAAAAGGCTTTCATCTACTACTTATTAATTGCAAGGGACTATAAAAATGTTTTACACTCGAAGCTTAATTTAGAATATTGAAAATCAGTTTACAATTTTTATTTCAAATTTTTTATTAAAGAATATAGATATATAAATAATTATTATTAAAAGTTCAGTTTTACACATTTGTGGTTTGTTTAATCCAGGTACGATAGTAAGGAACACTTGTAAACACATCAGGATAACCTTTACCGCAAGGTACTCCAAAAACAGAAATTCCGTGTTGTTCTCCATTTATTACTAAGGGACCACCAGTATCTCCTGTGCATAATCCTTTTCCTGAAGGAACAAGAGTACAAACGTGAGCATGAGTCACAGGGAAAATTCCTCCCAAAAATTCTTTGCAATAGTTTACATTGATAGTTTTTAAAACTATGTAATGAAGTTGATTAGTCAATATATTGGACGGATAGCTAGTTAATCCCCAACCAGAAAATAATCCATCGACACCACCTGGTGTTGCATAGTATGATAGAGGAATAATTTTAACATCAGGGCCAAGGGAGATCGGATTACGTAAATGTAAAACTGCTATATCATCTAAATTATTATTAGGATTGTAATTTTCATGCTTCTTTACGATATCGACCACATGAGCTAGTCCACCAATGTTAAGGTAATTTGTTCCAACAACAGCTACAATTTCGGAAGGATTTAATCTGCAGCAGAAAATAATTGGAAATATGATAAATGTAAATGGTAAATGTAAAATTACATGGTAATGCAATTAGCTGCAGTTAAAATCCAACTTTCACTAATAATGGAACCTCCACAGAAATGTTGTAAGTTGTTGTAATATCTCAAGGACGCTTGATGTGGAAATTGATCAATTTTTGCACCTAATCCTCCTATTACACGCGAAGATCCCCCATCAATAGGAATTGCTAAAATTTAATTTTAATGTATTTTCCTTATTTTTTTTTGCAAAGTGCAAAAAAAAATGGTTAACTTACCAACAGCATTGCACACAAAAATAACTACCACAATAATAGCAAACATATTGAAAAATGTCTTAGGCTAAAATTGATTGGTTACTCGAGTTGTGTAAAATGTATACTGACTGTTGATATAAAAAGTTTAATATTTATATAATTCTTTGAGGATAATATACAGAAAAGCTTATAATAGTAGCGATAAAGAGCTTCTTGGAATTATATTTTTAATTTTTATATTAATTAGAAAATTAACAAGTACTCCAAAATTAAGAAAAGCGGAAGTTAAAGCAATCAATTAATTTAACGTTTTGAAAATTTAGTCTTACCTACGTGTACATCTTAATAAGGTACTCCAAAAATTTTATAATCACGACAGGTATATCTAAAGTAGTTAATGTTCATTATGATAAGACTTATTTTGTAAGCGTAAATTATAGATAACATTTGGGTTTCGGTCGCCATGTCCTCGAAGATTTGATTAAAATGGACTATAACTTTATTTTTATTATATAATAATTATATTTTATGTTTCTATTAACTATTTCTTAAAATATAGTAATTTTTTATAATAATGTAATTTAGAGAAAATGTTCCTAAATTTACAAAACATTTGTTTAGTAGAGAGAGAATTCTTGTAAGGATATTAATTTTGCTGTCCTTCACTTGTATTCCTCTAAATTCAATTTGAAAAACAGTTGAGACGGCAATATTTATTTTTAAATTAACATTCTGAGGGAATGTAAAAATGAAAGCTTTGAATTGCAAATTTTTGTTTTGTTGTTAACTTTTGTCGTTCAGTACAAAATAGAAGTTGCAAACAAAACAGTTGAAATTCTCAAACCTTCTATTTGATTTATTTGAATTTTAAGACTGCACGTTTCGCAGTACTGACGCGTTACTGTCCTAAAACAGTTTCCTTTTTGTTCATTATTACAAAGAAAATAAATCTTTGCAGGTGTTCGTTCATACCATCATACCGTATAATTTTGTAAAACTGTTTTACGATATTTACTATTGTGAAACATGCACTTGAACTTCATTCAAAAGTAATAATCTATTCTAATTAATTAAATGTCAGGTGACGATAAGAAAACAAATTTTGCAATTACGGATTGTCAATTAAACTGTTACTCTTTAACAAGCGTACGCTGTCTGGGACGTTTAAAGTTAGAAATTTGAAATTATAAAATAATTCTGATTTTTAAATAAAGAACTTTCAGATCTGAAGTTGTTAGTTTGAAGTTAGTTTAAGAAATAAGATCTTGCATTATCTGCGCAGAAAGAAAAAGTCTGGCCGAAATTAATTTCGATTTTTAAAATTTAATTTTAAAAAATTAGTTGAGAGAAGAATTTCTAATTTGTTAAGTTGAAATTTATTTCGTTTTCAAAAATAGTTTGGTGGCAAGAGAGTTAAAAAAAGCTGTTAAAATTTATTATTAAAAAAAACAAGTGAAATAGTTAATGGGCACTTTAGTATAGGCAATAAGATATTTGGAGTGACCTTGACGGAGTTCTCACAACGACGCCGCGAACAGTTTGAATTTGAACTAAAAAGAGCTTTGAAGGGAGAGAGACAGGAATAGGTTTTGAAATTTTGATAAATAAATTTACGGTATGTCACGATGCGATTATTCGAGTGACATATTTTCACATGAGCGGAATATATACTATTTGTCTTTAACTAAAAAATATTCCAAGAAAAGACTAAAATATCTGTTGAATTAAAATTATTCATTATCGCGCTTATCAAAGAAATCTAATATGCCAGGTAAAACAAATTTAATGGTCAGGTGTTTAATATAATATAGTCGCAGATTTTATACTTCTCGTGGTTGTTGATAATAAAACTCGAGATATCCATCTTTCACCATCAGAGCTTCGGGGTTGTTTTTAACAGCGGGAGCGGTTCAAAGATTCACTGTCGAAGTCAATCTACCATTTTCAAGTGCAATTTATGCTTTTATGGTTTAAGTAGGTTTAAGTTAATTTTATTTAGCGAAACCGTCGTTAAAAGAGAAGTTCGTGCAAAGACAGGCTTGTGGTTCTGTAGGTTAGAAAAAGTGTAAGGTTTTATTTTAGAAAAATTCTTGTTAAAATGTGAAAAATTGTGTAAAAATTGTAAGTGCGAAGATGTAATTCTGTTCTGTAAGTTAGTGCAGGCCTGTAGCCAGGGGGTGGCAAGGTCGGGCAACGCCCGACCTTTCAAGGATTTTGCCCGACCTCTTAAAATAAAAATATGCAACAATAAATTAAAAGAAAATTTCCCCATTCATTCCACGTTGGTCCTTTTTGTATAAGAATTTTTTAAAATTTTAAGTCGGAATATGCTTACAAATGCAATTCGTAGAATTGAAAAAACACACTACCTACCGATATACCGACAGCGAGAGCTATCTCAGTGGCCATCAAAGTTATAGACGCCCTGTGAAAATATTTCTCTGAAAAAGTAAAACAAAGTCTGCAGAAGTCTTACAAACTCTGAGAAACTCTGCAAAAGTCTAATTCAGAGTTTTCAGAGAAATATTTCCACTAGGGTGAACTTTCCTTTGCATAAAGGTTTATTTTTTTTTTCTTGTGCGCTACTACGATAAGATAAAATGAATATTGTAATAATACTGTACAATAATACGAAAATAATAAATTTTATAACTTTTCTTAAACCGCATTGACCTTAAAATTTCAGGGAATTTTCGTCTGCGGTGCAAAAAATTGCCCAATCTTACTATCCATTTGCCCTACCTTCACTTTCGGTCTGGCTACGGACCTGAGTTAGTGTATGTTTTCTTATTACACTCCTAGACTTTTTGACCGATTTCAACCAAGCTTTGCACACTTACTCAGTTAAACTTCGATTAGGTTTTTATCAAAAAAAAAACATAAAAAAATTAAGAGGAGAGCGAGATCTGACAAGTTAGGGAAGTCCTCTCAAAAATTTGAGAGGAGAGAGAATTTTACAAAAAAAAACGGGTAACAAAAAAAAACAGGAAATAGAAAAACATATATCTGTATTTTTGAATAATCGGGGAGTTAACAGGTCGCCAAAGACATACATAGGTTTGTTTTCCTATTTCTCTATTTCTTATCTCTGCTCTGGTCACTCTTCTTCTTCTGCATGTTTTACGTACTAAAATACTCGTTACCACACCATTGTAATCATTAGTCACTCCATCTCTTTCTTGGTCTTCCGACACTACTAGTTCTGGTCACTATCGATTTAAATGTTGTCCGGCACCGGCGTTTTAGTTAAAACTAGAAACTACTACTTCTACTATTTTTCTACTTTTCTACTATTAGTAACGCAAATAAACTCCTAAAACCCACTGCAGCAGTAGCAGTAAAAATAAGAAAAATTGAAAGAATTTAGCATTTAGAATTTAACACATATACATATAATTTCTTGTCAACCCGAGAAATAAATCCCGAGTTACTTCAGGAGGAGTCCGGATACTTTTTAATACTGAATTTATCACTTACTTATGGCTACGCAACTTATACGTCGAGTTCCCATTTCAGGGACCTCTAGTCAGTCCTGTTGACAAGGCCCTTGGCGGGAGAGTATGCTACAGGAAGCAGACCCGGGGACCTCGTCACGGTAGTACCTGATGTTTGCAGTGGTCATAAAGGATTCACCATATTCTTCTCGGTTAACCATTTTTAGTTTCGAGTGCTTATCCCCATCAGCACCTTTTCCAAGCCTAGCATCGTCATACTGTTTGCGACACGGTGTCGGCTGAATACTGCGTTGGCATAGTCATTGTATCGGAGATACGAGTTTTGGTTCGCAATTAGGCTGCTAGGTTTTCAGTAATATTTGGATTTGCTAATTCCTCCTATCTTAAGTTACGGTACAGTGGACAGTGCATGTCCACACAACATGTAAGCGAGTCGGCAAGGTTTATCGCATGCGATGAGACTGCCGTGTCCAGTTAAGAGGAAACCAAGAGATACCCCGGCTCGAACCAGTCCTTCTTGATAGCAAAACCAACATCTTCAATATATTTTCAAGAAACTCTGCCCTCTATCAGATGACGTTCAGCCTCGTTCCATTCAAGCATTTTAAGTAGCTGTTGAGGAGTAACCTTTACATCGTCTAGACTCTATGTTTTCCTTAACGACTCGCTTCGCTAGCTGAGATTTTGGTCTTGGAATTCTGTAATTCTAGTAGAGTACTTACTTTGCTGAATGAACTCGTATAGCCTGAAGATCAAACATAAACTTGAGATTTCAGACATAAATTTAACTGCGCATTGCCGCTTCTAGGGCTTGTTAATTTCAGTTTTAATTCTAAATTGATTCGGAAAAACAAGACATTGTTTTAGTTATTATTTATGTGATCAATGGTCATTGAGTGACATTACATTAATTGATCTAATTAAATTGTGATCTAACGAATGATTCGATAATGACGATAACAAAGATTCTTATTATGAATCTAACGAATTCACGGTTTGCTTAAATTCCTAGAATTTTCCTAAGTAACACATTGTAACACTCGAGGTGCATCTTTGGATCGCAGGCTTGATGAAAGCAAGTCTGGGAAGTAAGCATTGGTCAACTACACGCTATATCCTTGGGGGCTTCTTTAAGATTGGGGGACTCCTTTGTCTAGAACCATGAGTGCCATCTTACATTTTGATTGGAACTAAAGTATTTGATTATAACTATAGAACATGTTATAATTTATAATTAGAAGAAAAGTCTGCTTGCAATACGAATCGAATTTGAAATCCCTAGATTTGAAGGGCAAACTATGAATCCCCTTTAATAAGTAGTAAACTGGAAGATTATTTATATTTGACAATTTGCATTTCTTAAAGAAGAAAAATATCTTATATAACATATCTACATGGTCACATGATTTTTATATTTACATGGCTTCGATCTGGCCAAAAATGCTTGTATGTATTATGATTTAGGTTTTTTAAAAAGCATTTTTCAGCAATAACAGTGTAAGTTCATTAATAAATTTTAATAATTGGTATTAATATTTTTATTAATTCAGACAAGTAATTTGCAATCTTGCAATAAAAATAAATATAAAAAAATAATTTAATCATCACATGATTTTCAATTCTAACTATACCCCCGTTGTTGATTTAATCCAAGATCTATACGAGAAAACTGAAGTATAAACATCGGGATTACCTAAAGCGCATGGTACTCCCCACGAAACAATTCCATGCTGAATTCCCTTGTACACCAGAGGACTGCCAGAATCTCCATTACACACTCCTTTGCCAACTGCTACTTTTGTACAGACATGAGTGCTGAAGATAGGATAACCGGGTAAGAAACGTTGACAATCGGTTAGAGAAATGGTTTTTAAAGTGACGTATTGCAAAGTATTGGAAAATACGTTCGATGGATAAGAAGTGAATCCCCAACCGGATGCTATCTTATCTTTACCAACTTTGGTAGCCGTTTTAGTTAGATCAACTTTCTTGATTGACTTATTAAAAGCCATTTTTCCATATACTTTTAAAACAGCTATGTCATTAATTTTGTTCGATGGGTTGTAACCTACATGAGCAACAATATTTGTCAAGCTATAGCTAACTCCTCCAGTGGATAAGTAATTAGTTCCTACAACTGCAATTACATCTAAAGGCGAATATCTAAAAATATAAAAATTAATTGTGTTATTTTTAGTACCAGAACAAGTAACACTCTTACCCATAAACACAATGAGCTGCTGTTAGAATCCATTCCGGACTAATGATAGATCCTCCACAAAAGTGTACTCCATTGGTAAACCTTAAAGATACTTGGTAAGGAAATTGATTGGCTTTGGCATTTTTTCCTCCGACTATTCTTAAATTATCAGATCCATTGGTTTCACAGGCTGAAAAAATATAAATTTGAAATGACTAATCTGTAAATAGAGAAAAATTTGTTTTACTCACCAATGGTGCTTATGAGGAGCAGACTTAAGGCAATAGCAATCATTTTTAATTTCTACTATCATTAATTTAAAAAAAATTGCTATTTATACTTATCGATAGATACTTAATTGATTAGATAATTTAGTTTTCGATGAAATTTATTGATGCGAGTGCTTGTTTCCCATTTGGAAAATTTAAAAATAGATTTCTCGAGAAAAATCTTCCACAGTGTATTAACCGTATTTGATCTTTATCAATTTTAAGTATTATAGACTTAAAGTAAAAAATGTCAACGAAAAGTTTTAAAAATACTGAAACTTACCCGGGTAATTATATTAAAATCAGGTTTCAGCATTTCAACTCGTCGATACAATGCTGCATTTACTTGTATAGTGAAATAGCTATTGATGTACATATTATCTATTTTTTTTACTTTAACGCTTGAAAAAAATTTGAAGTGCAAAGTTATAGGTAGATATTTAATGCTGGACACACAAGATTTAAATTTTAAATTAGACAGAAAAGAACAATTTTCAGATTATTTAAATTATTTCTTATAATTATTAATCACTTGTAATTCGTATCGATACTCAATAAATGTTAAGTTATTTTATACATACCTATTTGTATTTCAAGTAGGTACTATAAGAAAACCCAACAGTCACTTTTACAGATTAATTATTAATCCCATTGAACTTAAGTACAAAAATTGGAATTTTCAGAAATTCAAGATTTTTCTTGTCTATGAAACAAATATCGCGCCGATGAAAATAAATGAAACCACATGTGAGAATGTGATGCCTTTTGCCACCTTTAAATATCAACAAAAACTCTGCTCTGGACATTTTCATCAACACACTGCACTCAAGGCTCATCAGAAAGATTATTTCTAAAGTTTAGAAAGCAGTTATTATAACATATTTCATTTTTTTTACTTCGTATCTGTCTTCCGTCTGGATTCAATTTTAAAAAGTGGTATTACCTGGAAAACTTTGAAAAAAGAGATAACAATGATGTTTTTATAGATAATCTCCCGAGTATCAAAATTAGCACAACTGATAAAGTTCAATTCGATATTTTTATGTGGAATTACTGATCTAATCAACTAAATTTTGTATATAAAACCGCGTTTGCTTTGAAAAAATATAGTTCAACTTCAAAATGCATACCATCGTAGTTGCTCTTGCAATCATCGGCACTATCACTGGTAAGTTTGCTAAAATATAAAAATGTATATACCTAAAAGTATAGTAGTAATAAACTGATTTGTAAAAAATGTTATAGCCACTTCCTTCGATGATGATTTTGGTCTACGAATCGTAGGGGGCAAACCTGCTCGTGATGGTCAATTTCCATATCAAGTATCTCTTCAAACCGGAATCAGTACGCACGTTTGTAGTGGATCTATTATCAGTAGTGAATGGATATTAACAGCAGCTCACTGTATTAAAGAGTAAGTCCATCAACTTAATTCAAAAAATATTGGATGATAAAAATTTAATTTTGTTTTCAGTGTATGGCAAATGATAGATGCTGTAGCTGGTACAAGTAATTACAAGAAAGGTGGAGTTCGTTACAAAGTATCGAAAAAAATTATTCATCCAAACTTTAATGCAAAAAATAGCACTAACGACATTGCCGTTTTAAAATTGCAAAAGAAAATAGCTTTCAATAACAACACTAGAACTGTAAGATTAGCTGATCCAACATCAATTTCCAGTGGATTAAATATGACAACATCTGGTTGGGGAACTACAAGTGAAATAACTACGTTTTTGTCAGATGTTCTGCAATATGCTAATGTAACAACTATAACTATTCCGCAATGCCGAAATTCGTTACCGAAGCAATATGCGGTGGGCAACACAAATGTTTGTACGCTTGGTAAAACTAAACTTGGAGCATGTAAAGGAGACAGTGGTAATCCTTTAGTTATCAATAACATACAGCATGGAATTCTATCATACTTTGTTAATTGTGGAAAACCCAATCCTGATGTGTATACCAGCGTGGCAGCATATCGCATGTGGATTTCAAGCGTAACCGGTGTCTAGAACTATAATAAGTAGTACTATTATTTATATTAAATTAAATTTTTTACATAAAAGGTTGTCTATAATATAATCCTAACCTAAAGATAATTATTTTATTATACAAATCCTAAGATTTTCAATAATATCATGGTTTTGTTTTTGCAGTAGTTTGAAAAGTTTTGCAACTGTCAAGCGCATTAGCCACACTAAAATGCTAAGTGACGATGTTGCACAGAGTAGCAATTCAAATACCAGGCAGTTTAGGTATTTTTCTACAAGTTCTGTTATATTATAGCGGGAATAAGTAAATTAAAAGTTTTATTGGTGTAGTATGGTATTTATTCGGTAAATATATTAATGCTCTGATGAGATTTTAATTTTCTTTGCTGCTGTAATTTAACAGAAATGCGTTTAATGTGTTGAGCGAGTTCTATATCTCTTTATCTCGTGAATAAAAAGAAGTACAGTAAAGTTCTTGGTACCAGTCGAAAAAGCACTCAAAATAGATTGAACTTAAATTCTATGCTCTTAAGTCCTTTATATCAAACTTCAGAGAACTGTAACGTGACTTTAATGGATGATTTTGGTTAATGGATTTTTTGGAGTTGGAGTAACCTTGAAGTGTCTACTACAGCCTCCATTCAGGTACACAAAAATTCCTGGCATTTTTTATGTATGGAGATTCGCGTTTTGAACTTGAGATTTCCATGTTACTTGCTTTTGTTTGTGATAAACTGGGTCATTGGATGGAGTAATGTCGTCATTTACTGATCTATGTCAACTTTTGATAAAGACAGATTGGAAGATTATATCTACCAATCTTATATCGTTTTTTGGTTAATAAATAAACAATGTTGAGTAGCAAATTACCATTATTTTTTTTAGTTTATTGGGTATATTGGAAAGATTTGCTGAGGCTTACCTTGGCCCCTGCAGACCATCTGAGCATAGCCATGGTTGCCATGAAGTTGACATTTGATAAGTGAAATCTAATTCTTGGATCACTCATGGTCAAGTCCGAGAAAAATCCGTTTTAACTAAGAAAACTCCCCAATTGACATAGAAATTCGGACATTTAACATATATAAAGATATACAAGTGACACAACCACTGAATACCAATTATTTTTAGTACAGCAAACACACTTTTACTAAGAGTGAAATAAAAATCGTATTATTTTGTAAAATTAATGATTTTCGTAGTCAAAGTACAAAAAAACATTATTTTTATAAATGCATCTGTAACAAAAGTTGTTGCCAGTTTCATATTCCTGAAACACTTGTGATCCAAGGACGGTAGGCAGAAACGCTGCTAAACACATCAGGCTTTCCTTTAGCACAAGGAATACCCCAGGATGCTATACCATGTTGTAATCCATTCAAGACCAACGGACTGCCGGAATCACCTTGGCATGAACCTTGACCAGCAACCATGTAAGTACATAAATGCGTAGAAAATATTGGATATCCTGGCAATAATTGTTGACATTGACTCACACTAATTGAAAGTAAGTTAATAGTTTGAAGTGCATTAGGAAGAGAATTTGAGGGATAGCTAGTTAAACCCCATCCAGATAATACCAAGTTTGAACCAGGTGGAGTTGTACTATTAGCTAAACTAATACTTGCTATACCAGGACCTCCGGAAATTGTACCTTTGACTTTTAAAAGAGCAATATCATTTGCGTTGTTTTGAGGATTGTATCTGTCATGGTAAATTATTTCATCTACATAGTAAGCGTAGCCACCGGAGTTCAAGTAGTTTGTACCAACAACAACTACAAGGTCGGCTGGACGTAAGCTGTAAAATATTAAGATATTATAAAAAATTATTCAGAGCAATTTGTAGACCACTCACTTGGGAACACAATGAGCAGCGGTTAAAATCCAGGCGTTGCTGATAATAGAACCACCACAGAAATGCGATCCATAGTTGGAATCCCTCAAGGATACTTGGTAAGGAAATTCACCAACAGCGGCTGGGCGTCCTCCTACAATTCGGGCTTCTTCAGCACTCGAAACACGGGTACCTAAAACATAATTTCAATTTTATGAGATTTAAGTAGAATTTATGATATTACAATTTTTTATAATTTTGTAATATTTATCTGTAGTAATAAAAATAAAAAACTACCGAATGCAACATAAACCAAGAAAAGAGATGATATAATTGCGAACATTGTGTTTTGAATATAATAGGCAATAGGTTTAATTATTATTAGTTTCTTTTATATATTTTTAACGCATTAGAAATATTACCTATAATTAAAGGGAAAGGGAATCGCGACCAAAATATTAATAATAATAATAATTATTATTATTATTATTTTTTTTTTATTATAATTATTTTTATTTAACATATATTTAAGCATGTGTAGGGGAGATAGGGGAAACAAGCTGTGTCCAAAACAAGCGGTTTTGTGACCGTTGGCTGAACACTGCCAACCTATTCTGGTACATAAATCTGTTTTTGCCGATTCTTGCACTCTTCCGAAAAAAAATTTTACAAAATAGAAAAAGGTATAAAATAAATTTTCTTTCTGCAAGGCACCTTTTGCCCCTCGTTCTCACTAGTTTAGGATTTAGAGCGATAAGAACACATTAATTATTTATATTTAACGTAATACGCAAGTTAATGAATTGGAGAAGTATTAAATTTTTGTGCCCAAAGTGTATACAAGATACATAAAATTACTTTTAATTGGTTAATACCTACAAGTTCATTGACACCCACGTCAAGCTAGCACAACCACCTTTTCAAAACAAAAAAAATTTTATTCTATAATTATGGACTAATTTTGGACAACATTCGCGAATTTTGGACAACAACGGTTTCGCGTAAAAACATAAATCTTTGGTGGCGGTGCTGAGTTGACGTCAAGCAAGCACAACCACCTCGAAAAAAACACTTTTTTTTTTAATTTAGTATACCATAATTATGGACTAATTATGGACTCATTTTGGACAACATTCGCGAATTTTGGACAACAACGGTTTCGCGTAAAAACATAAATCTTTGGTGGAGGTGCTGAGTTGACGTCAAGCTAGCACAACCACCTCAAAAAAACAACTTTTTTTTTTAAATTTAGTATACCATAATTATGGACTAATTATGGACTAATTTTGGACAACATTCGCGAATTTTGGACAACAACGGTTTCGCGTAAAAACATAAATCTTTGGTGGAGGTGCTGAGTTAACGTCAAGCTAGCACAACCACCTCGAAAAAACAACTTTTTTTTAATATTGAATTTCATTGTTCTAAAATTACTTACAAAGTATAAATTAAAAAAATTACTTGAAAACAAGAGCCCTTTTCCAGTGGCGGATCTAGAGAGGACAATGCGATAGAGGCAATTAAACCCCACTTCAGAACTAAAAAAAACATCAATTATTAGACCAAAAATATTCTGATTTGTTAAAAGTTTCTAAAACAATTTCGAGAATTTAAAAATATTTTGTTTTTTCAAATTTGAATTTTAAATGATGACCTTAAAATAAAATAAAAATACTTTATTGTATTGTAAATGTTAACACAATACCACATTTTATACTTCAAATAATTTAAATCCGAACTTCCGGAACCGCCTAATCACGGCTTTAATAAATTCAGGTAAATATCAGCTTATTGCAATTTTGGAAAATCCCAGAGATGTTACCCTATAACCCTGCCTATAACCTAGATGGCTAACTACGAATTCAAAAATGAAGCCAGGTCGCCATTTTTAGTTGGGTCAAGCGACCCAACCAAATTGCGAGAAGGAAAATATTCTATCTAATCCCAGAGATGTTACCCTATAACTACAATTCTCTACCTGTGATAGGGTAACATCTCTGGGATTAGATAGAATATTTTCCTTCTCGCAATTTGGTTGGGTCGCTTGACCCAACTAAAAATGGCGACCTGGCTTCATTTTTGAATTCGTAGTTAGCCATCTAGGTTATAGGCAGAGTTATAGGGTAACATCTCTGGGATTTTCCAAAATTGCAATAAGCTGATATTTACCTGAATTTATTCAAAAAATAAATCTGGAAAATCCATAAATTTTTTTAATCCCCAAAAGGGTGTTTTTAGGTTTCTTAGGGTACGCTCCACTTACAGCCCACGGTCAACCACGGGCGACTTTTAAGCGTTCCACCTAAAGCCGCGGTCCTTGCGGTGGAGCTCAAAACATCATCAATGACGTCACCGATTGCTAGCCCACCACGACCACGAAGCCCCGCTGTAAAAGGTGGGTTGCCGTGATCGTGAAAGTTTTTTCGCGCACAAATTTGAAAGTTTAAGAATGGATTCCAAAAAAATTGCATTTTATAATGCCGATAGTGAAAATTATTTATGAAATTAAAATATATAAATATATTATTCTTTAGTTAACTTGTGGAGTTATTTCCCATAACTTGTTATAAAATAATGTTGTTTTTTTTTCATAAAAATATTTTCATTTTCATAGCAATATGCAAAAGTAAACTTGTACTTGCTTTGTTCTAACTGTTCATCATAATAATTTGTGCAAAACTTGTAAGGTTACCAACATCAAGTTTTACATTTTAAAATTTGAATATGAAAATTCAAAATGACGTTAGCTCGCCCACAAAGATCACAAAAGCCGTTCCACTACACTAAACGACCGTGGTCGCCGTGGGCGAAAACGTATAAGTGGAACTGTGGAACGCTAAATGACACGACCAAGCCGCGGTCGTCGTGGGCTGTAAGTGGAACGTACTCTTAATACTCTACTGGGCGTCCACTCTACTTACCACTCTAGTATAGAGTGGTAAATTTAAAAACGATTTAGCTTAAATTTCTTACCAAAAATGAATAACCTCATTAAATGCAGTACAATTTTTAATAATTATTGTAATTTTAATTACGTGCTTTTAGTTTACAACAAATATCGAAAAACTGTAAAAGAAGCTTTTCTAAATAAGAAAGGAGAAACAATACTGACCGAGTCTGAGAGTAAAAAATTCTGCGATAGGACTCGGACCATCCAATCGTCAAAATCTATAAATAGCATTTTTTTCAAATATGTTTCTTGTATCGCAAAATACCACGGAATTTTCCCCGAATAATACTAAAATCCTGACCTTATTTTAAAAATCGTTAATCTAATTTAATATCTCTGGTTTCTCAAATAAAATAGTTTTTGAGCAAATTAGCGTTAAAAGATATTATTTTATTTAATTCTTTTGCGCGAAACCGTTGTTGTCCAAAATTCGCGAATGTTGTCCAAAATGAGTCCATAATTAGTCCATAATTATGGTATACTAAATTTAAAAAAAAAGTTGTTTTTTCGAGGTGGTTGTGCTAGCTTGACGTCAACTCAGCACCGCCACCAAAGATTTATGTTTTTACGCGAAACCGCGTTGTTGTCCAAAATTTGCAAATGTTGTCCAAAATGAGTCCATAATTATAGTATACTAAATTTAAAAAAAAAGTTGTTTTTTCGAGGTAGTTGTGCTAGCTTGGCGTCAACTCAGCACCGCCACCAAAGATTTATGTTTTTACGCGAAACCGTTGTTGTCCAAAATTCGCGAATGTTGTCCAAAATTAGTCCATAATTATAGAATAAAATTTTTTTTTGTTTTGAAAAGGTGGTTGTGCTAGCTTGACGTGGGTTTCATTGACGCAGTTATTTATTTAACTTATCTTTGCTTGCTCATTAAAACCAAAAAGTTAGTAATCTACATCTCTCACAATCTTGGTATACATATACCATACACATTGCCGTACCTAATAGAGTTTAAGAAGTCAAAGAGTTCATATGCGCATAAAACAAAAATTTCGTAAAAATAAACTCACCGCAATCCCACATTTATGATGAAATTTTGAAAAATACAAAACAATATTACAAAACGTTTTTGAAGAAATAGAATTTTGCCTTTCTTTCAATTTTTAAATCCACAACGTGTTGATGCACACCGGAAGACCGCAAGCTAAGAATTTCTGCCAAGTCTGAGATTTGAATCCCAAATTTCTGCTCTGTAACTCAACCAGCGATCACACCAATCCGGTGTTAAGGTTAAAATATTGTTTAATTACTTATCTTATGCTTAGCTCAGATAGTGAAATAAATGCGCGTAAGACTCATACTAACAAACACGGAAGATCAAATTTTGCTAAAAAAAAACGTTAAGGGATCTTAACCCTTTCGGTCACTGTGTTTTAATCGAATACACACATTCAACTTTTTTTGGCCCTATCTATGCAATAATTAATTTTTTTTTCGTGCAGAAAACAGAAGTTGAGATTTTGATGAATTTAGACATTTTTGGGGTCCCAGAAGCGGAAAATCATCATTGCCAAAAAATGTCTGTAATTATGTAGTATGTGGGTATGTATGTATGTATGTATGTGGACAACTCTTTTTACTTATTTTAATTCATTTCATGCATACAAAAAAAGTCGTCACCGAAAAGGTTAAAAATTGTCAATAATGAATGACTTAAGTAATTTATAGTCGAATAGAAGATTGGAAAACTTATTTATATCAGGAGGCCGACCTTACAACCCGTCACAGGGAAGTAACATGGGAAATTAAATTTTTTATTTTAACAGATAATAATAACAAAGGTATCAATTTATGGAGTTTTTCTTGTGGGTTTAAAGATATCCAACACTTGATGTTTTGTTCTTTTTTTATTATTGTTAAAAACTCAATAATTTGTCCATTTTTCCGCATGTAATTTTCGTGTTTTCATCTTTATGGTGACATCTAAGGTCCCGACAGACAGCGTAATAAAAGGCTCGGGACCACAGGGTGGTTTACCCAAGCCCAGCCTCGCCAGCTCATCAGCCCTCTCGTACCCTCATTATCCTTGTCCTTGTGCCTTTTTTCCCAACTAAGAGATAGAGCATTGTGCATTGATATCACATTCAGTGCCCGGATACATTAAAGCACCAGGTCCGAGCCAATCTTATGGCAACCAAGTGCCACAAGAGCAGAGTTACTGTCGGTGAATATTTAAATTATTTTGCCCCGGATATCCTTTTCATTGACTATCTCCGCAGTGTAGTATATCCATAAGTTCCGTTTAGAAGACAGAATCATATTTAGCCAGCGTTAAACTTATATCTAGCTGTAGTTCAGAAGAGAAAATTCCTGCACCTGAGCCGGTATTGCTTTTGGAACCATCCGTATACAGACTTATGTCTGATTCGTCTGCTCCTGTTGCGTTTGGCAAGATGTTAAACTTCTTGTCACACACATATTTGGGAGAGATTCGGTCGGCATCTAGATCCAGAAGAAGCACTCTTTTCGAGCAGATCTCAAGGATCTGTGCATGCATGCTGTGTTACTGCCAAGCAGATTGATCTCTGCAGATGATATAGAGAAGATGCTGTTGTTAATTTGGTTCTGGCCCACCAAACGAGTGCACCATAGCATAGCATAGGTCTTATTATGGCCGTGTAGAGCCAGAGGGCGATCTTTGGAGAAAAACCCCACGATCTTCCTATTGCTCTTCGACGTTGCCAAAAAGCCATGCCTACTTTGGTAATTTTAGAATTGATATGGCTGCCCCAATTCAGCTTCCGGTCCAGTATAATTCCTAGATGCTTGACTTCGGATGCCATCTTGAGAGGGGTTCCTTTTAAGTCAGGCATTCTCATATTCCTTAGTTTCCTTTTTCTAGTAAACAGAACGAGCTCCGTCTTGGTCGGGTTAGCCGAGAGATCGCTCCGTGCGCCATTTCTGTAATATTTTGAGAGCATCCCGCATCAAATCGCACAGGATATTCTCAAACTCAAACAGCTGTCCGTCTGAGCTGTGACTTTGGGGAAGGTCCATTATATGTCATTCTGGCATCTATATTCTATATATCTCGCAATCGACTCCCAGGACCTGCCGCCTTCTCAAAAGATGGTGGACCTGATGAGCTATTGCGAGCAGCATAAAAGACACCTCGTTATAGGCTGCGACTTTAACGCCCATCATAGCTGTTGGGGAAGTGGAGATTGCAACAATAGAGAAAAATCTTTATTTGAATACCTTATCGGTACAAACTTAGACATTCTTAACCGAGGAGACACACCAACCATCTATGTGTCGCTTCAACGCCATTCGGCGATTGATATCACCTTGGCAACGTTAGAAATTTCTCACCATCTCTTTTTCTACTATAAGTATAAAAATTCTCGGAAAATCAAAAATATATACAAAATATTACCTCAAGGTAAAGTAGAGTATCGGTAGATAATTTTATGAGTGCTTTAAAAATTATCAATTATGATAAAGTTTAACTTTTAAATTTAAGTAATACATATGAACAGAATATCATCGATTATTGAATCCTTGGTGATACTTTGAAGAAATGTATATTATCTTAGTAGTTCTCACAATATTCGGCACAGCCGCTGACGCTGGTAAGATTTCGTAATAAAAAAATATTATATTTTATTAAGTGAAAAATAGTAGGTAGATACTAACTTATATTTAATAATTTTTCTATTACTGTAAGTAATAGCTTATATCTTCACTGATTAAGTTTCGGCTGACGCCTCGTTTTACAAGTCGTAACACGCGTGTTAGATAATGACTTCCTTCCTACACTAATCATTACTATTATTTATTTATGTTTATGTTATATTATTTATGTCAAAAAATATTACATACGCACTTTTAAATTTTGCAGTTTCCTTCGACGATGATATTGGTTTACGAATCATAGGAGGTAAACCTGCACGTGATGGTCAATTTCCGTATCAAGTATCTCTTGAAACTGCTGTCGGTAAACATATTTGCAGTGGATCTATAATTAGTGATGAATGGATTTTAACAGCAGCTCACTGCGTCAGAAGGTAAAAAAATCATACTGATTTTTCATAATGCAAAATTTGGTGTATCATACATGTGATAATTATCATGCAAAACTATTATGTACGATAGCTAGAATCATCACTTTCCACCCTCACGCCAAATTTCCATTAGTGGAAAATTAAGTTTTCAAGTTCATTTTAAGCAGAAAAAATAAAATTATATCAAATATTATAAGATTGTAAATGGACGGCTGCATTAACATTCAAAAGATACTTATCTACTGTTATCATATTAGGTTCATTGAAATGAATTTTTCGAAGTTCTTGCTAAAATAAATTTTTGAAATTGGCTGCCATAGTTCAAAATTTGCATATTCATAGCCTCCAGTGACTTCAAAATTTCGTTCGACTTATTATAAACATAACCTACAATGTTCAACTAATTGCCAACTTCAATATCTTTAGTACATTGTGCCAACATCGTAAAAATTTAACAGAAATTCTAGAAATAGAATAGATTGCTATTATTTACTTATAATTTTTCTTCTTTCAGTGTATTTCAAGAAATAAATGCCGTAGTGGGTACAAATAATTACAAAAAAGGTGGATATCGTTACAAAGTATTGAATAAAATCGTTCATCCAAAATTTAATGCACAAAATAAAACCAACGACATTGCCGTTTTACAATTAGAAAATAAAATTATTTTAAACAGCAATATCACAACTGTGAGATTACCCGATCCAACGACAACTTCCAGTGGTTTAAATATGACTACTTCTGGGTGGGGAGCAACCAGTGATAAATCTAATACTTTGTCTGTTATGCTGCAATATGCTAATGTAACCACCATAACTATTCCGCAATGCGAAATTTTGTTACCAGAAAAGTATATAGTAGGGAACACAAATGTTTGCACTCTTGGTAACAGTAAACTTGGAGTGTGTAACAAAGATAGCGGTAATCCCTTAGTTTACAATAATGTACAGCATGGAATTCTATCATACCTAGTTAACTGTGGAATTCCCTATCCTGATGTGTATGCCAGCGTAGCTGCATATCGTGTATGGATTAATAGCATAACTGGTGTATAAATTAGAAACTTATTAAATAAAACAGATTTAGTGTAACAATTTTGTATGCATTATAAGAATCCTAGCGTAACCCAACCAACATTTGCAACTTTGGATAATTGGAAAAGAAGTTTGTAACGAAGGTACAGGTGGTTCTTTAGTGTACAAAAACACTTGGGATAGAATTTTAACTTCGATTGTACCATGCACTCGAGACAAACCTAATGTGTAGACCAGCCTTCTGCTTTTAGATTTATAACTTCACTGGCATATAAGAAAAGGTGTCTCTGTTTACACCTACCTGTAATTTTTAAATTGGCATGGTATTTTGAAAAACTGCAGTTGAAAATAATACAATTTAATTTTCGAATGCAACAAAGTTTTCCAAAATTACTTTTTAAAAATACATTTTGAAAATTTTTCATTGATGATGACTATGAATAATTTGTAAGCCTAAATAATAAAATTATGAATATCTTAACAGTAATATTTCACATTATTTTTAATATCAATAATGCACATTAGCATTACTGTCAGACTAAAACATATCAACGCTGTAATGGTTATAACCTGGTAATACTGAAAAATTTTCATCGAGTCAATTCCTTATATTTTTCTTAAAATATTATGTTACTATTACCGACTCTATAGTAGTTCTAGGTTTTAGTAATATATTAATTAAATCTTAAATTTACAATAGTGAAAACATGAAACGAAAAAATTGATAAGGTTGATTTCGATTAACAAATTTATACAAGAATAAACATCAAACATTAAAAAATGGCCAACAAAATATTAAAATGAATATTTTGGATTAAATAACGTCAATTATATTATTATTAAAAAACGTTGCGCTATACTATAAATTCTCAATAAATAATAAATAATGTAGAAAAATTTAATTTAGGGATGGCGTTGTACCCATCCAACGTATGTCTATGTTTGGCCACTTTGTTTGTAAGCAGTTTAACATCGGATTTGATTCAATTGTAGCATGTATCAGTAAGTCGGTTTCCAGTAGCACAGCTTGACCGCAGTAATACTGAACCTTAAAATTTAAATTAATCAAATAATTATTTAAGCTAAACTCAAACAACTTACTTGTTGGTTACTGTTGCTTTGTGGTAAACCATTATAGTGGTACAGAGTAAATTCATCAGGTGTCGAAGAAGCTTGTACAGGAAAAAATTCTTCCATAAATGCATTCAACAAAATAATTCCTAAACCTTCCTGATCCAACTTTTTTGCCATTATTTCAACGCTAAAATCAAATAAAATTTTTGTGTGTGTTCACATTGAATTGCAGTAATAGAAAAATTCAATTATCAATCAAAGTGAAACCCAAGCAATGCTGGGCCATCAGCTACTATTTAAATAAATTTTTAATAGTACAAGTGAAAATGTTTCCTTTTGTTAAGATCCTACCCAAAAGTTCTGAAAATTAGCAAGCATTCCGTTGATAAAAAGTTGTTTTGCCATAGGCACGACGGTTGGTCCTTAACTGGTTAGTTAACCGCCGCCAACAAGTCAAAAAAAGAAGCCTGTCGGACGGTCCTCCCCGATAAGGACTAGTTAATTGTACTCCAAAGGGCTTGCATCGTGACCACCAAACCTGAGCTCCCTTACTTGTACTTTTGTGTAGAACATATTTCGACGATATATTCGCAAAAGGGCGAATACGTAATTCAAATACAAGGCGTATTCACCCTTTTGCAAAAGCACCATTAAATTGTTATATAATACTTTCGGGGAAATCTTTACACTAGTCAGGTTAGTTTTTTAATAAAAAAATACTTATTTTAGGTTTCAGTATGGTTTACTCTTAATTTGCTTAGAAAATAGAGTTAAACTTACTAAGGTTGATCGTCTACGAGTTCTAATGCAGTCAAAACTTCTCCTAGCAGGCTGCTCTTGATGAAGTTGTTGCCTTCATCGAAACTTTTGAAAACCCTCTTAGCTTCCTCACTCTTTGTTTCGGGACTTACCAATCTTTTATTATCACTAAACAAAACTGTAAAAGAATCCTATGAAATTAGAAAATTTGAGATTTTAGAACTTTATATAAACCTGTTAAATGAGTTTCGGATCCCAAGATCCAAACTGGATGAACAGGGTTCTTGTAGTTGAATCCTACAGTTATCAGCCGCATATGTTCCAAATACGAGATGTAACCAATTTGGCTTTGTTTCTCAATACCCACGAGTTCTATAAATACATTAAATTGAATATCAAACAAATTATTTAAAAATATTCCTCACTTATTCCGCCACTCAGTTCTTGATAATTGTCCCAGACATGATTTACAGCCTTTCCAGTTATCATCAAATTAATCAAACATTGACTACCATAGCCGTGACATTTATGTATCAATAATTCCGAATCAGTCTCCAACCCAGACTCCGTTTGCAAGTTTTCAGGCCCCTAAATGGAAAATAAGAATGCACATAATTCATTTATATGCAGGAAAACTCACCTTAGTTGCTATCACAGAATATAAAAACAGTAAAATTCCATATCGTTTTCCCAATAAATTAATATTTTCCTTATAATACCTTCTGACATCGGTAATTAATTCGAATGTATGAATGACCAAACTATTATGAAAAATTTCTGGATCCGGTTCTAACTCACTACTGGGTTCACCTTTTTGTTCGTTTTCGCTATTTTCGCCATTGATAACAGAATTACATTCTGTTTCTCCGTTGGGTATTTGTCCAACTATAAAATATTTTTCCGTATGACATTGCTGTAAAATTTCGCACAGAGCCTGAACCAAAACTTCGCGTTGCATTTCGGCTGTCATCTAAAATAGTTAAACTGACTTTTGAGTTACAATAAAAAAAATTAAATTTTACTGTTTCACGAAAGGATAAGTCATTGAAGTCGGTGAGTAATTTTCTAAGTATGTAAGCTTGTACTGGCGCTATAACGGCACAAGGACCACCTTGTGATTGTTCAAGGGCACTTTTTTCGTTATTACTAAAATAAAAACCTGAAAAACAGTTTCTAGATAAGGCATTGTGAAAAATTAGCAGTTATTAATTATACCTTGAGACCATCGTATAAATATATCCTTCGCCACTTGATCACCCCATAAGATACTTCGTATTTTATTAAGTATCCCAAATAAATTTGCCATTTTAAAATCAAAAATTATAAATTAAAGAAAAACGTAAGTGATTTCTGGAATACTTTTAAAAGGTTATCTCATTTGACATCCGAAACTGCATGGTGACCAACCGATTGTTTGAAAACGTAAATTCACTAGAACCTGACCTATTTTTAAAAATCGATGAAACTTGAAAAATTCAATAAAACATCTTTTTGAAAACTTCCGTTGGTTACTAAAGATGATTTGCATTGTTTTGCTTCAGGTTTATATGCTTATGCGTAATATATTTTTGAAATTACCCAAAGCCCTCCAGCAGTGGCGGTAATAATAAATTAATTATTGATAAGTAATAAATGGGGAATTACAGAAATTTATTTTTTTTTTATACAAAATTTAATTTATACTAAAACATGATGCTATTAGACCAAACGACACGCGGCGGGCAAATTGAGAGTTCAAAAATGCTCCAATTAGGTGCCATTCTAGTTATAGTTTCTTGTATTTTTATTGTTAACTTTTCAACCCAAACTTTTTATAAAGTTGTGTGTTTATGTGTTTTGTTCTATTCTAAATAGTTTTTAAGATAATCAAACTCTAACAGGTAAGAAGCAAATTTTTATTTTGATAATTTCACTGGCGGCTTGAATGTAAAATTGAGAAATAGTCAAATAGTACATTTTCTGGCTAGGGAGGAAACAAAACGATTTTAGACGAGGACGAGGATTACTTGCCCGATCGAAAGCGAGGGATTGGCATCACCCCAAGTCTGAAATCGTGTTTCATCCCGTGCTATACTACCAACTATTTTTGATATTACCTGTAATGAATCTGAGAGTTTCATTAACTCACCGTAATTTTTATTAATGTCAGCTGTCACATTAATTGTTTACAATAAATAAATAAATACAATTCTGACAGGTTTAAAATGAAATCAAAAACTGAAATCGGGAAGCAACACTAGACGGTTTCTCTGCAATGAAACTTGCAGTTTCATGTAATATGAAAAATTTTTTAACATTAAAAAAAAACGAAAATATATAAAAATACAAATTAAAATAATTTTCTATCTAACGGAAGCAATATTTGCACAATTGGATTGTGTCTGGATGCAATCACAGAACCAAAGCCTCATAGAACTAGGATTATACAATTATTTTGGCATTTTAGTGATTTGTATTTACGACCTAATTTCATCATAATTTTCATCGGGCCCCCTTCTCACAATATTGTTTTTGTATTTTTGTGTATTTTCATTTTTTATTATGTTAGAGGTTAGAGTGTTTTTTATTTTGGTTTTCTTACAGTAAATTAAATAATATTTCTTCTTTTCGATATGCGGGCCCATTTAGTGTTATATGCCCCTAGGGAGGCGCGCTCTACAGATTGAGAGACACTGCCTTAACCCATACTTAATTTCTCAAGCTATTATTTATTTTGTAATAATAATATGCAGTTACTTTTATACAATAGTATATTAAGAAACTAGTTTTATAAGTGGCGTTTTTAACGCACGCAATCCGTTTAGAAAACGACCCGCGTAGCGGGGAGTTTTCTAAAGGATAAGTGCGATAAAACGTCTTATAAAAAGAGTTTCTTATACTATTTTTTCTATTTTGAACTTTATAAGCCCTAAAAATATTTAAAATGTGCATTTTATTAAATAATAGTAAATTTGAATTTTTTTTTGTATTTTTGTGATAGTTGGTAACAAAAAATTTTCAGGTTAGGAGATCGCATAAAAGTTTAAATAAACGAAATTATACTTGCAGTTTACAATTTTCTTTATTATTATTAATTATTTTATTGACAATTAACATTACTTTGCATCAATTTATAGGTTTATAATATTATAATATAGTGACAACATTAGTTTTAATTTTCACTGACGTTTAGTTACCAACCCTTTAAAACAAAAAATTGCGTTTCGAAAAATTGTCCATTTCGATACGCGACTGGGTTTCGAAATAACTTTGTTTTAGACGCAAAATAGAAAAAATACTTTTTATCACTTATAGAGTATGCATCAGTGGCGTAACTAGCGGTGTTCCATATGTGCTCGATCGACCAAGGGCCCGGACGATAAAGGGCCCGGTTCTATCACGACCAAAAAAATAAAGTATTTCTTTAATCTACATAATATAACTTTAAGTGTGCGACTGCTATTTATAAAAAAATTTAGGGCCCAGTTTGACTCTAGAGCACAGGCCCATGGCTACATTGTTACGCTACTGAGTATGCTACAACAGACGGCTGTATATAAACAACTGCAGCAGTTTTATAAAAATATTTTAAATTTCGTGAATGTCTACAGATATTATATGTTACGGTCAGTGACGTAACAATGTGACGGCCATTAACGTCAATGGCCGGACAATGTCGTTAATGCTCTGCTTAACTGAACATTGACGTTAACATCCGGTCAATAACGTCACTGACCGTGCATTTTGGCCGATGTTGACATTTAAAATTTCATATGTGGTTTTTACATCATTCCCCAATACAGAGTGGACGATGATGAAACTATTCTTTTCTAAATGTGCGTGACGCTCCATAAAGCAAATTTGCAATTTGAAATGTCATGGATCACTCTCATGCCATAATAAAAATGTTTAATTTAAAAAATTTAATTTAATTACTTTTTAAATTTATAGTTATTTTTTAAATTTTTGTTTATTTTTATTATTTTTGTTAATAAATGGTTATAATACATTAGAATACAATGCATGCATTGTCAAATGTCACTTGCTAGTTGACTGTCTAATTCAAATCGTCAATTTGCTGTTCCTTATAGTATTTATTCTATAAATCATCCTTTTTGGTTTTAATAATTGTCATTGACTGACCAAAGACGTAAATATTACAATCAGATGAAAATATTTACATCATTGTCCACCGCTAACTGCAATCACGTCAATGGCCGGCCAATGACGTTAATAGCCAACATAAATTGGCATTGACGTCATTGTCCGGCCATTGACGTCAACGCCCAATTTACATAATTGATCGTAACATATACCTATATAACATAAAACAAACATTTTCTCTACCACATAATAGGGGTAAAATAATGAAAGTGATTTTTGTAACGAAGCTAAACTAAAGATTATGTCGTGCTGATGAACTGCTTTTAGAAAATCTCCTAAAAAAATTTATTATATTAAATTTTTTTATATTTATTACCGTTTGCACAGCGTTTTGAGTGAAAGGTCGAGGAGGAACTTTTTAATACAGTACATTTCTTTCTTTCTTTGTCCGGTTTCAATTTTTCATGTAAAATTTGATTATTTCACTTTTGTCTTTTATTCTATTTTGACTATTAAATTTGTTTTATTCAAAATTCTAATAATAAAATTTTCAAAAAAAAATTTCAAAAAATCAACAAGCAGTTGAGGGACCCGTGTGCGAATTTGTTAACTGGCCCTGTTTTTCAAATAAAACAAAAACAAATGAAAATAATAATATAGAATAAAAAATGCAGTAATTACCATTTTAGAAAAATTATGACTTAAAGTCTTTTTTTATTCTCTTTGCCAATATCTAAATTATGCTAAATAAATATCTAAGAATTGCTTAGCCTTCTGTGAGGTTTTTTAAGCCTAGTTCTACTTCTACTTCAAGTAGCTTACAATTAACGTTAATTTTGAAAATGATCTTGAAACAAACAATTGAAACGAAAGTTGTACTTTGTTGCTGTACTACTATACATATATGTCGGCAATTTAAAAGAAAAATAAACGATGCCCGCTTTGTTTAGCTCATTAAAAGAAAACTGGCAATATATAACATTTCATTGTGAAAATTAAAAATTAAATACTAATACTATTTTTTTTGAAAATGTTGGTGAAGGTGACAGGCCTTTTAAAAGGCCCTTTTAACCAAGGGCCCGCGTGCGTGGCACCCACCGTACACCAGTAGTTCCGCCCCTGGTACTCGTATGTGGAACTAAAAAAATAATCACATAAATTACAACTACAAAATTTTTTTAAATAATAATTCATACTGTGTAGCTACTATATAATTATTATTATTTATATTATAAATATTTTTTTTGGGAAACTCGGGAAAAATTGAATCTTTAGGTAAACTATTTACTTCCTATAATTATATGGTTTTGAATACAAAATAAAAATGGAAATCTGCCCTAATAGTGATTTCCAAAGTGTTCACTTCACAGGAGCGACGCCGTGAAACATTGAGGCGCCTAATTATTTTTTTGTTTTTTTTTTCAATGTGGAATGTGATATCTAGAAGAGCTGGTGTAGAACAAGAATTTAAAAAATATCATGCGAAAACTTATGTTAGAGTAGGACGTCACGGGAAAACTTAAGTTTACCGAGGACACTGCGACTTGAAAAAGTTTGAGAACCACTGATCTACCCTATCAATGGTCATTCCTCTGTTGGTTTGAGCTGTAATGACTTTCCTAATCGATAAAGATACCCGAAACCCGAACATAGGGAAATAACACTGTAAATCAGGTTTTATAAGATTTCTGCTTCCTCTCGAAACAAATAAAAATAAAATAATATCAAACGAAAGGGATTTTTTTTTGCTTGTGAAGATACCCAACATTTCATACTTTTTCTTATATTTATTTTCGAATATGCAGAAATACAAAAAGCGCTTTTTAAAAAATATGAGCTGTCTTGAAAAAATAATCGCTGGAAAATTACTTTGACAGATCAAAATAAGCAAATTTATTTGTAAATTGTAGGCGGTTGTTTTCCAATGTCAGTAATACTTTTTATAAACGCCATAATTGAAAGAAGCGACAAGACTTTTCATTTAATTTTTATAACAGTACTGCAGTTCTGAAGAAGCCCACAATAAAGTTGGGCGAAACGTCGACCAGTTAAACAAGTTATTTTATTTAAATCTTAGTTCGATAATCCAAAAAAAATGGACGAAAACACCAGATAAAAGAAATACAGTTGACAGATGACGGTTGACATGAAATTTTTTATGGCGTGTTCCCACGATCAATATTTTCATCACTTTATTTTATAAATTCTTTTTGACAGAACGTCAACACGACCTGTCCCATGGTCAAAACGACTTTTTATAAAAATTACCGTCAAAATATTGATAAAGATATTGATCGTGGGAACACGACATTATAGAAAACGCTATTTCGTTACAAAATTTAAGGCAATGCGCGCGCATAATACTTGAACTGATTACGATTTCAAAACAAAACATGAAAGAGAGAGAGAGTGGGTGTATACATTATTATTTGACCGCTAGTTTACTGCTTCAAGTACCTAGCGGGAGTTGCACCAAAGTTTTGCGACTGCAGTTGACTTTCAGTAATTCGACTTACTAGATTCTTCTATTGAACAACGTGCAGTATCATCATCGAGTACGGTGAGCCGGTATACAATTTTTGAAAACCGCTGCAGTAAGCTATTATACTGTAAATCTGTTAATATTTTCTGTCACGATCAAAACGATATACCCACATATGAAGCGAAAAATCAAAGAAATCTATTTTTAAAATTGAGATCATCATAGCAACGAAAGGATAGAAACGTAAATTAGTTTTAAACGAAAAAAACTTAAAGCAAGTCAAAAAATAAAGCATTTATGTTTGATTAAAAATTGAGCGCAAATGATTATAAAAAAGTGAAATAAAATTTATTACCATTTTCGCTCGCTGAATATTTAATTTGAGGCTACGTTTTTAAAATGGACGTAGTTGCTAGTTCCGTTTTGACGAGCAGACGGTAACATTTTTAAAACCGAAAATTCGTTGTTTCTAACCACATTAAATGTAAGTTTTTTGATATTTCGTATACATTTATATCGAAAGTATATGTTTTTGTTAAAATTTCTGTAAAATAATTGTCGTTTTCTATAAATACACGAAGTAAACGAAAATGGTAACGTATCGATCCGGCAAATTCTGCTATATTTAGGACCTTGCCTAATGCGTGTGGTACTCAACAATTTTATACGCGCTCTTAATATTTCAGATAAAAATGAACGACAATGTTGAAATAATTCGTTCGAATAAGGGTGGAATGAAAATTATCCATCGTGGTTATATGTACACGGTGCATAAAAAACGTCAAGGTGGTGGAATTCGTTGGAGATGCACACAAAGGAGTTTGCACTGTAAAGTCTGTATTTTTCCATTGTTAGAATGCGTTTTTGGTAATGTGATATTTTTTCTTTTTAGGGAAGCATTTCGACGGGAAGCGGACCTCCGAGTGTAAATATGCCCCACAATCACATCCCAGATCCGCATTCGGTAGCCCTGGCTCGTTGCAGACAAATTGAAGAATTACCAGACATCAACTCATTGCTCGAAACCGAATATGACGAAACGACAGGTAGGAATTTCTATTACAATTTATTGAACATTATAATAATTACGGCAGAAAACTTTTTGGAACGTCTGCGCCGAAACAAAAGCAAATAAAATATATCGTGCATACTGCGAGTTGTTCTGTGACGATTTCGTATTTTAATCCATTTTCTTACAGCTATCTAAAAATCGGTTTCGTGATTTAAACCAAAAATAAAATAAAGTGTTGAATTCAACTTTTGCGATCAATAATTTGTCTTCATAAAGGAACAAATTTTCACTCATTGTTGTCTATAATATGTGGGTAGCTAAATTGGTAAGGTTAATGTTTCTTGCATATTTTGTTTACAAATTGGCTCGATGAATAATAATGTTATTATTGGTACTATAAATTAAATAGACTCTTTAAATATTTAACACCATGTACCATATTATATTATCGCGTTCATATGAGTACGCATAACGTCAACTTAATTAGAATTATTTCGTTCAATACAACAATGAAAACACCTACCTACTATGTTGTCACCTATTGAGAACCTCATAAGGTACTGCATTTTATAAATAATAATTATTTATAAAACTCCCGAATTGCACGTTTACTGGTTTAGGTTATTGCTCAGGCTTGACCCTAATTAATTTTCTGAAAATTAAAATTTTCGATTTATTATGATGTTAATTGACATTTAACATCAAACTTTGTCGCTCTCTAATTTGACCGCCGTTCACACCGATCCACCACTGCAATACTTTATAAACGTTTAATCTCCAATAATTATTTTGGTTACTTCTCACCCTCTTATGCCATGCAGGTACGTGACCCTATTTCCCCTAGTAGTCAATATTTAATAGATTCATGGTTTATAAAAGTGAAATTCGATATTAACCATAAAAGTAGTCAGTATCTGTGTTAGAATTACCAAAATATGTACTAACCACTTTTTACACAAAAAAAAAAGAATTTGGAAAAACGTTCTGCAATTCAAAGTCTAGAAAGTATTTAGTACACTTTAATAGGGGAACGTGTTGTACCTGGGGTCAATTTTTTATAGCAGTGCGGCTTGTTCGGATAAAAATAATCGAATAAGCAACACTTGAACCGCAAAAGTAGATAAAGTAGTATTCTAACTGCAGGGATAGATAAAGTACTTAGTAACAGTAATTTTATACATGAATTTTATACACAATTTACGATGTGACTACATCTTTTTCCAGTTTGATATCAGAAATGGTCACATGTATTTCAGAGAGCAACAATTGTAATTCAGATTTGTCAATTGTTTTCGAGAAAGCATCAATTGTAATTCAGATCCACAAATTGTATTGATTTTTAGTTTTATCTGAGTACAGATTCAGCGAACAACCACGTATTAGGTAGGTAAAAGCGGTTGTACCATAAGTTAATCTCATAGTTCTGGAATTTTTATCGGATAATCCGATACTCCTATATAATAGATCATAAGACCAGACCAGATCAGTACAAATCTTTTTTGCAGTAAGATGTGCAAATGTTCATTTGATAAGAGCAATTTCGGCAACAGGTGAACGATGGACAGGTTCATTCTCAACAATTTTATCCAATGATTGGGTTACAAGATTATTAGAAACGTGGCAGGACATGGGGAATGAACTATCAGATTTTGTTATTGTCTGTGATAGTGCACCTTGCCATTCAAGACCTGAAACTGCTATATATGGGACGTTGGCAACATTATTAAGGTTGGGACCTTACTCTCTCATGTTAAATCCAATTGAGAATATTTGGTCAAAATTCAAGATTTGATTTTCTACATGTAAGAGGTCCTGGTGTTATAGAAGAAAGATTAGTCTAGATTGATGAAGCAAAAACCAACTGTAAGCGGAGGTGATTGTTCTTGTGCAGGGCACACACCACGTTACATCATGTTGTCGCTTCAGCAATGGACGATATGGTAGTTGGACGATACACACATTTTTAAAATAAGTTTAATTTTATAATAAAATATAATTTTATAGTAATTAAATAACTCATATATTATGTAAACCAGTAAGAGTAAGTAAACTCTTTGACCATGAGCCAAATATTTGACTTATTTTTTAAATAATTTTTCTGAATTACAATTAACGTATTCTGAAATTACAATTGACGTTTTCTTAAATACAATTGACAATCAATTGACAATTCAATTTCAATTGAAACTGTTCCGAGAGGAAGTCATGTTATTGTAAGTAAAGGTTATAATAAATAATCATCTCTGATTGGTTCATTCATTTATTCTTCTTCTTCTTCGTCTTCAGACGTCTAGCTATCCTTCCATCTCTTTGTGGGTCTTCCGGGGGGTTCTAGGAATTTTGTGCGCCAGCATTTGTTCGACACAAGATTTATGCGAATACGCGTTTGTTCGACATGGAATTTTGTACGACAGCACTTGTTCGACAAACACTTAATAGACAGCATTTTTACAATCTGGAATTTTCTTCGAATATATTGTTTATAAAATATTCGGACCAGAAATGCAATAATATTATACGTAATAATAACTTGAGCAATATTCAATTTTTTAAATTTATTTAAATCAGCAATTTATAAATAAAAACTTAAAATAAATGTGAAATAAGACTAAAAAATTAAATAATTCAAAACTTAAAGAAAACCTTTTATTTAAAAATATAAAAAAGTTTTATGCCGAATGAAAACGAAACTCAGTATTTGCGAGGAGTAGCTCACAATGTATCATTTTAAATTCCAAGTCATATTGTACTTTTAAGAACTTCAAATAAAAACTATGATTTATAAATAAAATATATAATATATTATAATAAAAACCATAAGTAATAACTTTTCTGTAATAATCATTTTATAGTGGTAGAAAAGGGTGTAACACTCCAAAAAAGAGTACGTCCATCGTGTCATACCGTCATGTCGAAAACATGTCTATTCACTCAAATGTTGAGTCCAACAAATGCATGTCGAACAAAATTCCATGTCGAGTAATCTCTATTCGCATGAACCATCTTTAATCTTTCTGACAACTCTGTATATTTGTTCATTAGTCGAGTGCTGTTGACGAAACCCAAATTGATGGTTTGATATGAGATTTTTTCTTTTAAAGAAGGAGTTAGTTTGATCAAAAAGGCTTTCTCATGTCCGGGTAATATCTTAGAGAGAATTGGCAAAAGAATGATTGGACGTTACCACGCAGCTTCTGTTGGCTCCTTGCCAGTATACAACGGTAGCTTGGTACTGTAATTGTTCGCACAATTACAACTATTTGAACGAAAAAATTTTTTTTAAACATAATTAGAATAAAAAAAGCTTTTCCGCCACCATAAGCGAGAAATATAAAGAAATTAGAATAAAACGAAAATCTGAAAGATCTACAAAACCAACGATGGCCTTAAGTGCAAAAGTTTTTAAAATACCGCTAAATTATAAATAATAGTCAGTTATGTACCAAGGACGTAAAGTGGTCATTATTTGGTCCGCGTCGTGAATATGTTGTTGCACGAGTCGCGGAAGAGAGCCGAAAACTCACTTTACGCCAGGGGCACATACAAACTATTTTTGTCCGAACAAAAGGAAGATGTAGAAACTTAAAATTTTTGGTAGAAATGGTATATAGTAATGGGATTACTTCGTCAGAAACAAAATAAAATGTTTGTAGTATTGTAAAGAAAAGTAAAGAATAAAAAAGGACTAGCCCGCCAATATCGATTATGTAGTTATGAACGAGAGACGGTCATTAGCCTAGTAAGTTAGCCGAACAACTGCTGATTCTAAGGTACTTGGTTCGAATCCGGGGAGAGTCAAAAACTTTCATATGACCGCTTCCGTGGCTTGACGATTGCCGCCGTCGACTATTAAAAACAGAGTTACAGGCATTCCCCAACCCGGTTTAAGCAGCCATGTGGTCTTAATGCCAGAACCTTTCTAGAAAGAGAAAGAGGCCGATAGTCCAGGAGTGGAAAGGCTGATGATGAGTTATGAATTGTATGAAAAAGAAAATACAAGTATTTATGAAAGCTGCCAAACTGCTTTTTCGTCCTAGGACGTAAATGTATTTTATTGCTCTAGGACGGAAAAGTTACACTTTACGCTCGCTCGGACAAAAATAACTTTTATGTACTTATATTTCGTTTTATAATGTGCGTGTTTACTGTGTGTGACTTACTGGTTCGGCGAAGCACTGCCTCCTATTTACCCCGACAAGCCGCCACTGCAGCCGTTAGTGCAATATTGTATAATTAAGAGTTGGTTAACTATTACATATACGCGTACTGAGGAAGACTAATGATTCACAGATTGCGAGTCACAGTCAAATAAACACAGTGTCTACCGTTCAACCTTAATTATGCAAAAGTGTTCGAAATTGATATTGCATTATTCTAAATGCGCGAACTATATTAGGTTATGGGCCCAGATAGAAGGTGTCTCCGCGACGCATGTCGCATACCTCTATGTGGTGACAGAAAATACGTTTATAAGAAAAATATTCAACTAAAATTTTTCAACTGAATTTCAACTGATCATAGTACCAAAACTATTACTTTTTTAGTGCAACTGTGGTTTAGTGTTTTTCATAAAAAAAATGTGATTGTATACAAACTAGACTCGAAACTTTTTATTGCATAAAATCAACGGCTTTCGAGTTACGAATTCAATTATTTTTTTTATTATTTTTTTAATTTTAATTTTTTCATTTTTAAAATTTCCCTTGGAAAAGCTTTCTTTAAGCGAAACATTTTACAGAAAATCTGACACCTCTTTCTGAATAAAAAATTTCAAAATCTACAACAACTGTTATTTAAACAACTTTTTTGAGAAACTAATCGATTTCACGGAAAAATAGAAATCAATGAACGAAGACAGATATAAAGAAAGGCAAAACGTCTTGAAATTATCATAATTAAATTTTGTTGAAGAAAATCAAAATTAAACTATAAATTTATTTTAATTTATTGTGCTTATTATTTTTGGCTTTTCTTTGAAATGGAAAAGCTCTCCTATCTACCCGAAAGGAGACGTCAGATATTTAATAAAAAGTTTTGTTCAAAAGAGATAAAGATTTCAGGAAAACCATGAAAAATTACTTTTAAAGTTTTCCACATTTTTATCGATTGCATTCATTACTTGAAAGCCTTTGATTTTAGATATAAATGATTAGAATCTAGTTCGTAGATCTAATTAAAAAATTCGAGTGCTCACCTGAATGCCATACAGGGCCGGATCAATCTATTTCAGTACCGGGTGCAGATTACGTAAATAGCGCCTTTAATCAGAGCTGGAACTAGGATATGATGCGCCTGTGGCGACTTTGAAACTTGCGCTTCTACTGGGGGTATCACTCAGCATATTGCGCCGCAGGCGAAAATTTTTGAAATTTTCAAGGTCAAGCGCTCTATTGTAAAGTTAGTAAATTGCGATAAAAAAGTTTAGTAAAGCAAATTTATTTAAAAAATATATTAAAGGGTTAAGCACGCAACACCAGGTAGTTGATTTACGATCTACGCGTGGTAAAGGCCACAGGTATCCTGCTAATCTTTTATTTATATTTTTTTTTAGGATTTTATCTCACGCTTTACTTCGGTTTGGAGGGGGTTTGGACCCCAAAACCTCTCCTTAGATACGGCCTTGCCCACCAGGACGGTAAATAACTGGGGTATTTATTTAAATTTTTTAAATTTAATTTTAAAATTGAAAATTTGGCGCCCCCTAACTAGCTCGCGCCTGTGGCGGGCGCCTCTCTCGCCACGCCCTAGTTCCGGTCCTGCCTTTAATATTAATAATATCATATAGAATATTATAATCAAAGAAAAATGCAGTACCTTGGAATCACAACAATTAAAAACCGCTCAATTTTGGCGCCTTCTAAACTTCTCACCCATGGTTTATCCGGCACTGATGCCATATATAGGCTATTTTATTTTGTCTTTGATTTTAATTGCAATATAATTTTGGGAAAAATGTATTTCCTAGCAATAAACTTATATTCTTCATTATCAATCATCATTATCAATTTTAAAATTGGATTTTAGTCTTAATATAAAAATTTAAAATATAAAACGAATTTAAAATCCATTATAAGATACATACAGTGGCTCCAACAATTATTAATACACCCCTATGTAAACGTTCTAAATTGCACATTTTGAAACCGTTTTTTGACATATGAAATTCGCTTTTACAGCAAAACTTTTCAGATATTTTTTATTGCAAATTTTAATCTCTTCAGGTTTGTTTTTATATATTTTTTTATTTTCTTTTGCCGTTTACGAGTTACAGCGACTTGAAGAAAACTCTGTAAAAAACTCCCATAAGAGCAATGTTAATTTTATTAACTTTTTTACTTAGTTTTCTTTAAGTCGCTGTAACTCGTAAACGGCGAAAGAAAATAAAAAAGTGTATAGAAACAAAACTGAAGAGATTAAAATTTTCAATAAAAAATATCTGAAAAGTTTTGCTGTAAAAGCGAGTTTTATATGTCAAAAACGGTTTCAAAATGTGCAATTTACATGGTTAGCATAGGGGTGTATTAATAATTGTTGGAGCCACTGTAGGTATTTATAAGAAGGAAGAGTTAATGATTTTTTTTATATCCATAATTTTATTTATTTTGCAATAATAACATTTTTCATGCCTGGTGGTTTAACAAGTTCGCTATATAAACCTGATTCTATGTTTAGTCTATTGGGCATTGCTACCCATGAAACATATTATTAGTTTTCCACCTCTTTTCGTAACACCTTTAGTTGATATCTCGATTCAAACAAGTGCAGTTGATTAAAATTCCTCTGGTTCACAAATTGATCTAAAAATTTATTTAATAATTTGTATAATTTTTTTTCGAGTCACGCTTTGGTACACTCTTGCATTGCAACACTGTGTTTCAAAATTACCTTGAATATTCTGTTATCAGATAGTTCTATTATACTTGTTGATGATGATGTTGCCTTTTTAATCTGTCGAGGTTTACGTTACAAATATTTCGTTTATAGAAAACAAGAATTTTCATAATCTCATTTGGATGACCTTTAAACACAAGTAAGAACAGCTACCATACAGTTTGTATCGAATGGCTTAGGGATAATAAAAATTAATTTATTAAGTGAATAAAATTATAACAAATCAATTTGTATGAAAATGGACACTAAAACGAAAAATGCTAAACCAAAAAATAACCGTTACAACCGCGATTTCAAACGCAACGTTGTATTGTATGCCGAATTGCAAAGAAGTATTAAACGGGCCGTTCAAAAATATGGCATATCAGAATCTAACATTAGAAGATGGCGCAAAAATAAACTTCAACTATTTAAGGGTAAAGGTTTCTTCTATTTTTATTTTATATTAACAGATTTGAACGCAAGATTTTGGTTAGGAGTGTAATAAAAATATTAACAAATTGCTTTTTATTGCAGATACCATGCCACTGCAACAACGAATTGGTCTCAATGTTTCACAACAAGTTCAAGTACGAAATTCGTGTGAATCTAGATTACAGAGTCAACCACTATCACCTACAAAACTAAAAGTTACCAGACAGAATAGTAAACCTGCGTCAGTTACTCCAAAAGTGATTGAAATTCCATTAAATGCTCCTGCAGAGGAGGTGTGTTTAAGATGGAACAGTCATCATTCCAATATGCAAACGGCATTTCCATATTTATTGGAAAAAGAGCAATATGTTGATGTGACCTTAATAGCTGAAGGAAAAACAATAAAATGTCATAGGGTAATAAATTAAATGCAGCCTAACCAAGTTGTTCTTATTTTGTACTTGTAGATGATTTTGTCGTCATGCAGTGCTTATTTTGAAGAAGTGTTAAGCACAATAACTCCAGCTCAGCATCCAGTTATAATACTCAACAATACTCCGTTTTGGATTATTAAGGCTCTGATTGACTTCATGTATATCGGGGAAGTCAACATAGATCAAAATAAGCTACCAGATTTGATAGACGTCGCAGAACTACTGAAGGTAATTGATGACTCTTTTACCCCATAAAATATGACCCTTTGAATTTCAGGTAAAGGGGTTAGCGGGAAAAGGAAATAATGATGGTGATAAAAAGGTTAACCAAACCTTGAAAAAGGAAAATACTGCATCAAAACCTCAGACGATCAAAAAGACACCTATGCCTTCCCCCACAAACGCAAAAATTGAGGAGATGCCAATTAACGATCCACTGGATTTACTTGAACCCAAATTTCAGGAAGATCCAGACTCACCCCTACAAATTAAAGATAACAAACTGCAACCAAAGAAGCTTCTTTCCAAAAAGTTTAAAAAAAGAAAATTAGTAGAACATGAAATTGTAAGTCATGTTAAATTTATAAGTATCATTTTAATTGTACTTTTTAGGCCCCACCTCCATTGTTTCCCATGAGGAGAGGTACAAGATCCAGGCCGAATGTTAAAATACCCAAGTATTATGATTACGAAGATATTGTTAAGTCTACAGTTTCACAATCATCAGATATTCAACCGTTTTCTCCAATTGTTAATATAAAAACTGAACCTGCAGATGAAGATGACGGATTTAGTAATAGAAACATTGAAATGGAAGATCTGCAAAGTTTTGATGATTCCGGCGAAAAAGAAAATGAGAATGAACTCAAAATTTCAAACAATTCCGATTCTGAACCACCGTTTTTCAAAATAAAAATTAAATCTTTTTCCAGTTTGTCCGATCATGTAAACCCATCTGGCGAAACTGTTACAGATTTTGATCCGCTGTCAAACGAAAATTCTTGTTCTAATCCGGAGTTTTCTGGTCAGGATGAACAATTCGGATGTGATAATCCAGGGGATATTAATCTTGATGAAACCATGGAAGAAAGTTTTAAGGAGCCATTTAAGGAAATAGAATAATACCTGTAATTTCCAATTGTTGCACTTTGCACTTCTTAATGTTCCAATAAAAGTTCTCTTTGGTTGATTCTTGTAGCTTTCATAAAAAGTGTATTGTATGTTTCCTTACGCATTTATTTACTAATTTAATTAGTAGTAATGTTATACCTATTTTTTACCTAAATGAAATGTTCCGTTTTAAATTTTAATAAATAATTGTTCTATCTTGATTTATACTATTGGTACACTATAGTAATTAAAGCAGTGGCGGCGAAGCACCTTCAGTCGTAGAGAGGCCTTCAATCATAACATCTTAAATTCCACTTCAAGAATGAACTGAAATACTTATTATGCCTTAGAGAGAATAGAGTCGAGCTGGTAATAGCTTAATTGCGGGGCAACTCTTCTGACCGGGGTCCCAGCCTTCAAACAAATAGGAATTAGGTAGGTACACAATATAAAAAAATACTTCTTGGTCAAATAACAATACAAACGTAAAAAAACCTTTTGCTGCAAGAAATTACTTCACTTCCCTGGTGACAATAAAGGTACTTACAATAAAGGTGCCGCCCGTCGCCGGCAGTAAAAGTAAAGTTATTTAAATTTAATAATTATGTTTTTACGTTTAAGGAAATTTGGAACAAATTAAGTTCTTCTCCAAATTTAAACGAAAGTGAACTTTCATTGCCAATTTTAAAGACGAAAGTCCAAGTTTTCCTTACCAACATAAACTACTACAACATTACTACCAGTAAAGTAAAATATACACTAGAAATCTGACATTATTTTAATAAAATTGACTAATTTTGGTATTTACCTTTTCTAAAAATTATTTTAAGTTTATCTACCACTTCACATTTGAATTTTTAAGCCGTAATTTAAAATTTAATCGATGTAAATATTGACTTTGACATTTACATAACCTAAAATCCTTAAATATTACCAACTTAAAATTTTATTTTTAACCAAATAAATAAAATATTTGGTTTTTAACCTATAAAAATTTATTAAATGCCACAATTGAAGTTGACAGATGCGAATAAAACTTAAATTGAAACTATAAATCGATTAAATCACGTCACCTTGCTTTTGTTTATTTCTATTAAAATATTTTGAAATTAATACTTGGCGAAAAAGTAACATGTTTTATTTAGATTAATTATTTAGATGTTTTATTTAGAAGTTAACTTTTCTTGCATGCCACGCCAAGTTTTCCATTCACTCGGTTCGTTCCACTCCCCTCGCACCTGTAAAACTCACTAGGCAAGAAAAGTGATTATTTCCATCCTAATAATAGTACACTATTCTATTTTCTGCCTAGGCCGTAATTTTCGGTATTTCACCCTTGGTCAGTTCATCAATGCTATAAACTCTCCACGAAATGTTTTGGATTGCTTCTTATAAATCAATATATTATTTCTAAATATTATTACTCTTTCTAAAAGTCAGAAAAACCTGATTTGATTTTCAATTGTCAAACTTAAAAATTCACTTTTATTCGAAAGCAATTGTTTTACTTTACTGCCGTCGACGAGCGGCACTTAGACATTGGCTCTCAAGAAAGTTGTTTTGTTGCTACAATACAATTTTTTGTTGCTGCAACAAAGATTTTCTTTACATCAACTAATTTATTTGTTAAATGTTTTTTGAGTGCAATGAATTTCCAAGTCGTTCCACTCATTAAAAATATCCCTCAAGCGGCTTTAACTCAAAACTTACAGATCTAAAAAGAAGGGTTTTGAATCGCCCTAATCGTTAAAAACATCTCGGAAGAAGCTAGAACTCTAAAATGACGGATCTTTGTTTTTAAGTGTTTAATTCGATTACAATTAACTCCAGTCAACCGTCGGTAAAATGAGGCATTTGGCAAATTATTTATAATAAAAATAAAATACTATAAAAAAAATAATAAATAAAAAATATTAATTTGCTAGTAATGATTTATGAAGTCAGTAATATTAGAATATATATTTTTTGCTTATATAATATACCTACCTGATGATCCCAAGAGAATCATGCCCAAATAGGTGATATAAACGAAATTGTATTGATCTATGATTTTACTTACACATGTATAGTTAATTTTAAGATTATATTTAACAATTTACATAAAGTAGGTATCAGATATGTTCACAACACTCAGCTTTTTACAAAAATAAAACCATTAGCATTCTTAAAAATCAATATTGTCATATTTCACAACAATTCAAGTTATATCTACATCACAAGGCGTTTGAAGCAAGCAACATGTCGTAATCAAAAATTTAAGAGATTCGTTACCTACTTGCAAAACTTCGAGTTCTAGCACAGGAGTGACGATCAATCTGCAGCCTTAAATTTCTTCTTTTTTGGCTGTTAAAACTAGAAATATTTTGCGGCTTAAAGATGCAACAATCCTTCTCCTGGTCTAGAGCGCTTACAACTAAGCGATTCTCAAACCGATTAAATTATAGCTGCACCCGAATCACTTTGAAAAGTTTGAGAATCGCTGCACAGTCAGATATATTATAAAAATATTATAAAGTTAGGCAAAATTATTTGGCATTGTTCAAATTATTTGGTAACTTTTTAAAATCTTGTACAAAGGTCATTAATTGAAAGTATACAATAAATTACGATCATAAAAATGATAAACTTCGTTAATGTGCCTAAGCACTCGTCCTTCTATCAAATGTCTTGAATAATTTACAGCTTCAGTACGATCTCTCGCCAATCCCACTTCTATCAACCAATCAATAAATTTGGTTCCAGGAAAAACATCCTTATACACTTTTAATCTCCACCTGGTTATACAAATAGAATGATGTCATGAATAATACAACAAAATATGTGTAAAAATCGCTTACCTTTTATCCTTTGCAATTTCCTCCCGACACTTGGTCAAGTGATGATTCTTAAACTGGTCACATATATTTTTAGTTTCAAAATTTAATTCGCTCCACAAAGGCAAATTCAACTTATTGGCACCATACCAAAGTCTTTTCCAACGATTTAGTATGGGCAAAGCTACTTCCTTGGTATCCGTACCAAATATCGCAAAAACAATGATGCTTTGTCCAAAATTTAATGTTGCATCCAAAAATGACAATTCAATGTAAATACCAGACATCTGCTCCATTATCAAAGTCCACACAGATAACGCCAAACCCTGCCAATAATTCCAAACAATTTTTTAAATATTACACCAGTCGCAGATTACTTACCACAAATATTGAACAACAAAGTAAAATTAACAAAACAACATGGCGCAAGATTTGTGGGTCATGACTATCTGGTTCCTCTTCAATTAGTTCGACATCATCGTCAATTTGCCTGCGATACTGTTCGATTAAACCTTGACAACGTTCCCGTTGGGGACCAAAACATCCATATCTTGTTGGGCACAAATCATTTCTAGACTGCAACCTACCAAAACTGTTAAAATATACAGAGCAATTTTTTTTTATATTCTTACAGCGGATCAGTTCCCGGCGAAGTCACAACATTAGCCAAGTCCTCGATATCAACAACTGGGCTTGTAACAGTTTCTTCCGAATTTCCTTCGGTGATCGTTGGTAAATTCCCACATTTTGAATTTGAATTGCAAAATTGGTTCGATCCACATCCATTACTGCCACACGGACCAATTAGCGAGGTGTTAGTTTCTTCATTTTCGGATTCTGGTTCTTCAGGGTTGAATGTCGTGCTGACATCTTGAGCAAGATTTAAATATCGTTCGAAACGTCGTTTATATCTTTGATGGAAAATTAAACAACCCACAGTCACTGAAAGAGTAACACTAGAATATTCGGTTTGGAATGTTTATCAAAGTGCTTACCAACAAAACACGAAACCAGAAGAGAAACTGCCACAACAGCTTGAGTGGCTCCATAAAGAAAATTAGGATTACGTTTATCGTATTCTGCAGAATTTTTCTTTTCAAAAACAAGGAACAATACCGACAGAACTAAAGGTATTCTGCAATAGTAAATGTTACAAAAATATTGCAAAAGTTTGAAAAAATATGTACCCCCATCCAAAAATGAAGAAAAATGGCTGTAATTTCAGAACGTAACACAAGCTGCGGCACTGCAGCAAAAGTAGTGATATAGCTAAGAAGGACGTCCAAATTCTTGCACCATAAACACCAGTAGTAAATATGGCAAAATGCATATAACCAACCCAGCCTTCCTTTTGATTAACACTGCTCCATAAAATTGCACCGACACAACTTAAGAGCTGAAATTAAGGTAATAACGATTGAAATTTGAAAAATTGAAATATCTACCTGAGAAACGACCAAACAAGCTGTTATTTTGTGTGGTATTCTATTAATTCGTTTAGTTAAAATTAATACCACGATCACCCATATGGAAGTTATGGTACCACCAATGCTGATATCAAACGTAAAAGCATCTAACTGTTCTATATATTTGGAGGGATCGGTATTCGTTAAAGTAATCATTTTAGCGGATACAAACATTAAAGGTGCACTTATGAAAGTACAAGCAACCATGGCACTGGCAATCTAAAAGTACGTCAAGTCTAAGATTATTGAAGCATGGTAAGATGTGCAAATACGCACCAAGTCACAGTCCAATGCATATTGCATGGAAAAAACGAAAACGGTGGGAGCTGCTGGAAATGTTCCATATAGAAATCCGTAAGTACTCCAGTCGTTGGTATCAGAAGAGTTACTACCAACGTGTAACAGACTAACAGTCTCTCTTATTATTAAAGGCAAAACTAACCTAATGGACAAGGGTGTAAGCAAAATAGAAAAAAAAATTGCAAGCACTTACAATTTTACCATAATTAAAATACCAGGAACAACTAACGTAGCACCTCTCAATTTATGCACCTTTCCAACCATCCTCAGTCCTAGTAAAAATAATGCACTTGCTGAAAAAGCTGATCCTAAAGTCTAAAAATAATTTTTTAAATAAAAATGTGATATTGCACCCAAGTTAGAAGATGAGTATACAAAATTCAGTTGGATGTAATGGATTTTGTGCAGTCATGGTAAGGTAAATAATTAATACCTCTAAAATTCCACCCAATAAAGATGGAACTTGATGTTTGAATATTAAGTTTCCTAAAATACCCAATATTGTCATCGCAATTATTGGATTCATAAAAATACTCTTAGTAACAGATATCACCATTTTGAAACGTCTTTTATGTACGGAATTAATTACACTGTCGCCGTCTCCATTAATACTACTCAATAAGGGCTCACGAAGCATCCTCTGCTTACCAATCTCCATAAAAATGAAACTAATTGGATTTAATATTGCTAAACTAATAGGAGCCATTAAATATAAATACGAAGCGTAATCTGGGTGCGTATCTTTGTATAAAGCTTCCACTGCAAATCAGAAATTGTGATAATTAAATGATGATGATGATAAAAATCTAATTTACCTATTGGGTAGCCAATAGCAAAATCGTTGCTTTGTGTGCAGAAAATAGCAAAAATACCAGCTCTCCCTAAATTTATAGGCCTTCCGACTAACAAAGTTATTATTATCACAGAAAAAAATACTAAGCCTTTCGCAATCAATATTGATAACAGGAATATCCAATTTACAGAGGATAGATCCAGTTTGGCTAAAGACATAAAAATCAAAGACGGAAGTGCGAACGTTCCAACGAACGAATTTATTCCTTTCGATTCAGTTTCGGATATTAAATTCATTCGGCCAGCCAGGTACCTGCAAAATTAATTTTATTTCTAGTTGGTCGACTTATCGAAGTTGTACTGTAAATAATAGAAACTTACCCCAGTATAATAATAACAAAGCATTCTGCCAAAGCAGGGTATAAATTGTCAAAAGCAGTACTTGCAATCATTTTTGTTCAAAAGTGCTCAAAAGATTTGTAAATTAGCAAATTTCTAAAACTATCCCACCATGATAATTTTCTCTTCCTGAAACAATGACACATTTATAATACAAAGCGAACTGCGGGAGCTTGCAAAAAGATTCTAATTTAAATTTTATTTGAAATGTAGTTTTTCATACACATTAATCAAACTTAATTATTTATAGAATGCGGTAGATTCAATTTTTACTATCAGGACTGTTATTATTTTACATTATAATTAAGATAATTAAATATTTAGACTCGAGGTTTACTATAAAAATTCAATGAGCGACATTAGTATTTTATAATAATAATTCATCTAAGGATTAATTAAATTGATATTTTTTAATTTTATTTATTATTACTATTACTTTTATTTTAACTAATTTGCAATATCTATTGCTGTACATATCCATTCTCTATAAAAAAATCAAAACGAAATATGAAATATGAAATATGACTCATAATGAAATATGCTAACACTGCAAATTGCCGGTTTTGAAGCGATTTTTGGCATATAAAAATGCAGTTTGCAGCAAAACTTATTAGATGTTTTTTATTTGCCTTCAATTTTATTGCCTTCAATTTTGATTATATATTTTTTATTTTGTGGCGCTATTTCTGACTCACAGCGGTTTAAACAAGACTCGGTAAAATACGAAAAATATTATCATCTACATATTATATCTTGGAAACGGTGCGACCAAATAGAAAAATGTATATGAACAAAAATGTAGAGAATAAAATTTACAAGAAAAAATGCCTATTCATTTTTTTATTTTGTCGCAGCGATTCCGAGATATAGATGACAATATGTTTTGTATTTTACCGAATCTTGTTTAAGCCGCTGCCAATCAGAAACGTATATAAACAAAAATGTATATAAACAAAATTGAAGGCAATGAAATTTTCAACAAAAAAAGTCTATTAAGTTTTGCTGTAAAGTGGATTTTTATATGCCAAGAATAAATATACCGGCAATTTGCATTGATAACATAGGAGCGTCCGGATTTCATTATGAGTCACTGTATGTGCACATGTGCACTTTTCTTTAAAGATGTTAACAGTTTTATCACAATCATTATTTACTTTTTAAATGTTAGGTACCTTATCTGGAAAGTATTTTTACTGAACTCAAAAGCTTAGATGTCCCGACTTTGGCTCGTCCTCTAAGTTTGCCTACTCGTCCAGGAAAATGCAACTTTCTAGTTTACTTGTAGCGGCCTTACCACAAGTTAAATAGTGCAACAGATAAGAAAATTGGTACGTACATATTAGTTCGTCCTTGGTAGCTATTTACATAATACACTAGGAATTCCAGATTTGAATTTCTTAGTAGACGACTTTTTATATTATATTTACATCTACACAAAATTCAACAAGCAAATATAAAGATGACGCTTTCGTCATTTTTACATACTATTATTAAAATAATTATTATTATGTTAACATTTTTATGACTAGTTTTACCGTCAATTATAAAATCGCGGTAATTAGATTGTTATAACAGTTAACAAAACGTCAAAACAAGAAAAGTGAAGAAATACATATGTAGAGAAGTATTATTTAAAAATCCCTAAAAAACATTAATTACCACTTTTTGACAGGTTAGGACTAATAGTATATTATAGGCCAAGGTTGTGAAGACTATCATTATAGCCATAGCGCCAAGATTATATTCCGAGGTGCGAAGCACCGAGGGATATAAGGCGCGTAGGCTATAATGGACTTCACAACCGTGGTTTATATACGATTTTTTCCACTACTAGATTTATTAGCATTTTTTTAAAAACTTTTTAATAAAAAATTTTTAAATTTAAAATATTTATATCAAATGACAGTTTTGTTTATTTGACTTATTACTTGAATTCGTAATAACTCAATAACGGCGCTAGATATCAAAAAACTGAGCAAAAAATCTCCCCCCTTCGACTCGTACTACATCCCCTGGTAAATTATCGATAGGAATGCATATGCAAAATTTCAAATCGATCGCGCGCAAAAAAATTTACTTATAAACGTCTAATTCGTATTAAAAATCTTTAGAAGGCGCGATCGTGGTTTCTCAAATTAACAAGGGGTGGCGCTTTCGCTTCTGTCATAATTAATTCGAGTTTTTTAAAAATATTTAAAATGAAATTATTCTATTAAAAAAGCGTTTTGAATAGTTTAAAAGCAATTAAATACCATCTCCTGGTCATACAAAATCGTTTTTTATCAAAATTTGTCTTATAAATAGTTGTTAAACTATAGAAAAATAACAATATGTTCATTATTAACCACTGGTGTATAATGAAAAATTTATTAACCACTAGTCTAAAATGAGTCACTTCACATGCGACTGACCTAAGTTATAATGCTAGTCTATATGACTAGTAGTGGAAAAAAATATTTTAAATAGAAAAACAAAGGCTATTACGTTACAAAAATTGAAAACTAAACTGTATTTATGCAATAGGCCTTATTTCACGACTATTTTCAATCTTCAGTCGCATATAACTAAGAAAAAGTAATGTCGTGATACACCAGAGCCGGATTTGAAAAATTAAACAAAATAGTTATCTTCAATTATACAACATTTCAGTGGCATTACAAGCCGATTCAGACAAATCAAAGATTCGTATTGCTGGCTTTTTTCGAGTTGCAATCCGTCGTATACCGGATGGGGTCGCGTAATTTTCTCTTGTCCAATTTCTAGCATGCTTTCAAGAGTGCTATAGGTATAAGATCTGTCCTCGGATCATGGAGTTTTATTGAGCTGTATAATTTGATTACATTGTCACATTAGTAGCAGGTCAGAGCAGCAGATAAGCATCCGATATGTTCTGGCTGTTATAGTCGATAGCAGTTATAGGCAGGATCATTGATTAGTTAACTTAACTTTTTTTTTAAGTAATATTATATTATGTTTTATGTATTTAATATATTATTTCAATTTTTTGCTACCAGTAAATTCAAGATCTTTCAGGATACGCTATTTTTAGGTTGGTATACTAAGAACCAATCAGAAGCTTTAAATAACACAGGCCAACAAAATGAAGGTTTGTAAAATTTTTTTTTAAAAAATTACCTGAATCTTATGTATTTTTAGATACTGAAACCGAATTTGAAAGCAGTTTTATTCTATCACCCACCATTCTTTCACAATTCGACATCGATTACATATTTCAAAAAATAGAGTAAAATAGATCTATAAAAATTAAAAATTTATAGTTCTTTTCATTAATTTATTTACAATTTTCTCTTAAACTTAAACATAGTTTAACACATTAGTTTAAATTTTTAAAGTATCGTTGACCAAACAATGTGGTGAAACAGGGTGTTTCCGGTGTGTGTACCCACTTTTTTTTAAATATTACAATGAATTGATAAATTGGAATTTTTTCTTTATATTTCCCATTATTATATAGCATAATAAGTAACCAAAAATATATATTTTTTTCAAAATTCCTTTCATCAAGTAACGAAGGGTTAATATTGAAATGTGAAAAATTGGAGGGTGATACAACTTTTTTTTTCTTTTTTCAGAATCAGTACACCAAATTGCACAGGAATTAGTTAAAATTATTGAAAAAGTTTTTTTGTTGTTGGCCTGTGTAATTAGCGCAACAGGCTATAACGATATCTATAGCAAATGATTTGATATTACATAATCATATTTAGTTAGCTGGATACCCGGTTTCGCCCGGGATCTCACGAAAAAGAAAACAATTTGCCTTTGACGAAAATTATTCCATTTAGGCCTTTAAACTTCGTGCAGCCAAAAGCAGTCATATTATTTAATCTTTATTTTTTTTATTATTAAATTCGATTATTTAATAGAAGGAATTGCAGATACTGCAGAATTCATATAATGCGAATACGATCCTATAAATAGTATAAATTAAACACAAAATTTAAAAATGTTGTCAAACAACATTTACACACGTGGCGCCATCTATCGGAACAGAAATGAAGTAATTTTAGTTCTTCCCAGATTTTTCGATTTTTCGAACAACTTTTTCAATTTGTTTTTCCGTAAAACCCTTACTCAGATCTTAACGAACATTCAAAAATTTTATTTTTGATTGATTTTAAAAATATGATTTTAAAAATATGATTTTAAAAATATGGTGATTTACACTGGACTTAAATCATTTTTATCTTATATATTTTTACTAGAAGATACCTATCATCACCATCTATCGAATGACATTAATAGTTGATTTTCAGCAAAATTGGACCCTGATCGTTATTCCCGTGTACTCTTCAATTCTTTTCTTTGTAGGTATATTTCATATTTTGTTTATGTGCTATCAGGCCGTCAAATGCGGGGCGAATGGGAGGGGGGGGTTGCCGTACCTAACGCAATTCCAATTGGTTCATTTTTATTCAACAAACTTTAAAAAAATTAGGAAGTTATGGGAGAGGTGTACTCCCATATAAAATACTCCAAATAAAATGTACTGGAAGTACTAATAAATTTAAAAATAGTGTTGTATAGTTTGGGCATGTTCGTTGTTTTACGGCATCCTAAGTCAGGTATAAAATCGTGCGTTTTGATTAGTTCAAAGTTAGCAGTAGAAAAGCTTAAATAATCTCGTTAAAATATTGCAAAAATGGTAGTTTGGTGTAGTCGTATACATGAGCGTCCATTAGGGGGGGTAGCTGCTCTAAAATTGTTTTATTTATTTAGACATTTCATATTTTAGCAGCGTAAAACAGGCGAATACACAAAAAAAGCTTGATATTTCAGTGCCACACAAGTTGTCCACCAAAAATTGAATCGGATGGTGACTGGCGATGAAAAATGGTTCACCTATGACAATCCTGTTTGCAAACGATCGTGGGCGAATGCCGCCGAAGCTACCTAAACGGTGACCAAGCCAGGATTAACGACCAGGAAGATTATGTTGTGTGTTTAGTAGGATTGAAAGAGAATAATCAACTATATCAGCTGCTCCCATCGAGCCAAACACTTAATTCTGAGCGGTACATCGCACAACTAAACCGTTTGAAGACCAAAAAAGCCAGAATTGGCCAATAGGAAGGGAGTTGTGTTCTTTCAGAACAACGCCAGGCCATACACATCTGAGGTGATTCGCCAAAAGCTTTGGGAACTTGGTTGGGATATTTTAATGCACCCGCCTTATAGTCCTGATATTGTTTCATCAGATTACCATCTCTTTTTGATACTGCAAACTGTGAAAACCACTTGTCCCAGTTGTTCAGCGATAAGGACAAGGGATTCTACGAAAGGGGCATAATGTTTTTGTTTCACTTTGGAATCCGTGAGCCAAAAAAGTTTGAGAAGTACTGAGTTAGATAATGAGCCTCTGAGCTGGCGCTCCACTCATTAAAATCGTCTGTGAATCGGTTTCAACTCGACAATTATCGGTCTAGAAAGACACAGATCTCTGATTAGCTTAACTATAATTATTAAAAACATCCGTGAAATAGCTCCAACTAGAAAAAGTTACGGATTTGATAATCTTCGTTAATAGCGAATTAACAAAATTTTATTTTAAATAAATTTAAATTATTAGCAGCAGTATGCATAGAAGTGAACTTGGGCAACCCCGCCTACTAAAACAAGGACTGCAACTATTTACGTTAAGCACACGCACCGTCAACAGAATGAGCAGTTCAACGACTTTTATGTGAAAACTAGAAATTTAAAATTGGTTATTTCCGAAATTAATCGATATCAGAAGCTCCTCCGTAGTTTAATCTATCAGATTAAATATCTATATCTTTGAACTCAAAAATAAATCAGGCTGATAAATAATGTCTTGAAAGAAAATTACTGGTTTTATTTTTTATGAATCATAAAAGATAAAAAATAATTTTTCAGACATACGGTTATCTCAAGTATACTCGGCCCCCTGTGAAGTGAATTTTTCAGAAATGTAATTTACGTCACTGATATCAGTAGATATACCAAAAATATGATTATTGGACCTCTTGTCCTCTTGAGACGTAATGGATTTACGCGTGTATTTCCTTATATTAAGAATAGTAAATACCTTTGAAAATCAACTTACAACGTAGCCGACACTTCAGTTGCACCATCTATAGTCCTAATCTGGTAGTCTTTTTAGGGGAACTATAACTTTTGCTATGATTATCATCGATAAATAATAATCATCGCACCTCGCATGAGTTATATTTAGGGAGAAATATATTGAATGTTATCAGATCAAATAATTTTAAAAATTAGTAACAATCAAATCAGAATAAAAACGATTAAACCCACTAAAAAAAATTGTATTAACTGTTTGTTGCTATTATAGATATTCTTGATGTTAAAATCGCAACAGTTAATATGCGGTGATAATCGCATTATCCTTTGATAGCCTCTTTTGTTTATAAAACAAATTTGCTGAAAATGTACCGTGTGACATAAAAATAATCACATTCTCTTGTTTACAGAAGTTCTCAAAATATTCCAAAATTTAGAAAAAAAAATTAAATAAACATCAGTTCAGGTCAAAAACAAAATTTCCTAAAATTTGCAAGGTTTCCTTCAGGTCTCAATATGAATAAAAAAAATTGATTAAAAAAAAATCGCGAAAAAATAGTTTATTCACTCGAAGATTACGTGTGCGAGTATGTTGGCCTCAATAGTGCTGTGCTGTTTATGCTAAGCACTTTTCGGTAATCGCACACGTCGTATTGATAATAATATTCTTATCAATGCAGCACGTACTACAGTTCACAATAGAGAATAAATTTTTAGGTAGAGTTAAGATGAGGTTTGTGGAGAATTTCAAGGAAGCAATAACTGAAGATATATTTTTCAAGGGAACAATTCCATTAATTTGCCCTTGTCTTCGAGTAGCTGCTAGGTTCTACCTAAGAATATTTGCAAAAAGGTTCCATGTCCCTGAACCTATCTTCAACATTGGGGTGCAGCCGTTTATAGCATATATCTTGCCATAGCATGCTGATCATAATAATTATTATTAATTAGTAAAATTACTCTAAAGAACTAGGATAGCCATTTTAGGGTGGCTGGAAGAGGTGACTTTAAAACAATAGCGCACTGGATATCCTAGATAGAGTATCTAGTATCTGAGATAATAAAAATGAAAATTACACAAAAAATATATCATTTACTCCCGACCTATATGTACTATTTTATACGCTTTCGGCAACTTGAAAAGAAATACGACAGTTTTTTTATTGCAAATAAAATTTTTTATAAAATAAAATAATATTTTATTTTTATTATTAATAAAATAATAAATAAAATAAAATAAATATAATAAAATAATTTTATTATTGCAAAAAATTTACGTTTATATTAGAACCTCTTTTTGAAATACTGCTGAAGACCTAAGCACAAATTTTAGGTTAGATAAATCCGGCGTAAAATTATTTTTGATATTAATATTTTCACGCACATTATATCTATAGATATATTTTTTATAAACAAAAATAATTATCATAAAGTTGTGACCTTTAAATTAATTGTATCCCGCTAATTAAATAGTAAACCTTACATCTACATCAGAATTACAATATATTCTGTATTTAATGATTAAAAATTACCAGATCTGGAGATAATAAAGAGATGTATTTGTTTATAATAAATAATTTATATACAAATATAAATACGCTACTTTGAATCACATATTGCGTTCACTAATATTCACAGCTGATTAAAATACTCACGTACCACAACAAGTTATTGATTACTGCGGAGCAGAATACTGAAAGTCACCCAGTGACGAAACAGTCAACAGGTTATGCTACTCGCTCACAGGTGCCGCTGTCGTATCAAAATTTTAAAAAATACCTTCTCGAAAATTAAAAAAATTTTTTTTTGAATTAGAAAAAAATACGACAAAATTTACTACTACCAATTTTTATTATTGTTCATTTTTATGTTTTTCAAAAATAAAAAATTATTTTAAGAAATTTTTCAATGCAGCATGCAGCCAAAATTTTATTTACAAAAAATAACTATAAAATATAATTTGATATTTAATACCTATATAACTTTTTTTTTATCGCTGAAATCGAAATAATTTTATTGCGCTGGGCGTTGTTAACCCTGTATATAGGACCATAATTAATATTAAAATTATTATTAATAAAGAATTTGGTGTAATAGTTATATAATTATAAAAGATTGGTGCCATAGAGGCGGCTGCATGGTGAGTCCCATTTGTTAGTGGTCTGTCTCGGTGGGTGGTAAAAAGTCTGCCTGTTAACAATCTTTTGTTTTACCAAACACGCGGATTGCTACTAACCAATAACCATCTACACTACAGAAAAAATTTAATTTCAATTAATAACTTTTCTCTTTGCTATAAATAATAAAAGTTGTGAGTAGCAAAGCTAACTAATAATTTGTGGTCAGTTTATGTCGCTCAGCGCTCACCACTTAAAAAAATAGGAGAAATAAAAAGTTAACCTCGATATAGAAAAAATAACCGATCTTTATCTTCATCAATAACTAAAAGGCAGAAAAATGCATTTTGAATGGAATCTTTAAAACGAAAATTGTGGATTGGCTGATCCGTTAGCATTGCGGTAGGTAGGTAGGAATTAGAAAGATAATTTTTGAATATGGAAAATTAATTTCGAAATAATTTTTTGAAAGTGGGTCATCTTTTGTCGACATCCATTAACAACATTGCTAGGAAATGAACCATTTGACAAGGTCTGGGAGAATGCATATTACGCATTAATTTATTTAATCATAAGACGCCGGAGTTGGGAAGTATCACCTTTTGACCCTTGTTGGAGATAGAAGCTCACGACGTCAACTTGGTGGGTCCGACAATACAATTACCGGAATAATATTCTACAAAGCCGCTGTAAATTCTCTTAATTGGTTTGGCAATATTTTTTTCAAGCCATTGCAATTAATAAAAAATTCGTAATTACTTAGCTTTCAGTTCGTAATACAATCAATTGACTTTTTTAAGAATAGAAAAAGTGAAGTTTAGTTATAAATTGTATTTTGACTTTTATAATTTATTATTATCGATATAATTATTTTACAAAAATTAATTGTATATAAATATACCGAGTGTTCCGCAAATATATGTATGGTTACTCGATAATTTATAACACATGACGAAAATTAAGCATCCTTTTTTGAATTAACGACGCGACCTTTCTTTCATTATCTTACCTACTTGAGAATTCTCTTTCACATTATCATTAATATTAAAAGGTATAAATTATATGCAAACGTTCTAATTAAGTACAGCATTTAACTTAAACTTTCAACATATTGCATTCGAGATTTTAACCACGAATTACAAACGCAAACATCAATAACAAAAAAGAATGAAAAATAATAATTAATTTAAAAATTGAGCAGATGAAAATGACTTTATAATTTGATAATAAAGCAGGCAAGGGGCATCACTTTCATATTGATTTTAAAACGAACTTAACGGTAAAATTTAAGTAATAAAAAATTATATGGTAAAATTTAAAAAATACTTAAATAGCAACGTTCCAGTAATTAAGCTATTGTTAAGTTATATAAGTCGCCGCCCCTTGCTGATGGGTACTTATCAAGAATAAATTCTGGAAACCATGTTTATAAAGAATAATGATAATAATTTTTTTTACTAATTAAGTAATTTTGTAATAAAATCATAATAATTGTTTATAATTATGGTTTGAAATAATAGTGGTAATTCAAATTTAATGGAATGAGATTTTCATAAATATTATGGAATTCTATAATAATACCACTTACAAATTTTTTTAAATTTAAAGTGAACTTCTATTAGTTAATTAGTTTGTACTAGCCATTGAAAATCATTTTATTTTGTCTGAAAATTTTTTTTATTGTTTTTGCCTGCCAAGTTTGTCTGATAAATAAATTTTCAAAAATTTTTAACCTTCGAGATGGCAGATTTTATTTTATATCATTTTGCCCGTTAGTCACTTACAACACTTATTACACATAGTACTGATATTGGTTCTAATATTTTAAGAAATCTTTAACAATCTGACGTTGGAGCGTCATTGAAGTATAAACTGTTATTAAGTATCACAAGATTTTTTATACTGCTATTTTATTTTATTTCTTACAACACTAATCAATTACATAATTATACATCTTTTTATCGAACCACCACGTTTACCTGGTAACGTCGCGCGTCGACTATCCGATTGTAGCTAATAATTTTTTGGAGAAGTTACAAACCATTATTATATTTTTTGGTTGAGTATTTGGACAAGTTAGTGGCAACTTATTAGATTTGTTGCCGTAAGACACATAATTATTACTTATTTGATGCTGCAGGCATTCGATGACAGAGGGCGTTGCTTCACAACGGGTGTTGTGAGTTGCATTGTTATTCGTTTGGCGTTACTGTTTTGAATTTAATATCACAATAATTTATTTTTGCGAAAAGAACGTTTACAGCCTGATTAAAGATGTTGCCTGCTAAGCAGAGATTTTTGGTTCAAGCCCGGGTGAAGTAAAAAATTTGGCAAACCACCGAGGTAAACTGTTTGAAAAATCTTTTATCCATGAAGTAGTCACTCAAAACCCACTTTAGATAAAGCTCTATTTGCTTTCACCATACCTTAAACGAAATCAGATTTAATTGCGGTAATTTTATTTATGAAAAGTTAAAATTATTTTAATGTCATAACTTACAATAATTATTATTAGATCTAAAATACGCATTGAGTTATTATAGTTTTGTTACACGGTGATATCATGTGTTTCGAATTTTGGATTCTCATCAGGAAAACAGAATAATTTATAAATTAACTCGAACAGTTCTGCAATTAAATTCAATTAATATTGAATTTTATTAATTTACCATAATTTTATTTAAGTTTATTTTATACACTTTCAGGTTTGTCATCTTTAATTATAGCAAAAAACATGTGTTTTTTACAACCAATTTTGGTTATTGATTTAATTTTTTTAAATTAATAAAAAATTAAAATCAACTGGATTATGACGATGGTTGATTAATTTTACCGATATATTTATTTTTTATGAAAAAAATAAATCTTTACTTCTTATAATAATAAATAGAGCACTGGGGGGTATTTTATACCCCCCAGACCCCCCGGTGAGGGTAATATGTTTTGAAAGTTAGTTGAGTTTCTATGGTCTAAATTTAATTTTCTGCTTTGAGAAGGCGGCATGATTGTTAGATAAGGTTCTAAACAGCTGTATTCATAAAAATTTTGTAAAACGCTCTCTAAACCTATTTTAGTTAGAACGTGTTTTAAGACTTTTAAGAGCGTTTTAACTTTTGTTCATTCATAAACGGTTTCTAAACCTATTTTAACTAGAATGGTGTTAAAATACCGATTCTAGTAAATTTGGTGTAATTGAGTTGGTGTCTTCGAATTATATGAACTACTAACTGAATTAAGTGAACTAAAGTATAACCTAAAAGTTGTTTTACTGTATGTATAGCACGGGTAGGCAACTCCTGGATAAAATTTGTGGCGACTCGCCACCTCGTGTTACATTTTGTATATTTGAATATTTTGAATATTTCTATTTAGAAGGTTGTAGCAACAACTAAATGTGTCATTTTTTATACAGAGTGTTAACTTTCCTTAAAATAGGTTTAAAATTGGTTTAAAGAAGGCACCATCCATTTTTAAATAAAAATTTACGCTAAAATAGGTTTAGAGAGTGTTTAAGTCTATTCTAAATTTTTATGAATACAGCTGTAATTGTCTAGATGTGATTTATAATTTATAATAGATCCTGATTACACAGTTTTAAGTATTTTGGTTCCAAATCTGTTTGTCTCCCCGAAACAGTAAAATTTGCGAAGACTTAGCTAAAATGCTGAAAATATAGCATAATTAATAATAATGTAGACTCCCTCTCCTCCCCGGTGCGTACTGCCGTGATATATACACATTTGTTCCAAAAAACGTGAATAGTTCTTATTTAACAATATCTACCCCATAACCATTGTTTTCCGAAACCGAGAGTTTGGAGGTATATGTAGAATAATCCCAACAATAAATATTGTGTTTTAAATAAATAAGCGTAGCTCTCCCCCCCTCGGAAAGTAATGGTTCTAAAAATGCAAAGGTCCTTGATTAAGGTTTCTACTAAATATTTTTAGTTTGAAATTTTAATACTGTATTAATTTGCGTAAATAAAAATTCAGAATTATATTTTCATATTTTACTAACGGCATATCTTTCTGATGAGATTGAAATGATCGAAACACTTTATATACAAAAATATATGTAACCTTAATTTATAATTTTAGAGAATTTTAGAGAATTAGTGTTTTTTTAAAAACGTAAATCTATTTTTATTTTTAAAGTTTTAAAGAATTTTTACTAAATAAAAATTTTAAATTTATTACCCCCCCCCTATATCCCAGTAATGGGATACCGATCAATTTACACCTTGAACGAAAAAAGTAAAGTAGTAATATTTTATTTCCGTCGGAAGCGTATTAAAATATTACACAGAGTTGGCAATAATAAAATGTAATTATAATTTGCTCTCTCTGTAGTCTGTACTAGCCACCACTGATGATAATGTTACTGACCTCTACAAGGTGGACTCCATATTAAGAAATTTCAGTAGCTTCTATGTTTAGAACCCACAAAATTAGTAGAATACTAAAAGTATTTCATACCCCCCAGACCTCCAGTGGGTTGTGACAAGCCATATAGATATCTATCTATCCTAATAAGTGAACGAGTTCTATTTAATAAAATCATTTACAACGGGGGCCTGGGGGGGTGAGGGGTTTGGAATACAAACATTTTTGTTTAGTATTGTTTAGAAAGATATAGTATTTGCGACAATAATTAGTTGTTTTAAAAATAAAAATATAACGGATGCAAAAGACAATAGTTGATTGGAAGGCAAGGATAGAATTGTAATTAATTGATGAATTAGAATTCCATTAAATAATTAATAAACAGTAAATCTAGATTTAAAAATATTTCATTAAGAAATAATTAATAGAACATGGCTGATAGCCAAGCATACAATTGCAGTCATGGAAATTGCATCGGTAATTATTTCCAAATTAAAATAACAATTATTCCTAACGAATTTTCAATAACCGCACACAATATAAACCCAATACGCACACAAAGTTAGGTTTTTAAACCGGGGGGTCTGGGGGGTATGGAATACCCTCCAGTACACCAGAAATTGTGCTTTTAGCTTATGAGTTTGTGTTCAAAATAAAAATGTATTTTTGAGCTTACTCGTACGAGTTTCAAACCAAAAATGTATCTTCTTGTCTACTTTTGTTCTATTTTCTATTTTTTATTATTAAGAATATAGGTAATATAGAAGTCTACTTTTTAATTCGGGAATAACTCCCAATGCAATTTCCATGACCGCTACTGTGTGTGTACCTTGCATTTATTTGTCAATTAAATTTAGCAATTTTATTTTGGAATTTATTATTTATTTACTTATTATTATCATTCAATAAAAAGCAGTTTATTCCTCACTTTTCGTATGCGTACCCACTAATTTAAGTTTAATTTTATTTTATTCATTAATTCGGGTAATCCCCCATCGCTAAATTAAACGTAGTAAAGTTGGGTAATAAAAATATTGCATTTTTTATTGTTGCAAAAGAGCCAGCACTTGAGAGCAAATAAAATCCTTACTACAGTTAATTATTGAAAAATTTTTTTTTAAATTTTGTATTTCACTATTTCTTATTTTACAAAGTGAAACATTTTCCCAACTTTTATTAAGCTGTGATCCGCTTAACACTATAATACACGATAAATTATTATTTTCAATTTTAAATTTATAAAAATCAAAATTTTGCATTCGAATTCACCGTGTTTTCAAACAACGTTTAAGAAAATATATTATAAAAGGTAAAACCAGGATTTCTTTAAATATTTATAGTCTTTTTTAAATATCTATAAAGTCAGATATTTATAAAAATTTTATCAACTATAAAATAATTTTATATTCCACATAACTCTCGAGTAATAAAAAATACTTTGCGAAAATAATTAAGTAGGATTTGTTTTCAAATATTATATTATTTGCAGTGCAATTAATATTTTTTCGTTTGATCGAATTTGGAGAATTATTAAATTTAAGTGACATTACTTTTACATGCCGGTACTGGCAACTGGGTACTGGTGAAGCGGCACTAAAGTAGCAGTTTAGCACCGGAGAAGCTAAAATTGTATTAGTGCCGCTCGTCGCGCATTAAAGCAAAACCATTAATTGTTTTCACAAAGACTGAAGTTTTTATGTATTGGTAGTACGGTAAGTAATTAAATTAGTATTATGATTAATTGTTCGCATAAAAATTTTTCGAAAAGGTAGTAAAATTTGTTGTTATCTTACTATACAGACATGTTATTACAAATTTTTTTTCCGGATCCGTTATATATTTTTTGCGCAAGATAAAATAACGTTAGTTTAATTGTGGGCAGAGAAAACAACTTTCTAAGCTACACAAAGGGCACATAAAATTTAAAAATATTAGAAAGCCAAATAAAATTATTTGTATAATTATGAATCCATTTCATATTTGCAATATGTTATTAAAAATCATGAACGATCTTTATAACCGTCAATTTAAAATTGCAACTTTTACGTTTAAGATCATAGATGAGATAAGTGAGCATTGTTTAGCCTAAAGGAGTATAATGCAAATAAGACAGGAAATTTAATTTTTTAAATAATTATATATTCTTGTATTTTCAACTTTTTTTATATCTAAATTAATACTGATTTTACATTCTGAAATCAAACATAAAATCTTTATTGGGTAAAATTTATAGTCAAGGTGTAAGAGGGTTGTCAATTATCTTTAATGACTGCTGTGACCTCAGGTTATACAGAATTGAATGGATTAGACACGAATTGTGTAATTTGTACATCCCCAAATGTTGGTTTTAGTGATGAATATGTTACCTAGAAAATATGGTATTAGGAAGTAGATTAACATTTTAATTAGTTTTTCCAAAAGGAATTATTTTCGCACCAAACCTTCGAGTTTCTTAATGTCTTCGAAATGTTTATTTTCGAAACGTTAATTTATTAATATTTTTTTATTTTTAAAGGGTATCATTATGGCTTTAAATAATATACATTTGTGAGGTAATTTATTAAGTTGGAATTCGTTGGTTGTAGTTTTTAAAAATATTATCTCATTTAGGAGGTTTTACGAGTAGAATATATTTTGAGCAGATGTATCAATATTAAAGTTCCTAAGACCCCCCAGATTGAAATATGTTCATAGCCATAACCTGTGATTATCACGGGCCCAGCCTCCCTGAATCCGTGAGCACCTTGTTAGCGAAATCATCACTTGCCAAGACGCTATACCAACATTATTATACCAATATCCTCGGGCCATCATACGCTCTGCTTGGTTGCAGTGTTGTCTTTCGATACCTGTTTAATAATTACTAAAAATTATTCCATTCAGTATTTTATTACATTATTATGCCGGGGTTAGGTATTGTTTTTAATATAATAAGCACTGTCGTAGCCACACACAGCTAAATCGCGAATTCGTGTTTTTTCATCAAATATGTAATAAATTCGGATCTCTACTTTTATTTGGCTTAACTAAATTGAATTTTTATCAGTTTTATATATTAATTAAGTATTTTTTTAAAACCAAACAAGATAATATCGCAACATATAATTTTTAAAACTTAGATAAAAAACCTTGATTTATGATCAAATTACAAATTATAAAATTTACCGTTCTGCACGAATATATTTTTTAAAGAAAATAATAACGTTATAGAGATATCACTGGAATATAACGCGAGCGACGTTTTTCACTTGCAGTGATTACACTCGGGAACTTCAAAAAAAAACAAATAAAGTTCTGTCTGGAGACGAAAATATTTATAATTTTTGTATAATTTATACCAATACCAATACGGTGGACAGGTAGTTTAAACTTAATAAATTTTGGTTATTTATTTTGTAGGCGTGTATTGGTTGTCACAGAATTGCCATATTTGTGATGGTACCCTACTGAGTTTTATTATTTTGCTAGGTCAAAATAGGATGGGTCAATTTTGCAGGTAATTAAGCTATAATTTTTTACTCCGACTACATTTAATTATTAATTACAGTTTCAATTAATTAAAATTATAACATAACAAAACGTATGTGTGTACATATATTTAAATAATAAGCGGTGAACGCTGAATAATTTTAAAAGAATTAATTGTCTGTTTGGTAAATACAACAAGTAATTTACAAAGTAAATTAAATTCCCTACATAAATTCTCGAAATACCACAAATTTAAACAAAATACGTCGATAAAAAATATCTAATAAATAACGCCGAAAATGTAGCAGCACGAGTGTCTCATCATTTATCTTAGTAGGCAACTGTGGCGCCGTCTGGTATTTGTTTCAACCACCAACCCGCCCTCTGTTTCTATATTATCATAACTATCCAATTTTAAAAATTCCGGGATTTACCCTTAAGAGAAAAAACAAAAGTTTCATACACATTCATTTTTTTATAAATTATTCATTCGACGATGCCATTTTCCGTTTTCTCAAACTAATAATCATTTTATTTTTCTATCTTACGTTAATTACCGCAAATTGCACAATGGAACTTGTGGTTTTATCGAGAGTACAATAACATCTTTGTCAAATCGTTAGTTAATTGACAACGCTAATAGTGTTGTCCTTGTTTAAGAGCTTAAAAATTAATGGCTCTAGGGTAGGTTAAAATAGGATATCGCAATTTTTCTTGATTAGGGTCAAAAGTAAGACAAATAAATTTAGTTATAGGTTTAGTGTGGTAGGTAGGCACCTTTGCTGATGACTATGATCATCAAAACCCACATTAAAATTTGGAAATCGGCACCTGCCTTGCAGGATGTGTCTCGTTTACTTTATCCTTATTATTACTTTCTATGGTTCGCGCCAACGTATAGCTCATAAACCGTCTCCCGTTGTCGTTAATATATGAAAAGTCAGACAAAATCGCTGTAGGTACAATATCGCACGAGTTACTAGTATTTAATAGAAAATCTTGTGAACATTTCAAGCAACCCCGACGTTGTACGTGAGGGAAAATTCACATATATTTAACTGATTTATTAAAATGTGTAATATTTTAATAATTTTTTAATTGTATGTCGTAAAATTAAAGCCGCACGCGATTTTATAAATTACGATCAACCATAACTGTGCTAGCTTTACGATGAAGAAACTTTTATTAAGTTTCAATTTTAAAAGATTCGATAGTTAAGGGTTGCGTACATGATTGAAATAGTTACTAATATTTAAAGATAGGTGGCGACAATAAAAACTGATTTTTTTGAATTATTGCGCACTACACAATTGTCGTCTGTGATAATTGCGCAGTGCGCAATAATCTTGTTAATATAAACAATGGAGGTTGCGAAATATCTTGAATATTTACTTAAAATTTTTGCATAGTAATCAATCGTGTCGGAAATGCAGGATTTCTCAAAATGGAAAATGGAAGTTAAATTGATATTCTCCAGATGATTCTATATTTTTTTAGATTTTAGAGATTTTATATAAAAAAATAACATGCCACATCGTTTCTTCGACTTTTGTGTCATTTTAAAATATATCAATATATTTCTGCAATTATCTTACAAGAATTTTACAATTATTACTTAAACTTATTTTGAAATTCAGTGTTAACTATGTACCTATATCACTGTTATAATAAAATTTACCAGGATAGCATATCATTGGATAAGAAAAATATTCAATTCTTTGGATTAAAAAGTTACTACTACAATAAAATTATAAAAGCACGATCAGAACTATCAGAATATCCAAATAATCTGGTTCTAACTAATTTAATTTTAAAATTACTATATCTTGCAATTTAAAAAACCAATTTTTAAAAACAGCAGGTGCAGTTCAAAATAACTTTAAAAATATTACCGCTGAATTTCAAAATTCCAAAGCTCAAGGAGTTTCTTAAAATAAAATAAGATCTTTTCTTTCTGTTTTTTGATATCATGAGAAATTTTGAAACTTTGGCGCTAATACTTTGGGAATCATTAACATATTTCCTCATTTAAGAGAAAAGCTCTTAAGAATCAAATAGGCAAAGTGAAACAATTTATTTTCAAGATTTACCAAGAAGATCTATTTAATTTAATTTTAGGTATGATGATATGTTTCGATTTACTATATTATTATTATTTGCAGTAATAATGCAAATAATTTTCATTTGCAACAACTGTCGTTGGTTAATTCGCTTTTCCAGTCAATAGCAGTTATTAAATTTTGCTTATTGTACCTAATTGTACAGATTGTAAATAAATCAAGAGAGTTAAAAAACATCACAAAACATAAGCTAAAATTAAATTCGAAACAAAATTATTCCGTATATTATAATCATTATATAATAGAAAATCCGAAACAAAAGATTCAGTTCTGCATAAAAACATAGTAATAATACATAAGCATTGTTTAAATGATTAATAGTATATTCTATTGCTAGGATGCAAAATAACATAGTATTATTTACACGATGCTGTGCTCACACTTATGTTTATCTGTGCAAAATTTGCCGAGAAAACAATGCTGAAAACCAGTTATTTTTATTTTCTAGCCGGTTAAGTGGAAACTTTATTTATGGCTAATTTAAAAAAAAAACATGAAAAACCTCCCAGCGTAAAACTGAGTTGCATACACATAAACGAGAAAATTTATTCTCGCACTTCTCTCAATTCATGATGCATTCTAAGAGATTTATCAAGTTTGTCAACTTGAATTTTGATTATTTTTTGCGATTGAAAAATAACGCAAAGAAATTTTTCTTCGGAAATTAAGCACTGGTATACTGGAGAGTATTGCATACCGCCCAGATCTCCCTATCTTCCAGACCGAAAGTTTTGAATACATGATCTGTGATTGATTATTTAAATTTAAATCTTTCACTTTTTTGGAACTAAATACACATATGGATTGTGGCAGTACGCACTGTGGCAGTGAGGTAGCTAAGCTACGGCGCAGTGACTTTACAGTGACAGTAACGATAATAGCCCCGCCCCCCTCTAAATCAGCTGAGAATGTTAAAAAAATTTTTATTCTACTTAGAGTATTGCAAATATGCTAATAATGTAAAAGTATTTTGAACTGTAAATAAACAAAAACATTGTAGCCAATCAAAAATTGGATATCACTTGTCGCCACTGCCTATTTAAAGCCACTCGAAACCCCAATAGTGAATTGGTGTGATCTCTGATTGAGTTACAGAGCGGAAATTTTGGATTCGAATATTGGACTTGACAGAATTTCTTAGCTCGGCCTTCTGGTGTGCATCAACACGTTGTATTGATGATTTACACTTAAGCTCACAGAGGCCCCCGTTTAATCGCAAATTTTAGAGTGAATATGACCTGGAGGTCTCAAATAGGTATTCAGGCTAGCGTTTACTTCTAACTTTAGAGTGGCTAGAGCCTTGGGGCCCCACATAAGTACCAAATGTAATGAAGCTAAAATCTGAGAACTCCACATTAGACTCTTTAGACCCATGTTTAACCCATATGTAACTTTATAGAGACTATGGTTTGGCCCCACCGCAGAAAACTTTCCAAGGGAAAATCGCTAGAGAAAAAAGGTGTACAACTGAACAGAAATCTGATTAAATCCAAGAAAATCTTAGAAAAGAGTTCCTAAGAAATTTAATTAAAATTTTAGGAAATCCTGGAAAATCTTAAGATATTTTAGGTAATCTTAGGAAATTTGGAAATCCGTGAAAATCTGAGGAAACCTCACGAAAGGAAATCTGGTGTACATAAATTAGGTTTTACAATTTTATACTTACAACTTTATAAAGTCGGCATTTAGGGGAACCCAAAATAGGTTTAGGAATAGACCTAGGAATACATAGGTCTAAGAATCCCAAAGGACCCTATAAATCAGAGATCAAATTTGTACGGTTTGCAACTGCACGCAGCAACTGCAACTGCAATTGTTACTCACTGTGATACTTTTGCATTTTTAAACTAAAAGTCAAATAATTACTTTTGTGTTTTTCATACACACATTTGCGGGTATGAAATTTCCTTTCGTCTCTTAGCAAGTGCGTGGATTTAATTATGAAAACGTTAATTTAACGTAAAAATTTTCCAAACACTGGCAACTGAAATAGTTGCATATTTGTTTAGGTTGATAAAAACAAGTATGAAACCACCTTAAAGTAAGGCCCGAGTTAGTAAGGCCCCAGTTACTTTTTGCTTTACTGCAGCTGCATGTCAGGTTCACACACAGATCGAAAGTAGCCTGCAAAACGCAGTTTTCTGTAGTGCGGCTGCTTAAAAAAGTTCCGGGCTGCGCTAAAGTAGCAAAACTATTTGCTGCTTTTACTTCTGCTGCAACCGTCAACGTACTTCGTAGCAATTATTCGTAAAAGTGTGAAGTGAAGTAAAAATTATCTGTGGTATTTGATTACATGATATTTTATTTTCGAACATTCTTTGAAATGCTGAGCTCGAAGAGTATGAATTGCTTTAAATTTTCTCGGCTGGAATATTCAGTGCAGATGCAGTTTTTGCAAGACAATTCCTCCATTTAATTTGATTGTGGTAATCAATTGTAAGACAATTTCGGTTCTCCACCATTTCAATCGGTTTTTAAATGTTTTCAGGTTTCCACTTTCAGGGTGGCATTCAGAGAAGTATTTTAAAATTGGGCGCCCTAGGCCCAAAAGGTTTGCCGTCCCATAAATTAATTTAAAAAAAGCTAAAATTAACTTTTTAAATTCATTCTGATTATAAAAGGCGCCCCCAAGTAGAGCGCGAAGGACGGTTTGCGCCGCCCCTCAAAGCCTTCCGCCCTAGCCCTGGCCATGACTATGGCATTCATGACCCTTAGGTAAATACGTCTCTGGTGATATTATACCAAAAATTGCAAAATGGAACTTGAAAAATTGAAACTACCCATGAAAATATTTACAACACGGCCAGCATTGATCCAGCATTGGCCCGACGGGGTTTAACGCTTGACCAACGATTGGTAGTACTATTGGGACAATGATAAACACGGTCCTACAACCAGCGTTGGTGCAAAGTTGACTTCTAGAACTGGCCAAGTGCTTGACCTAGCATTTACCTGGCGGTACTTGACACTTGGATAAATATTGGCAGTACAACTGGTATACCATTAGCTCAACACTGAAATAATAACCTCGGTCCTGCGTTGGCGGCCAGTGTTGGTGCAACCTCGGCTTCTAATACTGATTCAAAGCTGGGCCGGCAACTCTCTGTACTGATCTCGAAGCTGAGCAAGTATGGGTACCCAGTACCGATATCTATTCTGTATGCTGTATATCAAAACTTATACTTTGCTGCAAACTGCAAGCTGCAACTGCAACTCACAAAATTGTGACTCACATTATGCTACTTTTAAACAGCGTGCGCACTAAAAGTGTTTCAAGCAGCACTACTGCATGGGCTGTTTTGTAGATTGCAACATTGTTCACACTCACACCACAAGCAACTTAAGTTGCGCCTGACCTTATCTTTTGCAAGTGCGTAGACTTATTTATGAATAATTGAAATTGAAAGTTTTAAATATATGGACACCTAATAAGCCAATAATGTACACGTTAATTTAACGTAAAAATTAATATTTAATTCCGTTATTAAAAATAACGTTAATTTAACGTTATGCAATCGCAAACTATATACTGCTGATGGCGCTTCTTCAAATACTGTAAGCCTCAAAACAATGGCAACTACTTTTTCAGTTTCATACTTGTTTATTAAGGTTGATAAAATAAGGTTTTTTTACATCAGAAGCAACTGATGTACAATTTTACATAGATTACAAGAACAGTATTTTGCAAAAATAAACTTTGTACAGTCACAAAAAGTCAGACCTACACTGATTCCGTTAAAACTCTGAGATACCAAATCTCTTCTGACCTTTTTGACTTACCTTGTTGTCTACTTGTACATATGTTTACCTCGGCACGTACCATAAGCAAAATATTTTTACGTCTATAATTAGAGGGTGCGATTAGTTTGTTTTATGATACCAACCATGCTATTATATAAATTTAGCATATAAACTGCGTGTTAATGATTTTTCTATGGATATAATATAATACGTATACATATTGTATACTATACCTATACAAGATATTCATTAAATTAGGATAGGTTGCCAATATTAGGGTGAAATAGTAACAGATGCTTCAAGTAATTACATGGCAGTTATCGTGTAATTTTTGGTAAATACCTAAGTTTTTTGTGTCGGTTTTTATAGCTTCACGAACATAAAAATAAAATACCTTTTTTAGATATTTCGAAAAAAGTAAGTGTTAATAGCTTTCAAGTTAAAAAAAGTAATTGCCTTGGCGAATATAATACAATAATTGACGAATGTTTGTAAAAAACTACACAATTATTTAGCTATGTATATAATATTATGCGTGTGTCGTGAATATGTTATGAGATTATGTACAAAAAGGCGTCGCTAAAAACTTTTAAATCAGTTAGGTCTGAAGTCAATATGGCGGTTGTGAAAGTTGAAAAATAATAAATTTTTAATTATGTATAATGGAATACCGCACACTGAAATAAGGATAAGTTTTACATAGTCGGTGGTCTAAAATGGCGCCAAGATATGATCCACTTTTTAGATAGTCCACGAGATGGCTTGAGATTTATAACGGGTCGCGTTGTAAACGGGCCATGCCATATAGATGTTGGTAATGATTAGCTTTTTAGCTTTATATTCCGCTTCTAAATTTAAATATGTGGTTGTTATGCATTTTGCTCATTATACATTCAAAAATAAAACATAATTTTCATAATTCGTGCGCACAATTATATTTTTTCAAACTATTGGACGCCATAAATCTTGGGTCGAACTGAAGCGATTTTAAAATTACATAAATAAGAAAAAATAGAAGAAAAGATGTCGGATGTTTTTTTGCAAGGAAAATTGCTTCTTTTGTGATTTAAAAATGTGGAACGCGATTATTCAAAAATGTAAACTAATCAAAATTCGTAGCAGCTCTGCAAAGTACGTAGTCTCTCTCCCACGAATATTATTTTTTATATTCTTGAACTTTCCACGTTCTGGTGATGATCTTTACTCACACAATAACGTGAGATGTTTTATCGTAAATAATAAGCGATATTCCACCTTAACGGCGCAGTATGTAAGATGTATGTAGGAATAAATGCAACAAAAAGTGTTTCATTCATAAAAATTATGTGAGACGTGAAACTCAACGCTATAAATATAACATTTGCATAAACAAGTTTGTTGACAAATGTTATTATGTTATATATGCGACTGCATATGTAAATGCTTGCGTAGGTGCATCTAGATGTATGATTATGAAAAACTTGTTTCCAAGTGTTGCAGTGTTTAGTATAAGATTCTTTAGTAATTAATTTAAACATCAACTGCTTTCTTAATTAAATGTTAATTTCGCACAAACTTTACCTTAATGATCACAATTAAAAATTTACACTCTTTAATGGAATTACTTTTAGTATATAAAACTTTTTATGTCCTCTAATTTATAAAATCTTTCAGCTGCTCTAAGAGATCGCTAGATCTTAGCAAACGTGTTAAAAAGTTAATTTATTAGGCTCGAACCTAGGTTGTTTACCGACTACTGCGCGTTGGTGTTTACCGTCCGTCGGATCAATCTATCTGATCATATCGCTAAATACTTCTGTGACAACTTGTGCTTCTCTACCCACATTTTGTCCATAAACACTCAACCTATCACGAACCCCGTAATTACGGAGCCAGAAAATTTTTGGACTAATTTAAGTTGCCCACAAAATATTATACCCTCACATGCTTTCCAAATTGCAATTTTCCCTCAAGAATTCGATAAATTTAATTTATAAACTGGTACTTTCTCTATTTGTTTAGGGAATAAATATCTCGATTACACCCAATAGCGTGCGATTATTGAATACCTTAAACATAGGAAGAAATAATATTCCAAAGGCCTAATTAAAATTATAACACTTATCGTATTATATTTTTTATTTTGTCGACAATGTGTTGATTGTATAAACTCAAATCTCATTTTCGGTCGGAAATAAGGACAATTGAAAATAATAGAAGCCATCAAACAATTTGTTAATGTAATTCAAGTGCAATCTCGGGACAAGGATGAAGCCCGAAGCCTTTGTGCTGATAGTTTTAACTTTAATTCTCAATTGTTTGTGTTATGATAGACAAATAAGTTGGTTTCTAATAATTGCTTTAATTAGTTTTCTTTGTTTATAAAGTAGTTTTATAGGAGGAACTCCAAAACAGTTATGGAACGAAACGTACGTAGACAAGTTAAGAAACGACTTGATAACCAATTACGACAAGTACGCAAGACCAGAACAGCATTATGAAGTAACTACAGTAAAAATCACTCTTCCAATTCCATATTTAATAGCAGACGAATTAAACTCTACCATAACAGTTGCATCCTATTTAAAACTAGTAACTTGAAATTGCTTTAAACATTTTTGAATGCTAACGTTTCATTTTCAAGGGATGGACCGATTCCAAAATGAAATGGAATCCCGATGATTACGGAGGTGTGGATAGCGTTCGATTCGACAGTCAAGAAATTTGGACACCCAACATTTACTTATACAACAGGTTTGTTAGTCTCAGTCTCAGTTTCTATCCCGGTGGCTATATTATCACTATTACGATTTTCAGGGCGTCGTTAAATGCCGAAACTATCAATCACTATCAAAATACCTACGCTTTTGCAAGCTCCGGAGGTGATGTGTTTTGGGTACCGCCAGTGACCCTTACAGCTTTATGCAAATTCGATCTGTACTATTGGCCGTTCGACACGCAAAATTGCTATTTAAAATTAGTTTCGTGGACACGGAACGGCAAAGACATTAAATTTGAAATTTCTGAAATCCCCGATACCGTGGTAGGCTAATCTACCTTATTTTTAATTTCACCTTTAGCTTGTCATTTCAGGAAGAACTGCCAGGAACGTGGGCAGGTGCTTGGGACATAAGCAAAACTGCCGAAGTTTACACAGATTTCAAGGAATGCTGCTCGAACTCTTTTTACGTTGCACAATATAACATTACAATGCAGAGAAATTCGAGTGCTTACGTTGCTATGGTTTTCACCCCTGCCATTGGTAAACATTTTAAAATTATAAAATTAGTAAACAATTGGCTAATTTTCAGCCGTGGTTATGCTTCTGCTGGTTCAGTGTTGGTTACCTTTCTATTCGGGACAACGGATTATTTTGAATTGTTGCACTTCTATAATTGTTACCATACTTTTGACGCACTTTATAAACAAAATTTACTCTATAGATTCAAGAACACCCCTCATAGTGTCCTTCTATAGTACAAGCCTGTTTATCACATGCTTTTCGATAATTGAATCAATTTTTGTGCAATTATTGCACAACAAATGCAACAGTTCTCTTCCAGGTTTCATCAACAAGCATCTCAAAGGAAAATTGGGCAAAATTTTACTTCTGGAAGATTACAATTCGCAGGTAATACCTTCTCAGTTAAAGTGTAAAAAAAAAATTAAACAAATTTTTGTGTTGTAGCTAATCATGTCAGGACAAACGGTGGAAGAAATGAAAGAGTATCAAGGAACAGAAGATGAAGATAAAGGCGAAGAAAGCGATAAAATAATTCTATCGAATGTGCAAGATACGACGAAACTGGAATGGAACGTTTTCATAATGGCGCTGGATAGAATTGTTTTTATAATTTTTGTTTTTGTTTTTCTTGTATTAGCTCTATTATGCCTTGTTTAGACTTATTTTGCATACTGAATTGTGTATAATAAAGTTTTAATTGGAATTTTCTTTGATTCAACCAATTTAAAGCCTAAATTATTTAAAATCGGAATTATTTTTCAAATTTAACTTTGAAAGTGTTTAAAAATGTACCATGCAATTTAGCGTCATTATTATTGTAATTTTTCTTGTTGTAACTCAATTTAGTGTTTAATTTTATGAAGCACTTTTAAATTGTCCATTCTACACTTAACAACTAAAATTTGTGCTAACAAGAAGCAATTGCAAGAAACGCGGTTCATAATAATAATAATGAATTTATATTTAAATTTATTATCTGTTCTATTTTTACGCTTTTGTGTTAGTGAAACCATCGGTGAGTAGAAATTAAATTACGGCAATTAGCTTTAAAAGTCCTTTTTAAATTAGGACCGAAACAATCATGGAATGAAACCGATTTGGACAGATTAAAAAAGGATATTTTGACGAATTATAATACATTATCAATACCCACCACGGATCAGAGTAGCATTAAGGTTAAACTTGCTTTGGGATGTACTCATATAGAAACCAACGAAATGGAATCATCAGTTACAATTAATGGTTGGTTGCGAATGGTAAGCACAACATCAATATAGTTTTTCTCTAATAACTCGAAAACCGCAAAAATTTTTTTTATCTGAATTTGGAATAGACCTGGATCGATCAAAATTTGAAATGGAATATCAGTGCATACCATGGTTTAAATTTTGCCAAAATAGCAAGTTATGAAGTTTGGAAGCCGGATTTGTACCTTCAAAACAGGTAGGCAAATAATTTGCGAACTTATAATTTGCCGGCTTGGACTTTTTAATTTTACTATTTTTAAAGTATTTTAGGTATACAATCGGTAACAGCTTTTAGTAACACAAATATCATTTTATCTTCAATTGGTACGGTTTTGTTTATGCCGATTGTAAAATTAAGTGCGATTTGCAAATATAATTTTCGGTATTGGCCGTTTGATACTCAGTATTGCCACTTTGATATTGCGTCTTTCCTATATGATAAAAACGAAGTTACCTTTACATTGTACGATGTCAAGGTAAATAATTTTTTTTTTCTCAATTTTTTTTTCAAAAAGTGTTGTAGTTTAACAACACAAAGCGATCAAGTTCCTGGTATGTTAGAAACTTAACATCGGAAATTTTGACTAAATATCATCAGCATTATCCTCGGCAACCTTATTCCCTTGCTCAATTCAATTTTACAATATCCAGAAAATCAAATTCATACTCAGCAGTCGTAGTGACACCAGCAGTGGGTCAGTAACGTGAAAGTAACGACGAAATTTGAGCAAATTTAGAATTTTTTTAGTATTATCCATTTTTATTATGGTGCAGTTTTGGTTACAACCTGATTCGCACGTAAGATTAATTTTAAATGGCGTTACCAGCATTATGTTAGTGACTCATCTTACTTATTTTAACCACCACACGTTTGGTATTGGATCCAACACACCTTTAATCGGTAAAACTTCATTCACAATTTAAAAGTTGTTCATAATATCATTTTAGTGATATTCTACAGTATAAATCTCTTAATGGTTTCCTGTTCGATAACTGGCACATGTTTTGGCTATGTTCTGGCACAGATGCAGCAAACTGCGTATTTACCGTGGACATTTCGTCAACTTCTAAATGGAAAACTTGGAAAATTTTTATTTCTGCAATATCAGTCAGGAAACGTATGGAACAGAAAATCTGATTATTTAATTGTTTAATGAAAATTTTTGCAGAGATTTCCCACTGTACAACGCAGTATTTCTTATGGCAGAAATAATATGCAAATGAAGATTTATAAAATGGACGAATGGCTCTTTGCGACTGCAATCAACAGAATATTATTTTGGATTTATTTAATATTATTTTTAACCACATCTATTATTTACATTATTTTTGTGTGTCGCCTGTCCAATTCAATTATATACAACGACAAATATCTCTAAAATATAGTACCTAATGGAAGTTAATTGATTCGAGTTGACTTTAAGTCTGCCGGCAAAAATTTGTAAAAATATATTAAAATATTATAAAGATTCAGAAATTTTCAACAGGAAAATTTTGCTTCGGTGTGTCCATTGTAGACGTGAAGATTTGGAAATAGCGGCGTTCTTCTTAGAATTTGCAGCAGAAACTTTTATTTCTCTAGAGCTAAATTTTATTTGGGAGCACTTACTCAGAATCAGCTTTTACTTTGCAAAAATACAAAAATTTCAAACAATTTTTGGCAAAAAATCTTGTTTCCCTACTTAGCTGTGGGGAACTTAACTTAAATATGAAATACGACTTCATAATTAAGTTTTGATATTTTGCAAATAAAAATGTATTGATTTATTTGCCTAATGTCCAGTTTCTTCACTAAAATCATCCTATGATAATCCTATGAAATATCCTGTCTATCGGATATCTATAGGATGATTTTCGTAAAGAAACTGAGCATAAGTGATATTTGGATTTTAGATTGTCTCAAATTTGGACAAGCCGGGATGTTTATGATCAATTTGAGATTGCAGAGAATTAAAAGTTGGATTTCGAATATTAATTAATGTTAATTTGGAGAACTTGAAGAACTTGAAGAACGACGTGCGGTAATTTGGATCCGAAATTCAGCAAAATTTATTACTTTATTTTCTCTCTAAATTACACGGCAGTATGAATAAATTATACCTACTTATAAACATAAATAAAAAAAATTTACCAATGAGAGAATGAAAGAGCTATAAATAACTCCTTAGTTTCAGCGAGTCAATAAAAATCAAAAGATGCACTGGAGGGTATTCCATACCCCCCAGACCCCCCGGATTATACGTCTTATGTCTTCATAAGCTTCGTTTATGGCTTTAAGATTTGTTAACTTTAAGTTTTCGCGTCATATTATTTTATTTCCTACAAAATATTGAAAACATTTTTTTAACAGAATTTTGCAATAGACAGAGCAATAATAGTAAATAAATATCAGTGTTTATCAAAAAATTATTGTTATGTATAATTTCAACTTTTCCTAGATAATATATTTTATTTTCAGAAATAAAACTTAGAACTCAACTTAGAGTTTTATTTAAATTTTTGTTAATTATAATAATAATTTAATTGCTTAGATTATGCGGTTTAAAGGCCACACTGCTTCTCTCTCACTTTCTCTTAGTCTTCTAATTTTTACTTTATTATACGAAATATGAGAAAGTATTGCAACTGTACAGAAACAAAGTTGAGATTTTGATGAATTTAGATATTTTGAGATCCTAAAAGCAGAAACATTATAAACAATGTCTGTATGTATGTATGTATTATGAGGTCAAATTTTGTGTGCGTTCTACCTCTAAAAGTAGTAACAATTTTTTAACAAAATTTCGTACTTAGTACATAAATATTGAGATTTGAAGTTAATTAAATTTTGATTAAAATCGGTACACAGAAACGCAAAAGTAAATAATATTTTGTAAATTAACAAAATAATTTTTTTCTAATTTTTAAAATTTTATTTTATTTATTATATTATTCTCCTCCAAAATAATCGTTAATAATAAAAAAGTATTAATTAATATAAGCGTGTAAATATCCTATTTTTGTTTATATAGTTTTTACAATTTATTTTAAAATTTTTTTCTTATTTTTTTTTAAATTGTTCTTACAAAAGGTCCTTTTTTACAATTCCGGAAGTAAAATACTCACTTTGCGCCCTAATTTGCGGGTGTAAAGTGAAACTCTATTACTCAAAGGTAAAAATACAAATTTTTTCAAAGAAGTCACCAGATGATTAATAAAAAAGTCACTAGGAGTAAAAAAGCTGTAAATTGTCATTATTTTTAACATTTACCTTTGTATATCTGGCTGTAATTTGCAATTCCAAACATTTTTTTGATATTCTACAAGCCTTAAACCAAGGTGACCTGTAAAGGTCGTAGTTACCACCACGGGTAGTGGCGGCGACGTAGTGGTGTAAGTCGCAGGAACGTGCCCGGAACGTCGTCGTTACCGAAAAGGTGTTCCCCATTTTGTTATCAGGAACGTAATGGCTACGTCCCTATTACGTGCCCGCCTATAGTAGTGACGACTTCGCGGTGCCCTATATAAGTCGCTGCTACGTGCCGGCGACTAATTGTGCTAGTTAGGTTTTTCGTCTTCACTCCTACGACGGCAACGGGCATCAAATTGACCGCTTTGGGAACTCTTCGGTCCGGCACGCCCCCGCTAGACTAAATATTAGTAGGGCCTAGAATTAAATTGATGATAAAATGAAATATTCTGGCGAGGCGTCTTTTTCAAAAATGTCGCCAAGTGGTCAGAAGTTAGAACACGCAATTTTTTCAGCACATATCCTTTCTTCCTTCCTCGGATAACGCCTCGTGCAAACAATACTTCAACCGCACGCCAAACAAAGGTAACTTAATTCTCTTGATGCATAATGTACTTTTTTAAAATTTATTATTATTTAAAAGTATGAGAAAGTAATGGGCACACCCACATCCGATTTTTTTGGTTAGTAACTTAAAATAAAGATTAAAAAAAATAAAGAACTTAATTAATGTTTTTCTTAATGATAAATTTCAATCAGTAGCGGATCCAAGGGGGAAGCTAAGGGGCTCACCCCCGCCCAAGAAGGATATTTTTTTCATGTGCTATTTTAATGTTTAATGTCTACCAAGGTTATCAAGATAAAACCTATCCTCAGTTAGGTTAAGTCCTTCCCAAACCAAAATCCTAGATCCGACACTGTTCTATTGCTGTGTTGTAATAGTAGGTAGGGCCATTGAGAAAAAAATTTCCATAAAAAAAAACAGAAAAAAAAAGGGTAGAAACCTACGCCCCCCCCCTTCGTTTTATGATACAAGTGATTACTTTGTGTCAGATAATAAAAAATTTGTCGAAAAAGAAATAAAAAAATAAAAATCTTTTTCCAGAAATCCGGTGCCCTTCAAAAACTTTGCACCCAGGGTAATCATCCCCCAACCTACTCTCTTCTCGACGGATCTGGTCGTGGGTTTAATCCTCGACCAAGTACATCTTACTTTTGCAATCGTGTTTTCGTGTTTCTCTTATAACATCTTTGAAAAAATCCCATGTTGCAGCTAAGCTGTTCAACCGAATATTAGCAAGATTTTTGATTTCAATCTACATAAAGCCATTAGTTCGTGAGATAACAAGATACCTAATATGTACAGTAGTTGTAATAGATGTCTCAGTACCGTAGCTAGAAATTTAGAAATTTAGAAAATTTAGAGTCTTGTAAAAGCGTCACAGACAAATTTTTTTTCAAGGTCAAACGCTTAATAGAAAGTTATAGATTGATTGTTAATTGATAATTTCGGAGCCCGGGTCCGCCAGCCCCCCCCCCCTGGCTACGCCACTGATGACGTCTATTACGGCGCAGATATGTCTGTCAGCGAATCATTATCACCTGAATTAACGACGAGAGAGATTTGCAGTATCTGCTCAAATATCACCACCGATCAGTTAGAAAAAATTGGTTTGAAAATCTCGTCTGCTAAATACGCAGCCTTAAGCATATTTCACGGCAAAATTACAGATTTATAAACACGGGGTCTCTGAGCTTACGCATTTTGTAAAAAGATTCCAGAAGCCCCCCAAACTCGATGGCACGAGTTGAAAATAGCTGAAGTACGCTTTTGTATTTGTTTTTGGTAAATTTATTTATTAATGAAATCCAATTTTAAATTAATTTATGATAATATAATGTTAACAGTTGCACAACTAGACTATAACTGTGGCCGGTTCCAAACCTTATAAGCCGAACATATCACTTCAGGATATTTTCGTTACCGAACAATTCGCTCCCAGACATTTCGCTACTAAACCACTCCTAAATTGGTACTTAATTCTTTTTTTTTATTTAAAAAAACGAATAATTAAGACTTAAAAAATTTTGTTATCAGTTTATCTGGTTTGGAAAGTTATCGATAGATCTATCAATTTTTATATTTTAAAATTATTTAGTTTTCTTTTATTCCCAGTATATTTAATGAAATTAATATTATTTACTGTTCCTTTAACTCAATTTAAGGTCCAATTTTATCATACATTTTTAAACGGGTAATTGCACACTTAAACTACAACTACGGGTACCAACAACGGACTATGTTAGTGTTATCTATTACAATATAATGACAATACAATGAATTTATGTGCAAATTTATTCATTTTGTATATTCTACAACATTGTTTCGGCGAATCCACAAATTTTACAAATGACAACGTCAAAAGTAAAACTGAGTAAGTTGATGAACAATTTTTTCATAAAATCTGTTTTAGAATTGGAACCAAAGCATCCGTGGAACGAAACAACTTTGGATAAGTTACGAAAAGATTTGTTTGCGAATTACGACAAATACTCCAGACCCGAAGAACGCCATAATGTTATTGACGTCAGGATAGGTATGGCGATTAGTCATTTAGAAACGAACGAATTAGAATCGTCAATTACAATAAATTCTTGGATTCGACTGGTAATTACACAAACTGTATTACTATTATTTTTTTATTTATTTACCTACATGCCGTGCGGTTATTGTATTTAAAAATACGTTTTGGTATAGGCATTGATGATATTAGGCCCCGATAAATATTTGTAACAAATGGAATAATGTTTCTATTGGATTGCGTTCCCTACACAAGATGTAGATTATGTTTTCCTTTCAACTTTGGTTATTTCATTTCAAATAAAAAATATGATAAAATAAATATATTACCTAAAACTTGTTTATTGGACCATCATTAGCAGTGCCGATAGGAATCAAAAAAGATTTTTGTTAAATGTAACCAATGTTTATTTTATCGTAGGGAAATAATTTTCATTAAATACAATCAGAAAATGAAATCTAATGTTGTAATAATTGATATTTCAGAGTTTTAAATTAATTTGCAGGTATGGACCGATAAAAAATTGAAATGGAACGAAAGTGACTACGATGGTATAAATATAGCTAGAATAGCAAATCACGAAGTGTGGCAGCCAGATTTGTTTCTCTATAATGGGTAAAGTGAATGTAAACGTTAACTTCGCTTGTGCTAAATCTTAGAGAAGGTTTTCAGGTTCACAATCTTTGTTGAATTATAAAAATCCGCATGTTCTGGTATATCCTAATGGAGAAGTTTTGTTTGTGCCACCCATACAACTCAAAGCAATTTGTAAATATAATTTTCGATATTGGCCGTTTGATACCCAACATTGTATGCTCAAAATTGGATCTTGGGTCTACCATCAGAAAGAACTCAATTTAACATTGTATAATAACAGTCCAGATATTGACGTACGGAAATATACGCTAACGAGATTTGTATATTATCTAATTATTAATTTTTAGCTGGAAAGTACAAAACCATCAACTTCTTGGAATTTAGGAAAACGATCAATAGAGATAATTCCTAAATATTACTCCTGTTGCCCAGATCCTTACCCATATGCACAAATTAATATAACCCTGCATAGAAAGTCGGACTCATATGCTGCAATTATTGTGACACCGGTAATAGGTAAGTGGGAGTTAAATGAAATCAGCAGAAGAAATCATCAATATCAATTCTGTTATAGTTTTATCAATCTTCATCATGGTGCAATTTTGGCTGGCGCCTGCTTCACACGAACGGGTAATATTAAATGGCATCACTGGCATTATATTGGTTATGTATCTCACTTATTTTAATGGCTACGCCTTTGGTATTGGATTTAATACACCATTAGTAGGTACACACCACCATATTCACCCTCCACTTTGATTTAAAACTATATTTTATTTCAGTGATGTTTTATGCCATGAATTTGTTGCTGATCTGCTTGTCGATGGTTGCTACATGCTTTGGTGCTGTTTTAGCACAAATGAAGCAAACTCGGTATTTACCTTGGTTGCTTAATAAACACCTAAACGGAAAGCTTGGAAAGTTTCTATTATTGGATTATCAATTAGGAAATGTAATGCAACCAACTGCATCCGATTAAAAATTTAATCTAATATTATTTGTAGGGTTTCGCTGCAGTCCAATCAAAAATGTTGCAAAATGAAAAAGATAATCAGATTATTAAAAACGAGAGCAATAATAAAGACAAATGGATTTTTGCAATTGCAATAAACAGAATACTATTCATAACATATTGCGTTATATATTTAATTATTGCTGCTGTATATATTTGTTAAAACACTGAAATTATGAAAATCGGTCAATTTTTTTGTTCAATATTTTAAAATAAACTTTGATCAACAAATTTTTTTCTAATAATTTACTAAAAATAACAAGAAAACAATTCAAGTGTCACAAAATAATTATTTTGCTGACCACCAGGTGAAATTACTAATAGAAAAGAGCGGAAGAAAACTGGTGTCTAAGTCTTTGTAAATTTTTTTTTCTTCTTAAAGGCTCTCTTTGCCTATTATCTCGGCAGTTTACCATTTCCTTCCAAGGAAATTAAAGTTTTTACATCGCCTGGAATCGAACCGGGTACCTCGGCTTAACAGATGACCCAACCTAATAGATTTGTTAATTTTGTTTACTTGGTCAGGTTACATCTTATATAAAAATATTTAAAATTCTTGCTAATCTATTCGTGCGCATGAGTGGTAGACAGACAAATTAACATTATTTCGAATCTGTAATAAGGAGCAGTGCAAAATAAAGTTTCAGCTTTAAACAAATGGTTAACCGAGATTTAAATTTTTCGTTAAACACCTACGGTTTAATTAGTATAAAAATAAAACTAGACCATCCGTCGGGCAATTGTTATACAAAGTAACATTAATAAAGCAAAAAAATAAAATAATTTAAATTATGCCAAGTGATACATCCGCCAATTTTATTATTATCAATTATTTTCTTTATTATTATGTGATGTACCTTCTGTATTATCATTAGTATTTTATTAAACCAACGTCACGACAATGGATCATATTGTAATAAAACAAAGAAGTTTTATTTAAATCGGACAACTCATATAATAAAAACCAACCAATGTAAAAATTACTTTATTTTGTGTAAACTTTAAAATTTTTAAAATTATCAAATTAATTTCGTAAACTATTTGAGCGGGGAAGACAATTTGGAACACTTATCCAATTTAGTCTTTAGTTTAACAACAGATTTAAGTTTTCGTTCTGTGGATAGTGCAATGTTTCACTCACTCTTTAAATCAATTTTGTTTGTGGGCTTGTTTTTATCATGGATTTCCATTGGAAATTGTATAATAGGCTTTGTAACGACTCGTAAGTAATGATTTTAGATTTATCAGTTTTGAAAAGTAAAATTATAGAAATAGGCCCAAAAGCACTATGGAACGACACTTGGGTAGATAAATTAAAGAAAAATTTGTTATTGAATTACGACAGGCATGCAAGACCTGAAAATCACGATGTTGCAACCACTCTTAAATTGGGATTAACAATTGTGCATTTGGAAACGGACGAATCTCGATCAACCATGATGATTCAGGGATGGTTAGCAATGGTGAGATAATTTATTTTAAAAATACGATTTTAATTTTGATTTCTGTAGAAATGGACTGACAGTAAGTTGCAATGGAATCCGGAAGACTATGGAGATATCAAAGCCGTGCGAGTTGCCGAGCACGAGGTTTGGATACCTGATCTTTATTTATACAATAGCGCAATTGGTGGTTCACCATCACCAAGTCTTGGGAACCGTTTCGCGGTACTCCATTCACATGGAGAAGTGTTATGGGTGCCAACTGTAATGTACCACGTTCTTTGCGATTTTGATCTTTACTATTGGCCATATGATACGCAACACTGCTCCATAAAATTTGGATCTTGGGTTCACAGCGGAAAAGAAATTGAAATTCAACTACTTTATAATGTATCGTCATTGAAGGTAATCTATTTTAGTCAATTTGCAAGAAATTACTTGAAACTAGGCTTTTACACATTTGGCATGTTGTGCAAACTGGAAGCCTTGTGGGTAAAAGTAGGCGATTTCAAAACAAGTTCCATAAACTACTATTTTAGTTAAAAAATATTGCTGAGATTGAATGGGATGTAGAATCAAAATCAGAAATAAATTCGATAAAATATGCCTGCTGCTCCGAAGACTATCCACATTTTCTTTTCAGTTTAACATTAACAAGAAAATCTGCGCCTTACAAATATCTGATTATAACGCCGGCTTTTGGTAACAAAATACTGCAACTTCTTTATTTTCACATTTTACAATTTAAATGTTTCAGTTATAACATATTTAATTTTAATTCAATTTTGGCTACCAACCAATTCAAAAGACAAAATTGTCTTAAATTGTTTTACAGCTGCAGTTATAAATATTTTTTTGTTGTATTTTAACCATCGTGTGATAGCATCAGGGTCCACCCCTTTAATAGGTAAATTAAGTAATTATTTGGCAATAAAAAAAGAGATTAATGGACTTTTTGTAGTTTTGTTCTACAGTAGCAGTTTATACATTGTTGGAATAACAACAATTACGACCATCATTAATTATTCCTTATGTAAAATAAGAAATTATCACCCATTTGCATGGTTTACTAATTTCCTACTGAAAGATCAGGTTAGCAAATGGTTAGTATTGGAGAGTTATTCCAAACTGGTGAGTTATAAAATTAAATATTAAAAATTAACAATTAGAAACTTTTTTATTTCAGATCGTCGACTATAAAAATAAGGAAAACGTTAGGGAATTGAAAGAACACAACGAAAGTGTTGATTTCGAAAGAGTTTCCATAAAAATGTTTAAAAATTCAGAGAAGCTAATTCAATTGGAGTGGACGATTGTTTCGGTGTTTCTTGATCGATTTTTTTTTATATTTTATTCCCTTGTGTTTTTAGGGTTGGCGATCGCATTTTTATAAGGTGTTTTACGTAGGAGTGGTGCCCGAGAACTGTTTATCATAAATTTTAATTTTATAAATTTAAATTTCAAACTCTGTAATTTTTATTACGTGTTCCTTCGTTTAAATAACAAATTTGTATTGTTAAATTGTCCGTTTGTTATAATTTTAAGTATTTTTTTAAATTTATCCCTTAAACGTAAAAAAGTGAACGTGTCGGTGTTACTTGTAATGTAAATAGCAGGTAACAGTGTTATTCATAAGGAATACAATTTATATTTTAGTTTTAGTTCAAGTGAGGTACGGAATACGAATTATTTAGATGTGTAACTGACAGAGTTGCTTTTGAAACACCGTCACATTAATATGGATCACGCACTGCTAACGACTTGAACAAAATGTGTTGAAAATTGTAATTAATGTGAAGGATTTAAAGCGTTTTTATTTTTATAATTTAAAAATCATTTTTAGTTTACTCAAACAAAACATTAAATTAAATAGTTTGTTAAGGTTTGGTAAAATTTAATTAAGTCAATTTGGATGTTCACGCCGGCATGCTTAAAAGTTAATTACAGTTTTAATTTCATATAAAAAAGAAACAACTTTTAATTAAACTAAATAGAATAAACAAGACAAAGAAATTATCTTTGCTTAAGCCTTAATTTTAATTATGTAATTTGTAAGTAACGATTTTTTAAATGACCGCTGCAGCCTACGCTTCTCAGTCAATCAGGTGACTTAAAAGGAGATCCAAATACTTCCTTTGAGTCATGGTTAATATTGTGTAAACATAATCTTGCCTGCGTTTTCAAAAGTTTTCAAAAATGTTGGGCTTGTAAGGGGCACCGTCCAAAGAATTTTGTTTGGGATCGAAGAAAAAGATCTGTACTTTGGCCTTCTTTGGTCTACCTACAGCAGGCACTGCAGGACCAACTTTGGTAAGAAAGAGATCAGGATCTACCAGAACAAAACACCATGCCCTGTTTTAGGAAAAAAGTGAAATCAAGAACAAAACCCAAAAGAAAACAAAAAGGTGCTATATTTAATTGGCATGCAGATGGAAACCAGGAAGAAGTTGTAGATTTAAGAATTGGTTTTATATTTACATAAGTATCGCCAATTGACTGAACGTCAAGGTAAAAAACTTGGATAATAAAAATAGGACCGTGGATCAGTTCTGTGAATAATAAATTTTTTTGTTAAATAATATTGCTGAAAAAGAGAGATTTGTGGGTCTCGCTTAGGTTACATGTCAGAAATCTATTATTATTTTATAAAAAAAATTTTGCTCAAAAAATATCTGATTCTCGCTCAAGTTGGATGCTAAAGTCGATTTTTTACAATTAAAAATACAGTTTAAATGGAAATATATATGTAGTAACTGGATAAGTGAAAGAAAACTGAAGAAACACTGAAAAAGAGTGACACAATATTCATGAAAATTTTCATTATATGGATTAAAAAAATCATCAAATTTGCGAAAAAAAAGGTGCAAAATGTACATGAATATGAATAATGTGACGAACAAAATCATTTATATGACGTACTCGTTCATCATATTGATGAATGCAATCATCAATAGATTTTTGTATCATTTACGGCATTGATATGCAGCGGCGGCTCGTCTAAAGATGCAAGGGAGGTTTAGCCTCTCTTGATATTCTAGAATATTAATTAAACTATTAAAATTTTCAAAAGTAAAAAAGTAGATTTTTGATTGTAAGAACCATCAAAAGTTAGATACTTTTTTCACAATAGGTACATATCTAAAAGGTGAAGCTAGGTCACCGCAGAAGCAAAATCCTCGGTCTAAAACATACATGCAGGTCATGTAGCCATCACATGAACTGCAAGGTTTAACTTTGCTACTGATGATTTAGAAATTATTTCAAATAAATTACTCAGCACTGACTATGCATCAACTGAAAATCCGCATAATTTTTGTCATACCTGAGAACCTGAGATATTGCAATATAAAATTACACGAAAAAATACTTCTTTATTGTGAACCCAAGTAGTTTTTTAATGACGTAATTGAGCGTCAGCCCCTTATGTAAATTGTGCGCTTTTGTATACCTCATCATCATAAGTAGCATCATCAAAGGACGTAAGGAGAGATATTTTCTAGCCTCTCCATCCCAACTCCACTCTCACCTTCACGATGGTAGGTCCTGACACGCTGAGCAACTTTATCGGAAGTTGTTGTTTCAATCCCAACGAAAAACACAGTCAGAAAGCATATAAGGAAAGTGGTCCTACTAATTCCTCAAAAAGAATGGGTATCTTCTGAAATTGGAGGATATCTTGGATAGGTGGTGGAAGCCTACTAACCTCTCAAATCCTCTATGATATATTGAATTTTAAAATGAAATTACCCCAGGTGGGTAGAACCGGGCTAAAAGTGCTTTCAATAGGCAGCGGATAAGGAATCATGGTAAGAAATAAGAGATGCCTATTTTCAGGATTGGAATAAGAAAAGAATCTTCAAAGTTAGGTTTTTATCTTTTTATTTAAAAAAGTTGGGATGGGACCGAAGGGAAAACCGTTTGCAAAATTCTGATGTGCAAGGGAAAATTTGAGGCAATCTCAAAAACCTCTAGAAAATCTTAGGTTATCTTAAAAAAATCTATATTTTATTATTAGCCTCATTAAATGAAAAAGTTACGAGTCGCTACTGTTGATATGACGTACTCGTTAACTGACCTAACAGTCATATCAATATTTTAGAAAACCCCAAAAATGCACACACTTTTTAGAACTAAAATGTTTTTAAGTTATCTTAAGTTAAGTTAAGTTCAGTTAACTTATCTGAAGTTAACTTAAGATCTTAAGTTAAGTTAAGTTAATTTAACTTATTTATTAAAAACATTATTAAAAACATTTAAGTACTAAAAAGTGTGTGTGTATTTTTTGGGTTTTCTAAAATATTGATATGGTTAATATCGAGTTACACTACTTAAACCACATATCAATCGATTACTTTGACTTAATAGTAACTGCAGATTCAAGAGGTCTGCAGTTTAATGAAGTATAAATTAATTGTTATTCACATTAACCTTATATTATTTGCAGTCTACAATTTTATTGAAGTTTTAAAATAAATTCACATATTTCTTAATTTAATTTAAGTTAAACGTTAAGTTACAGGTTAGGTTAGAAGTTAAGTCAGAGTGTAGGTTAAAGTTAGGTTAGAGGTTACACTGAAAAACAAAGTGCCTATATCAAAAGTTTGGGGTATATGTAAATTTCCTTAATGCAGCAGGTCAAAATTTAAAAAAATGGTGAACTCCCTTAATTCTAAAGAATATTATAGTAATCATATATGTAGAGTCCCCTAATGGGATTAACATTTTAAATAAGTTATTAAGCAGAACTTAACTAAATAAAACATAATCTGGAATAAGTAGGATAAATTTGAAATTTAAATCATACTACACAAATTCAAAGTAGTAGAAGTGTGGTATAAAATTGCCTTTAAAAACTAACCGTGATACTTGACCCGCCTTGTAAGTGTTGAAAAGGTGAACTAAAGCTATTTGCTGTTTGACCAGCTGAAGCTGGACACTTTTTGATGCAGCATCTCCACTTTTCTTCACCATTTTGTAGCAGACGTTCAAAATAAAATTTATGGTAAACATAAATCACCAATTTGTTACCACGCTTCCCCTGTAGTTATCTGTATAATATTGTTTGACATCTTAAAAAGTATAGCACCTGATATGTCTATCTCATATGCCAGAAAACTTTAAATATAATTATTGATTGGTTAAGTATCTCAGGTCCAACTTTTCAATCGTAAGTTAACCCAAATTCAATGGTTAACCCTTGAATTTGGGTTAACCAACAACTGAAAAACTGGGCATTAGTAAAATCCCGAAAAAATTTGGTTACACTTGTTTGGAATTCCTTGGAATTCTTTGGAAATCACTGGAATTATGTAGAATTCTTTGGAAATCCTTGGAATTCATGGAAATCATTGGAAATCCTTGGAATTCTTGGAAATCTCTGGAATTCCTTGGAAATCACTGGAATTCTATGGAATTCTTTGAAAATCCTTGGAATTCTTGGAAATCATTGGAATTCTTGGAAATCGTTGAAATTCTTTGGAAATCACTGGAAATTCTTGGAATTCCTTGTTAATTCTAGGAAATCGTTGGAATTCTTGAGAAGTCCTTGGAATTCATTGGAATTCTTTGGAATTCCGAGTTTTGTGTACAGAAATTTTACTGGATATTTACCCCTTGCTAAAAACAATTAAAAGGAAATGTCTGCTGTGATATTTATAAATATATAAAAGCGCTTACAAGATAGACAATATTTAAATTGATAAATAAATTGCGGAATAAGTACACAAACCGTTGATGTCTTAGACTGGGGTCTGGGGGTCTCGAGGTATGGAATATTTGAATAATATTCTAGTAGGGTGCTAACCTTGTTAGATGTACAGCCTATACACAACAGTGTAATCGGCACGTTCAGGCTTTAACCACGGTTTCCTGTTTTGCAGCCCGTCAATTTAGGTTTTACGTCATATTGCTGGTCTTCTTGTAGTTGTGCGGAAAATTATAATGATTTTAAAAGATTTTAAACAGATTTTTGCACTTGACGATTCTTTTAGTTGAAATTACACAGTTTTCACAAATAAAGTACATTTGTATGTACAAATTTTTATTTTAAACCGGAAATCTCTTTATTAGTTATTTAAGAATCAATAAATTGGATTGTTAGAATGTAGTTGAGATTCCCTTAAATCTCATCTCAGGTAATTTCTCAAATTATTAAAATAATTATTTTATTAAATAAAATTACTTTTACCATTCTAAATAAATTGTTTTATGCTTAAATACCTAGCATACAATTATTTTTGTTCCTAATTTAAATTTAAAAAAAGCTCAGGAGTGTTAAAATTAATTCTCTTCGATTAAACACGAATTGAAAAACGTTAAAATAATAATTTCTAAAAACATTGTTCTCTTCTAACGCAGCTTTGTGTTAAGTGAGGTAGCAGATGCGATAATTATATTAATTTAATGCTACCTTTAAAAATAATAAATATTAACACGGTATTCCTGGTTTCCTCCAGTTTTGAATGTGTTATAAGTAACGCAAATTGTGTAAATTTAATTTTTTTATCGTTTTCCGTATGTTCTATCGTTATTACAACCGAACTGTGGCTAACCACTAACAACTGTTATTAACTAACTACCTTTATGTAAGACCATACAGATAATAATAGGTGTAATCTATGCAGTTATAGGAACTAGACTTTAGTGGGTGATACAAAAATACGGATTTCCGTTAATATTGTGGTTTGCACGACACGAAATGTCAGAATTTACCACAAACTAACGCTTTTCGCTGCATGCACACAAAGGTAAATTTTAATGTTTGCCTCCACTGATGACTAAATTTTTGCAATACTTCAAGGGTTAATTAGTTGTTGATACATCAAATAATAATTAAATTAATGGATACATCAACTCTATAACTCCAATAAGCAATGGTCAACACTTAACGTTGCTTACGTCCTATTGAACCAAAACGTTCCAGTTTAACGACGCATGACCAGTGTTAGTAAACAATAGATTAACATACGTAATCAAAGCCTAGCAATACAATAGACCAAGTGGTCTGAATGTTTATTAATGGTTACTGCATGTGTGCAATTTCCAACAAGGGAAGTAAATAGGATAATTTCAGCCTGTCCAGAACTAATAATGATTTAAGCTACTGCATTCAGTAACATCGGTTCAATACCAGCTACATAACAGTTTGAGAACTTCTCATTCATTAAAAAAATTGTAAGGATCTGAATTTATTTTTATAATTGTTACTAAAAAATAAGTAGTTCTTGGGTGCGAAGCTCGCGGTGTCTACCAAAAGTTTTCTCTGTCGGCACCACCGATGCCAATTAGATAATATGATGGATGATGTCGATATAATCACGCGATCATAAAAATATGAATCTATAAATATTTCTTTAAAATCTTCAAGTCACTTTGATGATTAAAATAAAGCGTTATTTTAAAAATTTAACTTGGTGAAATACAAAACATCTTGTTCAGCGATCTGTAAAGAAGCGGACAACAGAAACACTTCTGAAAACTGTAATTTTTTAAATAAAAAACAAATTCTATTCCGGTTCATCTGCACAAGAATTAATTTTTAATTGAATCAGATGGATTGCTCTTATTAGAAGTATGTAGGTGTCCTGTTCAATTCCAAGCAATTGGAAGAAAATTAGATCTCTTACATATATATGCGTACACTCAGAAAAATAATGATGCTTGAAACAAAAATATTAATTGAAGCAAATATGTTATTGCTAGAGAAACAAAAACAATTTTTAGTTCACTCCACTTAGAAAAAAATATGATTATAGAACAAAGGTTTTTTATTATTTATTCAAATAACTAATCAATATTTGTGCTTGGTATTAGAAAAAATTCAATAACAATCAACTATGAAAATAATAAAAAGCAAAATATTACAGAAATTATAGGATATTCTTCAGTGTGAATTACCAATGCAACAGCATTTTACAATAAATTGATTTGAATTCATATTTTATACTGCATTTATCAAGATTATAGAGTAGAAAAAAGCATTTGATGTGTTTGAACAGCTAACAAAATGTATTACGAGGCTACTTTTATGTGTTTCTAGTAGAACTATCGGAATAAACATTGTATTTATACTTAACTGTTCTAGTTTTTTCATTTAAATTAAGTGCTGTAATTACTGCAATATAGCATCGACTCACCAGTCAGGTAATAAAAAAATAAGAAATTTCTGCTCTGTAGTAGACGAACGATCACACCAAGCCATTGCTGTTGTTAAATGAGATTTAAATTATGGTAAATTACCATTATGCAATTTATAGTGTAAATATGTACCTTACATAAGTTTAAGTGGAAAGATAAACCTGGTAAAATGTAAGATGATTTATACGACAATGTGTAGACCTCCTACTCTGTCGGTTTGCGGCTCTTTTATCCATTCAAAGCAAACAAAAACGATTTATAAAAATATTAGAACGATAAATAAGTGACGTGTACTCGCTTGTTGGTTTGAGCGGTCCTTTCTTAATGAACGGGAGTAACTCATGACTGAGAATGAGTTATTTGATCTCACTTTTTCTAAGGTCTCTTTTGAATTAATATATCTTGCCGCGTTCATTGTCCTAATTGTAAAGATTAGATAAACCGTCGTGTGAATTTTTTAAGTTAATGAATGCAATTTTGTGCATTGAAGCTGAATAAAAAAATAAGCAAGGATTGAAACAAAAATTGTTATTTAGAAGAGAAAAATAACAAAAAAATACGTTCTTTGTGAATCATACAAGTTAGAGAGTGTAGAACATTTTTCTTTCTTATTCTTGTTAAATTCTTCTTCTGTAACTTGGTGTGGTATATATCAAAGTGTCCCACACAGCTCTTGAACAAATAAGGGAAAATCATTTGATGACGGTCGTTTTATAGTACGACTTAGCAAAAATATAAGTTACGTTTTTATATTTTAATTTTTTCTGTTAAAAAATGTAATTATGCAGGTATTGTATTTTTGCGAACATACACCTAATTAACGTTAAAGTTATTACAATTATTTTAATTCCAACTCAAACGTTTAAAACATTTTTTTACGGCTGCTCGGGAGAAGTAACGAAGATTGAAAATTCGTCAATATTATTTTTGCTTTAATAGAAATTCTCTTGTTTCAATTAAATCTTTTGCAAATAAAAGCGTAGCTTACAGTGTTCGAGAAACGTAGTTTATCTGCAAGATATATGAATGTGCTATCGCGGCGCCGGAGCGAATAGGGGAGGGGGCGTCACAAACAGGCGCCTAGCGTCGCGTCAACTCCCGACGCCGCTGCGAAGCGCCGCGCGTCCGCAAAAACTACTAACGCCAAAGCCATGATGTTTATTCCATTCTCCTTCCTTCGTACACTCAAAGGAAAATTTAGTTTACATAGATTTTCGTTTACATATCCCGTTACGCTTATTCAATTACCGAAAAAAATAAAATGAAAATTCTACAAAAAATATTCTCTTATTTTCTTAATATTATATATTTTCAGAAAAATATAGTTGTTTATCGTTGTATCGGAAACGTGGATGCGCTGAAAAGAAAACAAATTTTAATTTATGAAAAGTTTTGTTTATCAGTTCGTATGTCGGTTATATTTTTGTAAACATTTAAAGTGATGCATTATTTTACTTTTCAACGAAAAGTTTTATTTCACGAGAAAGATTTACTAAAGCATTTCTTTCTTGGTACACAGATTGAAATATAATTAACAGTAAACAGTAAGGCAGTAACGAAAACTATATAGGCTTGTTCTATGCGACAGCCGCCAGTTTAGGAATTACTGCAATATATTGAAATGGAAAAACTAGAGAGGTAAAAAAAAGCCAAGTATGAGAAACATTAGTTGAAGTTCAAATCCCAAAATATATGTATTTGGAGGTAGAAATTACTGCAACTGGCATAAAATGATTGAAATTATTGGAAACTGAGATTGGCAAACTTGGACCGATTAAGATAATACCACATTGAAGGATGGATGCTCATCTATATTTGAGCAAAATCTTAAAAAAATTCAATTTATTTTTATTGTAGGTGTCACCCCATGTCAGAAGGCAGAAAAAATTGCAATTGTTTAGCATATTTTACAAATGAATTTGCACATGCAGCGTCGTAAACTAGTAAACTTACAAATAAACAGGAATTATTTGCAGTTTTAATCGAAAATTGTTAAAATTAGGGCAACCAAATATTAAACTTGCCATAAAAAATTTTCCAGTTTTTGTTACATAAAAGTACTGTGGGAAATAAATTAAAATTTATTAAATTTTAGGTGTCTATTGTATGAGGGGAATTTTCACAAAACTCTGATTCGCTCATTCTGTAAACGGTACGTGTGCCTGTGTGTAACGTAAAATAGCAGTAATGAATATTAGTAAGCGGAGCTATCTGCAGTTGACTTCTAGTAGTGCAGTTGCTAACAGCTTTTTATATATTTATTTTAAATTAAATTTCGATAATTAAAGTCGAATTTAATTTAAAAACCAAGATCTCGGCTTTTCTAAATCCGTAATTTTTGAGTTTTTGCGGTTTTAGGAATGTTTTTATAATTTCACGTAAACTCAGAGATCCCGGTTTTCTGAAATCTATAATTTTCGAGATCGGTAGCGGCTCAGAATTGTTTTTAATATAATATGTGGACTTAGAAATCCGTATTTTTTGTGTTCTGACAGCCTCCAGGGATATTTTGCTAAAAACACTTCAACTTTGGTTATTTTCTGAAATCTATCGTTTTAAGCCTCAGTTGGTAAGGCTCATCTTACGAAAACAGTCAATAGAATAACCGCATTTGGGTTTTGGCCTTTTTATCACAAAATTTAATGTTCATATAAATTGAAATTCTCAAGTAGTACCGTAATTGAAACTCTTAATTTAACATAATATTCTCTAGCATATGGCGCCGCAGGCAAAAGTTTTTGAAAATTTCAAGGTCAAACGCTCTATTGTAAGGTTTGAAAATCGCGACACAAAAATATTTTCTCAAAAAAATAGCTGTAATGAAGCAAATTTATTTAAAAAATATATTAAAGGACTAAGCACGCAGCAGCAGGTAGTTGATCTACGCGTGGTAAACGCCACAGGTATCTTGATAATCTTTTATTATATTTTATATTCTAGGATTTTATCTCTCGTTTACATTTTATTAAATTTAATTTTAAAATTAAAAATTTGGCGCCCCCTAACTAGCTCGGGCCCGTGGCGGGCGCCTCTCTCGCCACGCCCTAGTTTCGGCTTTGACCTTGAGTGCTACTCACTAGAGTACTTACAATTTAATTTATTGTATTAGGACCGCTCTGCTTAACTCAGCACAATCTCCTATGCGTGTAAAGCTTCAAACTCTTTTGGGTGTCTGATAGCTGATGTCTGAGGGCTACAAGGCTTCTATCACATATGGTAAGCTTGGATACTTCTCCACACCTTACATCTCACACGTCGCAGTTCTTAGACATTCTAACTAGAGAACGGTCTTAACCACAGTTACCAGGAGACCAACAACAACTGGTCCACACGTGACTGTCCTTTCCCATGTTTTGATTCTTGTAGTGTAAAAACACAGATTTTCAATGCCTTTCAAACCGGGGGGTCTGGGGGGTATGGAATACCCCCCAGCACATCAGGGGTTGTGTTCAGAAAAAGAAAATGTGTTTATTGAATTTCAAATTAGAAATCTTAGATTTTAGAATTTTAGAAGTTAGATTTCTGGTTTGAAACCTATAAGCTCAATAACACATATTTTTGCGCACAATCTCTGGTGTACTGGAGGGTATTCCATACCCCCCAGACCCCCCGGTTTGAGAAACCTAACTTTGTATGCGTATTGTGTTTATACTGTGTGCGGTTATTGAAATTTCATTGCGAATTGTTATTTTAATGAGGAAATAATTACCGATGCGCAATTTCCATGACTGCTAGTGTATCTTTAGTCGTATTTGCCCTTTTTCTACTTGAAACTTTGTCTGAGCTATTTGATTTTCTGAGATTTTGCAGTACAAGTTCACACAAACTGAAACTTGTGGTTGGCGTGACCAGATAATCGGGGGAAAGTAATTTTTGTTGTGATGCCTAATTAGCACCTAAATAACACTTAATTTCTATTTCAAAAATTAACTTCTTCAAGAAAATTTTATTACTAATATAAAAATAAGAACATTGCTAAGCAACTCTTTTAGTTCGTGCACTAAAATACCGCACTTTTAGTGTTAGTCTTAAAAGTTCAATATAAAACGACAGATTTTTATTATACGAATATTCAAACAAAATGTTTGAGGTAAAATGCGACGTAGCGCAATGCAAATTCCCGTTCTTGTTAGATCACGTCAACGCAACCATATCGAAAACTAAAAACCTCAAAGTTGGAGTACCCCAAGGCTCCGTACTAATACCGAAACTGTTTAATCTCTTCGGTAACGACATCCCCACATTCGCTAAAACAAAAATGGCGCTGTACGTTGTCGACACTGCGATTTACGCGCACTCGTTTCTAAATTCATCTTGATCTCATTAAGGATTACTTCCATACATGGAAAATTAAATTGAACGCTGTAAAGACGGAGACAATAGTCTGCAAGAAAACATACCAACTATCAAGTTTTCCAAAATCTGATATTTGACTACCAAACCATAGCGCCCCAACCATACGTCAAATACCTGGGAGTCGCGATGGACTCCAGGCTCGATTTTGACACCCATTTAAAACAAAGGCGACATAACGCCCTAATGAAGAATAGGCAGATGTCTCAGAACCGCTGCCTACGCCTCGTCACTGGGGCAGACAGTGACCTCTGTCAACTCACACTAAGCCAGCGTGGTAGGGTATGGCTAAAACCCTTCTTTGAAGGAGGTCTATATCTAGCAAAATGGGTAGAAGATAGAAAGATTGAAAGAAGAGAAAAAATACAAAAATTGCCTGTCAAATAAAGTAGCACTTTTAATCCGAATAAGACAATATGCTATTTTCTTCATTTGAGATGCTGAACTAAACGGGGTGGGTGGAAGTATTAAAGTTCTTACAATAAAACATTTTTATTCTTTTAACTATGTACTGCGTCTATTGACAAATTTTTTTAAAATTTTAATATCTTGCCGGATTCTGAAAATATTTCAATTTAAAGCTATCTGTCTGTTTTTATAATAGTACATTACATACATCAGCTTAGTAAGTCGCATTTAGTCACAGATCTGTAGTAATGTATCAAAATAATTTAAAAGAATCAGATTGACAATCTTAGTTCTCTAAAAATCAAAGGAAAGAAAAAAATAATTAACTTGAAATTTGAAAATAGATTTATTTTTGTTTCTAGAAAATAAGCAACCGTAAGTTTAGGTGCGTAAAGTTCATCTTCGATCTTTAGTTTTTCGAACCGCCACCGCCAGATAGAAAACTCGGCGTGGTATTAGGCAGATATTTTTTACATTAAAAATTACTGGGAGCAAGGATGGGATTTATAAAAATCAATATAATTATAAATATTTGAATGTAAGTCAAGATATTATCTAATGCTAATTGGATATCTCGGTACCGATTGGTAAGCTTTCTTTACAAATATCATAACTTTCTGATATCTATAGAATGAAAAGTAATTTATTAAGTATTTGTGTTATATGGTTAAATTTGTAATACTTTTGTTGTTCATTATTTTTGTTATCCCTATTATTATGCTTACCGATTCGTATGTATTAATTTAAAATGTATAAGAAAAGGGACTACAAATGAACAGACCTTGCGCTACCGTTAAACCACAAAGGTATTGTTGAACATGTTGCGTGTCTTTCTTTTAGTTCGGATCCAGTAATAACAGCATTTTTATTAAGCATAACCAGTGAAAAAGTTGTAAGTATACCAAATTACTTGGTATTGTTCTGCTTAAGCTTCATAAAAATTATAGGTCAACAAAGTAATTTGTATTATCCAGCAACTTTTCGGCGTTGTCGAAACTTCTACATTGTTGTTACATAGAAAATTGATTATTAAATTATAGATAAATATACCAAATTCAAAATTGTGGGAATTTACAACCGATTTTTCCATTTAAACTTTTACAAGTTACCTATCAATTACCTGTAATTTACCAAAAAGTACGATTGTTATCGAGCTTAAGCAATAAGGCTACGTCAAACTTATAATTTGTGTCTCAATATTGTATTAAATTTTTTATTAGAACAGAATTTCTTATTTTTAACTGTCTATTTAATTCGCCCTTCTTCTGCAATTCAGAATGATTCAATTTGCTTCATCACAATCAGCTCCAGCAAACATATAGATTACTAATACTTTAAGTACATCCACCAATATCGGATTACTTCGGGTTCTGATTGAGCTTACAACCGATGAAAGGGTTAATAATTTGTAAATTAATAAATCCACTAAAATATCCAATTTACCGAGAGTAGGTTTTTCCAAATATGCTGTTGCAAGTTTGGGTTAAAATTAGTCGGGAAAGTTTTACGACGTTTTCCCTGGGAATCACTGAACTCGACAAAAAAATGTATAAAAACGAGAGTAATGTGCAAACATAAAAACAAAAAGTTTTTATATGAATATAAAGTGAAAACATACAATATAGGTCATTTAGGGGCGTTTAAACATTCACCATGGCTGTCAGATACGGTCAGTTATAACCACCCTTTAGTGTGACCAACCCTTTCAGTTTCAAACAAAGAGATCTATTTGTTTTTCGTACCTTACAAACTGATATGGTCATTACAAAACAAGGGATGAAGCACTTTTATGTTTGCTTTTAGTATGGCTGCTGAGCTTTTTCAAAAGTATACGACTTTATAATTATAGCTTTAACATTTTATTACAAATCAAATAAAGGATTGATAATGATATTAAAGTTCTACAACCGGTTCAGTCCAATAGTTAGATTATTTACCAAACTGACCCTTGTTAACGATTATTAGTAGAATACACATTAGTTACCACTGGTTCGTGACTTGGCTGGAAAGCTCATACTTTTTAACAAAATATCAGTAGCCCTTTCGATTGAACCTCATTTTAATCACTCAAGATTTCGACATTTTTTATATTATATAAGAAATAACAACTTTGATGTTTTAAAATTGAAATTTTCATCCCTTTTAAACTGTCTACTTCAAAACCAAATCGTAAACGAGACAAGAACACATTTAGGGTGAAGATGTCAAGTCGTAACTGAAACATTGTAAAGTCAAATGCGATTGTAAATCTTCACTTCCCGCCCTCACGGTTTATTTGACATAGAAAAAAATTAAATTTCCTCGCAGGGGTTAGACATTATTGAAAGAGACATCCTTTGGAATTTATTTCAGATTTTCCTAAGAAAGCCATAATAAGCTGGCATAATATTGCATTCCTTATTTTTATTACTTTCCGTGCGATTATTACTTAAAAGCAAAATATTTTAATATTTTGAATTATTTGAACAGGAAATGCGATTCATAAAAATATTTGTTTCAAAGATGAAATATACATCTATAATTCATATTAATTTGCAAAAATGGCAAGAAATTATTAAATTTTTCACTCGACGTTTTAAAATGTAAAACATTTATTTGATGTTATAGCATAGTTTTAAATTTTATATTTTATTATTAATTTTTAATAATATTCACGGTGCTAATTTTATATATGCAATAATAAAATTGCAATGAAAAATACCGGGGATCAAAACTATAACACAATGGAATTTTTACTCTAAAAGAAGTAAAATACGTATTATAAACATCATAAAACAGCAGAATTGCAGATATTAATGTAAAGGGTGTAACATGAGTAGGAGACAATTTTAATTGAAATAAAAAATAACAAATAAATTATATGAAAAACAAAAATGATAAAATTAAAAAGATTATAGGTATAAAAGTATATTAACTGTTAATGTTTCACTAGCAGGAACCGCCAGTGAGTATCGTACTTTTTCTGTAATACTATCTACCGGGGAGAGTACAAAAGTCATTTTTGCTTCAAGTGAAAGAACTGGAAAGGAAAACAATAAATTAATATTGGACAAAAATTAAGAAGTCATTTAATAGCCATTGTTGGAAGCATTCCATATCTCCCAAACTCCCGGTTTATGAGAAAAAATTTAGAAGATAACTAAAATGAAAGACATAAAGAAATGTCCATTAATCTATCATTTAGTTTAATAAAACAAGCACAAAGAAATGGAATTAAAGCAATCAATATTAATAATAATTATCATTGGCTTGCAGTGGCGGCTAGGAATTACGCTTTGCCCCATATTTCTAATGGTCGCTTTTTTATTGTATTAAATTATAAGCTGCTACTCCGCCACTGGGTTTAATACTACTACCAGGGATTATTACTTTTTTATGTACAAAATGTTAGAAAAAATAACAACTTGACTTGACAGTTCAATTTTTTTATGGCAATTGGCCAAACAATTTAGAGACCAGCAGTGTGGCGTAAAGCTTAAATTGACTGGCTACACTGCTGTGATCTGAAGTCCAAATTCAATCTATTGATTATGCATCTAGTGAGATTGCGCCAAGTGCCAAATGATCAACAGATCAACATATCTCAAAAAGTTAAAGGAGAAGAATTTGGTTCTTATAAAATAAATATTGTGGTAAACATATTATGGTAGATGAGCGCAATTTTTCGAAAAATACCAGAATAAAATTCAACATCTAAAAATTAATAGAATCACTTATTGAGTCAATTTATAGAGAACAATGTTAATGTTAATGCTATAAATAATAGTATTTAATCAACTAAACGAACCATATAAATTATTTGAATCTCATACGCGCATGATAAGATTTACAAACTTTTTTTTAAATTTGAATAGGGAACATTTTAAGCTCAATCTTAATAGGTAAATTTCCCAGAAAGCTTGTATAATACAAATAGTCGGAATTCCCGTGAAATTCCTTGCTTATCATTAGAAGTACAAATTACTGTAATTCTTTAAAAAGCACAGAAATTCTTGGAAATCTTTTGAAAATACATTTCTGCAAAATTTTGGAGTTTCTAAGTGCCACGCTCAAAAAAGAGACCCAGGGGGGGGGAGATTGATGTAATAATCCCCAATCTCGTGGTATTTTTGTCAATGCCCTTGGCTATAGCAAGAGATATAAAAAAGTCAGGCAGGTAAATTCTTTCTAAAGCCAAATAAGAGGGCTAAATTTTGCCATATGACCCACGTGATTTCTAGATTAACCTTCCAATAAGATCTGCTACCCAAACCACTAACAGGTGGTTAAATTAGAATCGCAATTCACCAAAGAGAAATTAAATTAATTGGTTTAGAAAGTTTAGAGAGTAGAAAAAATTCTACCTCGCGGCAGTGCCGAATTAAGACACTTTGGGACCCGGGACTTTGAAGTATCGTCGAAGGGGTGGAAGGGGTAAAGCCCCGAAGAACGCCGCAGACGAAAAAATTTGAGTTTTCATGGTCAACAGGATTTAAATGTTAAAAATTTCTGAAGGTATTAGTTATTGTAATACAAATGTAGCTACCTACTGTGAAATTAAAATAAAAGTTAGTACCCGCCGTTTACTTTCCAAAAAAAAAAAAACAAAAAAACTGCATTGAACAAACTTTTAGGCTCAGAGCGGTTGCTAAATTCGAGTCGTACCCTTTTCTCCATTTAAAATGTGCTTTTAAATTAAAAATCACTTATTCACATGCACATACCCATAGTAGATAATAACCATAACTAGTCTATTAATTAAATTAAAAGTCGTCGACTTTTGAAGAATTTACAAGTTCACATTTACAGTCTGACTAATGTAAACTTATACTTCATGACAAGTTGATAAGGCAAAATTCCAATGAAATTTTTACCAAATAATTGCTTTCAATTGCTACAAAAAAGTAATTAAGTAGGTCTTAACTCATAGTTTTAATAATAATTTTACGTAAAACGGACTCCTTGCCTTGCAGGGCCCGGGGAGGTGGGCCCCTCGAAGCTCTCCTTAGTCCACCGCTGGTTGCCTCGCGGAGTTTTCACATATGAGACGGATGGAAATGTGTGGTGACTAAAAGACACATTTCAAACATAACTTTATTTTTATAACGCTATTTGCGTTGATATTTTTTCAAAATGGTTGTATTGGCTGTAATGTACTCCACGTTACATAATATTAAAGTAAGATTATCTGAAAAAGCCAATAGATTATTGAAAAGCAAAAAATTAAACAACACATTAAGATTTCAATTTATGAATAAACGTAATTGGTTGAAAAATGACAAATAATTAATAAAAAATAAATTATAATAAAATTTAAAAAAATTATTTTAAAATAAAACAATTTTTTGTTAATTATATTTATTTTTAAAAGAAAGTAACAAACAAATTAAATATCAAATAAATTGGAAATACTAAATCATTATTAAGTTTTAAATTTGTAATTATGATTATTTTTGCTAACTCGGAATATCATTTTTTTTACGAATCTGACAGTATACGTTACTACTTTACTCTTTTGGTTCATGGTGTAAAGTGGACGGTTTTTTTAATGACAATTAATTTATAAATCTATGATCTACCGGTTGCCCCGACCAAAGATTTTGGGATTGATTTAGTTAAATATTTCTTTTATTAAAAAAATGTAGTATATACAGGGGGATCAAAAAAACTGTTTTTTCATATAATTAGTACGGAATTTTTTGTTTTTACTGCATAAACATCAGTTTTTAGTGAATATAACGAGATTTGGTAAATTATAGTCTATAATTTTCCTATAGTCAGTTACGATAAAAATTTAACTTATTAAGCAGAATATGATTGCTTGACTACACATCCATGTAGGTACATGCACTATGCTTAATCAGATTTATTCATGTTGGTAGCAAAGTCAAATGCAAAATTAAAATTTTGTGATATCTATATAATATCCTTTTATACATTTTTTTAGAGAAAAATAAAAAAAGCACATTTGAAATTCTCTTGTATGCTTTATTTCGCATTTGAAATAAGAACATATTGAACTAGCAACCTACATGCATATTTTAAAGTTTTATATTAAAAATCGATGCATAACCTTAACCTGATCAACAAAAGCTGTTGGTCATTTGTATTACACTAATAAAATATTAAACCTGAAAGACACTTGGAAGTGATTCATATCACGTTATACAGTTTAGTTCAATCGAACTTTATTAATTATTAAAACATACTTAATTTTAGTTGAAATGTGAAATGGAATTGATAAAACCTAATTAGGCAAAAACGTCTATGTTTGTGTATAGGTTTTTAAAAATTTCACTGTGTTGCTGTTTGCGTTTGCATGTGATATAAAATTCCCGATTATCTAAATACTATATCTGTGATTATATGATATATTAAAATTAAATGGCGTTGTTCAATTCGTTTATTTATAATGAAATTATTATATTGTATAATATTAATTTAGTAATATTTACATTTTTTTTGTGTCTTAATCATTTGAAATAAAATAAAAATATACGAATAGACCAAGAAATATTGCATTAATTCTATACTGTCTCTGGTAGAATATGCTCCATCAAAAATAAAAAAAAAATGGTTGTGGACGAATGTCTACATTTTTTTAATAAATTCGTATTAGTGGCTAGTGGCTACCTAAAAATTAATTTCTATGTTAAAAGCACTCATTAAGTGAAGGGTGGTAGTTTGCTGGTTGTAAATTAACATTCATGAGCAGATGTATCACTTACCACTAATTTTGCTTAGTTATTGCGTGTCGGGCTGCCGAGTGGAATTATCTTGTTCTGCAAAGAGTCCAAGTTATCGGAATAAAGTAAAAATGGGATAAAAATTTAATACAGTGATTTTCGTAATTACAGGTAGTGTCGATAATTATACTACACTTCTGTTTGTGAGTGTACCATTTGTAACCGCCTACTTTAAACATTTTTCAAAACAAAAACTTGCTCGTTTACTGGTTTTCGATTGGTTCATTCAAGCTTCTACATGGGAGGCCAACTTATAACTTATAACGTAAGTACCGCTCAGTTTAGCATATAAAGCGTCTTTCATCATATACATTTTCCTTCACAACACCACTTTATCCATTAATCTAAATCCTAAAACCACCTAGGGTGAAAGAGTAGGAGTATAAATACGACGCATTCATAAATAGCATAACGTTGGCTGACATGCTGTTGCGTTTATTCTTCATTGTTAAATTTTTTCTGCAAAACCGAAACTAGTTAGCAGCAGCTACTGCAATATTTTTCTTTATGGGTGGGTTTCGAAACTTTAATCGTTTCATTCAAATTTCCATTTTGGCAAACAAAAACTTTTTATTTGATTAACAATTCTTAGAATAAATCGTCCAGACTTGAAAGATGACAACTTTATGTATCTTTGTTCTAGCATCCATTATGTTTTTTTTTAATTGATTTGAATTTTAAACACAGACATTTTTAGTATGCCATTCTTTTAATTAGAATCGCTTCGAAAAAATCCCTCTAATATCTATAATTAACAATTACACTTGATTCGCAAATAAATAACAACTAAGCTCACTTTTTTTCTAGCTTTTCTTGTTTGTCTTGTACAACAGCTTAAGCTTTGTTACACTTCTTACGTTGGATATAGTGGAGACGTCGTTAAAAATCTATTAGCAACTTCAAATTTATCTTCCTGCCAAAGGTTTTGTTAGTTTAAAGAAAAAATATTTTAGATCAAAAGCTCGTAATTTTATTTTTTAAAAAGCTGTTATTTAGATAATCACATAATAATTTGTAAAATAGATTATACATTACAAAATTACTCAAATTAAATTATCCCATTAAAGAGTAATCAAAAAAGAAGCGGACGATAACGGTAGCTTTTGAAATAATAACTTTTCGTTTAGCAATAATTATATTGATTTAAATTTACTTCAAAAATTGAGATAAATTACTTTCCCGATTTTCTTTTTTATGTGGAGTAACATACGTTTTAAAAATTGTAGGAAATTCTGATGTATCTACGAAACGTAGGGTCAAGTTCAATAAATCCAGATAAGATCTTGATCTGATTAGAATTCCAATAACAAGACCATAGCAAATATTGCTGGTTTCTATTTAGATACGCCAAATATTTTCAAAATGAAATTCGGGTAATGCAAGCTCTCTTTGTCTGCTTTCAAACCCTACGGGTAAGCAAGAGAAGGAACGATGTGGGGAGAATTAATAGAGATTGAGAAAAATTTATTTTATTGTGAATACGGTTGACCATAGAAAATTACCCTAGGCTGATATATAAATCAAAGTAAATCGTAAAAGGGGAAGATATCTGAGTACTTCTAATGGCACGTATGAATATTTTTATTATTATACTAAAACCTTTTGTTTGGATCGTTTTGTACATAAACATTACTTTTTTTAAACTTTTTTCGGTGATGCTTTGTAATATGTAGTAAGCATTATGATATTAAGTGCGCTTGTGCTTTTCAGTTATTGTAATTTTAATTTTAATAGGAACTAGAATTGTAATATGAAAATTAAACACAGAAACTAAAGAACATGTGTGTACCGAAAAGGAATATAATTATTACACTATCTTGTATAATTATAATATTTACATTATTAATCCGAATGAGAAGTTTACATTTAATTAATTTTCAGGCAAAGATAAAATTCCTTGTGTATAGATTCTGCCATGTGTTTCACTATTATAACAGAGTAATACTTTCAACACCAGTACATTACAATCAACATTATTGATCATAAAGTAGGCCATTGCAAATGAAGATTGGAGTGCACTTTTCAGTATGGTAGTAGGTAAATATAAGTAGGTACTGATCAAAATAAGCTCAACCTTTAATAGTAATGTCAGGAAATAAACCAGCTTCGGTGTTACTTTCACTGCATTTTTTATTATTCTCTAAAATTTACAATTGTAAATTACAATTTACAATTGTGTAATTTTTCTGCACGATTGTGTGGATAAATAACACATATTTCTCTCTGTAAACCGAAACAATTGATTTCTTTAGTTTAGATTATATTTTAGTAATTTTTTCTTAAATCATAATTCAATGAACATTTTGAATTGCAGTTTTTAGTAGAGCAAGTTATCGTGTTTATATTATTTTATGCCATTTTCGGTAGGTCCTATTATATTTTGCAATTATAATTTTCAAGTTCTAATTGTAACAAATAGCTAAACAAGAGCTACCTGCACCTATGATTATACAATCATCTTAAATGCTACCAAGAAGCCGTATTAAAATATTTTAGCTCCGCCGGCACTAAAGTACTACTTTATAGTCCCCTGCAGAGTCCCCGTAAAAATAATCTAAAATAAGGGTCTCTATTAAAGGGATGAAAAGCTTAAATTTTTCCTTTTCTTTCCGAAATAATCGATTTTAAAGTTTCGATTTTTGCCATAAAAGTGGGTGAATAGTTCATTCTGTTGACAGTACGTGGTTTTTTTTTTGTTTTTGTGTATTTGAGCTACTCAGAAATTCCAGTTTTCTAGATCCGTTCTTTTCGAGTTCGGTCTCGTCCAGGGATGTTCTTAATTTTTTAGATCTACTTAGAGATCCTAGTTTTCTAGATTCGTCAAATTTGAGTGCAATTTATGCCCAAAAATGCGGGTAAATAGTTGTATAAAGTATGAACTAGACTATGGCAACCCTTGGACTAACACATGAACATGAATATGGACTAGGCAACTCTTATGATAACAACCAATGGAATACACACATCTGGTTTTCGATCATTTTTACCAAAATTATTAAAAAAATTATTAAATAAATTAAATGAAAAATGAAAATTTTATTTTAAAATTTATAGTTTATGCCATAAATTTATTCGGAAATTTTTAAATTCCGGGTCGCACTTTGCGTGCTACTCTTGTTAAATAAACAGCTGAATGTAACGTTTTTAGAAAAACAAATGCGTTTTTCAAAACAAATGAATACAGGGCCGGCGCTAGCCAATTTGCCACCCTGTGCAAGTTTAAGACTATGCTGCCTGACGGGAGAGGTAACGAGAAAAGCTCACCGGCACCAGCAAAATTTTGTTTAAAGGAGCATGACCGTCATTTCAAGGCTTCCATAGGAATTCTAGTAAATTATGTAACTGTTGTACAGATGATGGAAAAACAAAGGAAGCGTCCGAATAAGCAGAAGCAACAAAGATCTTAATACATAAAATCCCACTCTGCTGCTCCGGCTCCGGCTCCAGCATGTCATTTGTTGGTGAAAAAAGAAACAATCAGATTGGTCGGTTTTTTTACCAACCGAAAAATATATTAAACCACCGCCGGTACTCCCCCTGAGACTAGTTGCACATCAATCGAGTTTCCAACCAATCGGGTCTGTCTAGATGCCCATCCGTGGACGGGCTTTCTGCTAGTATAAAATAAGATAACATTTATTAAAAATAAATAACATTTAATAAAAATATCTAAAATTTCACATGCAAAAAATCGAAAATTTGCCTCCCCAAAAATCTGCCGCCCTGTGCAAAGGCACCGTTCGCACATGTGGTAGCGCCGGCCCTGAATGTATACTTGTTATAACTCATCTCTAATTGTCGGACTATGTTATCCGGCGACTGAAAAATATGAAACGTTTTCAGTTTAAAACCGCTTAACTTAAATTTTGTTTCGAAACTACTGATGCGTTTGCTTCGGCAATGTTGCGTGGTTTTCTTAAAAAGTATTTTTGATGAAATCGTAGAATTTTATTTTTCCGATGGAGAAATCTGATGTATCTACACTACACTGAAAAATAAATGTACATCAAAAATTCATTGTTTTTGCATCGATGAACAAGATTAATCATATTGATGAAAAATACATATGTAGTAATAATAAAAAACTCATTGCATTGATGAAATTTGTTCATCGGCGTAAGAGGGATAAATATTTTTATATACAAGGTGGGGCAAAAGTAATCACCCCATTGGACAACGCTATAACTTTTGCAGATGGCGCCAAATGTCAATTCCGTTTTAGGCTTCTATACAACGTATAGGAAGAAGCCTTATGATCTAGCTCCGTGTCCGTCTGTCCGTCTGTCCGTCTGTCCGCATAATTCAAAACCAATCAGAACGCACGTTCTTAAAACAATTTTACTTCATATAGAATATTTTTAGATTGGTATTAATTATTCAGATTATTTACATATTGTGGTGTTTCAAAATCAATTTTCAAATATTTTAAATTTTTTTATGATAATTTTGTTTATTTTTAATTAATTTGATTGTTTTGTAAATTGTGTAGTTTAATTTGAATTTGGTTATTTGAGCGCCAATATTTTGTAGGTTGGCGACAGTTTGTGGAAGATAGTGGCTTTTTGCCAAAGTGGCGGACGAGAGCGGACGTAGTTGAGCGTCGCTCTCATATTATTTTGAGTTTATTGAAAATTTAGTATTTTGAAAAGTTTTATTTGAGAATAAATTAGTTGATATTTTTGAGTAAGTGATTTTTTTTATTATGTGGAATTTGATTGTCCCAGTTTTGGACAAAGTTTTGATAAATAAGAAAGAGAAGGATAATTTTGATAATTGGAGATTGGATTCGAAGATAAAAGAAAATAATTTGGATAATTAAAATTAAGCATTTATAATTGGTATTTTATTAATTTGAATTGGAAAAGTAAAATTAAAATTAGAAGGCACCAGAGAGCGAGTTCCGATAGCGACGCGACGTATGGTCGGCATATCGCCACATTTTAATATTCCATTTATGCATACTAATTTTATTGAAAATTTAAAGAAATAAATTTGGATTCATTTTATATTTGAAATCTGAGCTAGCCGGTGCAGTAAAAAATATCATTACAACTAAATTGGCGCCAGAACGTGGGGCATTACAACTAAATTGGCATCCCAGAACGTGGGGCATTTTTGCATTATTTTAACCCACCTTTGACCCTGAGGTTATTTATAATAAATTTTGTTGAATGCTGAATGATTGATTAAATCAAAATTAAAAATGGCTAGTCAATCATGGGAAGACTGGATAGATGAAACAAGATTCAATAATCTGTTGGAAATGGAAGAAAAAGAAAACAGACAAGCGGAAGAAAGAGAAAGATGGGATATAACGAATAATCCCAGAAATAAAAGACAAATACAAAGATGGTATCACTGGAAAAAAATGGAAAGAAGACGCGGATACACACTGGAATTAAATGAAATTGGAGACCGGGTCGCTGAAAGAAGAGAGAGAGAACAATTCGAGAGAGATCGAGAAAATTTGGTTTTGGAAAATAAAAATTTAATTGGCAATAAAAATGTAAACTTGGAAAGTAAAAATTTGGATTTAGTAAATGAAAATTTTGTTTTGGAGACAGATAGTTTGGTTTTGGAAAATGATAATTTAATTGGAAATCAAAATGAAAAATTGGACAAAGAAGATTTTAATTTGGTAAAGGAAAATTTGAATTTGGTAAATAAAAATTTTGAAGTCCAAGAAGAAATCAAAAATTTGGATAATTCCAATAAAATGGAAAATAAAAGCTTAGAAATTTATGAAATGGAAAAATTAAACAATTCTATTATTTTGCAAAACAAAAATTCGGAAATCAAAGAAATTATGGAACGTGAAAAAAGGAAAGATATTTTGGAAAATGAAATTTTGGTAATTCCTGAAATGGAAAATTTAAACAAAAGTGATGATAAAAAAAATGAGAACGTACTTAATGCTGAAAATAAAATTTTGGAAGTCGAAGAAATTGTGGAAAATGGAGGGAAGCCGGATTCAATTCTGGAGGAGCGGAAAAATGCGTACGGAGATTGGTGTTCGGAATTTATAGCTGGACTGGAAGAAATATTTAAAAAAATGGATAAAGAAAAAGAAAAAGACATAATTCCAAAGGTACAAAACCAGGTCAAAGGAGAAGAGAACTGTTTTGAAAATAAATATCCGAAAAATTTGGAAAATGGAAATGTTGATAATTTAAACCATAAAAAATTGATTCATTTGGAGGAGGAACATTTGGATAATTGTAAAAATAAAAATTCGACTGAAGAGGATATTAATTTGAAAAACAATAATTTAATTTGTCAAAAAGATGAAAACTTAATCGATTTAAATGAAAATAATTTAATTACACAGGAAAGTCAATTAATGGATAACAATCTAAAATTGGAAGATAACAATCTGGACTTTAAAAATGAAATGGATTTGGAAAATAAAAGTTTAAATGGACAAAAAGATTTGGAAGATGATAAATTAATTGGTTTGAAAGATCAAAATTCGGTTTGTTCAAAAAATGAAAATAAAAATCAGGTCAATTTGGAAGGTGGAAATGAATTATTTGGGTTCAACAGTGATTTGATAAATTCAAAGAACGAAAGTTTTAAAAATTTAACGAATGGAAGGTTAATTAATTTGGAGGAGGACCATTTGGACAGAATTGAAAATGAGGAGTTGGCTGAAGAAGTAATAAATTTTCAAAACAATAATTTAATTTATGTGAAAAATGAAAATCTTATTAATTTAAATAACAAAATAATTGGAAGACAAAATCAAATATTGGACAATAATTTGAAATTAACAGATAAAAACTTAAATAAAATGAAAACTAATTTGGATGTCGGAAATGATAGTTTAGAAGAAAAATTGGATATGAAAAATAAAAATCTACACAAAATAGTTGCTTCAGAAAATGAAATTTTAGATTTGAAAAATGAAAAATTAGATGAGGATTTGATTATTAATTTGGAGGTCAAAGATAATAATTTAAAGAGAAAATTGAATATCAAAAATAAAAACTTGCACAAAATTTTGGACTCTGAGAATAGAATTTTGGATTTCAAAAATAAAAACTTGGATAAAAATTTGAATTTAAAAAATGAAAACTTGCATACAATTATCGATTCAGAAAATAAAATTTTAGACTTGAAAGATGAAAATGGGATTAATTTGGAACAAAAAAATGAATTGGAGATGGGAAAATTGGAGGAGTCGGAGGAGAAGACGATGATGGAATCCAATCCAATGAAAGATGGACCGACAACGCCAAGACCGGAACCGAAAAGGAAGAAAAGATGGAGATTTACGAATTTAACTTTAATTTTAGGTACTGAGAGGAAGCATCCACCTACACCCAGAATCGTGATGTGGAAGTCCATCAGATACAAATAACGAAGAGCAGATTTTGAAAAGCCACGGGAAGAGGATTTTCCTTCGATCATCGACGATGATTTTCAAGAAAACCCGGAGGAGTAAAGCTGTGGTGTTTCAAAATCAATTTTCAAATATTTTAAATTTTTTTATGATAATTTTGTTTATTTTTAATTAATTTGATTGTTTTGTAAATTGTGTAGTTTAATTTGAATTTGGTTATTTGAGCGCCAATATTTTGTAGGTTGGCGACAGTTTGTGGAAGATAGTGGCTTTTTGCCAAAGTGGCGGACGAGAGCGGACGTAGTTGAGCGTCGCTCTCATATTATTTTGAGTTTATTGAAAATTTAGTATTTTGAAAAGTTTTATTTGAGAATAAATTAGTTGATATTTTTGAGTAAGTGATTTTTTTTATTATGTGGAATTTGATTGTCCCAGTTTTGGACAAAGTTTTGATAAATAAGAAAGAGAAGGATAATTTTGATAATTGGAGATTGGATTCGAAGATAAAAGAAAATAATTTGGATAATTAAAATTAAGCATTTATAATTGGTATTTTATTAATTTGAATTGGAAAAGTAAAATTAAAATTAGAAGGCACCAGAGAGCGAGTTCCGATAGCGACGCGACGTATGGTCGGCATATCGCCACATTTTAATATTCCATTTATGCATACTAATTTTATTGAAAATTTAAAGAAATAAATTTGGATTCATTTTATATTTGAAATCTGAGCTAGCCGGTGCAGTAAAAAATATCATTACAATATATATTTTTTAATCCGATATTCTTATTTTGTATTTTTAGAGTAGGTATTTTACGTGTTTCTAATACGGTATTCGGTACGTGTTTCGGGTATTTTAATATTTCATTATGAATTGTGTTTTATTTGTGGTTTGTAAATTGCAAATATTTACCTATAAAGGTCGAAATAAAAAAAAAATATTAAAATGTTAGCGTTTTCCTTATATAGTAAAAAAATCTACCTAATTAAAAGATTAAGGCATTAAAAATTGGAATAAAATAAAGCCCAAATAATTTAACCTACCGAAAAAGTAGATGTATAGAAGCCTAAGAACTGTCGCAAAAGCGAGTTCCACCTTGTTGACATTTGTGAAGTAAACAAACGCAGAATACAAATCAAAAAGCCCTGAATCGGTTTACTCCGCAAAATCACCCGATTTAACCGTTCCAGACTTCTTTTTATGGGATTTTTTAAAGTCGCGGGTTTACGTCAACAAGCTTCAGATTCTTGAAGCCCTTAAGGAGAATATTCGCCAGGAATGCGTGAAACTGTCGCCCGAAGTTCTGGCAAGAGTGATGGAAAATGCTATAAAACGGGCCCGTATGGTCATCAACAGTGGCGTAGCGAGAGAGGGCAAGGGGAAGCATCATGCCCCGGGCGCTACTCACAAAAGGGCGCCAAATGGTCCGCTAAACAAAAAATTGCTGGATAATTATTATTTTTCTTATAATTGATTTCTGGAAAATATATTATAAATTATGGTTTTCGAATAGGGGAGGGGGTGCTAAAAAGGTATTGTATTAAGTTCGCTATTATGCTACTGGTTATCAACTCTGACGGCGTCCACTTGGCCGATATCACCTTCTCGACTTGAGGGAATAAATTCTAATGGATTAAATAAACAAATTTCACAAGCAGAACCAAAGTTTTTCATTATAAAAAAAATTACAGCAAAAGAACATCTCGGGTGACTACTTTTGTCTCGCTTTGTATATGATGCACAATTTTTTTCAGTGTAGTAAAGAAAAATCTGAAATTTGAAATAATGTAATAAAACAAATTAAAATATGGTCTCTATAATTGCAATATCTTAAAAGCCTTTAATTAATGTATACATTTACTGCATCTTGAAAATTAGTAGCTTATAAACTGTCTAGGTTGTGAGGCCTGAAGGCCGCATTTAGGGAATGCGTGCATAAAAGAATAAAGCGAAAAAATACGACTCTTTAAATTTGTGGTAATTTTAAAAAGTGATTAAGTCAATATTTGTGAAACTGAGATAATGAGTAAAGCAAATTTACAGGAATTGGGGGGGGGGGAAGATTTAAATCAAATTAAGTTATTTAATTTGGCTAATAATGGTATCACGCTTATCTAAAAATGCTATTAATTATAATTAAGAAGTATTACACTTATTAAAACTAATAAAAAGACCCAGACTTAAGTAGACATGACAGATTTTACAAAATTAAGTTTTGTCTTTTGACGAAAGGTTGGTTTATGTCAAACGCACCGCACAAAGTGGGAAGATTTAAATTACAATTTTTTTTGGAATTGGAATTATAGTAATTGCAATGTTGTAAAAACTGCACTTTGACCACCCCACAAACTGCAAGCCGTCTCTGATTAAAATAGCAATAAACAACGTAAAATAAAATTAAATTATTTAGGTTTTTTACTTAAAAGGAAAATAGAAACTAAAACAATTGTCCCTAAAATTTTCTAAAAATTTCTATGTAAGCCTTTAAATATCTTTAAATCTGTAATTTATTTAACGTCTTTTACTTCCTTTGTAATGTAATATACTATATCGTTGCCTTATCTTGCTATTGTGAAATATATTTGCGCTGTTTTCTTTGTATAAAAAGGTACATCCGTTTATTGACACAAATAAAAAAATAAATCACAATTTAAATTACTGTTGATGTGGAATTTAAATTTTAAATGGTCGCGGATATTTTGAAACCTTCGGGAATAAAATAAATTGTATAAACTAAAATTTGTTTTCGACAGACAACGATAAGGCACATAAAAGTTTATTACCCACAGTAATACACATTAAATAATTAAAAACTTTAATCCAATCAGAGAGTTACGCCCTCTTTACGCCCTGCTACTTTTAGTTAACGCTTATTGCATCCATCAATTAAAATTTTTCACAACCATCCTGTGCCAGGAAAGAAAATATTGCAAGAGTCACGTAGCCACCGGAACTTTGTTGAAATATTTTCCATTATTTGGGTAGTGTAACAAAATTTACATTTAGCTAACAATCAAACACTTAAAACCCTCGAAACAAATTTTCTAGCCGCCTAGGAGATCTGGTTTAATTTAAGCCTTACATTTAAAATTGCCGTCATCAAGGAAGCTCTCGGGAAATGGTATAGCAACTTTGCCTAGATTTTCTTACAATCGATGTAATGGTTGGTTTAAAACCGTAGTCACTTTACCAAGTATTGAATTTTAGATTAAACTGGGACCCGCGAAAGTCATGTCTGGAATTTAAAATACTGGGGTTTAATCCTGAACTTTGCCTAACGACTAATTGTATGAAGCTAACAGAATTTTATGTCTTGTTTTCTTTATTTTAAACAATTTATACGCTGGATTTTTAAATTAAAAAGAATATTGCATAAGTACCTACCATACCATAATGAGCCTGAAACAGCCCATATAATTTAATGAAGCTTTGCTTAAAGCTTAAATTAACAACGCCAGTACAGAGTTCATAAAAAATTGTTTTGATAAAATTTAAAAAATTTTAACTCGCAGAGTCACGCACTTTTCAGATTTCCCCCACAAGATACAGCAATATGCAAATTATGCACGACACTTTTAATCAATTGCAAACACTGCACCACATTCTCAGTCCTAATTACCCGTTTTCACTTGCATTCCCCCTGAACTTATTTTTTAGTAATATTTATTTAGCTTATTCTGACTTTCTTTTTGTTCTTATTCAAGCAATCACGTTATTTACTTACCTTTCTAAAGCTCTTATCCACATTAAAATTTTCTTTTAGCTTTATAACTTGTGGAAATCTGCTTAGAAGTAAGAAACTTGAAGCAATTAGGTGTTAATATCTTATATTAAAATTTCAACAAGATAAACTTATCTTCAGGACTGTATCGGCGAAAGAAAATTTAAAAGTATAAAGCGAAATTATTGATAAATATAATTTTCCTGAAAATTAAGTAAATCTTTTTAGAAGAAAAGTGGCACGCGTAATTCCGGATGTATGAAAAAGTACACGTGGCAAATATAACTGAACAACGTTTGCTTGCGGACCCTAATTCTCTAAATGTATAACAGTTTATTGTTACACCCTTTCCTAAAGTTGGTGTATACTGAAATGGTGTATTAGATACTTAACGTTTACTTACGCAAGCACTTAAACTTGTCAGCTTCACTTAAGTAAGAGAGCCACTTATCATTTTAGGAAGTTTGAAGCTGTAATAGTAATCAACTCTTTTTTTTATTAAACTGCAGTAGCTAACGAAGATGTTTGTCTTATTTTTTAATTGTCTTAATATTTTATACCCTCTAATGTAACATATGACAGATTGTTGAAGCGAACGAACTAGCACGGAGTGTGTCATCGTCTCCCTTGGCATCAACATGGGATGACCAAAATCACCCTCCGTGTAACCCTAAGCGTCCGATCACTAAAGTCAACAATTGATAGTCACCGGAAACATAGTTAACTATGCAATCCTGCATCATCCCTAATGCATTTACATTCAGTTTCTATTGTCACTGACATGCGATATCACTATTATAAGATTAAAGTGAATTTTAAGGTTCAAACATTGGGAAATTTAATATTCATCATTATTGTGTTTACTAAATTTTATTTAAAAAATTTAAAAGTTGCAATAAAACCAATTTTTTTCTTAATTAAAAGGGCAAATTCAACTGCATTTAATTTATCAATTTATTATATCAAAGCACATTTAATTGTTAGATTAGTTGATTTGTAAGTGGTAATTAAAATTGTAATTATGTTTTGGGTGGTCTATCAAAAAGAATTTTTTAAAGACTGCATGCAGTTAAACATGATTTTCGTTTTAGGAAAGTTGTATTTTTAGGTATTTAGAATTTTAAATTAAAATTAATACAGAAAAATCAATAAATAATTAGTTTAATCGGTTAGATTGTTTGGAAAAATACGAAAATAATTTATTGAAGATGAATTATCATATTTTCTCTTGACATTCGTCGGCACGTGCTTACTATAAGGACAAATTCAGTTAATTTAAAATAAATTTTTTAGAAAGAAACTAATAATCTCTTTATTTTTAACTAAACCAGACGTTGGTGGTATTATAATTTTTTATTTTCACTATTTCCAATTTCTGATATAGGGGGTATTACCCCCCCCCCCCAGACCACCGGTCGCAAGGACGGAAGGTTTGCGTGCATATTATATGATTATTTCTAGTCTTTCACTCTTTCAGAAGAAAATTCATGTATTATGGGTTGCGGTAATACGCACTGAAGGATCGGAATACAGGTGTGGGGAATAGTACCCTAACCGGGCCCACGATTTTAAAAATTTCCGAATGTCATTATGGTAGTTGAGAGTTTAAATTACAAATATAAAAATTTAATTTTATAAATCATTCAAAAATAAGGCCTAAAGTCGCGAAAAACTGAAACCAACTATTTGATTGGCTACCTTCATAGAGTTGGCTCCGCCCATCACTTAAAATTATTATAAAATATAAAATCTAAGTTAAAATTAGGGTTTTTTTATTATTGCAATACTCAAAGATTTCAGGGTCTATTTTAGGTTGGATGCGTATCTTGCCCTGAGAGTGTTTGTCAAAACTTCGACCTCCGCTACCCTCTCTACGCTCGGGCGCTGCGGTCTGTTTTGACAAGCGCAATCTTTATTAAAAATATCCCCCGGCGGCTTTACCGATCTCCAAAAGCTGGAAATCGAAAAATTATAAATTATTCAACAATGTTGATCACAGAGCGGGTGGAAGTCAACTGACGCAAGTCACGCCCCGTACAGTTCCCAGTCTCCATAGACCCACTCGAAGCACACGCACCGTCAACAGGTTGAATTATTATTAACGTACTTTCTATGCAAAAATCAAAACTAAATAAATCGATATTTGAAGTTCATCGATAGTTTAATCGTTTATTTTATTATAATGTTCTTTTTATCTATAAAAACCTCTGAGCCCGATTAAGGTACTATACCCCAGGTGTAGAATTCTTCTAGTATTCCTGTATATCAGGAATTGTAAATATTATTGCATTTGTATTATTTTTTTGTATTTTTAAATTACTTTTAGGAAAATTAACACTAACTTGCAACTAATTTGATTTGAAGAAGCAACAATTTCTAATAATTGTCATCATAAATTATAAAAGGTGAAATCAATTATAAGTAAACGTGAATTATATAATTAATTAATTTAATTATATGATATTAAATTACGTTTATTATAATTATTAGGATTAACGACAATCTTCACCTGAGACTCCTGAGCCAAAAAATAAGTAGCTATTTCTAATTTATTCTAAAGAAAATCTTTAGACCAGCGGTTTCCAAATGGGGTTCCACGAAAACATTTCAGGGTTCCGCCAAAAATAATTTCAAAATGACGTAAAATACATTCAGCCGTTTAAAACATAGATTTTAACTTCTTCAAGGTACAAACTCTCCCACGGGGGGGGGGAGTACATATACAAGCAACATTTAAACGTAAAAAACTAATTGAGAACCGCTGCTCTAGACTTTACCCTAAAGAGAAGAGAAGAGTTGCAAAGCAGCCTATAAAATATATTAATCAGAGTTGGCGATAACAATTATTTAGTTAACGAACTAAACTAAACTAATCGAAACCGGTTGAAAATAACTAATAAAGATATACAGCAGCGGCCATGAAAATTGCATTGGGAATTATTCCCGAATTAAAAAAATTGATTTCTAAGTATTATGTTGTATTCTTAATAATAAAGAATACAAAATAGAACAGAAATAGATAAAAAGTTAAATTTTTAGTTTGAAACTCATAATAACTCATAAACTCAAAGATACATTTTCTCTTTTCAAAGCTAGGTATTTTAAACCGGGGGGTCTGGGGGGTATGGAATACCTCCCAGCACATTACTGATGGTGCTCATTAACAGAAAATGTGTTATTGAATTTCAAATCAGAAATCTTAGATTTTAGAATTTTACAAGTAAAATTTTTGGTTTGAAATTCATAAACTCAATAACACATTTATTTTTACCCACAATCTCTGGTGTACTGGAGGGTATTCCATACCCCCCAGACCCCCCGGTTTGAAAACAGCTTTATATGTGTATTGTGTTTATATTGTGTGCGGTTATTGAAATTTCATTACGAATTATTGTTATTTTAATTCGGAAATAATTGCCCATGCAATTTCCAGGACTACTATACAGAAAAAAAATTACTTGATTCAAATAAGTACCAGTTGAATCAAGAAATTCTCTGTTTTCAATAGCCGCACAAAAATATTTTTTTGCTGTAAAAAGAAAAAATTCTTGATTCGGTTTTCTTAGATCACATAAATATATTTTTATTAAATTAAAGAATGATGTTTTTAAACTAAATAGTTACAACTTTATTTGATTTAAATAAAGAACATTTTTGAATAAAGAAGTTCTTAACATAACATAAAAAATGTTATCTTTGCGCAAGCTTTTAGTCTCAGTAATTACGCACATAAAAATAGTTTCTTATTTCAAAAGATTGAATAATCTTGAAAAGATTTATTTGCACTAATGATACCTCTGATTTATTGAAGAATATTTTTCTCAATTGTAGAATTCTATAAGATTTAGACAAGGAAAATATTAGTTTGTAATATAAGCTCACTTTAAAAATATATTCTTAACATAAATATATGAAATATTTATAATGAAACACTTCTTTTTGTTTTAATAAAACTGTCTGTATTTTAAAATTATTAATTGTTTAACACAAAGGTATATTATTTCTTCTGAACATTTACAACGAAGTATATATTATTCTTATTTTAAAAAAATGGTTTGGTTGCTTATATACAAAAATAGCGTTTCTTTAATTTGAAACAAATTTGTTTTACTGAAGAAATAATTTTTATGAGTGTACTTAATTAAATTACTTCGATTAAGAATATGTTAATATTCACGTATCTACAAAACAGTGTTCTTCATTCCAAAGAAATTTTCTGGAATTTAAATAATATTTTAAGTAAAAGATATTCTTTGTAGAAGACTACTGATATTTTTACTACAGGCATATTTTATTGCGTAAAGAAATTATATTTTTAAATGAAATAAATAATTTTAAGAATATATTTATTTTTTATGTAAGAAAATCTTTTTTTCTGTGTACTGTATATAAATAAATTTGTTTAATTATTGAAGAATAAAAAGAAATTTATTAGTTCTAATAACATTTATTTTAATTATAAAATTAGTTTTTAAAAAATGTTAAAAAAAACTTCATTTGGTATTATTCAAATTTTTTGAAAGCTTTTGTTTTACTTTAGTGTTGGCGACAAGCGGCGTTAAAGTACTACTTTAGCGAAAAAGTTAAATTATTTAAATTTAGTTTGGCGTCATGCAAAACTTATAGGTATATCATAATAAAAATAATAAAATGTGTCAGTAGTACCCTACTGTATATTAAACAAATTTGGTGATTACCCAGCAGTTGTCAATAGTAGATCAAACGGCTGGAGTATAAAGAAATAATTCTTGTTTCTTCTTCTCTTGTTAAATAATTCTAAAAGCGAGAATTGAAAAAAAATTGCTACACTATCTCGTTGTTGGCCATTTCTTGTTGCTTTTATAATTCTGATGTTAAACTGTTTGCGGTTTTTTTAATTTTTTTAAGCTACAGTTACTTGTGGTTGTTACCAATAAATTGTTTTAAAAAAACTTGATGTTTGATAAACAGCTTTTATTCAATTAAATCCCGTATATAATTCTACTTTTTTGTTACTTTTTAAAATAAATAAATTATTAATTAATAAAAATTTAAAAATTAAAATTTAAATGAACAATTATTTAGTTCTTGATATTTTAAGTGATATTTAATTTGAAATAACAATGCGTACCTATTATTAAGTTCAGACACTCACACAGTTTGTGCAACTTGCAACTAAATGCAACTAAATTTAACTTAAAATTATTTAAATATTAATTACCTACATCGCGGTACACTTTTAATTATTGCTGATGCTTAATTCGATACGGTAGCTATGGGTGCCATAATCCCGCCCTGCCATGGCTTAGCATGAGCGAATATTATTAAAATTATCGCAAATCTGTAAGTTTCTTCGAATTACCAAACCCTTAATTAAAAACGCGTTTGTTTTAAATTACAAATGCAATTAAAAAGTATGAACTTGTTAAATTTAAAGTTAGTAGATCTGAAAGCTCCATCAAAGGTAGCTAAAAGGAAACGAACGAGATGTTCAATTGTTTCCAATTTAATTTATCGGATACAAAACGTCAAGTTGGATGCTGAAAAGAGTGACAATTGCATGGACATGTCGGAAATTAACAGTCATAAAAAACAGGTGACGTTTAGCGATTGTCTTAAAAGAAAAACACAAGTGCATATACACAGACAAGTGACTGATTGATTGCCAACTAGGATCAAAGTTGGCTTTACGCAAAGCCGATGCGTTGTTGAACAAAACACGTTAATAGTAAATTCTAATTAAAGTTGACCGTTTACATCGAAGGTGTTGTTCATACATTATAAATTACATAATGCTTTCTGATGTGATTGTTATTTAAGCGTATCCTTTGGCATGTTTCTTGTTTTTCAAGTTATTTTCAAAGATTTTTCATTTGTCAATGACATTTTCAGAGCTTCACTGTTATCCTTGCAGAGCAATTAAATTTTTTATATAATTATCTACCTACCTCAAATTGTTTGTGCGTTGTTCGATTTTTTTTTATTATATTTTAATAGATTTTCTAATGTGCTAGAATTTTAATCTGCCGGAGGAGATCGAATTTTCTCCATTTCTGGGAAAGATAATCTGAGGTGTAGCATAAATAATCTACCTTGCAATAATATTTGAATGAAAGTATTTATGTAAAACCAAAAACACCTTTCAAAAAAAGTTCTTGAGAAAAGTATCTTTTAAAATATAATTAATACATTTTTTTGGTATTTTAAATACTTTTAATAGCTTAACTTGAAGCTGCGTTTAAATACTCAAAACAATTTGCATAAATTTACGATTTAATTGATTTATAATTTTTAACCTTGCTTTGATTGATTTAAATTTATTAATGAACCTCTAGATACTATTCCATTACTTTTAGATAGCCATATAGGAAATAATAGTAGCATAACCGTGGTAGCTCTAGTATTGAAGAACGCATTTAAATACTCTTAGCGTACATTATTGGCACATAAAGGTTTCCAATGTTATATTGTATGGAATGTATGAAAGAAAAAGGTAATACTATATTTATATATTTTCGCAAAGAAAATAATTATTTTAATTTTAATTTTATTAATAACTAGTGGTCAAATGCAGGCCTTTTGCTTGAGTATAGCCGACTGATCCGTAATTTTCGCAATTCTTAAAATTAAAATTTAAAGGAGGAAAATAGATATTTTCGATACAAGTTAGGAAAACTAACATTTTTCCATTCAAGGCGAAGGTTTTTTTCGAGGCCGAATTATTACTTTTCCGCACTAGGGCGGAAAAGTAGTACTTTTACCCCCTACCCCCGCCCGCCCATTTCAAATTTTGGATCCAAAGTAGTTTTAATTATTTATTTGTACCTTCCTTATTTTTGTTTCTACCCACTTTGTTTTCGACATATTTTGAAAAATCTAAAATGGGCATTTCGCCAGCCCCCCCATTTCGAATTTTGGATCCAAAATAGTTTTAATTGCATGTACCCTGTTTGTACCTGTTTGCACTTTTACTTTACCAAAGTTACTATTTTTTTCTTACTATTAATTACTTTCATTTTTTAATTACTAATTAAAATTTTGAATGGAAATTCAAAATCTATATCAATTTGTGCTTCAGCCCATTCGCCGAATTGGCGGCGCATACGATGGTCGTTTGGCTTTAAAATGAAATGTCAAAGCAATCTAAACAAAAAGCAACTATCGGCTGGTTGGTCTAATTAATTGTCTAACTAATTGGGTGGTCAAATAAAGCAGTGATGCCAACTCAAAGTTGTATCACTCTATAAAAAACACCCTTTATTTCAAATACAAATTACAAAATAGTGTACAAAATACAAAATACTTTAAAATTGATAACATCGAATAGACAGGGCCGCATTCAGTAAAGTAACGTACAAAATTTTGGTTTGCGATTATTTTCATTCGACGATGTTAAATACGGCCCTGCCGTTGTATTGTATTGTTATTTGTTTTGTTTCCAACCAGTAACAACAATGTACTGTATTTGAATTGATGTATTTTGTATTTTAAATGCTATATTTTGTATTTGAAATACTGTATTTTGTATTTTAAATACTCTGAACAAAATGTATTTGTATTTTGTATTTCAAATACATATTTTCATGTATTTTGCCCACCCCTGACTGTAATATATATATTGTCATGGGTTCCCCTATTGTCACATTTTATTGCACGTTCTAGGCTAAAAGAAAATTTTCGGAAATTATCAATAATAATTACAAAAATAAAATATTTGCATTCTACTCGCATAGTTTTGTTATTTTTTGATATAAAATTTATATATTCAAATTTAAAGTGCTATTTATTTTAGCATAGAATCTCCACCTAGAATCTGGAAAGGTTTTCAAATCTTATTTAAGATTTCGAGATTTTTTTTTCTAAATCTCATAATTAGCCAAGAATATATGTATATCCTGTATATCTCAAAAGAAAATGTGGTTCACTCCAGTGGCGTATTTAAAAAGCGCTTTTGGGGGGGGGAAGACAAAATATTTTCCAGAATCTCTTTAATCCGTTCATGCGCGTCAATGGTAAAACTTTTGACAACTTCTAGAAGTCAAAAAAATTCCAGCTAAAGTATACACAAACAAAATTTTATTAAAAAATAAACATTATTTTTGTCAAAGAGGGCTTTTAGGAAACAATCCGAGTCATCCTTGATGGGGGGCAATTGCCCCTTTGCCCCCTCTAAATACGCCACTGGTTCACTCAAAAATAAGGAACCATTAAAACTATTTTATATCAAAAATTTGAAATCCTGTGGGGAAATTTAGCGAGATGACATTATTAGAAATTTTGAAATATTTTGAAAGCAAAATGTACAAAACAATGTAAAAACAGGTACAACCGAGGTACAAACGATTAAAACTATTTTGGATCCAAAGTTAGAAATAGGGGAGGCTGGGGAAATGATTATTTTAGATATTTCAAAATATCTGAAAAACAAAATGAGTACAAATGAAAATAAATAAGGTACAAACGAGGTACAAATGATTTATTTTGGATCAAAAATTTAAAATGGGGGGGGGGTGCTGGCAAAATGCCCATTTTAAATATTTCAAAATATCTGGAAAACAAAATGGGTACAAACAAAAATAAGGATGGTACAAACAGGTACAAACGAGATACAAATGCTTTAAACTATTTTGGATCCAAAATTCGAAATGGGGGAGCTGGCGAGATGCACTTCTCTTTGCCAACATGGCCGCGGGAAGCGGAACGTAAAAATTGTGTCTTGTTTATTTGAGATTTTGTTTTTGAAAAGTTTTATTTGGAAATCAATATATTTATTTTTGAGTTAGTGAATTTTGATTGTTTGAGATTTGATGTTGTTTGGACGTAATTTAAAGGTTTCGAGATGTTTTTGAAACAGTTTTGAGATAAAAATTAGGAATTTGGGTTTTATGCGAGTTAATTGATTTGGATTGATGAGATTCAAAATAAAAGTTTGTCAATTGGGTATTTTAAGAATTATAATTTTGAAGTTAAATTTAAAAAAAAAGTTAAAAATATGCTCCGGTTTACTATACCTCTATGAGGGTGTAAAGTAAAGAAGAAGAAATGCAAAATTTTTAATGCTTTTTTTTTATTTTGACATTAGTTCCGAATGTAGATTAATTAATCAATTTATCTTGATGTACCTCCAACCAGTATCTGGATCTGAAATAAATACCAATATGCGCAATAATATATTGCATCAATGGGGGACGAGCTTCCTAATAAATATTTTTTTGAAATAACATATAAATATGAAACTATAATAAAAATGCTGCATGATGATATAATTGGTTGGTCTTAAAACTCAGGGTACAACTAAAAAAAATTTTTAAATTTGAAAAAATATTTAACTGCCCGCTCATAGCTAGCCAATCAGAATTATACATGGCCGTCCAATGTTGTCAGTTCTTAAATGGATTATTATTGACCGCTGCAATATTATGCACGTCATATTGCAATATACTCGTAATGCAATAATGCAATATTAACTTTATTCACAAAATAAAAATTTGTAATCAAATGTCAATAACACACCAGCGTCATAATTATATAATTAAATAATTTTCTGCATTACCAACATTTAAATGAAAGAAACATAGTCAACAAGGTTGAATAGCTTAAAATTTAATTGGTTTATATGCGTTCCCGCGGTTTCACGTCATAACCCTACCGATTTAAAATTTCAATAATTTTTTTCTTATACTAAACGCACTCAAAAAAATCAGAGAAAACCAAAGACTTCGTTGGACCTCTAGTATCTAGTTTCAAATAAACAATTTTTTTTAAATTGAGAAACTTCTTGCTGTACATTCTTGTTGCTGTAGTATTATTAATCAATATTGTAGATTATTAACTTAGGCTTGTGAAACAAATTGTTAATTTTCCTGCCGATGCGATGTACAAAATGATTTTTTCATCAATACTATGAATTTTTAATTTGTGTTCAACGTGCTTGGCTTGAAGGCCACATTAACTTATCAGTTATCAGATTCCTGTAACCTTAATTTTTTCTATTTTTAATTTTTAATCTTTATCTCGATAGCTAGAGAAAGACGCCTGAACTATCTAGACGTAATCATGCTCCGATTGATACATTTTTGTTACCGACATAAAAAAAGCTCTGATTAGTTCAACTTTCCACCAACCTAAAAGAAGAAGGTATTCAATCGAGTTCCATTCCCATAAAAGTTTACTGGTCTTTCTACACCAATGCAGTTCCACTGTATTTCCTTACTGGAAGGTCAAGCCGGCCGACAATCGAGTTGCACAGGCACTCGAGTTCCACATAATTCAAACACTGGAAGGTCATGGCGACCGATAGACAGCCTGATATTTAATTTATTTAACCATATTTAACCAAAAACTACGTTTAAATGACTAATAGTTGTTTGTTAAATCAACTATCGGTATACAATCATGTTTAGGATCTGGATACAGCTACAGATATGACAGAGCTGTCTTCCGTATTGTTCTGTATATATTTAAATCTGGATTATGGACAGCTAGGAAATGAATATATTTATAATTTAATATTTAATATAAAATTGTATTAATGTATTAGAAACCAAGACGAATATCGCCCGGTTAAAAGTCGAACCTAGATTATTTAACCTAGATTATTGTTCAACAGAATTGGTGGATAATTCTATTAATGTGGAACTAGATTGGGTTGCAAATCGATTTAACTCCAAGCAATCTTAAAATGTGATGTTGGTTATATTTACTCAATAGACCGGTAATTATATTAATATAATTGACAAATTGATACTGTTGAAAATATCTTTGAACATTTCCATGACAGTGTAGACATAACATGTCTCCAAACCATGTCACTCCTCCTTTCTCAAATGTCAAAATGTCAAAACTTAATAATTTTGAAAACCGACAATTAAGACCACATTAGAGCTAGAAACCTCTATCGAAAACAGAAAATTACGGTTTACCTAACAAAATTTAAAAAAAATTATTTATGGAGAGCAGTATTTCAGTATTTCAGCAGTAATTTTGCACATAACTTGATCTATAAAATTAGCGCTTGGTGTAAACCAATTGCAAAAAGTCTAGAACCCGAGCTATTCATGCAATCCACATTTGTGATTCTGAAACATACACATCATCTACCAAATACCTTTAATAATTTTCATTTGTTTTTGCTTCAGCAATAGAAAATTAATCCGAGTTAAATTGATTATAACACAATGGTCAATCAATAGAAAAAAATATATAAAAAATTTCTTGTTAAATTTAATTAATTAGGAGTAAAGCTAAATCATTTATTAAAATAATGCAATTCATGTTATTAATGCAAAATGTTAGTGTCAAAAAGTTATCGGACAAGTTTTACAAAAATTAGATCTGAATTTTAGATACATGTTAAAATCTGAGAAAACATCGTTTGTTAAAGATGATAGCAGTTTGAAATGTTTCTAGATGAAAATGTTTAGGATTCTTTACTACAAATTCCTGCGACGCACACACTAATAGATGATGGAAAGATAGCACAAGTGTCAGAGTTAACATATTATTAGATAAGACGGAGGTTAAACTATTGTTTCGGACAATAAAAAAGCAACTTTTTAATTAAAAAAATATTTGTTACTACATAATGTAATTATGTAGCTAAATACCTGAAATTCTCTCTAGGAAAATGAGCGGAGCTTCGATTATAAATTTTTATTTCTTTTTCAATAAATGGGAATTATCTTGCTTAATGGATCAAATGAGAAGAACAACATTTTAGTTAACTTTCAATAATTAATAAAGACGTGATAAATTAATGAACTTATAAGTTTAAAAGCTTGTAAACTTTTGTTCTTCTGTTATCGCATTTAAATGTTTCAGCGAGTTATTAATCTTGACTATAAAAGTAAATTAATTAAAAACTTTAAAGTATAATTAATTAAATAACTTTTAAGAGGATGTTCATAAATCTTATAAATTGGATTGTTATAATTCACATATATTATTCTTATAAAATGCAATCGTGATTTCATTTTAAAAAAACACGTTAATTAAATAAAGTATAACGAAATTTTAATAAAAACTACCATTGCGCTTTGGTTGATGAAGTGCACGTAAACGGGAAATAATTCATATTACATTTTTCTTGCTTTGTGATTTAAAAAATATCTCAAATTGTTATTTATGTGGCTGCAAACAGCCATTGTTAAATATACAGGTTGGTTGCACAGAATACGTTAATACGTTTAAAGATTTGGCATTAACGAAAAAGAGTGACAAAGAAGTAATCAGCAAGAAACTTAATTAGTTTTTAATTTTGTGCCTTTATTTTAACGTGATTTAATTTTTTTTTCAATTTTACTATAGGAAAATAGTATATTGTTCTATTAGGATTGAAAGACAAACTCTTTTTAACAAGCAAGTGGTGCAAAGCAACTTACAATTTTAAATAATTAATCAATAAGCTTGTAGTTAATTCGAAATAATTTTAATTGAAGATTAAAAACTTTAATTAATAGTAATATTTAGTAACTTTTTATTGATTATGTTAATGTTTTTTTTTTAAATTATTTAAAATTTAATTTATTTTTGTTAAATTCAAATCAGTTTACACCAGCTATTACCTTTTATTTACTTAAAAAAATAGTTTAATTATCGAAATATATAAGCTTAGGTATGAATAAACTTGAATTTAAAAGTGTTTTAAAATTTATTATTTAATAATTAAGGTAAAATATTAGAGAATGAATCATAATAAATCGTATGATGTTGTCACTATAATTATACGTAACGTGCACTTTATTTGTGTAATTTTATGCATTTTAATTCTGTAAAGTGTTCTGTGTAGTTTTTTATGATTAAAAAGTACAGATATTTGTAGAAAAATATTATAATTTCCCAAGCCAACTGTATATTAACCAGAATCCACATCCAGGTTTACTTGCAAAATTAAAATATTCACACTGCATATTTTTTCGAAATTTAAATATTTAGATCAAGAAAAAAAAATACAGATTATTAAAATTGTTTTTCATTTTTATTCTCCTGCCTAATTCTTTCACGCCGAGGAAGTCTTGGTATTTAACGTCCACTTCCAACTTTTTAGTAATTCAACTTTGCATTGTTTCATATTCAGGTTACTGTCACGTAATTTATCCCACGAATGGAACTTTTTCCTATAGACTATATTAGAGAAAGAGGACAATTTTCTAAGCATTTAAAAAAATTTATGCTGAATTATTCATTAGTTTTCGAGAAAACGGCATTTAAAAATCGAAAATTTACCTGCATTTCCAATGGGGATTAAACCCAGGCGCGGATCTCGAATTTTGGCAACGGGGGGGGGTCACAGGTAGTGAATATTCATTAGGCTTGAAGAAATATGCGCGGTCGTTAGACCGCGTTAACGAAATGCGCCGCAGGCGATTTTTTTTCCTAGAAGCATACGTATGTGAAAAGTTAGGATTTTCATGGAAATTATCAGTTTCTTTTTATTTTAAATATTAAATTAAATATAAACACTTTTTACACTTTAGAGAAGCTTTTATTTAGCCATAATTATGAATTCAAGCGGGGGGTCATGACCCCCATGACCCTCCCCCTGGATCCGCCACTGATTAAACCACAATTTCTACAGGGGTATTCTGTTACCGGTACGTGTGCTCAGATATACTCTTAGTGATAGCGGTCAGATGCAATTGTTATTCTGTCGAATTCTGTCGCATGTAAAATTTTGATTTTTAATTATTGTTTTCTCAAAAACTAATGGACTATTAAGCTAGATTTTTTTTTAAATCTTAGAAAATTGTGCTCTTTCAATAGTCTGTAGGAAACGGTTATTCAATTCGTGGGATCAATTACGTGACAGTGGCCCATATTCATCTAGTTTGGTTTGGTCTTTTGTACAGTTAACATGTATTCTATATAAATGAACATCAGTATTTTATTAAAAAAGAGAACTTTTTATTTTGTAGTGTAAACCTCTTAAGGTTTATCAGTAGCATCAAGCTGCTAGTTTAACCGCAAATAATATTGCACGCGTTAGCTAGCTTTAAGAGGTAACCCACAGTTCTTGAAGTTAAAGTTTTGCAGACACATTTTTTTTTATATAATAATATAAATAATATAAGGTTTTTATATAATAATATAATAATATAATTATATAATAATAATTTATACTGATATAAATCAATGCTGATCAGATGAAATCAATTGTATGACAAAAATATAAAAAACAAATTTTAAACTATATTACACATGCTGTGCGGCCTAAAGGCCTGAAGGCCGCACTGACCCAAATCTCTCCATTAAATTCCCAATTTCCTTAGAGAGGTGCATTTCAAAAGGAAATCAGGGATTTCTATAATATAGTGCAGTTAAAAAAATAGAAAAAATCGGGAAAAGCACGTAGATTAAACTGATATATACCTGAGGTCTGAGGGGTATAGAATAATCCCAGCCCGGTATAACTCGTGTAGTGGAATTATTACATACTTTGGAGTTGAACAAAATTCTTAATTAACTTTTAAGAAAAATTATGTAGTACTTATAAAAAGTATGTTATTTTTTGATTAGTTTGATTGGTTTAAATATTTGCACTAGGGAGTATAATTCTATTTTAATTATCAATTATATTTTAGAAAATGCCATGGGATTCCCCAGATCCCCCGGTTTGCAACAGTATAAGAGCGATGTGCTTGTATTTTGATTTAATTTTATTTTGCAGTTATTTGAAGCAGATGAAATTTGAGTTCATATTAAGTTAATTTTTAATTAATTAGAATTAGTAACAAGCTTAGGCACGGATTAAGTATACACATTATTTAAAATCAGGGATAACACAATCTTTTTACTTTCTATACTACTTTAAAAAACCAAAAATTAACTTGGCTAACAACGTTCACTTTATGTCAATCAATTGTAATAGTTTAAGTGTCAATATTCTTAAACGCAATTGTTTTAAAGCTAACACATAGAGAACAACACTAAAATATTTTAATGCAGCTCGTCGCCGGTAGTAAAGTAATGTGAATTAAAACTGCGAAAGTTTAATGGGAGTAGTATGTCACTAGATTACGGAAATAAAATAATTTTCTAATAAAATGGTGGTAGTTGGGAGCGAAAAAACATATAATTTTAAGGATCTTTCAAAAATACGGGTAAAATAGACTAAATACTGAACACGTGTACTGTGCAAAAAAATGACATCAACAACAAAATATTCTTTGATTTAACAAATGAATTAGTTGATTAAACAACGTTATATTTTGTATTACAAAATATTTAGTTGTAGTAGCAAAAAAAACTTTGTTGCTTTGTTGGTGCCATTTCTAATAAAAAATTAGTTGCTATTACAAATTTTCTTTCTCTGTGTGTATTTGATTGGCTGTTTCCATAAGAGTTGCAATCATTAAAACATTTATGTAGTAACTGGAACTCAAAAATTACGGATTATTGAAAAACAGAATCTATGTTTTTACGTCAAATTCGGCTGAAATGAGCTATTTAAGTTAATTATTATTTACAATATCGTCGCTTGAAAGCCACAGTGAGATATCTTGCAAAAATACAATTTTGAGTTAATTAAATTACTTAACGCCCATTTTAATGTTACTAATATTACTTTCTTTGTAAATAGCCATAAACCACTGTGTAATTTTACGTTTTGCATTGATGTTTAAATGCAACACTGAGATATTTGCATTTTGTATATCACAGTTATATGTATCTCACTGTCGGTTTCAAGCGAAGATATGTTGTTTTCAGTAACACGGCTAGCAGTCAACTGTTTACTTCGAGTACACGCACCGCCAACAGAACGAGTAATTTACTGACTTTTACGTAAAAATCGATATTTCAAATTTGATTATTTTGATTTATTTTCGAAAGGAAAAATTGATATGGATTCTGTGTTTTGTCGATTCACTTTATTGTCATCTGGTTTAATAATAATTTAAAAATAATAATTCATCTCCCTAAAAGCCTTAGTTGGTCATATACGGCAATCTGTTTATAATTTACGAAAATCCGCAGAAGTAAAACAATTGCTTTCACAACAGTTCACCTTGAAATTGAACATTTGAATGACATCAAGTCAGATTTTTTGATATTTGGAGAAAAATTATTTTGTCTACCGAATTCTTTATAAAAAATTCTTGAAGCCTAAGGGCGCTTAAAAGAGTTGCTCGATTACCCGGTAATTAAATTATTACGAGTTTGGGCTTGAGGCTTGACCACGGTCTTGTCCAATTAATACATTTTAGGTCGGAGTAAGAGTATATAAAATATGACATTAAAAAAAATATTTTCACATAAATAATTAACACTTAATTATTTGTAACAGACATCAGTGTGGCTTAAAGCGGGTCTAGATAGCCAGTCAGAGTGGTAGCCCTATTTGGTACTTATAATAATAATAATAATAATAACTTTATTTAGTACTGTGTACCATTATCATTACAAACTATTTTTGCACAAATCATTTTACAAAAAATATAACTAAAACTTAAATAAACTCTAATTTATAGGAAAATTCGGGGCAAGATCTATTCGAAGCAGGACTGATTTAGGTTCAAGACCGATTTGATAATATTTACTTTAATCTACTAATTATTTTAAAATAGCTAGAAGTATATTTTATGCAAGGCCATCGAGAGAAAATCGGGGTCCGAGGGTAGTAACATACAGGCCCCTCTTCGGTTTGATAAAAGCGATTACTTCGTGTCAGATAATAAAAAATTAATCTAAAAAATAATAAAAAATTAACAACTTCTCCCGGATTTCAGGATTTTGATTGAAATCCGGCCCTCTCAGAAACTCCAAACCTGGGGGCATCACCACCCTGCCCCATTTAGTGGGAGCCTGATTTTATGCATATTGCGCGATTGCATTGTAGTACATCCAATGATTGTGCGAAAAAATGTAAAAAAACATATTTTTTGAAGAGAAAGGATAACATTAAGATTGTTACAAAGGCTTATTGGAATCAAAACACTAACCTTCTGATTTATAGTCGAAAGTTATATTACGTGAATTATTTGTAAAATCTCTGCCGTTCAGTGCGTAGTAAAATGTTTCAAATTCAATTTTTTCGAGTTTTTCTGAAAAAATATATGTGCGTATTATTCCAGGATACTAATATTTGACTTCTAATCTTCATGTAATTATTCATGTTTTATTTCTTTATTTCTTCTTTATTTCTTTGTAAGCTAATAATTTGTGTCAATTAAAAAGAATAAATTTCAATTGAAATTTATCAATTTTTTCAAGTTTTGAATTTTTCAAATTGCAAAATTCAAAACTATTCAATTGGGAATTTTCTTCCAATAACTTTTTCAAAATTTTCACTATCCCAGAATTGGCGTAAACTATGCATCGGCAGGCTACAGAACGAGAAACCGCGGTTCCTTACCTGATTATGTTGGCTACACAGCCAACATTTTTGCTCCAATTTCGTTATTTTAAAATTGTACTAAAATATTGTTCGCAATTTAATGTTGCAATTTCAATAACTTTTTAAAAAAGAATGAATTTTGAAATGGTATTTTGCGCATAACATAATAGATGATTGAACGACTACATTGGTGTACAATATACCGACAACATAATTGGCTTTTAGTTGCAACATGTGAATAATTTAGTTGCATAGGTATTTGCAATTTTACGATATCATTAAAAAGATGACATTTTTCCACAAATTTCAATTAAAATTTAGGTAAACGTTAACTGACCATATTAAACAAATATTAAAGTTTAACTAAAAATTTTTGTGGCAGTATCTCTCGAAAATTCCTAATAATCAGTGATTTGAAAATATCGGTTTCACAATTTTTAATTGGTACCCAATACCTTGTAAAACATCATATTTTGTTTTTTTTTCTTATCTCCGACATAATCTAACAACCTTCATCGCGCCCGGCTTCTTCAACTAACCAAAATTGATATTCGATACATAATTAAAAGTAACAGATACCAACTAAAAATATCTTACACAAAAATTAATTTTTCTACTAATTTTACCAATTTGTTAGAATTTAATCTTGCTGAAAAAAGGTTAGAACAGCAGTTTGATGATTTAAAAAAATTCACTCGAAAATAAATTGAACCAATTAATTTTAATTATCGTCAGTTTAAAAAAAATACAGAAGTAATTGATGCAATTTTAAGCGTCCTGTCCTATATACTTATGTAAGAAAGGACGCCGGATGGAAATAGACGCAATTGTATTGTATGAACGAAACAAAATGAGTTTTCGTAAATTTCTCTATTTATTTTCACAAAAGTAAAATCCTTTGGAAATCTTGGAAGAAACACATTTGAATAGTGAACAGTTCCTATAGAAAGGAACTACAAAGGCATTAGTAACGTTGCTAGGATACGAAACGGACCCCGAGATGACCTCTCAACTGCAGATGACTTCGTGTCAGCCTCAAAACGATTTGAGCAACCCCATTCTCTTTTTTGTTGCACTGAGAAAACTGTTTGGTTATAGAGAACAAATGTCGTTTGATATAATCAAATCCTAAGTATAAATACAGAGAATCAAATATTATGTTACTGCAATCGAAGTATTTGGTTGGTGAATATATTGGGAGTAAAATTATATTAAGTAACTATTAACATATCAGAACGTTGGGTACACGAAATATTTGATAGATACAAACATTCACTATTACTATTCAAAAATTCATTTGGTTACTGTAAGCAAATGAAGTTAACTATAAATTATTGTTTTAGTCTATACTATCATAGATATATACCTTTTAAAAATACATTTAGTAATAGCTACCAAAATATATCGTTCAATTAATAAATTGTTAATAATTATAAAAGCATAAAAGGCTTGGTTGAAATCAATGTTATTCGTGATTAAAATATTACTCTAGTTCTTGTAAAAAAATGTTTTGTACTATAAAACGATATTTAATTACAGTTAATTAAGAATTTGTATTTATATAAAAATCATTTAATTGTCACTATTATTTATTGCTTTATTTTAAATTAATCATATATTTAAAAAAAAGATAGGTATTGTAGTAGCCCAATCGCTGGTTGGTTAAATGAATTTTGACTTCTAAATTGGGCTGATATAATAGGTTTCTATGTAGATTTGAGTTTTACTACTTTCCTAATTATCAACTAAAGTAGAAGTCCAAACTCATTAGCCAACCAGTGATTGGACCACTATTATATAGGTACACGTATATGGGTTATTATATATAGATAGGTATTTATAAATAAAATTGGACATTTTATAAGAAATAAATCTATATAGGTACTTTTTAATTATAAAATAACATAAAACGAAACAATACGATTTTTATAAACTAAATTAATTATATATTTTTATAACTTAAAAACTAAAAAAAAAATTAAAACATTTTCTTATTCAACTTTTTCAATTATTGTAAGAAATAAATTTATAGGTAGATATTTGTTACAAAATTACAAAATATAACAAAACAAAAATTCTTTTATAAACAAAATTAATTATTGTATATTTTAAAACTTGAAAACTAAAATCGAACACCAAAAATTAAAACTAAAACTACAAAAATCAGTTAAAAATTCATCATGATACATTCTGATCCACAGTTGGTAGAATGTATTTGATAACTTTTAAGACCATTTTCAACTTGAATATTCTATATTTATCTATAAGTTTTCCCTTGGAAATGCCAGGTTTATTGTCTCTACTTTCACTCTTTTTTGTAGGTGACACGTAATATGTTTCTCTTATCTCACGTGGAAATATTTTGGTAATTTCTTCGGCTAAACAACTTAACAAGCCGACTGAAATTAATACAGTTCTTTTGAACATGTTAACGTTTAGAGGCAATCTACTTACCTTCCACAATTATTCAGAAAATAAGTTGTGATTATATCACATAAATAGCCTTGGCAGCGTGTATCCAGTGGCTTCTTATCCCGCTTGTAAAATTTTAAAATGGCACTGCCGATTAAATCTGATTCTATCAGGTTTTTCAGATTCAAGTTGCTTAGAATGTCCTTCTGTTTTTTGAAATGGGGTTCATCTGAATTACTCTCCACAGAATTGAAGGCACAGTCCCATGACCTGAGATGTTGAAAAATGTACAAAAATTAGCCAAATTATGATGATAAAGTGGGTATTTGAGTGAACCCGACTATACACTTCACCAAGCACGGAACTACCCCTGTTAGACTAAGTGGTCCGAAGCCGGGCCCAGTTATTTTTAAGAGGGCCAAAGACCTAGAATGTTTTTAAAAAAGCAAAAAAAAGGTAATGTACGTGACTAATAACAAAAAATAATGCAATACTGAGATTATCTTAAAAATGCGTATGTAAAATATTTTAAACTTAATTAGTCAGAAATAAATCACGAAATTATTGGAACGAAATTCTTTATTTGCCAGGGTGGGCCAGCACAACTTTTAGGTGGGCCATGTCCCACCCTGCCCCCCCCCCCCGTAGTTACGTGCCTGTACTTCACACTGAAATGATTTAAAAATTGCCATAAAAGTATTTATAATAGTGCTCACATTAGTAAACCCTTCACCATGAAATAATTAAATAATCAATTGATACGTGGTTTTGGTAACGTAATTCGATATTAACCATAATCAATATTTTTGAAAACCAAAAAAATGCACACAAGTTATTTGTGTTAACTTAAAAACATTTTAGTTCTAAAAAGTGGGTGTATTTTTTGTTTTTTTCTAAAATATTGATACGGAAAACAAGTCGAGGATCCATGCAGCAATGTCAATAATAAACTATAGAACATATAATTTGTTATCTTACCTTCAAATGTAGCCACTAATTCTTCGCAATTAATATCTTTCAAAATATCTTGAATATAAGGCATTTTAAAGAACACATTTAACAGAAAAACGTTCACTATAATACTGTACTGATTTCACATGCAATAATTATCACGTTAGCAATTTGCAACAGTGGCTCGGCGCCTTGTCGCCGCGATCACGTATTTTCAAAATCCTGACTTAGCAGTTTGGCGCTAAATCAACACAAATTACTTAGCGGATGTATGTACATACCACAGCTTAACCCATGTAATATTATATTTGAGATAAATAAGTTATAGTTAAGATTTGGTTATTGTTACGATATTATTTATTGACTGTAATTTGTATTCATTTATAATAAAAAGTCTAAGTTTCTTTGAATTCTGCCTGGCGTTATTATAAAAATATTGAAAATTACAATCAATCTAAACAAATCTTTATAATAATAATTAGAAATAAGTAAATATAAACGATATAAGGTTACCAGCACAATAATTAGTTAATATTAAAACTATGTACTCAAAAAAAGCATTGTGTAGAGGTAAATTGACTAAAATTTTTGTAGTGCATTTATCTTTGTTCTTATTACTTTATTAAATGTAATATTAATGAAATTTCCCCAATTAAATATGTTGTGTTATAGACACCAATCTCTTTTCTCAGTGTGCTAACATATCTAACGTAACGATTTTACGTGTGCACAAAAACCATTTCTAATAATTCGTAATTAATTGAATTCACTTTTTGAGATGTAGAAGCACGACGAGTTTGCTGTTTATGGCAAAAATAGATGACGATGATTATTATATTATTAATAAAAAAAATTTTAATTAATTATTTACAATTCTATGAGAATAAAATTGCTATTATGTTAGTTGAAAATTTATGGTAAATTATAGTAATAATCATAAGTATATAACTTGATCTTGTTTAAATTATATAAATTAACACGAAGATATAGAACGGATTCCAATTATCCACATTTTATAAATATTTATAATCGTCAATTACAGATTATTGCCATTCGTGGTGTATAATGAAAAATAAGAAAAAAATAATCAAGTTGTCACACCAGCCTTCAATGGCATAAAGTATCCAGTATCTTAATTGCAATCCAGAATTTCAAAAATGTTAATACATTTTAATTACCCGAGCACATAATTTTTTGCGATACATGTAGTACGAATAATAATCTCTCAAGGGTTATGTGTTCATTATCTCTTGGTTCATATTCAAGTGAAAATAAAGTAATTTGAAAACCATTAATTTTTCTTTCACAAAAAGAGTATCATCACGAGCCACGTGGCTTTAACAACCAATAACAATTTGCCACAGATCCGCTACATTAACAACCCGTAACCATAACGAAAACTTACTTTTTACAACAGTAATTTCACTCTGATATACCGACGAGATATATATCTATCCTTGCTGTGAATTAAAATCAACCAACATAAAAAAAGATAGATAACTCACGCTCTCCTATTTTTTCTGTATGTGTTTATGGGAGAGCGATACGAAAAAGCTATAAAAATTTGTCACATCGAGGGTGGCTATGAAGGGATGCTGAAGGAAGTGACGCGACAATTACATCCCTACCGCTGCGACGTTATGTACTTCCGGTTAGTTCGTATAATTCTTGCATCCGGAGCTTTTTGCAAAACATTGATTTTTAACATTTCCTTATACTTGTAACTGGTAATATAGCTTATTTTTGTTTCAATTCTGGAAAAATAGCTGCTGAAAAGGCTAATAAAATTTAATAGTCCTTAATCTTGTTTATTTCCAGAATTCGATATCGCGATCTGCTCAAGAAAAGGCGTCAAACTTTTGCAAGAGAGTCGAACTAGAAGTCCCAACGGTTAGTTTACTTCCATTTTAGTTTGATAGATGGCAACAATAATATAAATAAAAATATTTAACTTCCAGTTGGGAAAATGGTAAAAGAAAAATTAATTTGTTCTTTAGAATTTTTTGAACATACAGAAGCGCCATGTATCGTAGCATTAATTTTAAACTTTAATTTGAGTTATTTTAAAGTAAAAAAAAATGAATACAAACGAACAAATTAATCAATGGATCGAAAAGCACAAATAAATGTATTTGTAAGTATTTAATTTAAATATTCCCACACATTACAATCATTTAGTTGAAAAGACTATCTGGTTGGTGATCGCAGGGCCGTTGGACCTCCACATATTTCGGCAGTGTCAAAGACAGAGAGTTACATGCTTGATTTCACCGCATGCTGTTCAGACGCCACTAGTACTTCTTATAGTCTGTTGCGGACTCTCAGTTGCCGACCTTTCATCGGCCTTTAAAATATTGCCAATAACAACAAACAAGACAGTCTCGATACGTTCATCTATTTATGAAATTTGAATAAATTAACAATTTTTTCGTTACACATTAATATGACTCGTAATTAAAATAAAAGGACCTTCGAAGCTCAGCTTTTTTGTTAAATCCAACAAGTTGGATGCCGAAAAACAGGTAAACAAATAGACTATGATATTCGACGTTGTTAACACGCCGGAAGTAAGTTTGGTGGCGCCGAACAGGAGGGCGCCCTCTGTACAATTGCTCCTTGTGAAAAATAAGTTCACCGTGAAGCTGAAGCTGTACTCGACTTAGCGCCGTCTACATGTCATATGTACCGCACTGGCAAATCTTCAAATCTTGATTTCTTTTACTCCGACTCTAATAAAAAATAATGATCACATTATATTCATCAAGATTTCAGTTGCTCTCCTCGTGTTTCTCATAATAAGTGCACATTTTTTATTTTTTCTTCCTTCGGCTTATAAATGCTCGATTGTCCGGTTTCCTTTTGAAGCTCGATATTCAATAAGCAAACGAAATTAACCACTTATTGATATAATTAATAGTCTAATTAGTCGAATTAATGCTTGTTAAGCAAAATTTACTGGAAATTCTGAAGCGAGTTCTTTGAAATGATTCAAGTCGAAACTGAAGACAGTCGAAAAAACGATAAACTACTCCGTTACATCCGTCGGGTTGAACGTTGAAATCCTTAAATTTGCAGTTTCGTAAGGAAATATTAAAAGGATAATTTTCATGAAAATCTCAATAACGGCAGCTCGAAAACAAATAAAATACAACCACTCCACTATAAAGTACGTTAGGAAATTTTAATTAGATACCATTAATTTAATATCGCAACTAATGACTTCGATAATTTTAATTTATAATTTCTATTGAATTAATTAATTAAAATTGATATAAATTAATATTCACCACATGGATCTGTTGGAGAAAATAGTTTGTGCTGAACGATACTGACTCACACGGTAAGTATATTCCTGATTAGGAAAATTTATAGTGAAAACCAGTTTAATATCTTAGCGAAGAGTGAAAAATAATTTGTTGTGGGTATTGCGTGCGTTTTTCACGTTTCTGATTACTTCATCTGCAGTTAAAACTATACCGTAATCAGCAATATTAAGATCAACTGAACTTTTTTTTTGTCGGCCACATTCTTCAGGAACAAAAGTTTTCTTCTAAGAAAAGTTTTTCAAGATAGACGTTCTGCCATTCCCAGTGAAAACCTTATTCAATTACATCTTACTGGATTCTTGTTATTGACAATTGCTTACTTTTTAGGTGGAACTTACCATGTTGTTCACTTCCTAAAAATATTATACCAGTTTTCTGTCATCATCGCCTTGTTTTACTGCCAAGTTTATTGTTTTCGCTCATACAATTTTAAATAGAAAGATACGGACATCTCAGTTTCAATATCATGATCTGCATACCAAATAATAATTGTGTACTATCATATTTTATGTATCTATAGATCCAAAGTAATAATAAAAAATTCTGAAATAAGAAGACCGGTTCAAGCAAATAACATTGTATAATATAATATGTTACGTGGAAAATGGTACTTTTTTGCTCATCTGTACTTATAACAAAATCTTTTTTAGCTACTTGTAAAACAAAATTAGTATTTATTATAACAATCTTATTTACATAGTCTTTTTTAGTAATATAACTTCCATAATTATTTTCAGTTGATTCTATTGGGATTCGAGCTACTTTGCTTGTCTGTAAAGTTTTCACTATACTTATCCATTTTCCAAGGTTGGTCAATTTTCTTCTCTCTTTTCTACTTTACAACTTACACATTCGTAAGTTTACCGAAGAACCGAGCTGAGGCATTTTGTACATTTATCTATTAAGCTAGTTAGACAAAACTTACTAAACAGCTATTGTGGAAATAATTAATAGAAAGCCCAAATAAATTTAATTTATTTTATCCTCTTTTTAGATCTAAAAACTCATTTTAAATCATGATTTGAGCTGATATTACCTATACAAAGTTTAGATTAGTATAGAAATCTCTTTATAGAAAAAACTGAAAACTTAACTGTCTTCTATAATACACCTCTTTCTTTCTTTTTAAACCTTTAAAAATGTATGTTATACCGCCCAAACCTCCCACAGTGTATTGCCGCAAACAAGTATCAATTTTCGTTTGACTGCATTGCCTTATAGTCAGTGCCGTAGCAAGAATGGGAGTGTAATGGGAGTGCTAAATCTTGAAAAAATTTTTAAACTAAAAATATTGATTTACTTTATTTCAGGAGGACTTTAAACGTTTAAACATTAAATCTACCTAACATTAATAAATAAAAAGTTGAAAACAAGAAATTTGCAAACAATTTTGAACAGTGGCTTTCACATCCAGAAGCCAGAACAGTGCCTCGTTGTTCATCATTAGAAAACTAATCATTCTGTAGAAATCTGTTACGATTATGCTAGATATCATATTTAGAATGTTTTTAATAAAGCCTGTAACTGTAACAATGTTTGAACGTAGCTTCAGCAAACTCAGACTTATAAAAAATTGTTTGAGATTCAGGGAATGAAATTTCAGAGATTTCAAAGAATTTCAGGGATTTTCAAGGAATCCCAGGGATTTCCAAGGAATTCCAATGATTTTCAAGGGAATTCCAAACGAGTGTACACAAAATTTTCGAGATATTTATACCCCTTGATTCGGTTTGCATATACTACTTAATTTGTATGGTTTTTCACCTTTTTTAAACTGACTTTGGAAATTTACAATGGTGAATAAATCTTCGTAAAACAGTAAAAAAACGGTCGTTGATGGTGTAATCCTATACAATTTTAGATATACTTCGTTGAAGTCTTCTTTTGAAACTTTTTGTTGCATTTTTAACCCTTCCTCTGCAAACGTTTTTTCCGCACCTTCCGTCTGCAAACCTGGGTCATTCGCGTCCGTCCAGTATTACGCTATGTTAATGCTCTCAAGAAATTCCGAAAAAATTCATGCTGATGTTTGAAACATTCTAGTTGACATATCGAACATAAAATTTTGTAAATTTAAATTTTTTCATATATTTTTTTTTTTAAATAATTGGGGCAAGTTGTCAGAAAATCGATATTTAAAAAAAAATGCTTTTGTTAGGTAGGGGTAGTGGTGCTCACCCCTCCCCCCTTCTCAGAAAGTTATTATTAACACAAGTTGTTTTCGCTCGGACACGAAATACCCACGTTTGCAGACGAAGAGTTAAGTTACGCTTGAAACTTTCAAAATCAGAGTTAGTTTGAATGAAAATGGTAAGAAAGCCTTACTTACTGGAGACAGAAAGACATGGAAGATTTTGAATTGGTTGACAGGAATAATTGTCAAGATTGCTAAGGCACTTTTGCGAGTTCGTACATGGAGAACAAAAATTTTAAAGACACAATGTCCGATGTTCATAGAGTTATCTTGGTGAAAACAATCCACTTTTTTTAATTATTAAAGGCGATGTAAAATGCTATTTTTACAACCCAAACCAATCATCATGAGCATTCATGACGTCACATTAGGCCAGCGTTGTCAAAATTTGAAACATCACGCGATTATAAAATGAGACATAATATGAACTGTCAATGCAACCAGGGCCGGATCAAGCTATTTCAGCGTCGGGTGCAGATTAGGCAAATGGCGCCTTTAATACTAATATAATATCTTATTATCAAGGCCCGCTCTAAGGGGCGGACAACCCGGACATTAGTCCGGGGCGGCAAATCTAAAGGGCGGAATTTTGGCTGTTGATATGACAAATTAACAAAAATTGAAATACTTAGGAAATTCCCCGAGACGCCACGAAAATACTGAAAAAGTTAACAAAGCGCTTTTTGGAGGCGCAGTTGTGCTGTCTCCAGACTAGAACATGTCCGAAACGACAATATTCGACAGCGAATGGATGTAGAACATAATTATAATGGAATTTGACTCCAAATTTTAGGAGAAAGCGTGGAAGACCAGCAAAAACGTAGCCCCAAGAGGTAACAAAGGCAATGGAAGCTAGAGGACTTCAGGACGGAGACTGGCTGATAGAGAGGAGTGGAGATCAAGATGCGAGAAACGGTTTAAACCGTAAAACACTAACTTGTGTATATATATGTATAACAAAAAAGCTTATGAACCCCATAATATGCAGTACCTTGGAATCACAATGCACATTTACACACTTTTTGGCGCCTTCTAAACTTTGGCGCTGGGTGCGGCGGCTCCATTGCACCCATGGTTTATCCGGCTCTGAATGCAACATACAACACTGTACATACAAGTTAATGTAAACAAGCTTACAAAATTAAAAATCCCATATCACATTATGGGATAAATTGGAATTTCATTTTCATATGGTGGCGATGACAGACGTCATACCTCTGACGTGTATTGCTTTGGGTCTTAGAAACTGTATATCTAAGTTATAGTGGTAATAGTAAAAATGGTTAATTGAAATATCGGAGAAATTGCTTACCTGTATTAATGTATGGCTAATTATTTTTAAGATTTGCTTGGAAATTGCATTCACTCACATGTAAAAAGTGATATCAACTTAAGTAAAAAATTTAAGAAGCTACAGTAGCGGTAATGAAAATTGCATTGGGAATTATTCTCGAATTAAAAATATAGATTTCTAATGCCCGTACTAATAGTCATGGATCAATCCGAAACTCAAAATAATCCTAGAATTTACCAATGAGATTACTGGAATTTAGACCGTATCGTAGCAACAGCTGTTATTTCCAGAATTGATCTCGATACTCGGACCAATCCATGACTATTAGTACAAGCATTAGCACTATATTGCCTATATTATTAATAATAAAGAATAAAAAATAGAATAGAAATAGATAAAAAGTTAGATTTTTGGTTTGAAACTGATAAGCTCAAAAATACATTTTCATTTTTGAACACAATCACAAAACTAGGTTTTTTAAAACGGGAAAGGTCTGGGGGGTATGGAATTGTATGAAAATTAGTGATTGTGTTCAAAAAACGAAAATGTGTTATCGAATATCAAATCAAAAATCTCAGATATTTCCCTGTATTCACAAAAATTTTAAAAAGTTAAAATAGCTTGACAAACCCTTTATAATGCAGGCGTCATAAAACACAAATCACAAACGTTCATTTGTCTACATGGTAAGGTTTTCATTGGTTGTTTAACTTTAATGAGCGTTTTAGTTAAAATAGGTTTACAACACTCTTTAAATATTTTTATGAATACAAGATATAGAAATTAAATTTTCTGTTTGAAATTTATAAGCTCAATAACACTTTTTTGCGTACAATCTCTGGTGTACCAGACCCCCCGGTTTGAAAAACCCAGCTTTGTGTGTATGGTGTTTATTGTGTGTAAGCTTATTGAAAGTTCATTGGGAATTGTTATTTTAATTAAGAAATATTCAGCGATGCAATTTCCATGACTGCTACTGCACTTTTCTCTACTATCATCTTGTAAGTAAGTTTATAACAAATAAAATTTAATGAATAGAAACATTTTGGTTCAATGTAAATTCATAATATAAGGATTTTTTATAACAATTCTTATTTTAATACATTACAAAAGATAATTCATTTCTCTTTTCTCTGAAATAAGTGACCATTTAAATTTAATTATTTTTTGTAAAACCATCACAAAATATTTTATAGAGAAAACTGCTTTTTTGTTGACTGTTTTGAATAATTTAATAAATTTAATTTAAAAAAAAATTTAATAAACAATATTTTCCTTAATATAAAATTTGATCTTTATTTGTCTTAAATCGAAGCCTCATATAAAGTAATGTACCGGCTGAGCTAGATAGGAAAGTAAATCTAGAAAATAAATTAATTAAGTTCAAGATTTTTATTTTGAAATTATTGAGTATAAAAAAATCAATCTAGAAAAAAGCACTGGAAAAAATCTTTTCAAAAAATAAAAGCCTCAGTAAAATATTCAACAACTTAAATTATGTAAGTTATTATATTATATCAATGGTGAAGAATGGAAACTTTCTATATCAATTTTTTTTATTTTTCACGATAAAATTAATTACTTTTGTTTGTAATATTTATATATTGTGTTACAAGTGCAAATAGGAAAACAGTGAAATTATACTGTTACTAGTAGATGAGATAAACTAAAGGATTTTCCAAAATGCTCTTGTACATTTTCTCACTTCTTCATACTCCATTTTTTATTCTTACTAATTTGATTTGTGAATATGTAAAATCAATAACAAATACACATGGTGTGGCAGATTACTTATAGAGTTTGCAATTGCTTTGTTTTAAAAAATTTATAGCATAAATTTTATGAAATATTTTAGGACATTGGCCAAATCAACATGGCACAAAAATTGCGATTCGAAAACTTAACTTTGTATATTATGAAGATTGAGTTTTTGATGATCTAAAAGAATTTAATCCAGTCTTCGTAGATGTTATTAGCATAATTATATGTGTTTATAGGTTAATAACATAATAGGTTAATTTTTGTAGTGAGTAGCATATAAAGAATTATCAAGTTGGTATGTTTGTGGAAACACTTTTAATTGCAGAGCAGATGTCGTTTATTGTAATCACGTTTGTTTGATGTATTTTAATTACATCAAATGGTTATTCCAATACATGATAGCTTAAATTACTGCTTGCAGATTAATTTATTCCAAAAGTAATTTCAATAATCGATATGATGTTACAGTTTAGCTTCGTTCAGCATAAATAACTGAACCTGATGATGGCGTCCATAAGAGTAAATTGTCGAAACAGTTGTCGTTGGAATAAATCAATGCAGCTTGTCAGATTAAAAGTGTTGAATGTTTAATTAACAGTTGCATACACACATTGTACTGTAATAGAATCTCTTTTTTGCCGACGAAACTTTGTTATCTGAAAATTAACCTATTACCTATTTTCTCGTATTGTGGGTACCGCAGAAAACAATTTAATTTCTTTCGGTTAGTTATAATTTTGCCATTATAAAAATATTGGTGAAAGAAAATAGTTAAAATTTATGGCCAAAAACTTATGATGAAGAATGATATTAAAATGTTTAACAATAAATTAGCATGAATGTATATAAAAAATGTGTATGCCCACAATAGTATAATGTAACGACCGAAGCGAACTATAAAATTGGCATTGTAAATGTAAAGTTCTGACAAAAGAATTCACATACTCCATATTGGTGTCTATAGATGATTTATTTTCCTTTTGTCATGACTGTCGTGAAGCGCGGTCGGCGCGGCGGCTTCGACCTGGAGTAACGAGAAGCGCGGGTGGTCCGCGGCTCAGCTGTCCACTAGCGCCGCCCGACCAACGACCACCAACCCATACAACTCTTTCTATATTCAAGATACTTGCTCATTTAAGCACTTCCACATTAAATATTACAAATTCCAATTAAATCTCTGATATTTTATTTTAGTCCATCATATTATTACAAACTCATCGCTCGATTTACTTACTTAAATTTCCATTTGAAAAGTTTTGAAACTGCATTTAGTAATTTTATACACGAAGGACCGTAAAAGACATCAATTTAATGGTGACCCAGAAATTTACCTTTAACGTAAGTAAAGTAGTTTTGTCGGTAGTTTCGTTGATTGTTTTCCATTTAGCAAAGTGTTTACCGATTTGGAAACATTTAATCTCATTTTAAGGATTGTTGCTGCAACTGAGAATTAAAACTTTTGGAGACGGTTAGGCTTTTCCGTCTGCTGGTTCGAAAAATTGCCATTATATTTCTTAGAAATTTTAAGTAGTCGCAACCCTATTATGTATTTTATGTAATAATTGTTGTGTGCCGAAAATCGTTACTCTTGCATTTAGCCAATAGAGCGATTAATAATATTCATTTATAGGTTGCGGTTTAAAAAAAAATAACAATTTTTCTTCGAGCGATCTAAATCGGCAAGCTTTAAACTGCTTTGTTCGTGAATATAAGCGCCATTATTAATATTATAATTTATTACAAAACAGGCGCCATGAATGAACAAACTAATTAAAAACTCACCGAATACGGAATAAAAAAAAGTTAAGTTTATGTTTCCGTCCGTTATCTCTGTTATAAATTTTGGAAAAAATTATTTCACTTCAATGTGCAAAACTGTGATATAATTGACTTCATGTTTCAAATAAACGTTTTTATTGTATCACAGGCAAAGCTAATTAATTTCTCTTGCTATGAATATTCAGTGCTGGGAGGGGCTGATGATTCAATAGATAAATATCAAAATTTGTATTTGCAGAAATTTTGATTACAGGTTATGCGGTCTTATTCCCTGTTGATATGATAAAAAGTATTGGTTTCTATATTGTTTTGGTTCAAACAAAATCATTAATATCATAATTATTATAATTAAATAAAATAATGACCTAGGTATAAATATGTCATTATAACATTTATAATGACTTTAATTTATCTAACTCTCTCTACGCGAGGCATCTCTTATTGGTCAATTTATTTGCTAATCTAATAAGAAAAGCGGCAGCCGACCATTATTTTTATTGCAGACCAATCGTCGTCAAATAATATATTGTTATATATTTTTGGTGTATAGGGGAGGGGTAGGGGTGCGAACAATTTACATATATTTAATTTTTGTGAAAAAAATTTTTTATTTATTTTTGAAAATTTATAATTTTCAAGTAAAATAAAATAAAATAAAGACTGCTTCGAGGTGGAGTAAATGAAAAAAATCGGAATTTTTAAGTGGGTTCTGGAAAATGTATACATAATAAAATAATTAAAATGAAAAAGTTTAAAAAATATTTAAGAAAAGTGTAAACGGATGGATAAAAAAAGGCAAAAATAATTTTAAGAAGGAAGATAACAGAAGTGGTAGATAATTGTTATTAATGAAGAAATAAAATAAATTTAACAATGAAGTTAAATAAAATAACAAATGAAACTGTAATTAGTGAAATAGAATTAAATTCCACAATAGTAAAAATATTTGAAATATACAGTACCGTGGAGTTACGGAAAAAAAATAAATTCATAATTATTTGGCATTTTTTCCGTAGAACCAGGGACGTTAGGATCAGGGGGTAGTAACCTATGCTCCCCCTCTGTTTGATAAAAGTGCTTATTTCGTATCAGATAGTAAAAAATTGGTATACATTATTTTTCTGTTTTACATAGAAAATCTTTTTGGATGTAGGGTTCGATCCTATCTGCAAAATGCCGCTTTGCGATTAGTAGATGATTAATCAGTTGAATTACTGTTATATAGTTCCTAATCCAATTTTTCATCAGATGCATGTTTATTGTAATTTTTTCTGAATTTTAGAATTTCGATTAAAGTCCGGACTTTTCAGAATTTCCAAACCCGGGAGAGGTCCCCCCCGCCCTCTCGTCGGGTTTGATAAAACGATTTAAAGCTGTTCAATTATACATAATCTTATGGGTAATCCATTTTTAATATGAGTAGAGCTCGGATTATATGCACCAAAATACTTGCAAATATGCGCATATAATATGCACCAAATTTCTCTAAAATATGCACTAATATTGACGAAAAAATTAAAATGTACATTGATATGCAAACTATAAATTTTTTTAAAGCTTTTATAGATTATTTTAGATTCACAAACGAAAATTATTTTAATAGTTATTTTTTTAATAGTTTAATTTCATTTTAAACATTTGTCAACAACTGTCAAATCAACCAAACAAAACAAAAGTGTCATTTTAAATCGATATTTTAAATTTGAAAAATTTTAAAACAAAAATGTTAAAAAATAGTAACAAATCTAGTAGTGGAAAAATCGTATATAAACCACGGTTGTGAAACCTCGCTGCTTTGCACCTCGGAATATAATCTTGGCGGTTGGACTATGTAATGACAGTCTTCACAACCTTTTCCTATAATATACTATTATTTACAAATTCATACTTTAAAAAAATATCCAAAGCTCCTATTCGTTTTTTATTAAAGTTTTCCAAAAAACAGTAAAAGTGATCCAAATATGCACAAATATGCAACATTTGCTTAAATATGCATCAAACGTTGAAAATATGCAAAATATGCATTTTGAAAACCGGATGTTTAAATTCGCTTTTGCCTGATTCGTCTAGATTTTAAAACGAACTTGTTGGCATATCAATATTAAAACACATGCAAATGCATAAAATCCGAGCTCTTAATATGAGTATATCTTTGGTTAGGAGTTAGTTAGCGACCCCAGATTTTAGATTTAGATGCAGAATGGCTAGCTTTATCCGAATATGTACATATATAACTCCATTGAACTCAAAAATGTACTATTTTCTTTAACGGTACGAAATTTATAAAAAAATTCAAAGAATATTAATATTTTATTGGTACGAAAGCATATTATGCTTTATTTTCGATTGAATTTAACAAACTCAACGACTACTCAATTAGTGACAATTTGGAAAATTAATCTAGAATTTAGATATTTGCAATTTTTATCAGTTTATAAAAATCATCACTCCAATATAAAGAGCCAAATCTGTCATTCTTTCTGTAACGCACCTCCTATCGGTAAATTTTTATTACCAATTGAGATATAATGACAGGTTCATGCGGCCTTCAGGCCGCACAATCTATTCACTCAAATCACGCTGTATCCATTCACTAGTAATAATAATTAATTAGGATATTTAAGTTTTCTACGTCCGCTTCTATTCTTTGCTGTGCTGTTCTACAACAACCCGATACACTTCTATTTATGAATGATTTTTATCTTCTTCTGATTTTATTTCAAGATTTGTAATAATATCTAGCGCCAGACAAGGGCGGTCATAGGGGGGTGGCTATCTCCTCCTATATATTTTTCAATATTTTGAGTAATTTTTAGAAATGGCCCTTTCCTGAAATTAAAAATATGACCGCTCTTGGCGCCAGGGGCCAGGCATATGCTAAACACTAAAACTAATAATTTGCGTACTTTTTAATGTAACGGATATAATTTTGTGGATCTTGGTGAACTTGGCTTGTTATTTGTACATTCGACAATTATTATATTCAAGTAGGAAGCGTTTTCGTGGGAAGAGTTACTCAATTACTCACTTATACAATACACAATTACTGGTGCATGTTTAATACAGCTCGAGCCAAGCCACGTATTTGAATATTGTCTTTTGGCGACTTTCAATCTATATCAGGTCTTTTTAAGATTAGAATTATTAATTAGTACCATAATTTACTATTCAGTTTATACACAGTGAATTTAGCAAAAGGTAAGCAAAAGCATCAAATTTGAAATATAATCACAAAATTGTGAAAATCCAATATGACGTATATATTTGAGATGACCCGGTAGCCTTAAATTATGAAATAATTATTTTTCAAAGCAAATATTAATTTTTCTCCGGGCCACCCATTTTCAAGAACATGAGACTCTTAATTTAATTTTATTAAAATAAATAATCCAAATATTAATGATCAATTTGTACAACGCCGTCCAATTTTGCAATTGAAAATAAAATGTGCGCGAAAATAGTCACACGTTGCGCTCTTATCGTTTTTTTTAAATTTTCTTTCAATTTTTGCTTTTTAATTTAATGTTATTTAAATATTCTCTAATCCAAATAATAGATTTCCATATTTCCAAGTTACCACTACTAGTCATCCAATTAATTAATTACCGCCAAAATTACTTATAAAGCGATAAAAAACTTTCAAAATCATCCAAAGATGGAAAAATCAATTCAATCAATTAATTAAAATTCCACTTACATTAAATCTATTTCTTTATTTGCAAAAATTATCAAAAATTTTAAAACTTAAACACAAATTGTGAATAATTATTTAAAATTTTCATAAAAATTAAATTCGAATGTTTCAACAATTAAAACAAAATATGGAATTAAACAAAATTAAAATTTTAAAATTCAAAATAAAAAAAAAAATTTTTTCTAATTATGTTTCAAAAAGTGTCACTTTGTGACATTCAAAAGTGTGCGGAAAATACTACTTTTCCGCCCTAGTGCGGAAAAACCTCAGCTTCGATCGTAAACCTTCGCATTGAATGGAAAAATGTTAGTTTTCCTAATTTGTATCGAAAATATCTATTGGAATACGGCAATATATTTAGAAAAGCAGTTCTTTCCGCCATCTTAGATAATATGGCAAGATACAAGTTCAATGCAATCTTGATTAAAATTAAAAATCGTAATATTTTGTTTTTTAATATTTTCAAAACTGAAATTGTTTGTTTGAAAAACAATTTTCAGATGCTGACAGCGGCGGCTCGTCAGAGGAGGCAAGAGAGACTAAGCCTCCTTTGTAATTTTAGACTATTGAACTATTCAAATTTAAAAAGATGTAAATTATCGTCAGGCAAAGATTACCTCCGCATGAAGTAATATATGCCGCTATTAATTTACAGCGTCAGCCTCTTTGGCATACCTGTAAATAGCATTTCTATGCTTAAAATTGAAAAATAGGTATCATAAAGACAATAATAGTTTATTGATTTAAAGGAAAGTTTGTGCATTTTATTGATGCAATTAAATTAAAAACATATTGTACAGTTAAGGAATGAAAGGTAGACACATGTTTCTAACTCATTAACAGTCGTTATTACTACCTTAAATAGTACTTTGTCGTACTTAGTATATAGTATATTGTTTTATAAGGATTAAAAGTAGTACTTTTTGTGAGAATTCTGAACAGTTCGGTGGAGCCAATACAAATACAAGAAACAAAAGGTTTATTTTAACTCTGATAATTTGTACTACACATAATTTAACTTTTTATTTACTAAATAGTATATTGAGCTTCTAGAGAGGTAAGAGCAGTAGCTAAATTTACCCATTGACCTAGTTGCCATTACCACTTCAAGCTAAAATATATTTATGTTTTTGTTTTACTCATTTATATATATTTTTATGCGGTTTAGCAAAACCTTCTTTTTCTTTCCGTTTTTTTTTTATTCAACCCGCTGTGACAGTGGAACGTTGCACAAGAATGTAATTTTGAAGTTGACCGCATCGAGCATTGAAAAGCCAAATTGATCCGGCGAATTTGGACAATATAAAGTGCAAATCGTTACACAATAGTTGCAAGAAAGAGGTTGTTATATTATGAAGAACATTTTGTTGGTGTTTTTTCTGTACAAGAATACCTGAAAAGGACGGCACAATAAAAATAGATAGCATAAGGACAAATCCTACAATAGTTTCTATTCATCATACGCTTAAAAATTAGGATTTAACATTTCATTAAGTGCGTTAAGTATAGACATTCAGAGACATGTTTATTTCTTAAGTAGAAATGTAATCGAGTGTAAGAACGCAGAGTCGAATGTTTTGTAAGCATTTTGTTAGTCGTACGTAATTTTGGGTTTCTTATATGTTCATCCAAAGAAACTTCAATTGGATTGTGTTCTTTTATATCAAATTACATTTAGGTAGTAGTTTTACTTTCCTTTTCCAACATGGATCATGGAACCTAATGATTACAAATCTGGCTAAAATCTGCCACGGGCAAAGGTTTCTCTTCGAAGCATCAAATTATTACCTCAGAAACTCTCTGAATTTCGACGATTAAAAATTACTTAGAAATTTAATAAACCTGAATAGTCGAGAATCCAACTATCAATTATTTATCAATTTATTTTCAGTCGCGATTTATGCTCACCACTTAACAATTACAATTAACGATTTATTAGCCGCATGTACAGCGGAGGTAATAAAAAAGAAAATGAAAAAGAAAACCAAATATTTATAAAAATATCGACTGCCTCTGTTCAATTACTGTGAAACCTTTCAGTGATTCTACTTTGTAACGAGACAATTTAATTAAAAGTTGCCATAATTTCCTAGAAAATAAATTCAAACACTAAAAACTAACATAATGAAGAAAATCTGTTATCCGGTATCGAGTTACAAGAGTGCAATGGGCTTGATTTCTTTTATTTTATAGTACAAATGATTCGTCGTTTCTTCGCTAGATGCTGCAGATCGTTTTAGCAAATTGCTCGTCCGGTCCAGCATCCCGTATTGAGCAAAATTTCATTCGGCAACATCACCACATCACAATTTTCTATTATTCCCAAGTTCCAAATTAAACATTTTCTTTGGAAAAAACGACAAATAAATTTTAAAAAACTCACCGTTCGCTTTCCTTGTGGCAATTGAGCCGTTCGAGAAGTTCGAAAAGCGGTTAATTTGTTCCTTTTAGTTAGCTTTTCTTTGGAAAAGAATAAGTTAGATGACAAGGACGTGGAGGAAATTAGATAAATATGTGTTTGCATGGACCGACGAGCGCAGTTGTCCGAGGGGCAATTTTATACAATAGGGTCCGTTTGTGTGGGATGATAAATCCTGCGAAAATAGCTTCATATACATCACTTTTCGTGCAAAGTTCAATTTTAAAAAATAATTTTTTTAATTTGTTTTTTAATCGTCTCTCCTTTGCTTCTAATTAAGTACCTTTTATTTGTATTTTATGTTATAAAAAAACTAATGGAGTTTCGATGCTTATATAATTAATTCTTGTCGCTTGAGGAAATAAAAATATTTAACAGCATCATTTTGTTTAATTCCGATGCTGATTGTAGCATTTCAAAATTGAAAAATTCGCATAAAAACGTAAAATAAAACTCGTTTGCCATTAAGAACGAGTTGAATATGGACGAAACTGTCGTTTTACTAGTACAATCTGTGAGGGAATTGAAAGATCGGAACAGAGGATAGAAAGCACAGGATAGATGGGACATCAGATCGTCTTCCAGTCACTTAATTTATACGGCATGTTTACATATGTCGAAAGGAACGGGCGCATTTTAATTGTCGGCATCTGACAGTCAAAGGGTCGCAGCATGCCATGCTCGAGCGTGGCGCCACCATGAAAAAAAGTGGACGAAACGTGGACGAAACGCGAACTTTACAAAACGACCATCAAGAATAAAAAACTACAAGCATAATATCATCGTCGTGTATTTTTGAGATGACTAGATGATTTTTTATCTAACTGGCCTTCGATGTTGTCGATTTTTCGTTTAAGATTGAACAATCTATCGATATTGTGTTAATGTGCCACATAGAAAAAAAATAATTTACAGCTAATTTCTTCGTTTCACCCATTAAACCTATCCTATTATTATTTTGTGTTTTTCTACATGTGTTTCGAATTCATCACGCGAGACTAGTTTAGAAGAAAAAAAATAAATGTAAAACAAATTGTATATTATTAACATTTTGCGCTTGGCGAGTTTAAATTGATAATAAATGACAATAATGAAAAGTAGGCGGGTTAATAGTGTGTACAGCGCCGGAAGCGGTTCTTGCGGCAGCTCTTAAAACTTCTGTCATGAAAGCTTTGATGTAGATGTAATTATCATTACATATCTACATTTACAACTACATAACGATTCTTGTCACTGTCACTCACTTATAATATTTTTTTATACATTTACACTTCAATAATCAGTTTTATAGCGCAAACGACACTGCTTTATAGTGTCATGCACGACATACTTGTTTTGATGTTAATGAACAAACTTTTAACTAAGTTAACTTCTCAATAGTTATTGGAAAACTTGCTTTGTTCGAAAAACAGTCGAACAATCTTTTGGCACTCTAAAAGTTCAGCTTATTTAAGAAGAAAACTCGAAAACGTCAGATATGCAGTTCATGAAATTAATTTTTAGATTAGGTAAAATCAAAAATTTTTCTCAATTGGTAGAAATCAAACATCTGCTGAAAATTGAGAAACTAAGAAAAAACCAGTGAAATATCATTGCAGAATACGTCGATTTGCGGAAATTGTATTATACCAGTCAAATACCATACAACTTTTAAATCAAATAGCTATAGAAAGTACAAGATATTAAATAATATTGATATATTGAAAAATTTGTTCAATATTACACGTTTCTACCGTTTTGATATTATAAAATAGTATTAATTTGTTGAAAATCAAATATATTCTACGAAACTTAGACAAATTGAAATATTAATAATTTTATTTATTCTTAAATTAGTATTTGATGTTGGAGTATTAGGAAACCACAGGAACAATTTTGTATACCAAAATCGCTCAATGTATATTTAATTTTGGTACACTTTTATTTGCTTTAAAAAAAACTTATAAAGAATCCTCTTTAATGCGTAAAATTGTACTAGATTAATTTAAACAAACGACGGCCAATGGAAATCCAAAGAAACGATTTTAGTAAACCAATTACCAAAAAATTACTAAATTTAATTTCTTTTAATAAAGGGTTTACCAATACGATGTTTGTTTTTAAATTTTAAAGGAAACACATACTTCGGATGAAAATGCTATGGATTTTTATTGATATGTAAAGTAGAAGGTGTGCCATTTATGAATGAAAAATAATATCCTTCAAATGTTCACCACGACCACGCTTACAGACATCGATTCTTTTGTCAAAATTTTCAATCACATTTTGGCATAATTGAGGCTCTATCTCACCAATGACACGTTTGATGTTGACTTTTAAGCCCCCAATGGTTTGTGGATTATCCGCATAGACTTGATCTTTCACATAGACCCACAAGAAATAGTCAAACGGTGTAAAATCGCACGATCTGAGGTGAAATTTATTGCAGAATTACGCGAAATTATTCGATCTTGAAATTTGGTTTGCAATAAAGCCATTGTTTCTCTGGCCGTGTGACATGTGGCGCCATCCTGTTAAAACCACATATCACTTACATCCATATCATCGATAATAGGTCAAAAATAATTTTTCAACGTGTCCCCAAATGTTGAGAACGTCGTGGAATTGACAAATTTGGTTGCTCCCGACACTTTCACTTACAGCAGCAATATTTTCCGCTGAACGACCCAAACGAGTATGTATTGTTGTTGGTATGTTATATACCAAACCAGTAACCTTAAATTTATCCACCAAATTCTCGATAGCGGTTTCAGAAGACCGATCATGACGACCAAAAATATCGCGAATTTTACAAAATGTGGTTTTCACACATCGACTATTTTCGTAATAGGCTTAAATGATTTTAATACAATTTTCAATTAAAATTGAAAACATTTTCACAAATGGCAAAGCTTCTGCTGTACATCATAAGATAAAAAAACGAAATGCCAGAACTGTCAAAATATCCGAATATGCCCCTATTGAAAAACAAACATCTTATTGGTAAACCCTGTATGAACAAGACGAATTTATATCCAAGTTTAAACATTAATTATCGAAATTTAATATAGTACCTATTTAAGTGTCCCAATAGTGAAAGTGGAAACTCGGAAAGAAAAAGTCTAAAAGTCCAATTAAATAATAGTAATTTACGTAACCGGCCGGAAAGGGAATGTATACTGGCCATAGGGAAGGGAGGTTTTCTATGCGACACCAAAAGGGCACCACAGCAATATTTATATTATTTATTATTTTAATATCTAATAATTAATTATTTCAGTAACTCAGTAATACCTGAAAATTTTTTTTTATTATTCGAATGAAGATAAATAATATGGTAGAACTGAAAAATGCAAGGTAAAGGTAATTAATTAAATTCACTTGTAGTAAAGTCAATGAATCGTACAAATATAGAATAGTATTTAAAAATTAAATGAAATTTATAGTCGAAGGTATAAAAATATGTACAGTAGCGGTCATGGAAATTGTATTGGAAATTATTCCCGAATTAAAAACATAGATTTTTATATTATATTAAACAGTTAAATTTTGGTTTGAAACTCATGAGCTCAAAAATACATTTTCTTTTTTAATCAAATCACAAAACTATATTTTTTGGAATACCCCCCAGCACATTAGTGATTGTGTTCAAAGAAAGAAAATGTGTTATTGAATTTAAAACCAGAAATCTTACATGTTTAAATTTTTGGAGGTAAGATTTCTGGTGTTAAACCTATAAGCTCAATAATACTTTTTTTTTGCGCACAATCTCTGGTATACTGGAGGGTATTTCATGCCCCCCAGACCCCCTCGGTTTGAAAAACCTAGCTTTGTGTGCGTATTGTGATTACTATATTGTAAGAAGTTATCAAAATTTTATTTTTTGGAGTTAAAATTTCTGGTGTGAGACCCATAAGCTCAATAACACATATTTTTGGCGCACAATCTCTGGTGTACTGCTGGAGGGTATTCCATACCCCCCAGACCCCCCGGCTTGAAAAACCTGGCTTTGTATGCGTATTGTGTTTATATTGTGTGCGGTTATTGAAATTTCATTGGGAATTGTTATTTTAATTCTGAAGTAATCACCGATGCAATTTCCCTGACTGCTACTGTATATATCGTGTGGTATATTAGCGTTATTCAAGTAAACGTCAAATTTAACGTCTTTTGAATTTAAATTAGTATTACAAATTTTAAATAAATAATATGATTTACTCTTACAATTTAAGTAGAATTAAAAAATAAGTTAATTTTTAATTTTAAAAAATATTGCTAATATTCAATTTATTGTTAAAAATGTATTCGTAAAAGGTAATATTGATGCCCGATCACCACATTCATGGAATTCAAGTTTACCTTCAACTACAATTTTTATTTAATTTTTAATGACTTATATGTACTTATAAGTATTCTTCCTTTATTTTTTATGATTCATTATCTTATTCAATTATTTAAAATTAATTAATTATTACTCTTCTTGAAGATTATTAAAATACTTATTACAATTTTAATCAATTATCACTGTGTGATCTAGAGATAAATATACACTCCAAACTATGGCAATTGATCATTTTTACAGGATAGATAAACCAAGAATTATTGAACATTTATTTTTTCAAGACTATTATTCATGCACTAGAGGGTATTCTATACCTCCCAGACCCCCTTCCCCCAAGTTAAAAAAAGATGAAATGTTAGTATGCATTTTTTGTGATTGGTTTTATTACATTAAATACTATTTATAGGTTGAGAATGTTCGTACTGGGGGGTTTGGAGGTATAAAATACCCCCCAATACAGCCGTATAATTATATAACAGGGTCAATAAATATTGGTGTTTTTTGTACAAAAATACGCAGTGTATAAGTAAGAATTACCAAAAGCTGACTGAAAAAAAAAAAATTTTAATTCTCAAAGTGAGAGAGGAGAACTGTCAAAATCTTTTATCCTAGAAGCTGCTGTGCTTGAGCCGTCTCTGGAATAACTACTGTAATAGATTTATGTTTCTTCTTGGAGTTTATTCAACTGTAAATCTGTAACCTTTACAGAAATAATTGCCTAATAAGCAATACATTTTATACAGAAAAACAAACGTAAATTTGTAGGAATTATTGTTAGGTACCAGTGCCGGCGCTAGCCAGTTTGCTGCCCTGTGCAAGTTTCAGACTATACCGCACTTAACGGGCGAAGTAACGGGGAAAGCCTGCCGCCGCGATTAAATAGCATTTGATTTTTTGAATTTAGGCCAGCTTTTAAGGTCAAATACACAGGCAAAATTTTTTTGCATGAACTCCTTAATCAAAGATCATCTTGTCATGACTTGAACTTACGCAATAATGGAACGCTCTCGGTGCCTACACATAGGACTTCGAAATTTGAGGGATCTTTCCAGTATTATATGACCTTCGAAACGTTTAACAAGTTTGCTTCTCTCTATCTGAATTCCAGTTCGAAACAAACTTTCAAAGCACATGTGAGGGAACTCCTGATGGCAAATCAAATTCAAGGATCAAAGTATTGCCTTTTAGGCAATATACTTTGTACATTTGTAATTAATTTTATGGAGTTGAACTTATACTGCTTAATAAACTTTTATATTATTATATTATTATAAACAAACTTGAAATCAACTGTCAAACTGGTATAGTTCCAACTCGATTCGCTGGCGGCCCTAATGTGCTGAGCTACCTACAGTGACTTTATAGGGACAGTGGCGACAAACGATGTCCGCCTTTTGATTGACTACAATGTTTTTGCTTATATATAGCGTAAGGCAGAATAAAAATTAATTTTTTTACGTTATTGGTGCATTTTATTAACATGAGAAGTAGAAAATATTTTAATTTAAAGCATAGGCCATTCTAGAGCATATATTTTTTACTTGAATTTGCAGCATCCTGAGCCGAATAATGGGATTTTGCAACATCCTGGACCGATTTAGGGGTTCGTGTCGTCACTGTCTCTATAAAGTCACTGGTAGAGCTACCTACAGTCACTAGAGTCTGTAGATCTATCAATTTTCGACGAAGGTGAATGATAAAACCTTTAAAACTCTTGTGTTTCTAAAAGGTAACAAACTATTTCAAAATTAGAACTATTGTTTTCGAGCATTAAAGATCATTTTCGTTAAAACTTTAACTAAAGAGCATGCGTATAGTCCGAGCACTGGAGAGAACTGTTTGTTGAAACAAATCTATCATAATATTACTATTTTAAATAAAAACTGCATTTTTTCTGAAAACTTCGTGAAAATAAAAATATAATGTATTTTGTATTTGAAATAATTATACTATATTTTGTATTTGAAAAATACTGTATTTTGTATTTCAAATACCCATAACAAATTTATTTTGTAATTTATATTTCAAATACGTATTTTCATATTATGTATTTTGCCCACCTTGCCGTTCGCACATATGGTAACGCCGGCCCTGTAAGGTACCTAATATACCGAATTGCATAGACAATAAAGCTTGTATAGCGCACTAACGCAATGCAATACAGTAAAATGGAAGGGGGAGGGTGAGAAATTGAAGTAATTATTTGCGAACTACAACTACTGTTCAGTTGAACAGAATTTTCAAATATTATAAATTAATGTAGCTACATAGCTTCGCCTACACAGAATAGTTAGTACTAATAGTAGTAGGTAGTTATAATATAATTTTTATTATTAATTAGTTAATGTACCTATAGATAATATTGATTTTAAAATAATATATAGGCATTGAATTATATTTCGTTTACTAATGATGTATGTGTATTACAAAATAAACAAGACAATTATTGGACTAATTATCGATTCTGAATTTATAATATCTTTCACTATTCATCAACCTCTTTGAAGCTGCAAGCAGAATATGTATTACTTTGACGGTATTAGAACTTAAAAATTCTAACGTACGTATGTATGTTTATTGACCGAGTTGATGACCAATGGGATTAACATTTTTTTAAAATTATTATGTAAAGATAAACCACCCGCTTTTCTGAAATTTAAAAAATAAAAGAATTAAAATGAAACAAAAATGAAAAATATAAATCTGAATTAATTTCCGATCAGATAATTATCGATTGTAATTAATTATAATTATTAAAATAATAAAATTATTGTTGAGATTGCAATCAATAATAGCTACTTATAATGTAGACGCAAAGCACTAACTCAAAACCCAATAATTGTTTAGTCAGCATTAATGAAACTATAAAATTCCAAATTCCTAATTATTTGTGGCCTTTTCAACCTTATTCGCGATTTTACTAGCGACATTAGTGTCATCGGACAAGCAAACATCCAGACCTCGGTTCTGAAGACTGTAATTAATTTAATAAATAAAAAATACTGGAATAACAGACAGAGTAAAACTGTTATGTTTTAAAATTGTCGAAATTAAATATTAGGAATTAATTAAAAAATTACTTGAAGTAACGTTTATGAGCTTTGTTAGTTTTCACTCTAATTACTAATAAATTGAACAAAATATTGAAAATGTTGCCATTTACCAACTAAAATACTTAAAAAGTTTGGAGATTACGGGAGAACGATGGGCCCAACTTCAACTGTTTATATTACTAAAATAATGGGTATTTTATTTGCTAAATTGTTTCTTTGCTTCAAAATGCACCTAAATTACTTCAAAATCTTATCTGTTAATATCTAATCCTACCAAGTGCAATATTAACTATTGATAAATGGAAAGTTCTTGTTATTAATGTATATAATATATTATGAATCTTACACACAGTTTATGTTCAATAAATAAAAAATATTTTAGGTTGCAGAATTATTTCATAGTTGTCAATCACTTCGCATTATTTATGAAAATTGCTAGATCGATTGAGTCGATAGTCGTGAATCGATTTCATGCTTGATGTGAATAATAAATGTTTTCTTTACGTGTTCTTCCTTTCTAGATTTTCCTTGAAAACTTCAATAAACGCAGTTAAAAATAATCATAACTTTGCTGGCTAAGCTACTATTATTACCTTTTGCATTCATTCGTTGTTAATAAAATAAATATGTAGGTTGATATAGATTTTTCAATTTGTATTTGTTGTTGAGGGTAGATAGATAATAGAAGTACAAAAGCAAAAAAAAATGATATGTTATACATGGTTTGAAAAATGGTATTTTGGAAATAAAATATTTTTGGTTGGAAGAAAACTTCAAAAAGCTTTATTATAAAATGGAGACATCGATCATAAATAAATACCTCTACAGAGAGTACTGTTGCTATATTTTAATGGTTATTTATTATAATATAATTAATTATTCGCTTATTTGTAATTTAATTTAAAAAACATTTTATTTTAATTTTTTTATTTAAATAAACTACAGCTCCAATTAACTTTACATTTAAATGAATTAGTCTTAAAGTAACCAATTAAAATAACATTTTTGCGATTCCTTTGCTAACGACTGTTAATATGTATATATAAATAATAATGGAAACATAAACAGGCAAGGCACTTCCCCACGGACACCAGGAGGGTTAAATTAACTTTATTAAAGTTACATGATTTTTATTATTAATTAAATGATATACCACCGGCAGTATTTTGAGAAAAAAGTATATTAGTTGGTAATATGGATGCTTATAACTTTCTTCTTTTATCAGCATTTAATAAATAAAATTAATGGTCAGAACTCACATTACATGGAAGCTTTAATGGCAAACAGTAGCCGAAGCGTTTGAATTATGATAGGGACTGTACCATTAGGTATCAACCACACATCAATCAGAGATTATCTTCACTTTCAATGTAATATCAATGGACAGGTATAGGATACTACCGTGCATAGACATGGCTGCCTATTATGTTTTTGCAAAAATACATTTCTATTGGTTGTTTCTAGGTCTTCAAAATTTAAGTATTCTGCGGGGTTGTTCATTGTATAAATCCATTGCAGCTGCTCTATTCATGAAATAACCAGCCCCAATAAGCCTACACCGAAATTGTTTAGTAAATTACAAACCACCAATGGAACAGAATATCAAATATCATTATAATTTTACTCTTTCTTATCAATAGTTTTTAGTTTGCTTCATTGTTTGTGCGGCTTTTAGTTGTGGGTTTAAGTTATTTTCAATACTTGTGGGAGACGAGGATAAATTGACGATAAACTGTGGTTACATACAAAGCAAAATGATTAAATTTCAGACATTGTCAAATTACAGATAAGCCCTGTTAAATTGTTTGTACACTATTCAGCATGAAACAGTTTCATCAATTTTTTTTCGCAGCAGCTGAAGGAAAAATATTCGAGAAAAAAGTATAACCTGCTTATTATGAGTTACAATATATTATGCAAGTAGTGACAGAAAGTAGTATATAAAAATAATAACACATCACAATATTATGCTTTAATTAAAATATACATCAGGGTGCCACCATAAACAAGCGCAATAATGGGGTTTTGCTAACATTTATGCTTTTGCTTTTAGCCAAAATTTCATCTAATTGTTACGGGCATGCGAAAAGAATCAAACTTGCGCAGTCAGGAAAAGCAATCCTATCTCATCAAGTTACGAAGTGGAACCGATGTACTTTTCTCACACAAAAAAATCTGCGATAAATTTGTAAATTGCCAGACGGAAATTTTTTTTCTTGTTTGTTAAAAATTAACAATACAAGGAACAATAATTACCTACCACGGAAACAGAAGCGAAAAAAGTAATTATGTCCATATGGAAACGCACAATCGTTCGTGACAAAAGAGTCCAATCGAGAGTCCAATATGTGTCCAATACTTTGTAATAATTTCGTGTACAATGCAACATTTGTGAAATGCTGGGAATATTAATTATGAGAAGGAGAAAAAGACATAATATTAAAAAATCATTTAAAATAATTTAAATTATACATTCGAGGTCCTTATTAATAAGGAATAATGGTATGGGAACCTCTTTAGAAGATAAATTTGTTGCCGAGAAATGCTATGACAAAAAGATGCAAAATTAAAAAATGCAATTGTTATTTTAAATTATTACTAATATTTGACCAACTTACCACCAATAATTATACACGTAAGTATAGCAATTAAGCTAAACACAGGAGAACACGAAACCTTGAAGAAAAAATTTCCTTGTCAGAAGTCTGTTTATGTGTATAGCACACATGTTATGATTTCTCACACTTAAAAAATTATTTTTTCCTTTCAATCTCCTCAAAATCAATGCCGTATAAAATTATAGTATTACCTACATGGTATTTAATAAATAGATGTTTATTGCATTGTAAGCGGTTATTAAGCAGTAATTTATCGAAAAATCGAAGGATGTGAAATAGAAAATCGTCGAGCTGCTGTGCCGCATCCTGTATGCAGAAGATCAAACAATAAAAGTACATTTAAAATATTTAATCAAACTGGAAAAAAAAAATAAAAAGTTTGAAGTAGACCTATAAAACTTCTAGGTTAAACAGAGTAACAATTTAAACTGGGGTGAAATAAGAGAAATAATAAAAAGACGACGAGGACCAAATCAATAGAAATTATCCAAACGGTTGAACTCACGACCAAAATTAGGAAGGCTTTAAGAAATTTCTGTATTCGGTACACGGACATTAGATATCGATTCAGCATGAGGGGTCGAGATGACTCACAAGTGAAAAGGAATTATTTACTGAATTAAAATGCTTTTGATTTATATTTTTATCAAGCCGACGTAGAAGTGTTTGTGCTTACTTTATATTGTTTCGAATTCCTGCCTCGTCATTCTCGATCCTCTTGAATTTTAAATTTCACTAAAATTTGTATTTTATTTTTGTGAAAAATGAGATTCCACTTTATTTTATACTTTGCAACTAAATTTTTTTGAAATAATTGAAATTAATCTCGGCGTAACCTATTTTGCAATGACTCAGTGGAAGTGATTTTCAGATGTGATTGCCACGAACGAGTTGTAATAACACTAACCTTGTTATTAAAATAAAAAATAAATTATTTTAAAAAAGTGTACATCTATAGAAAAAAAACAGTGTAAATTTTAGTGTCACGCATGCACAAATCCAACCGTTTTAAACACAGAACGTCAATCATACACTACAAAGTACTTGTAATTACCTGTATGAATGCTTTAACAAAAGACATCCGTAGTAGTAAGACGTCCGTGTGTATGTCATATGTTATTACAAACATGTTAATTTTCTCAAAAACGCCGATTATAAATTATTATTTATAATAAAAGTGCAAATACCGTAACCGTTCTGTGTATGTATGAGAAAAACGGTTGTTTAATAACACCTCTACTTTAACAATTGGTTAAATTATAAAAAATATTTAAATTACTTATTTGACACTTAATTTACAAGCACGTTAATTATAACAAAATTACAGGGTCTACTCATCTTGTCTAAGGTGCCTAAGTGACGACGTCGGTGAAATATTTTATTTACTGAAGCTTTTACGATTTTCTCTGTTATTATTTTCTATTTATACTTTTATTAAGTACTTAGAGGACTTTTCAAAATGATAATTATGTATCGATTGAATTACTTACTTGATTCCTCCTGAAAACCTTTAAAGACAGCCCTGCATAAAACTTTCGCATTTACCATGTTTATACACGCGTTCTGTAGAACAAATATCGAGTAACACATTTATTTATTTAAATTTGAAGAAATAAGAAAAAACTTTGTTGTGGCAAAAGAAAATTTGTTGTGGCAACAAAAACAACTTAGTTGATGCTCTGAAAAATATTTTTTCACAGTGCAACTTGTTTCGGGCCAAAACATCACTTGATGCTTTATATTTATATGCTTTTAACTGTGATGTTCTTCGATATTCTGCCAAGTTTCAGTAGTAGGTACTAATATAATTTATTGCTTTAAAATTTATGTGTATTGCATTGTATTTAATGTATTTCAAATACACATGTTGCAATAACTAATAGATATTACTGGTTTTAAAATTGCATAGAGCATATTAAACTAATGTATCGTTTGAATCAGCCTCTGGTGAACTGGCTACTTAAGTTTACTTATTTGAAAACCAATTTTAAATTTCAGGTCTTAAACCTATACCTAATAATTTTTGGTAAAATTTAAATTATGTTTAAATTAGTATTTATTAAGCATAAAAATGTATAAACATAAAGCTTTTTAATTGAAACCTGGTCATATTTTTATTATATTTTCTTAAATTGCAATTCAAAATAAAATTGATACAAATTTTAAATTTTATTACCAACAGATTATTTTTGAGAAAGTTCAATATGGCGGATCCTTTGGTGCCTTAAGTTTTTTAAACAAATTATAATAGCAGACAAACATACAAACTATATCACATCATAAATGCATAATCTCTTCGTTCTGTCGAGAGGGGGGGGGAGATAATAAAAAAAGGATAATTCTTACATTGCTTAATATATTGCTATGGTCCTTGCAACTCTTTCGAGGTACTCGCGATAGAATCATTTTACATTTCAAAATATTGCAATTGTAAAATTTGTGGAATTATATACTCTAATGTTGTTTTGATAATTAATAATTTCGCATTGACTTCTCTATAAAAATCCAAAAAATTAAATATCAAATTAAATATTAAATTGCAATGCTAAACAAAGTTCCATACACAAAATGGAACGGCAAATCAATTTGATAACTAGACCGCATTATCCACAATAATATCAATTTTATTTATGACACTTTCAAAATACCAAAAATTATGATTTTTCCAATCAAACTAATTCCAAGTAATATTTCCAAATTTAAATCTTCTCAATCTCTAATTTTTTTCTTTCCAAAATATGAATAGATAAAATTATCGTATTAAAATATCCAAATTTCTCCTCTTTGGGACAATCAAAATTCCAAACTCAATAATCAATTAAATTTATTTTTAAATAAACTTTTTAAAACAAATTCTCAAAAAAAACTTAAAAGACTACAATTTTACCTTCCGCTTCTTCAGTTCAGCTCTCACGCAAAGTGCGGGATAAAACCTAAAAATTTAAAATTCTACAAACTTTTCAAAATAAAATGTTTATTAAATACAAAATTTCTAAATCGCATTTTTAATTACTCTAATATTTATCAAGTAAATATATTTAAGATCTGTAGTTGTTAGTTTGAAGTTATACACATTTAAAATAACTATTAATTAATTATAAAATAATGCATACAATGCATAAATTTATGCCTGGAAACCAAGGAAAAAGTCGGTTGTCATCAATTCGACCCCAGATATTGAGGAAGAAAAGGCTGTAGAAAATACGAAGCAACAGAAGGAAAGGGCAAAATTGGCAAGAGTGGCGAAGATAAAGTTAAAAGTTATTGAAGAGTCCGATGAAGAGGAAGATGGAAACAAAGAAAACACACAAATGAATTTTGAAGATCTGAAGACGATATCGATGTTCCCTGCATGTATTGCAACGAACTATTTTCTTGATCTAAGTCCAAAGAAATCTTAAATGTTAATTATGTGGAAAGTGGGCCCACGCAGCTTGCGTAGGAAAAAATCCAAAGACCAAAAATTTCACCTGCCAAATATGTGAATAAGATTTTTTTCCCTATTTTTAAGAATATGCACTTTTCAGTTTGTGTTTGTTACCTAGGATCCACTTTTCGTTCATTATTTTCATGTAGAATTATCGTATTCGTATTAAAAACGTATTAAAAAAATACTTTGTTTATATTTTAATATACTTTAAAATGAAATTTGTGTAGTCTATGATATCCTTGACTTGTTTCTTCGATAATATAGTATAATACAAATACAAGCTAATTAAGGCATTGAAAACAGTGATTGAAAAAAGAGGTGCCATCATCACCGATCGGTGATGATCGAGCTTCCCCTACCTATCATAACAAGAATATTAATTTGTTGTAAACACAATTATTGATATAGGTACCTTTCGGTTTCAAAAACCGACAGTTTACGTGGTTTCCATTCACTTTTTTAAAACAAATATAGGATTTAATATGTTTTGCTTTTTTTTTAGAATAAATTCTTACATGATGTGATGATATTTTCAAGGGTCCCAAATCCTTCCAAAACGGATTCCCCAGAATTCATTACAACTCTGAAGAAATGTTATACCCGGTCAACCTTCAAAAAAATTCAAATCTACAAATTAATTCAAAAATTCAAATTATAACTATTCTTCTTTTAAAAATTCAAATGTAAATTAAATTAATTTCCAAAATAAGTTCAATACATAACTTTAACTTTACTACGGACGCCATAAATTCAATTTTAATTTACAAAATTTACAAAATAATTAATTATAATTTTCTAATATTCAAACTTATCACTAATTTTTAATTATGAACAATTCAAAATCTTTCCATCCAAAAATATAATCCAACTTTTATCAAAAATATCCAATTTGTCCAAATGTGGGTCAATTCTTAAGATTATAAAAAAACTCACTCTCAACAACTCAAAATAGATATATTATTTTTAATCAGAACTTCAGAAAAATTTCAGGAGATACAAATTCCTACGTGCCGCTTTCCGCGGCCATATTGGCACAAAGCCTGTTTTTCACCTCTCACTTTTGTCCTTAACTACGTAGTTGGAGAGAAAACCAGCGAATATAAAATATTTACGAATTTTAAAAATAAATTGTTTTCAAAATATTCATTTTTATAAATAAAATCAGAAAAGTTCGTTTTTTTTCTTTACAAAATAATCACAAAATTCCCAAATCACATTCTAAATTTTTCAATAAAGGATTTGGATAACATGACAATATATTACAATGACCCGTATGCCTCAAAATATTAAAATTATTTATTTTAAGAAAATGGTTTTTTTAAAATGGGTTTTGTAGCAAGAAACTCTTAATTTAATAAATTTTCCATTACAAATTTTTATTTTAATATCCAAATCCGATTTTTTTATTCAAGTCCAATTTTTGTTTTTTAATCTTATTTTATTCGTTGATTTTCAATAATTTTATTATTTTGGATAATTAAATAAAATTATATACACAGTAAAAAATTTCTGCCGTGTAAAATGTGTAGTGTTGTTGGTAAATAATTTAGTGTACATTTTTACACTAACAGTGTTAATAAAATGTAAAGTAATGCTTAATTTACACTTTATTAACACTGTTAGTGTAAACATTTACACTAACACACAAACACAACTTAGTGTTCATATAGGTCCAATAGTGTAAAATATTTTTTACTGTGTATTAATTAATTAATCAAATAAAATTTGGATTTTTCTAATTTGTGACCAACTTAATTTATCTATAAAAATTTTTCCAAAAAGGTAATTTAATTTAAATTTTCAATTAACAACCTATTTAATTATAATTTTATTTCAATCATTCAAATCAATTTCTTATTTATTTTCTTCAAAAACCCATTTTCAAATCCAGTTTTATTTAATATTTTATCGAAATATTACTCTCATTTTTAAATCAACTTTATATCACATAAAAACTCAAAATTATCTCAAAATTATCTCAAACGGCAAAAGCCAAGTTATCAGCATTTTTGTGCCAATATAAAATTGTTAGCGCGAACAATTATTCAAATATTGACAACAAAATTAAAATAATTCGCAAAATAATCAAAAAAATATCAAATCTAAAATAAAATAAAATTTTAAATTCAAAATTAACAAGAATGTGATTTTAGAACACGACAATATATAAAACAGTATATACCGGGGGATCTGGAGAGTAAGGTATATATTCCAGTTTCGTACTAATTTTACACAATATAAACATTAACTGGCGAACACATAGCTGTACAGTTAGTAGGGGTAATAAGAAATGTTCGTTCTATGAGATTTACAAATCTGTATAATTTCAAAATCCTTAGTCCAAAAATCACTTTCCAAAAGATGTCAATTTTGTTCAAAAATTGGTAAAATTTTCAAAATCACAATAATTAAAAATCACGCAAAATTAAATTCGTATTTAATTTAATAAAATCATTAATACAACATACCCGCACCAACTTAAATCTTATGATTGTTTATTGCTCAGGATTGGCAATTATAATAATTTTGGAAAGGCGGCATTCATTGTTTTCATGAAGGTTTCCCATTTTTAGCAGTAAACTGACATTATCTGCCAACAATTAAACTGATTTAAAAATAATAGTTTGTCTATTGTTGGTATCAAAACATTGAATTGAGTTAATAATAAAAATTCGAAGTAAATATTGTAAAGGTAGCGGTGTCGATTCCTAATTGTCCTTGATAACTGCTACCAATAAAGACTGATTTTTTCGTGTGTGGAATTACTATTTTTAGAAATTATATATTTTTGAATAAAATTAGTTATTTTGAAAAATCAATCAATGAAAGCAGTTGTTAGATTTTCAAATATAAGAAATAATCAAAATTTCATGAAAAATTGAAATTACAATCGAAATTAATTAAATTAAAGGAAAGAAAAATCAATTTTGATACCACGACATATAGGCATATATGTACCTTTTAATTTAAAGATTTCACTTATAGATGATTTTTTTTTAAATTTTAGTTTAATTTTACACAAGCAATCATTTTTGAGTAGGTACCTACTATATTATGTTTTTTTCAATTTAATTGAAAAATACAGCTTTAAATGCTCTGTTTTCTGATGTAAAGTAACTAGTTATTGCAAGTTTTCGGCTTTTAGTATATTAATGTCTTCTAAACTCAGTAAACAGTTGGAGAAGTTTCTTATAGCAAATAATTGGGAATCACCAAGTTATTAAATATCGAAATTTGAGTTATTTGCGAAACTTACCGTACACATTATATTTAGATTGATCAATTTAAGCAGGTGGAGATTAGACGAATTTCAAAAAAATTTTTTTGCTTTTCGATAATATATAGAGCAATGTATTTTTTGGTTTGATCAACTCGTGGAATGTTTACCAATAGGTAACTAACGCGGAATTTTATTCACATCGGTGATTTTGAACTACGTACGATTCAATGCTGATAATTTTGCAAATTCAAAACATCACACGATTTTAGAATAAAAATGATGTTTCACAGTTGTTTTTTAAAGGTAAAAATGACAATATTTTTAATACATTTCTTATAATGCGGGTAATAAGAAGAGTTTTGCCTTAATTGTATTAATCGTCTTTTATCCTGCAGGTCGGAAATTCTTTGCTACTTAAATAGAAAATCGGAACCTGTCAAAGTTATGCAGGTGAATATGAATACATAATATTATGTTATGATATGAGCAATTATTTCATGTAACTGACATGTTATAATTTATAAGCATGTGATAGATACTATTGCTACCATCATATTTATATTTATAATAATATTGAAGTTGACCATAATCATTACACTAGATTATAACGCTGTTTATTCCCGCCAAAAAAAATTGTTTTTAATTTTATGAAAATATAAAAATCGAAAAACGATTAGGAAGCAATAAAACCTTTTTTGCTATTATATTAAATTGTATAGAGAGTATGATAGGCTGTAGGACAAAAGCACATTATGCTTAAATGCGGCGCCTGTAGTTAGCAAAGACGTAAAAAATAAAACGAGTAACTCGGTACTTTTTTGGGACGCATTTTCTTTAGTAGGTACGTTTGAGTCTGGCCGACTGCCGATTTTAAAACTGATAGCTCAACATTTAGCATGGTCGGTGCAACTTAAAAATAAAACTTATTAAAACTGTACCAGGAAAATAAATTTGAAAATTATTCTAAAATAATATAATTAGCGAATTAAACAAAAAAAATTATGAGGGTTTGTTTACCAGGTGTAAATATTGTAGTAGCACCTTTTAAAGTAATTACATCAAATGCCTTAGAGTTAATTTATTGTATACCTACTTAAGTTATTTGAATCGAAAACTCGTGTTTTGCAATCAGTTTGAAAACGGAAAGATCTATGCGATTATTACATAAGCATCCGCATAAAGTTTTAAATCAAAGGAAACCGCCCTTGTCGAACCGACAATTAGAGAAAATCTCCTAGTTACTTTATTAATCTGTCACCGGTGGTAGCTTTACTGCGGATAACGCAATAATATGGTCAGAATAAAAAGTTTATTTAATTGGTATGTGAGGCCCAAAAAATTTGCTCTTTTGAGCTTCGCTTCCATGAATTGGTGGGACATTAAACGACTTTGAGTAATTACAATTTAAAATGACCTTAAGGTAAGCAGGGAAAAGAATTGGTAATGCAACTAACAGTTTTATCAAGTCAGGTATGGTATGTTGCAATAAAAAATCCTAATGTCTGGCGGCGTAAGTAAGTATCGGTTAATCAACGAAAGTAACCATCGTGAGCATTTTGCGTACTTAAATGAACTACTAAAGGTATCGAAGAACTGCTTAAAAGTAGATATATGCGGTAGGTGGCCTTAGGCATAAGTCATTTGTTTATTTGCTGTTGCGTCCATGCTTGCGTTCCTGGTTCTGGTTCTATCGGAAGGTTTATCTTGTCTTATTTACACAAGTTGCGAGCTTTATGTACTTTCGTTATAAAAATGAGAAAATGTGCAGCTAATTTGTATTGTGTGTATAGTAGCAGTTCTTGGTGTTGTTCCGTTGTTGATTGTGCATGCATTATTATCGAAGGTCAAAACAATAATGCATTTCTAATCACCTCATAAGTTATTCATTTACATACAGTATTATTTATTTCCTCTACGCTTCGACAATTGGTTATGCACTTATTTAATAATTATTAAATTTGAAAATAAGAGAAAGTAATAGGTATAGGAAAATAGTGTGGTAGAGGAAAATCAAAATGGTAGGTACACTGATTATATCAAGAAAATTTATTTTCTGATAGTGTTATTGTTCTATTCGAAAGACACCATATACGTACACATGCTCGCGCTATTACCCAGACCACACAAGTATTACAAGCTACCTACACAAAATATACATGAAATGAAATCACTATTAAATACTAATTTTTTGTTATTTATTTTGAACAATAGCTAACAATCTACCTACATTTTCTTTACCATCAAATTACCCATTTTTATTGTTGCTGAAATAATCAATCATAATAAGCTAAGCGCAACATACATACCAAACAGTACAAACAAATTAAAAATCCAATTCTGGAATAATAATATATAAAAAATTTATTAAACTTCGAAATGCGATTTGCTTCAAAAAAGGAAACAAACATCGCAAGTCGTTGTGTAAATAACACATTTAATGCGTTAGCGAAGTTGTAAATCTACTCTTTCGCCGGCTACTTTTACGATTCTACTTCATTTTTACTACTCTGCTTTACGATTTTAACTAATTCGTTCGATATTTTGCCAAAAACATATATTATTAGATATTTTTTGCGTTGCAATATAATTTGCACTACATATTTTTGCAACATCGACTGCATTGTCTCTTCTGGAGTAAAAATGCAATTTTTAAACAGTAACTTACTCTGAATACATTTCAGTAGGGGGACTCAAATTTCAGTTAGACCATCTTAAAGTGAAAAATAGAATTACTAGGCCAAACGTTGCTTAGGTCTCCAATGTGAAGATACTTACTGCAGTCAAAGGGATTATATTTCGCAAAGCAGATTACTAGTTTCTATTGGACGCAAGCTGCAACCCCCAAGAGGTTGTTTTGCGTCAAAGATACAAATATTTTCGAAAACTGTTTTGCGCCACTTTATTCATATAAATTATATGTATATTTAACAACGAAACTTCTCGAAAAAATCAATTGGTAAAAAAAGTTAAGTCTGAAACTCGCCTTTTTCGAGATGTGCCGTTGTTCATGTTAATATGCGATGCATACGATAAAACTTGACTCACCACACACATAGCAGAAATGAAACAGGATATAGTCCTAAATTACGAAAAAGAAGAAGATAATCAAATTAACATTCAAAAAGTGTGATTACTATAAGTGGCACTTATTGAAAGATAAAACTACTGAAAAGCTGTCGAAAATAAGCTTAATTTATGAGTTATAATTATTTCGGTTTCTTAATTATCGGAAACAGTATACTTATAAGTTCTGATAATTACCTTTACAGATGAATGCTATACGTTTAAAAACCAGTTTCTGATTAATTAATTCATTACAAAATTAAAATGTTTTTAACAATAATTTTATTGAGAAATTTATTCTGAAACTTCGAAGTAGGTAAACTTAATTATACGGTCTACACCAGCGCTTACCAAATTAACATTTTTTAATTTAATTTTTAAGTATATGGTTATGATTTTAATACACTACAAGTGATATTTAAGCTATAGGTACCCACCTGTAGTTAAGATAAAATGTAAATTATAAGAATAAACAAGGTTTACTAGACACAATTGACTTGCTAGTTGCTATGGACTTCTGACGAAAGACGAGACAGTCAGAAATAAAATTGTTACATTACCCAGGTACTCGGCATTTTAAATGATTAAAAAGACTTACTAAATGACATCAGAACAGTAAAATAGAAAAATACTTATATCTAAATTTTGAGTGTCAGACATTTGCCAAATATTTTGAAAAACTTTCTGTACTCGTCTTTGGCTTGTTCCCACCACTCCTTTTTACATTTACAATTCAAAAATATTATTAATATATTTTTATTGTACGAGCAAGGCTATCTTCACACGAAGTTTGTTTAGAAGCGCCACAGGCAATTATTATTGGTGACGCTGGCCAATTGGCAAATTGGCATTTTATTGCTGTTAAAAAATGTTCAGACGAAGACTGCCTAACAGCTCAGTGGATGATTAATTTAAAGCGTTTTTTCTATTTAATATTAAAAATAATTAGCAGGAGCTGAACTACCGGGAACTGATAGACACTGTTGCAGAGAGGAAGCAAAACGCAAAATGCTTAGAATAATTATTGCTTTTGTTATAAAATACAAATGAGCAATATTTGATTTAAAGTTTTGGATCAAGTAATTTTGGTTCTCCACATCAAAATATTGCTATTATTATTTTGCTTAAAGCTGAAAAAATTAGTGCAAATGGAAGAATATAACTATAATTTATACATAGCCATGTCAGTTTATACGGATTCTACGATGTCAGAGAAAGGCATAATTATTATAATAATTATTAGATAATCATACATATTATGTATTATTTACAAAATAAATGTATATTAAACCAACAAGAAGCACAACATGTAAATTGAACTTGAACTGTATATCAACCAAAACCAAAGCCCAAGTTTTGTATAAGTGGATGGCTTACATTCGCTGCACCCTCTTCTTTTCAACCGTGATCATGCCATGAAATCTGCAGAAGCATCCAGACACAATATTAACAAACATTTCCCAATTAATTTTCTGTTAAATCAATTAGCATTTAACATTTGCTTTTCATACTCAACTTTTTTTATTAAAAAATCCAATTTTACTGAAGAGCAGAGGTGAGGATAGATGTTCAGTTCCGCCACTGCAAGTTCGCTTATAGGTACAGTGTACCAGTGACCACTAATAGTTATAATTACGCGACGGTAACTAAAAACATATTTTCAGGCTTGTCTTCAATTTTTTCTTCAACTTTAAATTTTTTAGTTTAGGTTTTTAAAAACTTACGTTTCAGCAATTGGAAAGATTTGGATGAAAGAATCTTCTGTGTCTTATTTTCCAATTTTTAATTGTTTCTTTATTTTGATGGAACCATTAATTGCTTAAATAAAAGCATAAACTGTGTTGAAAAAGGATTTGTCGCCCTAACAGAATATATATTGAGCTATAGCCTCAACTAAGTATTTTTGCTGCCACAACAAATTTTTTGTTGTCATAACAAATTTTTTTGTTCAGAAAACAAGATCAGTAATATTAACAAATTATGGATTAATTTGCCTTATGGACACAGTGTACAAATTGTAACTTGACAGAAAAAAACCTTTCAGAAAAACCAATTATCCACTCGCACTAGAGGCTTCACACCGAGTCCTTCCTTTTATTTTTTGAATTCTTTATAACTATTATTTCTTTAACTTTTATAGGTTTTCTGTTTTTTTTTTCATTTTCAAATTTCAATTGTTTATTAGTCTTTCCTTGCATAATAACACTAATCATTTTTTCTTTATAAATAAAAAAATTATTTGAAGTATAAGTAGTAATAACAATTGTAATTCCTGGACAGCCAGAGTTTTAAGGATGTAATTCAGTTTTTCACTAGACCGGCGGACAAAAATCGGTGAATCGGTGTGTTTCAGGGGCCAATATATTTTTGATTTCGAAATTTCATAAAGTTTATTCGAAATAAAATAGAAAAGTTAAATAAAGCATGCAGTTACAGATTGGGGGGTCTGGGGAGTCTGGAATACGATCAATGTAGTACAGTAATAATAATTGTAGTTTAGAATTAAAAGACATTTTAAAAAAATTACAATTCAACTATAAATAAGGCAGAGGCTTTTTTGTTTTAAGATAAAGAGATTATTAACTCTTATATTAGATGTGAATTATTTGAATTATTTCAATTAATTAATTATTAAAATTTTATTTAATTAATTAATTATTAAAATTAACGGTCTGGTCTGAATTTGAGTTGGGAGTTATTTCAGGATAAAAAATTGACACGATTTTAAAATTTTATTTTCAGCTGATGGTAATAGCCACTATACTGGAGTGCAAATTCCATACTCATATTTATACATACAAGATAAAGAGCCGCCTCTAAAGTACTTTAGTGCCGCCCATCCCCGGCAGTAAAGTGAAGCAAAAAATAAATTTTGAAATTTGAAAATTGATTTACAAAGGCAAGGTTTTTGGATGTTAGGACATAATAGTATATTGTTCTATTAAGAACAAATGTTTCATTTTACATGGTAAATTTGTAGAGATGATAGACAAACCATAAAAGTACATATTAGCTACGAATAAAGCATACATTGAAGCATTACAGCTAAGCAATTGCTTTAACCAAGCAATTGGCTTCGTGCACAACATAGGGTAGCGACACCGGTGCTAGATTTTGGAACTTCGGTCGCAACAGCTTATTCATTTATTGGTCGATTTTGACAGCATACGTAACTTTTTCTTATGTCAAATAAATATTTGCCGTATGTCAATTCTACTTATTCAAAATTTTACACAATTTGATGTTTTAACCTAAATAACAAGAGTTTTCTAAGTCATTCTATTGTATATTAATAAGACTAATACTTTTCTTTTAACATGCGTTTCAAAAATATGTTAAAACAATGCGACTCAAGTGTTGCACCATCCCAATACAATGCACAGTTTAGATCAGGCGTCGGCAACAATTGACCTGTTATAATTTGAAATGATCCACTTGAGTTTCACAAATAGAGTATAAGACATAAAAATAAATTATAATTGACATTATTTCTAGTTGTGTGGACTGCAAGTGTGGATGAATGAAAATGAAAATATTCCTTTTAACATTTTGGTTGATTTTCACCGGTGCGGCAGCCAAAACAGGTTGCTGACGCCTGATTTAGAAGATATTTACCTTAAAAATTTTTCGTGGATCTAAGTAATTTTCAAAAACAAATTTTTTTTAATAATAAAATAGAAATAGATTAGAACTATAACTAGCATCTCGAAAAACATCAACTATCAGCGTCACAGTATTTTTTGAATTTTATTATTTTTGAATTTGTAACCAAAACTAGAAAGGGACAGCTGCAACGCTGCAACCATTAAATATTTTCAATTCTATAACTTTTCTTGCTAATTTTTTAGTTGCGATAGTATTCCTAAATGCTGACTAACCAATTATGGAGTTTTGTAGTGAAGTTTAGTAGTTTTTCGTAGCATAGGTCGTTTTTTATTTCAAAAAATCAGTTTATGTATCCATCGAAGGAATTCCGCTTTGATGCTAGAGATGTTGCTCATGGGGGTGATTATGGACGAATTTTTTCATCTTACTGGATAATTACTATAATTGTTAGTAATATTACTGTATTAATAGGTTTGTTAAGGGCAAAAAATTAATTATCTGTTTAATTAGTATTATTAAATAATCAAGCCATCCAGCTATTTCTGTGTTCTGAAGTGCTATTACGGTGCGCAGCATTTATCAAAATAAGTGATAATCTGATGAAGCAAAGTCTGGTGAATACGCAAACTTGTGATTGCCACCAATTAAAGAATGTCCTAATTTAGTAGTACAATTTATTTCACCCAGAAGAAACTAATTTTTCTGTATTTTAAGTATTTTGCTTTTCTTATTATTTACACATTAATCAGATATACCTACCTATAAGAAGTTATGGGCTTGCAAAAAATTATTAGTCTGGTGAATATCATTAAATAAATAAATTTAAAACCACAATACCTACAGTGATAATTTATTTAGGTTACTAGGTAATTGCTACATATATATAAATTTTCAAATCTTAAAAAAATGTTTTGTTTATTTATCGTTTTCTTGTTATTGTTATAGTTATATTATTATCTTGAGTATGAAAATAGTTAGGAAAATCTTAAAAATAATCGAATTTTTTATTGACATACATACCTTAAGAATTAGTCAGACACAACTAGCGGCTCTGCCGAAATCAGAATTCTAGAATTTTTTTGGTCGATGATATTATTTCACACAACTTTATTGCAACAGTATAGTTCATTATTTGTGACCAATTTTCAAATAGAGATAGAGATATAATTCAAACGTTGTAATTTTTTTTGTAAATTAAAAGTTGTAATAATATAGACATTTAAATTTTATAGTAATATAAAAAGCCCATAAACCTAATTAATATTATGATTTCTATTATTTCACTATGTAAGTATATTGTGCCTATAATATCCTAGACGGCATTTAACTACCTATAGAAGATAATCAAGTGCAATTTATGAACATGTTTTCAATAACTCTCTGCTCATTAAGTCCGTCGTGTTTAACTTCACAAAGAAAAGTTTTATATATAGAACTATTTGCATTAAAAAGAAATTGCATAATAAAATTTAAAAAATATAGTGATAATCTGTTAAGCTTAAATCATTTTGCATCGGAGAGGTCAGATAGGTATACTACCTACTAAAATATTTTAATGTTAGTGGCTATCTATATTTAACCATCTTTTAAACAATAAAAATTATTCATAAATATGATTTTTATGTATAATTTTAAATATATAGATAATAAAAGTTTTTATGCATGTAATATTTACAAATTCAATATATAATACCTACTCGGGATTTAATAAAACCGGGAGAGCAGAGTTGTTTAATTTTTTTTTTTGCTAAACAGAAAGTCAGTAATTTTATTGTTAAAGTTCAAACTTGATTAGATAATCATGTAAAATTCACATATTGGAAATCCTACAAAAACTTCCCCGCAAATTATTAGTTAGCTATTACGGTATATTAGCTTGGTATGTAGTACGAGATGTGATATTATTTTCTATTCCTTCTTGCTATTATGCGCAACATTGCGAAAATCTTGAAGAAAATGAGCAGTTATTGTACCTATTATATTCCAATATAGGAATTAAACCGAAAAATATCCAAACACAAATTATATTTTGTATATCAATTTATTTCTGAATATTTAAAATGTTTCTACATCTACATTATGTAATATATTAGCCAAAATAAGCACTAATTAGCAAATAAATATAAAAAATTTTAAAAAATATTTGAAAACTATAAAATTTTGTTTAGTATATTAAACAGGATGTAATAAAAATATTATTATTGACTTTACAGCCGATAATCTGAGATATTTTACATTTTACTAATAAGATAAAATACATTAAGTTTATCATCTATTACATTAGGTATTTGGGTATCTAACATATAAAATAATAAATATAAGCAAAATAATATAGTTATAAAGTTAAGTATTATAGGTTTATTTCTCATATACAGTAGATGCCGTTTAATATAATGAATGACATTCAAAAACCTATATATTATAAAATCGATATATGTACTAGAATTTGATTTCAACTGTCGCTGTTGGTTGAATCTAATAAGCGGCATCTACAGTATACTATTTAGTTACATATCTATACTCACTGATACCATGAGGGTACATAACATAACATACAAAATTATAATCACAAACTTTGAGAAATAAACAAAACAAGGGTGATACACCACTAAACCAAAAATATGATAAAAACATCCAAGTCGGAAAATTCACCACAATTCAAATGAATTGAACTAAATTTTTAATTTTCGGCAGTCTTACATCATCGATGTGATCTGCCAACACAATGCACTCAATAGCCTTGAAATGGGGCGTGTCAAAATTAAAAGTGGGGAAAACAAAAAGGTGTGGCTTAATAGAACTTTATAATCTATACCCATATGGAGGTAAGGTACCATGTCTTATATTTTATAGCTTACCTCCACACAAAGTATAACTTGGCGACATGAATTTGCACATTAAATGATGGTTAGTAGTTTGGTTATCGTTCAATCAAAATTTTTTAACTTTTTATACGTCTGGTATGTGTTCAATTTCCAACAACAACTACCTACCTGTTTATAATTGGAATCTTGTAAAATGTGGTGTTACAAATCTGCAATAATAATCTTTAAAACAAACTAAAGTGGATACTTAATTCGATAAGTATCAACTCCTTTTCGAGAATCGTCAAATTAATAGACTTTTTCTTACTTGGGGTGTTAAGTAAATAAAATTATTTCTTACCATAAAAAATTGTATTTACATAACTTAGAGCATCGGCCGAGTAGCGAGATTGCACCAAGGTATTGACGCTCCCGACTAGGTTTTCAATTCCATTGGAAGCGCCACGATGCGTCAGTTTCACTAAACAACCACGACGCTTACCGGCGCTTAGTTGCTTCTTCTCCGTTACGCTTTAAACCTGCATTATGAAGTTTTATCCGCTATAAGATACAACATCGCGTTCGAGGTTTATCGTCTAAAATAAAATCGAGTTTTGTATAATATGCATTGAATTAAAAACTCATTTTCCTATCTGGAACTTTGATAGTAGATATATTTTTTTACGAAATTTCCGATATTTTAAAAATTCTAAAATTAAAATCGAATAAATGTCCGAAACATGACCGATTAGGTTTCGATGAGAAAAAAAACTGCCGAATTAAGTGTGATGGATGAGTAATTTTTAGAATAATGCCCAATAAAAATAAAGGTAAAAAAGCAATAGCCAAAGAAATATAGATATACACATTTTAGTGATAAAAATTTCAACGCAAGAAATTTAATCCCATCAACAAAGAACGAAAAGGAATAAAAGGAGCAAGCAAGAAAATCTGAAGAACGACAGTAAAAAAAATTGAAACCGGCTGAAATATGTCTCCACATAAGCCAAACAAAAAAAGCATCAAAGTTGGCGTCGCAAAAAGCCCTAGCAACGCCTTCATAGGCATAACCTGCTAACTCCTGCCCACTAAAAGTGTGAAAAAGGTGGGGAGAATGTCGCCCTACGATTGGCGCAGCCGTCGAAGCTAACACCAAAGTACCAATAGGAACGCGTTTCTGTCATTAACACAGAGAGTGTTGGGTGCTAGGGCTTTCTTCTATAGTCTTCGGTTACGCTTTCCGCGGAATAGAGGTGTTGGAGTTCACACTCCTGCAGCTTCCCTATTGTTGACCAAAATACACCAGTAGTTAATGTACGTTGCATTTGCCCATAGCTGGACGTTATACTCGAGGGTTAAAAATTAATAAAACGTAATTTTGTTAAATTATAAGAAAAAAATTGTTGAATCTCGAACAGTGATAATTAGGCGTTAGACAAATTATACCTAGCGACGAACTTCAGTGTTGTGCGAAATACTTCGGGACAGTGTGTTGTTGAAAAATTGAAACAAAAGTGTTGAGTGATATTAATAATGTGAATAATGTCAAACATGAATTTTAAATTTTTGAGTGCCAATCTTAAAATGAAAATTATGTCGTGGGAGCCGAAATTTTGATAGTTGTAGAAATACACATGAAAGTTTCTTGAGAACACTACTTTAGAGCGGTACTAGAATCTGTATGATTCTACCGCTGAAAATATACCAAACAAATGCGTTTCGACACAGCGATTGATTCAGCTTTGGACTCCAAAGTGAAAAGTACTATGGCCTACCATCCGTTTTTACAATTGCCAAGACAAACTGATTTTAGTGTTAGTTCGCTATTGACAGCAGCAAATAATAACTCGAGTCCGTCTAGTACTTCCCCGGCGGCACCCGGTTACTTCCCGGCGGCAGCGCTCGCAGCTTTCGGTAGTCAAAATCATCATGGCTGTTATCCCGGCACGCTAATACCTAAACTAAATCATCCACATCCTCATCACCCGCTAACTGGACATCCGTATACGACGGCCGAAGATGTAGTTTTAGCCGCAGTAGCAGCGCACAATCATCATCCGGCGATGGTAAGACCGCTTAGAACAATTCAACCCGAAGAAGACGGTGTAATAGACGACCCTAAAGTGACACTTGAAGGCAAAGATCTTTGGGAGAAATTTCATAAACTCGGGACGGAGATGGTTATCACTAAGAGTGGCAGGTAAGACCGCATTTTTCATTACCTACTGAACAGTGAGTAATCGACGCGCTCTAGATCTTATCGTAAAAAAGACTTTTCTATTTAGGTTAGTTGTACTATATTAAATGTTGCCAATTGAGGCTAAACGACTTAAAAGGCTTAAAGTCCCCGCTAAAGTAGTATACTATACCTAAACTTATTTATTTTTCGATAGTTTTCGATTATTTATCATATTAAGCAGATTGAAAGGTCAATCAAGTTTGGAAGTTGTATAAAAAAATATTAGAATATAAAATAGGTTCGATATATTATGGCAACCCATACGATTATAAAAAGAATTAGAAAACCCTAGGCCTAAAATGACAGTCTCTAAAAAATGTGTGGCAAACAAAAAATGTTCATGTTTTCAGGCCTAATTTTAGTATCACAATTAAATTTTTCATTCTAATCCTCTTGTTTTTATTTTTTATGCTGTTTGTGTAGTCAGATGACTGCAACTTTATATGGCTTTTGCTATTACAATACAAAAGCACGATGTAGTAATTCCATGGTTTTGTATTTTTTATATCTACACCAATAAACCGTTCGTTTGAGACAAATCGCATCAAAACCTGTAGGTAGAAGCTCAGATTTATTGTGTAAAATAGTGTTGAGTTGAAATTTACTTGTAAACGTTTATAAGTCTGATATATGAAAATGATCTGTCATAAAATATTATTTGTTCAAAACAGATAAATATACCTACCGGGAATTACGAGAATTAATTGTATACATTTTTGCCGCTCAAAAATTGTAAAGTCAAATACAGGGTGATCAAATAAATTAGAAAACTCATTATCGAAAATTTTGCATCAAGAGAGGGGTCGAGAAAGTTTTTGTTTTGTAACTTTTAATTTATACGAATTTTAACGCTGTCTGTGTAATGTTTATCGCTACAGGCTTTATTACCAACTTTGGTAAACCCCTGATGTTGGAAACAATAGAACATTAAATGTTGTATCTAATACTGAAACACATAACGGGAAATAAAAACGCAGATAAATTCATTTTTGATATTATTAATGATACGAAATATAGACATAAATTTATGAAGTAAATATAGATAATATAATAAAAATTTAATAAAAACGCATATTTGTGACGCGTTTCGGTTTCATACAGCCGTCATCGCACTAATTTTAGCATTATTTGACTTGGACTTAATAGAGCAAAAGCGTTAATAATTTAAAAATTACAAAAATTGGATAATTTTATCATTTTTACTGATTTTTATAAAAATAAGGAAACGGTAACGCTTGGAACAGTTAATTGAACCATACAACTTCAATTTAATGAAGTAGAACCAAATTACACAATTTAGTAGGTATAATTGATATAATTTTGTTGATGAATGTACATCAGAAGAAGCCATGTTTTAATAGAAAATTTTAAAATTAAAAATAATATTTTCTAACTGACAAAAATATTAAAATTAATTCACCATAACTTTTGTATGTTATTGTAACTGCAACAAAGAGGTTTTGTTATTATAACAAAAAAGTTGAACAGCCCTGCCATAACCTGCGGTTTGTTAAATTTACATTTTATTATAATAATATACTTATTACACTGCTGTATTTAAAAAAACAATTATTAAGCTCTACAGTTTAAATCCAGCGAAAGTAGACGCTATTTGCAGTAGTCTACATCCAAATAAAAATGTATAAAAATATATTTGCTGTTTTATACAGCTCTAGCAGGATAGTTGGTTCCCTGATGAAATTTTACAAACAATTTTTATTTTGACAGGCGTTCAGGTGACAACGTTTCCATTTTTCTTATTATTCAACTAGTTTCTAAAATAAATCTGATGATTTTCATTGGTTTGTTTGAACTAATTAATCCGTAGAGTTTACTATAGCATTAATTAACCCAACTTAAAAATTAATATTATGAATGCGCTTGCTTGTTAACAATATTGTTAACTCAACAGCATAATTTGACAGATCTATTAGTTATTGCTGAATTTGGCTATTTTGTAAGAGTTAATAACTCATCAGGCTTAGCTTAACTTGATAAATTTGCAAAGTTATTTTAATTTGTCAAGAAATTAAATTAACAATTAATTAAAAATTAAGAAATTAAAATAAAATTAAATTAATAATCTAGCTTGTCTCTGTATGTTAGTCTACAAAACTGTGGCTGGGATAACAATTCGCAAGTCTAAAAATTAAATGTCAATATTTCATGATATTTTCATTTAGTAAACAAAGATAATTTTGAATGTTTAGAGAATTAAGCCCGAAAACTAAGGTAGAGGCACCAGTGCAGTGGCTTGGTGTGATCGCTAGTTGAGTTATAGAACGAAATTCAGTGTTCAGATAATACGATAAGTCTAAAAAGAGGTCTAATTTCCAGTAAAAAATGTTTGTATTATTTAAAAGGCCAGTTAAGATGAAATACGTTTGTATTAGTACAAAGTTGAATTGCTTATCAACCTAACCTCACATTTAAAATATAGCAATTAAATTATATTGTTTTATGGCTAAATAATCACAGGTATGGCAATTACTTTTGCAAAACAAGTGATACTGAAAGTACTTAGTGGAAAAATGATAAAAATTGACCAATGGTATATTTTACATGAGTTTTTAATTACACCTTCATTCGCTTGTCTTGCGTCTACGTTGGTGGGAAAATAGCTATTTTTAAATTAAAAAAAAGGTAATTTTGTTTAATAAGTGTAAAATGGTGTTACACTGTGTAAAATTGTAAGATATGCTCTCCATTATATTTTATCTATTTTTTGTATTAATGCGTAACAACAAAAGCGCCAACGTGCTGTTAATTAACGCATCGTTTCGGTGAAATACGAACGAAAACTTTTTAACGACTCTTACACTTTTAATGTTGCATATCGAAAATTAATTAATTATAACAAGGAAAGTCTTAATGCTCTTATTTTCTATTTCGTGACTAATTTTTCAACTTAAATATCTTGCATGTTACATATAATTTTCGGTAGTTATATGGTGTGTTTGAAATATGGTTTAATTGTAAAAACTTAAATTAGGGTTGATTCTTGTCAATGTTAATTAACGATAATACATTAATGAGATGGCATAGGAATTAAATAGGTGTGCGAGATTCACGAAGCAGTTCTTGTTATTATTGTTTATTTTTTCAATTTTTCTACTTGGTCGGTTAATGAGCTATCACTTAAATTATAATTTTCCTCCATTTAAAAGGCAATAGTTTATTGAATATCTCACGACATGCATACATATAATGAACAGTAATTTAATAATATCAAGTGACTATAAAATTGTCATGCATGTAAGATATTTTACATATCGATTTTATAGAGACTGTTCGACGCCTGAATGAATGGCTAAAAGGTAGACGACGGTTACCGAGAAATTTCCCTTTTATTCACGGCCTACAAACGATGTCTGCGGTTGCAATATGTGGTTAAGGTAGAACTTTGCTTTGATCCATCTTTTAATGAGATTAACCACGTTGTCATGCAACAGGAATACTAAAATAAATTTAAATTCCATTTTCCAAAAACTCTTTTGCCTCACATCTTTCAATTAATCCCTTTTATTCAATTTTATGGTTTAAAATTTTCAAAATAAATTTCCGCACTTACAGCAGAGAAAATTAATGTGTCAATTACCTACAGGTTTATTTTGAATTATCCAATCTAGATACTTGAATTGCAAGCGCTTTATACATCAAATAAGCAAAAATTTTTAACTGACTGTACTTAATTTCAATGCTTTTATGAAGGAATGTATGGTGTGTACGGTCTATTCGCATATAAAGTCGGGGTGCTAATAATTAGTACTCTTTCTGGAGCTTTCAACTTTCGTACGCTCTATTGCACTCAACCCCTGCTTTACATCAAGTTTAAACCGTTCTACTTCCATCTGCCAGCCACGTTAATGCTCACAGAACGTCTTGAGATTATTAGTGCCGTTTTGTTTCTAAAATTGCTTTTGGTTTTAATTTTTTTGTCGCCCTCTGGTGGGTTTTTAATCCAACCCTGTCGTTCTAACCTCACAAACACTTTTATTTGTAATCGTAATCGTGCAGCGTACGGAACCATCAGATTACAAAAAATTATAAATATGTAATTAAATAATTGCATACATTCAATTACAGTAATTTAATACTTGAGTATTTTTCACCTTACCTGATTAATATTTGCATTATATTTGAAATGGTTAAAATAAATTAATAATTAATTATTATTGTTGGAGTAATGTAATTAGGTAGTTGCACGTTTGTATGTTGCTATTTTGCATTCGAGCAATTTTCTCTATTACCTCTTATTAGTACCTTGGGGGTAAATAAGTATAGCATGCATATTTATTTTCTAAAAATCCCTATATTTCACTTTCTTAATTACTTTAGTTGCGGTTTTTTTTTGACTAAAAAAAATACTAAAAAATTCACGGCTTAGACAATTATTGTTAAGTTGTGGGCGTACGCTAAATTATTTAATTTAAATTTTTTCGACAAAGAACCTCTTTACATATTCATGACTTACAGAAAGCATAAAAATTAATTAATACTGTGTTTTTCCCAAAAATTGATTTTTTAACGTTTTGTTAGCAAAGTGTGAGCGTGTTGTTCTACAGATAATTCATAAAGACTGCGTCAACAATTGTGTTTATACAAATTTTTGAATGGATTTGCAAAATTCAAAATGGCTACTCAGGTCGTTTTCCGGCACCTATACGCGATAAGAACACTTCACTCACCCTTTTATAAAGCAAGATTGGGGTTGAACGGCGAAAGAAGTGCATACCAGTTCTCTACCTTTGAACTGGATTATCGAACTACATTTAAAATTTTGTAATATCTATCAGACGTATTGCCGAAGCATTCTAGAGCGCCCTTGTAGATCGCGATGCTAAAAAAATAATTAACTATTTAATGCTCAAATTATTTTTAAGCCATAAAACGCGTAAAGAAGATCTTAAATGTGAGTCACGGCATTGTATTTTAACAATGCAGATAATATAGCAAACGTGTAGCACTTTAATAACAAACTAACTTATTAAAATATTCTAAATAAGATGAAAAAATAATGGCATGATGCTGAAATATTTATATTATATTTGATGTGGCATGACGTTCGTGTTGTATTATAAGTAAAAGTATGTGTAAGTAAAGATAAAAAGCAAATCTTTAATATACAAGCTTGAATATAAAGTGTTGGCAAAAATTTCTATATTGAATTCTTTAAAATGTATTTTTGTTCGGATATATTAAATTTTCTTTCTCTTTTGAAGTATTTAAACGAACCTTTATGTAGGTAAAAAAGTTACTTAATGTCATTCGTAATAATGAATAAGGAACTTTTTCGTAATTAACCTAACTTTCTTCATCTTCGTCTTCTTATTCTTTTTTTCTGCTACGCTTATGCAATTTTAAGACAACGTCTCTGCATATTTTAAATTAATTTTTTTCTTGTTTGCTGAAAAGTAATTTTACACTTAGTTTCCTTTTAAGATACCTGTGGTATATATAAATTATTCATCAATAAAATTCACATACCACGCGTAGGTACAGAAACATTTTGCTTTAATAAATCACATGTATGGATGGTTTCGCCACCAACATGGTATTTACAAACACATATATTAGACTATATAGAAAAGCAGGTATCACTATCACATTATAATCAGAAGGATAATGGGAGGCTATGACAGGACGTAGCCTTAAGGTATTCACTATAATTCTAGGGTAAGCTGTTACAAGGCGCCTAAAGAAGACGTAACTACGGAACCAGAGTCTCATTCTATAGCACGCGATCCCAAACACTGACCCGAATTCTTTTTAGTAATGGTAATTAATTATTTTAAGGAGCTGTTAATAAATAAATGCGTGCCTCTTTAATTTTTGATCATCAAACCTCAAACCTAGGTGTTAAACAACAATTTTGGAAATTGAAACAAAAATTATTTGTACATAGGATAATGCTACCATAATCTATTTTGCATTAAATTTGCATAATTACTAATCATTATAATACAAGGCCTAGCATATAATATATTTTACACATTTATCACTTATAGTTTAAAGTTACAAATTACATCCTGTACATGATGATATTCATGAGTTGAACATAACTGTTCATCAAAAGAGATGATTACAACTGTCTTAAGATAAACCTTTATCTACATTTATATTTATAATGTGAATACTATAAATTATGTTTTACTTATCTACACATGTAAGAGAGCGTCACTTAAAAATTAAACCATAATTTGAAAATAAATGATTAGCTTTAATTTTTTCTTCTATATCTTTATATATGTAATTTATTCATATTGAACTATTTATATTAACTATCATTGTTATTTCCATAGTTGTTTGTGTTACAAATTGGTTTAACTGGAAAACAAATAACTTCTGTATTATATTATTTCATTTGATAACAGATTTAAAAATGTATGACTTTTTTATCGTTTGTCGGTAACATATAATTATATATTCTACAATACGTCTTTTCAAACTTTCCGTTCCATTCGTTTTTATTTTTTCAAAAGAACCCATAGGACCTTCTTCGACTTTTCCGATATATAACGGGTTGGAAAAAAACTTTTCCGATAGTACCATTAACGAAAATGATATGAAAAATGCGAAAACTCCCAATTATGTATTATAATATGTCATAATGTTGAAAACAAAACTAGATATTATATAGTTGGTACCATTTTTTATAGTCAAGGTGGTGTTATTGCTTAATCTCGAGACAAAAAGTAAAAATGATGACGATGTACCTAAACCAAACTAAAAAGAAAATAAAAATTAAAAATAACAATAGTAATTTTATATTTTTTGTGATCAAATTGATAGGTACAAAAAATTTGCCCAAATATATGGGTGTGCTTAACACTATAATCACAGTTATATTACCAGAAACCTTTTGGATAATTGACGGAGAGCACCGGATAAATTGCATATTGATTTATGGTACCTACTTCGGTGTAAGTATTTTTTAAAACTGAAATCTTGATGTTTGTATCAAAAATTTGGTATATGTGTGTCGTGTATGTTAGTTACATTTTTAATTGTTACTTTAACTTTACCCTGTCAGCATGTCGTATAATCGATAAGTGAGTGTAAATGTGCTTATATGCTCGTTAAAAACGAAATTTACTGTTGAAAAAAATTATTTTCGTGTTGGCATCGTAATTCTTATTTTAAAAATATTATTTTATTTAAATGAGTGCACTACGTTTTTAAGTTGTTATCAAAAAAGTATGTCAGTCCAAATGTGTCTATGTATGTACGTATACAAGTTGTATGAATGGGCGAGACCTTGTAAAATATTCATTAGTGTCTATGCAATAATTACAATAATTGGAATATTTATAACAAAGTAATTACTAAAGTATGCAATAAAGCAACATTTTTAATGATACATGCGTAATATTGATGATGAAAAAAAGTAATAATTTTGATAACGCTTTCTTAAATAAACTTGATATTGAGAGCGGGTTATTAAGTGATCACAACACCTTATTAGCATCGAGATAAATCTACAAATCGAAGGTAGATGACTTGATTTTGAGAGAAAAGATGTACAGCCCAAAAATTATAGGTTTAAATTGTGAGATTATTCATGATTCATAATTTTCGTACTACGTGAATTCATAAATGATCTCACCTTCTCTTATATTGGAATGAGTTTAGTAACGAAACGACGTTGTTAACTAACGAGAATATCATAATAATCACTGGGTATTGCAGGCCAAGTTTAAATACAGTAATTTTCGACCACCTACACGAGTTTCGTTTCGAATTATTTGCTTGGTCTTCTGTACCTACCACAATGAAAATATGATAAATACTAAATTATACCTTATTGACATGTTGTATAGAGGTGTAGTAGACCAGACGCATTACTAACGAATTTTTAACCCGTTGTTAACTTAAACAAAAGCTCACACTAGTTTCTACTAAACTGAGTGGTGCCCTTAAACAAACGTGTTATTATAAAGTTTTTATAACCGAAAATTCTTTTTTAAGAAGGTAAATACGAAACTTTGATAATCACGATTTTGTGTGGTCTTTATAGACAGGTGGGATTATATGCAATACCATGTTATTATTTATAGATATTTGTCTATGATGGGAAGTCATAAATCAGCTGCTAATAACTCCGAATTAGACTATATAAGGAAATAAAAGGCCTAATCTATTAATTTTCTACCTAATGCAGAGAGAACCAAATTACGTTTAAAGGTGCTTATACCTAACTTTTTCGTGACAAGTTGCTCTGTCGTATTTTTTTATAAAAAATTTTTTTGGGGACTTCCTGCTTTACTTGCAAATACGTTTAAAATAAACCCTCTGTATAAAGGCGTATCCCTTTGGTAAACGAATAAAAAAAAGATCAATAACTTTACAGCTGTCCATTTTACGTATATTACATGCTCTACTTATGTCCACAGATATTATAATGTTATGCGGAATAATTTTGCTGGTGAAAATCGCACTTCCCATGTTTATTTAAAAATGTAGTTGTATTTGCTAAATTGTTTATTTATCGCCTGAAAATACGAAAGTCACCTCCCCTTTTTAAAAAGTAATTATTTTTGACGTGCAATAAATTTCCAACAATGTTGTAATATTTTGTTAATTTAAAATTAACATAATTTTGGGTTAATTGTTAGTAGATTTTTATGTGAAGTACATTTATCAAATTTGCACTAATTGAAATAATTTATTATGTGCTAATATATCATAGAAACGCAATAAAGTATATTCAATTTTGTAAAAGGTGCCCAAAAACTAATTCACAAATAGCGTGACTATGCGTGTGGCTCGTCAAATAACTAAGAAAAGGCAACTTGTGTTTGTTTTACTTTTATTATGTATACCTAAGTAATAACAGTGTCCGAGGAATGAAGACTTAATCATAGGTTAAGTAGGTGAGAAAACTACCTAGCAATCAGTACCAACTTAACAAAAAATTTGCCTCTTGGCAATTTTATAACTTTTATGTAGATGATTTTGAAACGAGAAAAATTTATACAGGCAAATTCTTTCCCATGTCACGATAATTTATCAAAAAAAAAAGTTCAAATCACCATGATTTTGTTATTAAACGAAAATATCGACAATTGTTTCCTTATAAAACACGCCATTAAAGTCTGGAACATAAAATATTTGTATAAATAAAAAACAAAGTTATTTACTATTCCAAAGTAGAAAAACTTTTAAATTGTATAAATTATTAAAAACAATGCTGTGATTTTAACACATTAAAGTTAAGTTTTACAAGTCAAATACTAATCAGCTTCTTTTCTATCTCACGCAATGTTAAATGCATCTACTTTTCGTTATTATTAATGTTTTTTGTTTGAAAAACTAATTTTAATTAAATTTCTACCTTGGGCAAACTTGGCTAAGCACTAATAAGTGGGCATACATAATTAAATCCACAAAATTTATTTGTTACGCCCGGCTTAATTAACAACATTTAATTGACCGATTATGAAATTATCACAAATTAGTGCACAGTGATATATTTCGAACAGAAATATTAAGAAGCGAACGATAAGAGTGATCCAAACATAAATCACTTTTATTCATGCCAAGTAAAAAAATGTATTTACTCAAGCTCTGGACTGAGATTTCGCCACAATTTACCAAATAATACCAATAAATTACAATAATTCCTATTATCGAGACACAATAATTATTATGTATAAAATTCAAAAAAATATACTTATGTCACCAAAAGATAATTATAGACGATTTCCTGTGATATGGATAAACTTTTAACACCAAACAACATTCAAAAATTATCTAAACTAATTTATTAAAGACGACATTTTTTATGTGTCATAAAATTATGGGTTATAAGGAGCCAGCTTTATATGTCTTATGATAAGAAAACGTGGTTTAGGTCAAAAGGTTACCAAAGTTAAATGTCAGCAGATTAGAACTTAAGTGTTGCCAAACCAAGTATAGATAATTATCACAAAAAGTATTATTCCCGCCACAAAAACTAACACTCGAATGGTCTTTATCAGAATGAAATAGCTAATTTTAAAAATGTGAAAACCGAACTTCTATTACTCTTCAAGTCAGCTAAATTTTAAACGGAGAAAACTACGTTGAAGAGCTTGGGTACTTTTATAGATCGGGGAGGGGGGTGATGTAAAATTCTCCAACTCAGTACTCGATGGTGTTAAACTCTGAAAAAATATGTATTCGTACTATTAAAATCAATCAACAAGTAATTACTGATGAATGTTTGTTTTTTATATTTTTGTTATCTTTTTGGTATTTATTAAAATATCTGTATTAGTGCGAACCACAATTAGTTCTAAAATAACCAAATATTATTCAAGCATAATTTTCAAAAGATTCTAGCTCTAATTTCAGCTTCAATTTTGCTATTAGAAAATAATATTAATTATAATAAAAATTCTTAAAAATAAAACTCGGAAAAGACTAAAAATTAATTTTCAAAATAATTAAAACGTCGTTGGTATTTTTAGATGGGGAAAAATCCTTTTCCATTAATATTGTTTTCATTTTAACCGTTTTCAGCGGAAAACAGTAATCCTGAAAAATTAAAAAAATTAAAAACCTATCCGGTGTAATAATTTACTTAATACTAATTTAAACAAAATTGATAAAAAAAATTGGTGACACATTTCATGCGGAGCATTTTGTAAACTAAAAACAGAAATTAATTGATAATTGCGGGAACTAAGTGATTAGTCTCCTATATTTATAGTGTAAAATTACGTAAACTTTCTAATAATTTTTTTGCAATAAATTATAACGACACCACAACGCGATGTTTTATTTTATGTATTATACTGATTACTGACTTGAGTTCATCTTAAATATTATCACCTGAATAATAAAATAACTGAATGCTACTTACAGATATTAAAAAAAAACATTATATTGTTTATTAAATTAACGTTTAAATTCAAAACATTATTATTTTTGAATGTAAAAATATTTAAAAAGAGACAGAGGGAGAAATATTAATTGTTATACATTAAACATAAAATATGTTATTTTATGTGAAAATTGCGTAGGTACATAAATCTGTTGAAAGCTAACCATGTTATACCTCCATTTTAATTAATCTGTTAATTCGATCATTTTTTAAAAACTTTATTTACTATTCTGACCTCGACTGGTCCTTCGGCCTCGGGTTGGCATAAAACGTAAAAAGTTTAGCTTTGTTTTCTTAATTACCTATCTGAAACAATACGTCTGGATTAAAAAAATCCAGCCGAAAGAATTAAGTCGCAGTGTTGAATTTTTGATCAATCAATCATATGCAAAGTAAATAGAAAAATATTTTTTTAAGTTTGAATAAAAACCTTATCGAATAGAATTAAAATGCTAGAACAAAACAAATTGTCATTTACTGTTGACCTAGAAATCTTCATGCCTGTGTAATCAGTTCGAGATCAAAATGGACATTTTCAACAATTTAACTATAACTGAAAAACAGGAAATTTTGTTGTGGGTCGTTGAGGAAGGTTTTTTATAAAACTCTAACAAAAAATCTGAACAAAGCTTTTGGTACCAACAATTCAACCGAAAGCATACACGGTTTTTAAAAATTTTAGTTAACTGATCTATAAAGACAAAATATACCAGTAACAATTCCACCACTCTTTTTGGCAAATAAATTCTAATGAAATTGTACAATTGCATAATTAACTTGCATTGAGTTTCAATTTATGCGAATCTGTTTAATTTAAATTAATTTAAGTTATTTTAAACTAACATAACAAGAAGTTAAGTCCCGACGGTTATTTGCCACGATTAATTAATGTATCACAGACTCCTTAGTAGAGTAAAATACAAAATCTGCAACATATAGCTAATATTATATTACGTTGATTTTAATTTTTAAATAGATTTTTCAAAAATTTCTCAAAAAATTTATCTATTTCTGCCAGACTAACTTTAAAATCTTCTATTCTAAAACAATTCTCATTTTAAATGGATTTTGAGAAAACCTAAATTTCGAAATTCAAACTTTATTTTGTCAATTTTCAATTTGAATTATAAGTAATTCAAAAAATATCAATTTTATTCAAATTTACTATAATATTAAATTTTCCGAATTATTTTCATAATATAAAAATCAACATCCAAATTTAGGGAAAAAAAACAAAAGAACTAATTTCTCTCTCTAATATCCGCAACGTCAACCAATTAGTGGGAAAATCAAAAATTTAACATTATTTTCAAAATATTTTCATATCAAATTCAAATTTACAATTTCTGGAAAGAAAATTTTGAGGCAGGACAATTAATATATTATTTAGTTTTATCATCATAACAATTATGTCATTTAGGAAGCGTACACAATAGAATATTATATAATATTATAATTCGGGAGTAAACTGATTATTAAACGCTTGACTTATTCAGCTATTTCCAACAGGAAAGCTAAACTTATTAAATTTAAAAAATAAACTTAAATAACTGTTTCGCATACAATCAAGAATGAAAATATTTTTGAAAATTATGTTTGTCTTTAGGTCCAGTTGTACCACATTACCGCAAACGGCAGGAGTATAATTATTGTTGCAATTCAGAGTATATGCTTATTTTCTCAAAACAGAACAAAGCAGATAAAAGTTTAAATAATAGCAGGCTATGAGCACATGTCAGTTATACATTTTAATGTCAGTCGCACCAACTATACTGCTATTATGAGGTTGGTATTCATGAATTACTAAACGCTGTATAGTACTAATAGCAGGACGAAGTCCTAAATTAAATTGAAGGAAAATATTTAGAGTATACCTATATTTCAATGCGATAAAGGGAAAACGTATAAATTTTGAAGAAAAATTAGGATATTATTTTTTTCAAAAGTTTAATCAGTTTTATCAAGTTTTTAAAATAAATTTTAAAAGTTTCGTTATCAAACCTGGTATAACAAGACACATTATTATTGTCTTTAATTATGACTTGGTAGTATACCGATTCGTTGCGTTTTAGTTTAGATAAACTTAGCTTAAGCTAATCTGACTCTGACAGACAAAAATACGGCGTTTAGGTATCCCGTCCCCCCAGTTCAGTCACTTTATTCTCTCGTCAAAATTTAGGACTTAAACAGAGTAAAATTTTTAATTAAATGTCTAAAGTCTTCTAAAGTTTCGTAACCACTTTATTTGCTGACTGCATTTTATAAAAAATGAGTTTTCTCATTGGAATAAACAGTGTGATGCTTAAATATAGATAACCGTGTTGCCTAATATGGAATAATACAAATTACGATTATAGAATTATAATACTTTATTAAAAAAAAACAAAGTAAACTTATGAGCAAAATCTATGAAGAACAAACAAAAAGGTCAGTTGTCAACCTCGTAGCAGATCGGTAGCATTTAATCCAAATTTCTCATTTGTGGTCACGCCAAGGAATTTTTTGAGTGTTTCCAAAACTTGTCCCATACAATAGGAATATTGTTTGTTAATAATTGGTAGTGTATTACACCACTTCTAAGGTATGATTTATCTATAAATCCGCTAGATGCCCCTATTGGTAAAAAAGAGCGATGGTATTCCATATTAGGCCACTTAACTCTATTTGTAAATTAATTCAGTATTAATGAATTAATCAGTTTTGTTCTCTATATGGAATTAATATATCACTACGACGATCGAGGCTTAGTTTAGGTCCTTTCGTTCTCACGTAAATGTCTTAAATTCATGTAATCGAATTCCAGCATATTAAACATACAGCGAGGGTAGAATATGGCGACGAATATAACTACATGGACCTCATTACAGTTCAATCAATAAATTTGATTTTTTGCTGTTATTGCTTTTATTTTCTTGAATTCTAACGTTTCATAACCTCAATCTAGCCAATTAACATATAAAACAGATAATTCAAAATTTTTCATTTACATTCAAGCCGATAGGTGGCTGCATATTGTGGCGGCATATTAGAAATGTTAAGTTTTCGTCGGATCTACTTTTGCGTTAAACTACAAAGGTACACTAATTTCTGTAATTCTTCTTGAATCCTAAACTATCGAAATCTCCCCCCACCCCTGGAACACTTATTTCACTGCCATTAAATTGCTCCCATTGCGCTAATATCACTTGCGACGACTTGTTCCTCTCATATAAGGCAATTAAGTCTTGTTTTATAATTGAAATGTCAATTTAAAATACTTGCAGAGCTGCTAATCAATGATCCTTGTTTCCTAAATCGATTTTCTTTTCCTGTTACCACACTTAAGTTCTACATACTTAAGCAACTCTTTTATATTATGCAGCGAAAAATGAAAAGCTTTTCAAGCGTGACACGAAAACCTATACAATTTTTTATGATGGATTCAAATTTGTATCAGGTAAAGCTGAAATTATAAATCTGGATATTATTAAAAAAAAAAAATGGTTTATTGAGATCATTATAGGGGATGTTTACTTTGTCTGCGATCGGCAGCTGTCGGTTTCAATAGGCGGGCGTTTTTGAATACATTTAAGGTAAATCATAATGGATCGAGGAAATATCTTCATTTATTGGTGTAAATTTTTTATTTCGCAATCAAATCGTTTATTTTATTGCAGTACCTAATTAAAATCGCCTATTAATAATAATTTATACCAAATACTTGAAGTTGATTGTGGATTAAGGAGAAACCCAATAGAATAGCATTGATAGATTGTGCTCGCAATATTTATAACCATATTTGTAATTTCAAGGGATTTTTTTTGTATTTATTAAAAGACAAAGAAATAAAACAACTTCTTTAAAAGACCATTAATAATATTTCGTATATTTTGTAGACAGAACGTTGAAATGTTTACCTGCCTCTTCATTCGAAATTAACTACCTGTATAATTTGATGTTTTGATGTACACATTGAGGTGGCCAATGGTGGTTTTATTAATCGTATGCTTATTTTTATATTCGAATCATTGTTTAACTACACCCTCAACGATAGGTTTCGGTGGGTTGTCATAAATTTAACGGAGATTTTAGAGCTGGTTGTTAGTTGTGAAAACTTTTTGCTAGAAAAAGGCAATAAGGTGTTCGATTTGAAAAGGTGTAGGTATATCATAAAACGGGGTTCATAAAAGTTGAAGAAAACCACTCGAGTTTATTCATAAGTACTAAAATAAGATCAAGAGCGGCTAAGTGGACTAAAAACAATAAATCATTTAGGACGCTCAGCGTGCTAAAATGTATAACTAGCACATAACTGCAGGTAAGGCTATTATATTGGGTGTTTGTTTAGTGTAGTTGCCAGTGGCGCCCGTCAGTCGCTACTCAGCAGGGGGTGGACCTGCCCGAATCCTGCATTAAGTCAATTATATCTAACCGGCGCCTGAACACCTTCCGCCGTTTTTGTTAGCTTAAGATTATATTGTGGTTTTAACAGGCTTTCAATATTTCTAAAATGTTAAGTGATTATTGGCCACAAATAGCTAGTTAACTCCGGTACCGTTAATCCTTTACGATGATGCCAAAATTACGACTCCAAATTGTCCAAAACAACAGTTTTAATTATCGAAACGAGTGTTATTCCTATTATGTTTTACCTTCCAGGCAAATGTTTCCTCAAATGAAGTTTCGAGTATCGGGTTTGGATCTAAAAGCGAAATATATACTACTTTTAGACATCGTAGCAGCGGATGACTACCGATACAAATTTCATAACAGGTGAAGTTTTAAAGTCTAATATAAGGTCGATGTTTCAGGCGCATGTTTCCTGCCTTCAAAGTCCGCGTCTCGGGTTTAGACAAAAAATCCAAATACATACTTCTTATGGACATCGTTGCCACAGACGATTGCAGATATAAATTCCACAACAGGTTAGATCATTTTATTTGTCCTTGAAAAAAATTAATTAATTTGTTGGTGTCTTAAGTTCGGGTGTTTGTTTTTATTTGGTAGATCTTTCGGGGAAAAACCGTCGTAAATCCGTCACGAAAATTAATTCGTTTCGATATCGGTCTTCCATTTTTACCGTTTTATGAAAAAATATCTATCGCATTATAAACAGATGCCCGAATATGTGTTGACTAAAGGCACGAAGCATGCGTTTATTATTAAAACCATAGTACTTTTAGTAAAACCTATAATTAATCCAAAAGTCATTATAGAATTCTTCTTCTTATTATTAATAAAAAAAAAAAATGTCTGACAATTTTATTCAATTTGCATGAAGCATGACTTTCCTCTTTACTAGCAGTAGGTAGACACGTTGTAATTTATATTTAATAATAATATTAATTTAAATATTCGACTTGCCCATAAATCAATTTAACGGTTTTTTTTTAAATTTTAAGTCGTTGGATGGTTGCTGGAAAAGCTGATCCCGAAATGCCCAAAAGGATGTACATTCATCCGGATAGTCCATCAACGGGAGAACAGTGGATGCAGAAAGTCGTGTCTTTTCATAAACTAAAGTTGACCAATAATATTTCCGACAAGCACGGCTTTGTAAGTATTGTACGTTTTATTTTTTATTATGTTGAAATAAGAAATCAGGGTTTACGAGATTTTAAAGTCGTTTCTCCGTCTTGATATCTTATTTGTTTTTTTGCTTTTTTTAGACTTGAGTTTTAATTTATTATTTTTTGCACTGTTTAGTTTGATTTAAAATTTTATATTTTACGTTCATGAAACAGTAAAAGCGGGAATATAACATTTTGTAGGATAAAGCTTTGATAAGATATCGCGTTTTAAGGTTTCAAGTTTTTTTTTAATAACGTCGTTATTTTCATAACAATAATAATTAACAAGTGCTTTCGTAATAAATATTTTAATTTATAATTTTTGCCGTACGAAAATATTTGTTTTAAAAAATTTTAATTCGGATTAAAGAATGTCTCCCCAAATTATCACCTCCACGACGAGATAAAACAATTTGGAACGGAATACTAAAAGGAAGCGATATTTTTTTAATATTTAAAAAGCCATTTACACTTAATTTTGAAAGCTTTTGGCACCAAAATCGAACGTATTTCTTATTGTCCTTTCACATTTTGGCGCCAGTGGTAAATTAGTTTTACCATACTTATCTCGAGAGGCAATAAACTTAAATTGCTTCAATAATATCGTAAAGATTCTTCTTAAATTTTATATTTACTTATTCATTTAATATTATTGAAATACATATTATATGGTTGCCCGAAGTTTAGAAAATAAAATTTTTGCCAATGTATAAATATAGATTTTGTATACAATATTTTTATCTGGTCGGCTATTTCCAAAGTCGTCTCTCTTTTAGTAGATCACATAAAGCAAAAATAAAATTGTTATCTTCCATATTAAAACGATAATTTGTTATGACAATTGTTGATTATTAATAAATTTTCAAAGGAAATTGCATTTCAAAACAACTAAATAAACGATGTTAACTACATAAGCAATTATTCATTTTAATGCTTAATTTTTTATATTGTAATACATAAAATAATATCGCAAATTCGTAATTAAACGAACATGAGTAACTGCCATATTTTGCGTCTTCATTTTACACAATTTTCATAATACGAGTTTATAATAGAAATTGAATAACATGTCGGTTTTTATACATATAATCGGTCAACCATCAAAAGCAACCTTTTGAGTGGCTAATTTCATCATAGACATCGCTTACAGGTGACTCTAGGTGGTCTCTTCACTAATTAGGTGATATAAAAATAACAAACCGACTTTTGCTTAAAATTCTTCGATAATTGTGTCGTCTTAATAGATGATATGAGTCCAGATAAGAAATTGCTTTTCTTAGTAATCGTAGCCGTTAAGTCAAAAATATAAATTTTGTTTTTTGCGATTAGAATTTTTTTCGTTCTCAAAAAGGTTTGATATTCTAAAACCACCGCTCACCGCGGACGCATCTCGAGATTAAAGATACGTTTCACCCCTAGAGAGTTAGGTTTAAAGGGCAGGGGTTGTTAAAAGCTTCACTGTGAGGGGATATTTCTCTACTTAATAGATACGCACAATGCGGTATGACGCTGTAAATTGCTATAATGCGATTTTGTAAGATGTACAAGCAGATAGTGCTTTGGTATTAAGAAATCTATATACCTAACTTTGATAGTTGTCATGAATCGATACGTTTAATTCTCTTTTTTCGCCGTCGTCGTTTCTGTTTTCATACAAAAATATTTATTCGTAATCTTCCAACGAACTGAAGAGTTTTTTGGATGATAATCATCCGAACCACGGGAAACATCCACAGTTCAACTGGGTATTTTTTAAAAATTACCTCTTACCGGAATGTGCGTGTATCTTTAAAATTTCCAACAATGGGCAGGTGCTTTGAAAACTGATAATTATGAAAACCATTATTTCAAATTTTTTAAAATTGTTCCCCCTCTACATTTGGAAAATATAATTTTTATTATGTAATTAAAAAAATGTCCGAGGTTACTTTGTAGTCGGGCTCGTTTTTAATTAAAATTCGTGTATAGATTTTAATGCTTTTCTCACAACTTAAGATAATAATAATAGTGGCCACTGCCGAAAAATTATACATTTGCGTTATCTTAGTTTTCGTTTTATTTCAATGACATCTCGACAACATTAATTCACACCCATGTCTTTAAAAAATAAATGTTGGATGGACCACCATCACGAATACAAATGAACTACACTTATTTCGGTCGACAGGCTGTTTCCTTTTTATCGCTTTAACAAAATATTTGTTAAAAAAAGACAAATTTAGCTGGTGTGTGCGTTATTTTTACCGATTCGAAAAACGGTGGCATTTTGATTCTTGATTGTAAGTGGAAATCGATGTTTTGATATCTTAATTACTTTTTGGATATCTATAATTGCTGGCTACTGTTGGTTGAAATGGGTGGCGTGAAGTTAGATGTGACAGAAGTCACTTTTTCTATTTTTTGTAGCTAACATAAAATCGAATGAGTTTTTCGTGAACAAAATTTTAAAAATAGTTTCGTATCATAGGTATTTCGATAATTATCAAAAAAAGTTGTGAATATTAAAGTGGTTTTTAATCAAAATTATTTTAATCGTAAATTTTTTTATGGATGCAGGATTTTGGGTAAATTATGGTCGTCTAATTGTTAATTTGATTAACAAACACAATTAATTATTGTAATTATTATGTGGGCTTTTTAAACACAATTAAATCTACTTTTTAGTGTACAATTTTTATTATTATAACAAGGTTTTTCATTGTGTAATTGCGCTTTTATTGCTATTTTATTGACACTTCAAATGCTGTAATTTATAACGTGATGATAAAATTACATCAAAAATAGTTTCGCATATTATTTATAATTTTACAACAATTTATACTTTAGAAATTTTGTTGGTTTATTATTGCCCACCTAATTGCGCATTCATGTAGGATTTTTTATGTCAATGAAATAACAATACTTTGAGTCCATTTGAAAATGTTTACGCTGGTAGCTATTTATTTTTGATCAATAGATTTTAGCTATTTAATCTATAAAATTGGAATACAAACACGGTTACACAAATATACAAAATGTGATACAATTTTATATATTAATATAAACCTTCATGGTACATTATCAGAAAAGTGATCGAATAATAACTTTCAAGACTTCAAAAATAAATCTTCAAAATATTATTTTAAAATCTATAGGCGATATGTATCGGTTATTACATAAATGTAACAATAAAGACAAGTGTAATTTAGCTCTTCTAAGCGTTAATATTTTTTTAATGTCTTTACTATCACCCTTTCATGCCGAACACAGATATTCATATTGCGTTATTATCCATCGATTACCCACATACTAATATTATAATGTAAATGTAAACGATGCTCTAATATGAGGCTCAGAATTTATTTTTACAATAAAACGAAAATACTTGTATTCGAATATAATTTTTTGTATAAATTATAGTGACCCCCCTTTTAAAACGATCAGTGCAAATCCACGATGAAAAAGTTAAAACGAAAAGAAGTTATGAAAATAAATAATTGATTAATAGATCAAGTTTCCAAAAGGAAAACTCATCAAATTGCAAAAATCATACGCGTCATTAAAATAATTACGATAACTTTTTAACATTTTTTTTTCTGTATAACTTTATTTAATTTTATTTATATTAAAAGTCACAGATTTTATTTACTCCAAAAACGCCACGCGGTGCAATTCATTAACCATTTGAATAATTGATTATTTTAACGCTACTACTCAGTAATAAAATTGATTTATTTTAATTTATGTTTAATAAAATTATTTAATTAAATTCTTGTTAATATTTCGAAACAAAAACAGCAATTTGACTGAACACATGTGAATAAATAATAATAATAAATACACTGAAAAACTGATTTTGATTTGTAAACAAATGACTGAATTACAACGATTCTTTCAGAATCAAAATTGATTCGTTTCGATTTAGTGATTTTATTTTTTTATGATCTATCATTAATGTGCTTTTTTTAGTTTTAGTTTCAACTGAGCGGCACTAAAAATTACAACATTTTAACTGTTTTTCTGATTTTTACTGATTTTTCTTAAATCGTGAATAATAATTATTAATTTTAGTTATCATCACTTTTACTGCCGGCGACGAGCGGCACTAAAGTAAAACAAATGGTTTTGCAAAACGTCAAACTTTAAATAAAATTATTTTCTTCAGAATATATTTATACTTGCGCCGCTCAAATAATTACCTGATAAGTAAATTATTACGAGTTTGAGCCTGAAAATAATTATGTAGTTTAATCAATTCACAGGAATTGTTTTTTTGTTTTTTGACGAACAACTTTGTGTTGAAACCTTACGAATAACATGAAAATGTAGAAGTACATTTTTTATATGATATTGGAAACGCAAGTTGAAGAGTTTGTTTACCGCTCTACGCACAAAAATCACTTAAAACTTGAATTTTTCAATTTAATCACTTATTTATTGTCAGAGCATTGTTTGAGCTTCCAACTGTTTTGACTTGTTCTGTATCGGCAAATATCAATTTTTAATTCTTAACTAAAAGCTGAAATTTTTTCAATATTCATTTGTTTTGAATTTCCTCTATTCGGTTATTATCGACATTATCGTTATACATTATTCCAAGATTCCCTGATAAAAATTTGAAATTAACATTGTAGTAAACTATAACCTTTCGATTATAAAGTTTTGGTCTAAATATAATTTTAATTAAAAACGTAAGAAAATTGTAGAACCGTGATTTTTCGTTCTCTAGCCTGCATGTGGATGCTTTAGGCCGCACTGCGGCTGATAATATGTAATTGTGAAGATAAAAACTTTTTATCTGTATTTAATTTTTTTATTCACCACAGTAACTAATGCACTGGAGGGTATTCCATACCCCCCAGACCCCCCGGTTTGAAATGTAGCAGCTTTATGTGGACGTTCTGTAATTGATTTTAGTCTTGAGAATTATCATATTATGCGTGTCGCGGCGGTACGCACCTGAGAATTTATTATGGATAATTGTGATTTAAATAGAAATATAAAACTTAAACTCCACGTTTCTAGTCGTCGCCTCATTGTTATAACAAATTACAAGCCGCCGCTACATCTTTGATTTTAATGGAAATTATTACTAACCAGCAAAAATTTTATTTGTATACTTCGCGGAGAGGAGCTAAAGTACGGAATAAAATAAAAAGCAAATTTTGATACAAAATTAAAATTTATACCGGCAATTGTTTTCTACTTTTTTGCCTCCTGCTTGATTCGTGCTTTCATAGTAACTTCTTATTTTGTTTTTTACTTTCATAAATCGTTTTAAAAAATATGTAAAAAATAATACTACAGAAAATAAAAAACCCCTAAATAAATATTTTGAAGTGGACAGGAAAAAAAAATGAAGGAAAATGAGAAAAAAATGACCGTGGAAACTTGAATTTTATATGAAAATGTATAAAGTAAAAGTGCTCGAAGATTTTTTTGCAAAAGCAGTATATTATTTTATTAAAGGCAAGCGTTTGACTTTTTGTGACAAGTTTGTATGACTGACTGACAGCAAAGCGGAGCGTAGCGTAATGGAGAGAATCAGACAATTACAAATAAGCTAGAAAATGTACTTTATTTACTTTAAACTAAATATACTATTTTTTTGAAATCGTGGAAACTTAATTAACACTAAGTTTTATATTTTACTAATTTTAAATCTAAGAAATAGGGGACGGCACCAAAATACTTTACCGATGCCTGCTATCTTTCGAAGCTTGAGAATAATTACGTTCCCTGAAAGTGAGATTTTTCAATTTTGATATGAAGTAAAGCTTCATTTTGAATTTGGTTATTTAGTAAGAAAATTTTCCTGATTTTAAGTTGTTAGCGTTGGCAGGGCATCACTACACAAATTTATTGCTTTTTTAAGTTAAGCGGATGTTTTACTTCCAAATTAATTGTTTGTGCTTGCTTGCCCACTTTTATTGAAATTTTCGCAAGATTTTGTCATTCTAACTAAGAATACTAAGCAAACGAATAGAACGGAATAAGCAGCACTTACCAATTTATGAAAAGCTTATCACTTTAATTATATACTAACTGGTTGTAGGCGGATATCATAGAATATAAAAAAATAGTAATAATATTTATTTTTTAAATATAAAAACTTATATTTATATACTTAAATATTTTACTCGACAGGTATGTGCGTTCAGGGTTTGTTTCTACAACAATAATCGTCTAAGCGGCAAATTCAATTTTCTGAAAAAATTAATATTTTTTTACTTAAGCTTTTTCTGTCCGCTAAGGAAAATCGGCATTATGATCGAGAAAAAACTTTCAGTTACAGTCATGAAAAGTTAATTTCTCTCAGGATTCTTAGCGTTAATAGTTGATCGCGCTAACTACTAGGCCGACGACCGTCTCAAAGCTTATAGTCATGTCTTTAAAAGCTGTTTCTAAAATAATCAGTGTGCAATAAATCATTTTTGCAGAATTAAAAATGATTTTTTAAAAAGCCAACTAAAATTTAAATTTGTTTGTATTTGTAGAAGTGTTTGGGATTTGTAACTCAAAGTGTAAAATCAAATTAACGATGCCATTCTGGATTGTATTCCTTGCGGAATACGCCATGACGATGTAATATAATTTTCCGATATTCGAAGTTTCCAATGTACGGCTTTAATATTCATAAATGTGTAATTTAATACATAAAGTTTTAATTCTTGATTTTAAAACTTGCATGTATAAGTTTTATAGATTTTCAGTATCATTATTGTTTTACATTTTCTGTCAAAATGATTAGAATATCAAATTACTTGTATACGACTAATCCCGCATTTAATCTTTCACCTACTGCACCCATGCGGACGAGTTTCCTAAAAAAGTTGTGTTTGGAAAAAACGATTATCTGAATTGTACCAATGAGGGGTCACATTCACCCACTCTTTATTTACACCTCAAGTACCACAGAGAAGTTTTCGTGTTCCTTTCGTAGCCATGAATTTTAATTTAAAAATTTATCACAGCCAATAAAACAATTACCGATAGAAAACATGTCTCGGGCATTATAAAATCCGTTTTGTGATGTCTCTGAGAGGTGGACAAAAAATGCCAACACCGACCAACTCGGCATTTAATATAAACTAAATTAGTCAATTAAACTCGTTGAAGTTTAATTAATACTTAAACAGGTGCCAAGTGTAAAATATTTTATACTCTTGGATGACCAATATAAATAACGTTATGTGATTTCGTCGATGAATGGAGAGATAACGTTAATTGCGGGTTGTGTGTGTTTATTTTTCGTGCGTTTCTAAAATAAAATCGACACCATTTTTTTTTTTTTGATTCCTTGGTCATAAACATTTTCATCCTCATGACTAAAATATTCGTTTCCATATATCGTGGAATTGCGTGTCAGTAAAACATCAGGCAAACACCTCCGAAGTATTAGTGGCCATTTCGTAGTTGTATTAACACTCGAAAATTACTAACGTGTAACGACCAAAAGAAGCCGTTTAAGTAGCTGTAATAAAGACTAAACTCGTACAAAGAAAATTCCTTATTTAAAACGCATAGGGTGTTACAAAGATATAAAATTGTATAGAAAACTAGACCTTAGGGATGAAAACGTGTCGGTTTTCTTTTGTATCTAACACGAGGATATTTATAAAACATGCGATGCTTCTTCAATTTTCCATCAATTTATATCTTCGTTTCATTTTATTTTTCTAGTATTATTGCGTTTATAATTTTTTAAACTTGTTTGTCTTTTATACAAACCACATTACATCATTCAAAAGTATAAAACACGATGTTAGCATTGACGATGATGGTTGTATCGATTTTAATTTTGTGCTCTGCATTATTGAAAACGATAATTATCATTTTCATTAGACTCTTATTAAGCATTAGTTATATGACGATTAATGTTGGACAAAAATGTACATTTATTGTGTAATTACACCTTTGGTTTTTCTCTTCACCGAATTACAGTATGACGATTCGACAAAGACACACTATATCGTCCAATCTAGAATATTGTGCTCCAAATGGAATTTTAATATCTATTTATTTAAAACTTCCACTTTTCCAAATGTCTAATCAAACACACTCAACTAAATGGTTTTTTTAATAATCAAGTAAATATCAAGTGGAAAAGCTATAATATTTGACGGAGGAAATAAAAAATTGCGCCACAAAAAATTTTATTTCCGGATAATTTTTTGGATATATTTTTTGGTCTGATAGTATACAAATGTGTAAGGGTCGAGGGTTGCATACTAGACCAAAGCACCCCTAAATGGATCACGTCACGCCCTAAGGCGGAGCGAACTTGTCTTTTGAATAAGACATGCATTCAGCCATATATTATGCATTTAACACACGTAGGTACGTAAAATACAAACCTACTATTTTTTACACTACTTTTAATGTTGACTTACACCGGGTAGCTGTGCGAATGTGTGTCTGCCTCTCGGTTAAATTCTTTTAAGGCAAATATTAATTTTTTTACTTCAAATAATGGTGTGCTCGACGGGGATTGAAACATTAATTTAATTTTCGATAGGGTTTGCTACATCAAAGCATTAAGTGCTTAACTTAATCTAATAGAATATTTTATGCTAAAAAAGCATTTGGCTACCCCATATACCTAAAATAGACATAGATCTGTCTTTGCGGATGCTGCGACCATGCATCGGATTCGTGTTTGTGTTCCTAGGGGTTACATGACACAAAATTCATATTATATCATATAATTTAATGCGTGCAAGGCAAAACAGTCAATTTACTTTATTATTATTTAACTAAATTATTAATTTATTTGATTAATTTATTATTTAATTAATATATAATTCAATTTATTTTTGATTAAATACTTCATAGAATACAGACGATTAATTAATACAAACGAGAGGGGGGGGGGGTAAGAGCACTGAATTTTTAATGTATTTTATATTTTCGAATGTAAATATTTACTTAAAACAAAATGAGATTGCTACCCTCCCCTTTTCAAAAAATCCTATGGACGCCCATGTTAACTAGAACCATTGATTATAAAAGTAGAGATACGCATCGCAATAGATTGATTGAGCAGCCGATCAATTAATTAATATTTGAACCGATCTCGGTAAATTTAAAGCTTTGGCTTTAAATAGTTTCTCTGTCAATTTGTCATTTTATAGCTTTGGATGTTTTACTTTAATGCTATATATAATGATTTTCATACCATATAAGACTGAATGGCAAATAACCTAGTTCTCTGCATCACTTTTGGTTCACGACCGCGCGATAACGGCTAACGATAACACAATCTGCTAAATACCTTTAGTTTTATGGTTCATTGCTACAATTAATGTTTTTCAGGAATTACTGTTTTCTGAGCTTGATTTACACTAAAATCTTGCTATTACGTAATTTAAAATTTGATATTTTATTTTGGGAAATTTTTATTTTATCGTAAATATTTTGAATTTTCTGGTTTTCTCGTTGAATAGTTGATTAATTAATTTTTTGGATATAATGGATATAATAATGAATTGGATATAAAAATTAATTGTAATAATAATTAGCTAAAATTGAGTATAGTGGAATTAAATTTGATACGGCGACTGATGGCCAATTTATCTTCAAAATTCAGCGTTCCCAGTTAAAGTAAAAACTTAAAGTAAAATTTGGAATTCCTTAATAAAATTTCTCGATTATTAAGAATCTCACACATTGCTCACAGGGGTAATTTAGATCCGGAATTTGGAGTAGCTAAATTATTATTTTAATTTTTCGCTCAAATTATATGGCAACAAACTAGTTTACTTTAAGCTGCAAATACTGCATTAAAACTTTGTGTTTAGTGACATTATTAAATTACCAACTTAATTTTGATAAACATATTATTGTTTTGTTCGATAATAAATTCAAACGAATAGGTTTTTTATACAAATGCCATAGCACAAATAACTTTCTTAGCTGGAAAAGTGACTTTATTTTCTAAAATTGTAACTAAATTTTAAAAAAACTAAATAAAAAAAAAAAATTAATAATTAAAAAAAAGCTAAATAAAATTAGCTAGTACTAAGTCCCAGACGTAAGCTATAACCAACAAAATAAAAATACGTGGAATTGAAATGACATTCATCTGAAGAGTTAATTCAAAACCATCCGCCACTGATTAAAACCATAATTATTAGCTGCGATTTAAAATGTCTACTCTGTCAAAAATCTAATAACTACTCAAAATTACCACAACAGCACAATTTTTTTTATAAATTCATAAACTAGTGCCGTTGCCAGGTCGACGCCGGAACGCTACAAAGTGAATTCTGTATCGTTACAATCACTTAACCGTCGGCAACTTTTAAAACTTACTGCAAAATTGCTGGCAGTCTACTGTAAAAATCAGTCTGACACGCTAAAGACCACAGTAGGAAAAAAATATAAATTTTCAAGATAAATCCGTTGCCGTGGGTTCAAACCCCGACAAAGTTCATCGTAATTTTTCTGACCGTGTTTCTGGCAAGATTTCTAAGATATTCAAATAAATATGCTTTAACTTTTTTTTGTAGCTGAAGTGTACACACTGAAATTTTTAAATAACATTATTTTAAAAACAATTGCACTGACTGTGCGTGCTCAGACTGCAATACAACCTAGCACCGCCACTGTCAATTTGTCATGCATATTTTATTTTTGTTCAACTTTCCTGTTTTGTTTTCCATAAAAACTTATTGATTGCACATAGGTTAAACTAAAATTACTGAATTTGTACTAACCTGCATTATTTGAAAATAAATAATATATCAGAAAATGTTTTATAGACAGCGACTTTGAATGAAGAAATACTATGTACCTTTTCTAAACATTTGAAATACATCCGCTGGCAGTTGATCGCGCTTACTACTAGGCCAATAACCATTTTTATGAACATTTTTGTAATAAAAAAATTGGGTATCCAATTTTCAGCTGGAAAGCGACCGCAGATTTAGCTTGGATAAATTTATGGCTTCGAAATTTGCATTGGTATTATAAGATGGCGACTAATTTGCCTGCCATGCATCGTTAGAGCTAGTAGATTATACAGGGTACCACCACGTTTCGAATTCTTGATTAAATATAGCAGTCATTTCGGATCTGATCCGCGATTTACAAGATTTACTGGTTTTCATTACTAGTTAATTTTCAAATTAAACATTGATGGATCATAAAATTATTCTCGAACCTCAAGATTGAACTGCAGTAATTTTAGGCCGTAAAAGTAATGTGTTGCTGCTTAGCAACGTGCGAGAGCTTTAAAAGTACAGTAGATGGTTTAGTTAAAATAATAATTTTTGTTAAACAATAAAAAAAAATATTATAGTTTCACCGTAAATGTTACTGTCCGTTTAATTGCCGACAATTATTGAATTAAACATACAAATATCATTTGTTCTCTTTAAATGTGGAACAAAAATTTTTGCAGTAAATATTTTTTAAATTTTATATTAATGTAATGCTCCAATAACTTAAAATAAAAACTTTGTTCCTTGTATTTTGATTGACTCAAATTTACGCACATCGAGAAATTCGCCAACAGTTAGTTAATCTGTTTAGTTTATTTTAATTATTTCCTGGTTCGGTTTCTGAACTGAAAGTTTGAAATTCTGAAAATTCTACCATAATTTCTCAATATTTATTCTATTTTTGATTTTACACAGGATTAATTTAGTTAAAAATTAAAGAAAACATTGAATCCTTGCTTTGCACTCGCCGAACTCTTTATGTAGGGAAATAATCTAGTTATTACGTTTTTTTTAAATTTCCATTAAATGAAGTAATATTAAGTGTTTCGCGCGAAAGTAATCTCTTTCGATTGATGCCATTTCCACTTTTATGCGTTAAGTAAGGATCTTTAAGGGAAGTTTCGCTAATAGTAAACACCAAATCCCCTGCTGCGCACATTTTTGTAAATTTCTGATTTGTTTTTATTGGCAGATTTTCAAGTCTTCAAAATTATGACATAAGTTTACAAAAAAAATAATGATTAAAACGCGAAGAACAGACTCAAGTTCAAACGCCGAAAAAAGTGTTTGGTTGATCTTCCACCAATAAGTTACAGATTATAATTAAGTCATTATTGAGCTAACGACCGCTTATCGGGTTTATTTATCTAGATTTTAGAAATGCACATTTTTGAAAACAACATTCTCAATTTGTTGTACATAAAAAACCGTCTTCTATAACTTCTTTAATAATCGATAATGTATTTTTGGATTTTCATCGGCAAAATTATTTTCTTCATGAAAGTGAAGGGAAAATTTTTAATGTAAATTTAAACATAACTTATGTCGTTTTAAAGAAACTTACGAAGGACGTCAGTTTTAAAATATACCTTATGTTTTAGTTTTAATAGCCTTAAAGGTTCGTTCGTTATTCAGCAACCCTTTTTATGGAAATTAAAATTCTTTAAACCTCTCGAAAGTTGTTACACAAAAGGTTTCTATTTTATTACTGCCGTACTTTTATGAAAAAAAAATCATATTTTACAAAAAAGCATGAAAGGGTTGATGGTGTAAAGTTTAACGTTCCAAAAGTTTACCTATATGTGCGTCTTAAAGAAAATCAACACCCCATGAGTACTGACATGATTGATAATTCTCCCGTGTGCCCTATTTTATCATTTTATTTTACACTATGTAATATGTCTATAAAGGTGAGACTTTAGTCATGGCGGTTTCTCTTTGACTTTCCGAACCGATGAGCCAAAAAATAAGCGATGAACAAAAAAATTGTCTCTCGGTCTAGCAGCCTGAGCATATTCGCGCTTCAGTTGATACAAGACTCTTTACTTTATATCCAGTCTCCGATGCTTTGACCGTTGTTTATAATTTTTATACTAAACAAAAGCATACAAATATTCTTTCCTAGTAGAAAAGTAACACATCAAAGAGACGACGAAACCAAAATAATGAATACTACAAAAGTTCAAATGAAAACCTTTCGACCAATCGTTATTTCAATGGAACTCTAATTAAAATTATTTAAAATTGAAAATACTGCTTTGCTATTATGGAGGTAGTAGATATACACAAATTCTGTTGTTTTAATAAGTTTTCCGAAATGTAATAACATTATTGTGTACCGGCACCCCGTGCAGTCCACATCATTCGAATCGCATTAATCAGGCTTGGAATACATTAAAAAAATACTTAATTTGGACGTTTAACATATTTCATAAACACCATAATAATCAAGTCTATAGTTCATGTTATTTGGCTAAAAAATTAATCATGTGAGAGGTGAAAAATTACACCTTGGCATGGTGTCATGTATCAAAGTGATATGACATAGGTTTAGCTAAAACTGGCATAAAGACAGGTCACGAACGCAAAGTTGTTATTAATAATTTATAATTTTTGAATGTAATTTTTTACCATGGCCGACCGAGTTGTAATTTATTTTTTTAATACCAGAAAAAATTATTGGTAATATTAAAAATGGGCTACTTCATTTCACCATAATTATCTTTGTTGCTGGAAAGATTTACTGTTTGAATATTTTAAGTTGTGATTTATTAAATTGAAGAAGCCATCATAAATCAATCAATGTTCTTCTCGACTATTGCGCTTCATATAATTTCCAATTCGAAAATAATTGCTTTCCAGCCACCACCAGTTTGGTTTAATTTTGTGAAGAAAACTTTTTTAATCAGCTAAACTTTTCGAACTAAAATCAAGAAAGTTAGGATCATGAGGGTCATCTATCGTCCTGAGAAAAACGGCCTGTTTATATTTGTTCACGAACTCCCAGTCTAACACTTGGCAAATATTTAACAACTGTTGTGCTTCTCATGACTGCCGCTGACCAGCATTACAATCCGCTAAAGAAATAATAGATTGATTTTGCAAAAACGACTTTTGATGTACCAAGTGTTTGTTCGCTTAAGTAGTGGTAATTGGTGGGATTCTATTAATCTGTTTTTTAAACGGCGATAACAAAACAAAGATGGAACACATTTTTGAAGTGTTTACATATTAAATAAAGGGAAAAACAAAAAATTCACGGTGGTCAAACTTGCCGAAAGACAGGTGCTTATGTGTTTGACAACGGTACAAAAACTTACTGAAGTAGACCTTTTCTTAAATACAATGGGATGCTTAAAGGTGTAAATATCAGCATTGAAAGTATTCTCTGGCTACCGCAAAATAATGTTTTCAAAACGCTTTTAATACTCTTTTAAGTACCAAGTTTGGGCTTTGTCAAAATCATAATACGAGTAGCCTAGTTATAATAAGGCGGCACCTTTGCTTAGATTATCTCGGTGTAGTTTAACCGGCTTATAAAGAAAAATAAAAATTGTAATCTTTACAAAATCCCTCAAATTGTACCCCATAAAATAATCATAACAGAAATTACAAATTTAATATTTATTACTAATTATTCATTGCGATATCACCTCTTCTGTTTCTGTTTGGCGAGGCCGGTAGGCCGAGCAACTAAAATCAGTTAGTCTAACCGACTCGTTCATTTATCAAAACGTTCGGACACATCTAGATCATCTGATAAGCTCCAGTTTTGCACGGAGCCTAACGACAAAAAATTTTAAAGCCTTCCTTTATAATATCCACATAGAAAATACTGACCTTACAAATTATTCCTTGTAATCTGATTAGCACACAAGTCAGGAGTCCAAATATTTCTACAAAACTTTAGAAATTAAATTTTCTTTATTTACGTTCGGTTGTTTGATTATCTGGACCAGTGTGTAATTCAGACTAACAGATAAATACAACTTTGCGTTCCTCCCCGAAATGTTTAACCAGATCCAAAGAGAATATCGAAACTGTTTAAATGAGTAGCATAAGTAACACAGACTAAACGATTTGTTGTTCTTGTTGTACCAAATGCGACACGAATTAGTGCGAGAAGGAAGGGCGTGAGTTTTCGTGTCAATAAAGGGACAATTTGGCGATCCGTTTTAAACGTGGATTGAATTTCGGCATGTAAATGCTAATCCAAATCCTCGTGCTAAATTTGTTGGACAGTAACGTACATTTCGTTTGCGTGATTTAGCCATGTTTCTGGTAGCCCTATTACAATATATCCATGTAGGTATGTGATAGGAATCAATTTTAGATTTACAAAAAAAGATTTATTTAAGCAATTTATTCAAAAATTTCCGTTTCATTATCATCGTTAATTTAGATATTTTTCGGTTGAAAAATGCGGAAAATAATATTGTACCTACATAATGCGTAATAATAAAAATACTTTGTAATCTTAATTTTTAGAATTATTACTTGGGTACTCTTGTTGTGTATTAAAATTATTTCATGCAACCCTAAAAATGCGATAAGGTTAAAAATGTTACGATAAATATCGTCAACTTCGTCCAGGAGTTCTAAAAGTTTTCGCTTGAAAAGAAAAGTCAAAATTTTTTTAAAAAACCCGAAATAAATTTACAGTTGATTAAACAACGTAATTTTTTTAAACCATAAATCTTCATAAGCATCAGAACCTATTACTGCATTGATTCTTAGGTAAACAATTCGTTGTTCAAATATGGCGGCAATTTAAAAGCCACTAAACCAAATATGTGCACACGTATTAACTACAGTAGATTCTACTTATGAGCTTCGACGATGATTTGGAATAATTTAATTTTACAAAAAGTTGTTTGAAGAAAAATTTTGAAACTGGAAGAGCTTTGACGACCACGACAAATTAAATAACCGCTGTTATGTGATTAACGTGAGATTGTATGGAATTAAGAGGGTTCATTTTAATTTATCCTAATTTAACTATGTAGGAGGTCCTTGTGATAAAGGAAGGATTAAATTGTTTTCAAGGCTGTTATGATAAGAACGACTAATTTCCTCGCAGTTTGGACCGGCTGTCGAATTGATTGTTTTTGGGTAATGGTGTGCAACAATTTAAAAGGTAAGATATTGTGGGTGAACCACCCTTATTGTTAAAACCAGACTTGGCTATAAAATAAGCAGTTGGCACGGGTGGCAAGTATGGCGCCATCAATCATCGCAGTACGAACTACGCCCAAAGCTGTCTGCTAAACAAACATATAATTATGTATATGAACCTCTGTTTATCCCAGCCACTATCATTAACAGGCAACCACAAAAAACTCTGCACTTCTGCAGATCTTTAACAGTCACGTCTCCAAAGCTCCATTCACGTAAAGTGTCTGTTTGTCGTTTAAAAATTAATTATTTACTCCAATTTAAACAAAATTTTATGACTAAATGTTTCAGGCTTTATTTTGACGAGGCCCACTTAGTTTTTTTTAACTTTAAATCTCTTTAGAATTATTTAATAATTACGTCAAAAGCTTTTACGTGTGCAAAATCCAGCGACCATGAAGTGATTTGTGGTTAAAATTATTTAAAGGTTTGGTATTAACTACAATGTAATGTAGAAATAATGAACTAGGAATACTTTGATTTTATAGATAACAATTAAACGATAGCATTTTTGTGGGTAGGATAATTTAGATCCTTGCTATTATTTTGTCTTTTGCAGATCCGATCTGTTTTTTTTTCCGAAAGAAGAAAAAGAACATTAGAGATTTTAATCGAGTTTCTTTCTTTTTTTTTTTATTAAATTAACGTTTTTAATTAGTTGGAAGTTGAAAGTTCATTCTCAGGATCCCAGGCTTGTCTATGATATACCTCCACCTAAATAATAATAAAAAACCAAGCTGGCTAGGTAATTTAAAAATAGGCGCCACATACTAATTTTAAATTCAGATGCCACTATACGTAGGTACCTTATCTAACAAGTTAAGAGATGAGCTCACACGGTGGTCAATTACAAAACAAGAAAATTTAGTATCTTATGCTCAAGGCACCACGATGTCTTGATTCGGTAAATTTCTATTTTTTTTTTTTTTAATTTACACCTTACAGTTTCGTGTGTTTGGGACCACTTGATTGCTACCAATTTAGTGCTACTAATCATTCGTTCATGTTTATGCATGAAAATTTTTATGTTAAACAAGGTATCAGTTGAGCGGTGAACCTAAAATCGGGATAGTTTTTTTGTTGTTTTACACCGTAGGGCGCCTGACAGGACAGACCTATAGTAAATAATATAAATGCTTGACTTTTAAGTTTAAAAACTAAAACCTTGGTCTTCTAATTATTTACGACTGCACTAAGATACTTGTCATCACTAGAAGAGATTAACCGCAAAGTCGGCGACATCACTAAACAGAGTTTTACCTGAATACGAAAGACACCGACTATGGTATGTCTGCCAGATAAAACAGTAAATTTCAACTTTTTGCAGATATCAAAACGCTACAAAATCAATGGCGTATTTTATAAACTATAGGAAACTTTGAAGTAAAAGTTGAATATAATTATTCCTTTGAAGTGTATCAACGAGCAAACAAGTCAATTTGATACGTCGCACCGACAAAGATATTTTTAATTTTATTATTGCTAAAGTAACATTTTCGTGTCTTTTCATTTTAATCGTTAATTTTATCAATTTATTTACATTTTATTGTATACAAACGTTCGGCTTCAAAGGCGAATTTTCATTAAATTCATTTTTCAAAGCTCTCGGAAATATTCTTGGCTAATTTTTTTCCTTAATAGCAACTTTAGAAAACAAAAGTGGCCTTTCATGGAAATTTAAGCTCTCTTAATTAGAACCAACAATTTTGCCAAGTTTCAATCTCTTTTTCCCTGCTTTTTTTTTTCTCTTGAAAGTCACTGCAGTAACTTTAAATTGAGCTTTAAAATTCACCGGTCAGTGCACTACATTTTTAATTCAAAGCGATCTTATTACAAAGTAAATCTGTATTTGATCAAAAACAAACAATAAGCATACAAACATCCTTTTACAGATCTAATACACCACTTGACTAAAATAGAAACTTATCATTGGCCAAGAGCCAGTCCTCCGTCAGCACTTCGACAGTTGATATACAATTTAACCTAATGCAGCTTAACATTGTTTTAATTTATTTTTTATTCTTCCAATGGCAGGGTTCCATTTTGGTCCGGTTGTATAGGTCTATAAAGGATGTTTATTTTTATCCAAAGCATAGTTAAAAGCATAGGCGGATTTAAGGTGGCGGGAAACTTCGCGAACCAAAACCAGAAAAGTATAAAAAATTAAACCCTTTCTTTACTTCTAGATTTCTGGACCTCAGGACTGTGACCATTATGTGAGTGTTTATTTTGACCATTTTAATTTCTAAGCATTTAAAATGAACTGTTATCGTGTATTATTCTGAGATCAAATTTCATTTTTTTTTTGAAAACATGACGTTCAGACAATGTTTCCCAACTTGACGTTTAAAAAAAAACAATTCAAAGCTTACATTACGAAATCATAGGTTTTGCATGCCGCATTAGTGTAGTTTCACGTAATAAATCACGTCAAAAAATTATTTGCATGGCTTCTTTCTTTAATTTGATTTCTAAATAAAGAAATTTTGATGCAGGATGAAAGATTGCACATACCTAATCGCAAGTTCCTGCTCGGAGACGTAGACGCGTAATAATATATGTATTTGCTAATCATTTTTTACTGATGCGGAGAAGTTTTGACGGTTGACCATTGGTAGCTTCGATTATAAATCGGGAATTTCATAGGATAATTGCTGTGATTCAGGGTTATAAATTCATAATCTTAATGAAACAATAATTTATAGACGGAATTTATTATTCTTATTTTTTTATTCTTCACATATAAATAAGTTATTAACGGAATAAGTAAACTCATTCTGGACATACTAAAATGCATGAATTAACGAGATTCATCTTTGCATGTTATTTCATGATGTATATGATTAAGTTACGCCCGTTCGTAATTTTTATTACTTTTATATGCAGTACCGGTTCAATTTTGATATTTAAAAATTAACCAAGCCATAAAAAAGCAGCGTATTTACTCATTGTTACACAGAAAAAAATAAAAGTTGCATTTACAACGTCATTAAAAATGAAACATTTTTTATCCCAAAACTGAGTTTACCATTTCTAGGTGCGCACTTGCACGGTTTCAAACTGGAATAAGGATAATAGCAGGTTGTGTGAGGCAGTTAACTTTATATGTACATACCTACAGTGAATTAAAAAAAAAGATGTTATTTACTGTGTGATATAGCGTGTATGATAATTATTGAAGATAACATTTGATTATCGCTGCTGTAATTGGATAAGTAACACTTTCTTCTTATTATCGTAATATTTTACAAGGAGCAATTAGTTATATGCGTTTATAATCTTGATTATTATAATTAAATAAGATGTTTTTTCTGGGCAAAAGATTATTGAAACATCGTTAGGAAGTTCATGGCTCGTTAAGGAATCAAATTAATTTTGAGCAAATTTAGATAATTAAGTACACATTGACAAAATTAAATAAATATTTCGTGGTGTATTATGGTTATGGATAGTTAAAAGTTAACGATTTATGCAGTTTAACTAAATCTTTAAACTTGTAGTAGAATTAACCTCTTAAATTCTCAGGACACGACAGCGTTTAACCTATTATTTGTTTTACAAATTAAATTCCTTGAACCATGAAGCGAGATCATTAAGAAAGAAGCGACGCAGGCAACCTTTTCGAATAAAATTATACCAGAGAATGTACTTTCATTTGCGGCCACCTTGGCGCCACTTAACCACGCCCCCTTCTCACTCTTTCTATCCCTCGAAAAATCGTATTTTTGCGCTCGCTCTCGTATTAATTTTAATAATCTCCATCTCACCTCCACTCGTTAAACGTCTTATTTTAATTATAATTTATCTTTATTTTCTGGCATCTTCGGGTTAACCTATTATACATTGTTTTATTATTTTTTGGTATTTAATTTATTGTGTTGGTAGACGTAGCTGTCGTCGGTGAGACAGGTTATCTTTCATGCGGAGACGAAAACCTTCTTGTCTTACATATTCTGCATGCATATGCCCACAGGTGCTCCGCACAGTTCATTCATAATATTGTAATATTCAAATGCAATTCCAATTGGCTTCGGCGGCGTTCCTCATGAGAGCAATTAGGGTTTCCTATTATGTAGTCGTACACGTAAGCCAATGGATATCGATAAAAAGCGTGGTATTAGCTATAATACACTTATAAAGGATTGAGCTATTTTAGTTTACACGAAGATTACGTTAAGTCTTTAATTCAATTATGGTATCGAATACTCAATTACGTATGCACATCGGAATAGATTTAAATGTTTTATTATAATTTAATCAAATAAATTTAAAATTTAAAAAGAAAATAAATTTAAATTGCAAAAATTTTTCACAAATAATTTAAGATTGGACAAGAATAAATTGTTTTACGTAATACTCTACTAACTTTTAACGTTGGAACGCAGCATTAAGGCGGAAGTAAGAAGAACAGGATCGATGTCTGAACTTCCGGTGTGGTTAGTTAGCTTCGTATGCGCTTGAGGGGTTGCTAAAAGGAGGTATTGAGGTTTCAGATGTGTCGGAGATCGCAGCTTTCCCAGTATTGATTTAAATGTCTAAGCTGGGTTATTTAATTATTTGCCCCAGTTTTTGGTTTTATTTTTGTTTTTAAATTTTTTCTACTGCCGATTTTTGTTTCGCGTTCACCTCTCGAGGCAATTATTTCATGGTGATTTCAAACCTTGTTTTTCGTACAGTTGCATGGGTGGCTATCTAGCGGCGAGGACTCATACTAAAAGCACCAGTTTACATTAAGGTAATGATTGTGAAGTATCTAGACGCTACTGTAGAGATAACAAATAGAGTGGCTCAAATATTTTTCGAATGACTCCGTGTGGTTTGTACCTGAAAAACGAATTGATTTGCTTATCCTTTTAACACAAACGCACATATATATTCAAGACGAGTGATAATGTAGTACTTAACTGGTGTTGAAATGTTAAATAATATAGTGCGGCTTTATTGAAGTTTTGGAAAGAAGCAAAATTATATCGTAATCTTGCGTTTTTATTATTTCTTTAACATTAAAAATTCTTAGAAGAGTCCTTTTGATGTTACATTAAAATACGAGTTTTATGTATCGGCCATATACAGACTCTAAATTGTGTTTCTTTTTGTTTCAATAATTATAAAAATTCAAAAATTCCACACCAGGCTTTTTTGTTTTTCTTTTTAAGCAAAATTTTTTTTTTGATTTTTCTAAATCTACCCGAACAGCTCAATATAGAATTAAATGTTGCGTAATCGTTCGGAAAACAAAATAAAGTAATCCATCTCTTGTTGGTAAAAGAAGAGAATCGTAAAGTTGAAAAGAAAAAAAGTTGAATTCTTTTGTCTATAAGAGTTTGTAAATGAGATAGAGCAAGGATAATTCGTAGAGACGGCAAGAGATAGATTTACTTTGCGGCACTTTTTAAAAACTAACAGGATGCTCGATTGTGAATTCAAATGTGAAAATTATTCATGTTTTGTGCCAAATGACCAGACAGAAAGATGCGCTGACTCGCTAATTATTTGTAAAAGTAATTTTCATACCCAGATACTCACACTATGTGGCGTTAAATACTGTGATAAATAATTTTTAATGTTGGCTTTTATAAACCACGACGACGTAAAAAACCTGTTGTGATATTTAATAACGATAACAGAATTTTGCTCTTCTTAAAGGTCACTTACTATTTCAATTCGTTTTAAACCAAAAACGCTTCTTCGTTACGAAACCATCATCCTTGGCCGTTTTGATGCAGGAAGCTCGTGCACCTTTCCCAACCAAATTTAATTCGGCCTTATCTTCATCATCACTTTTTGGTGCCTTCCCGTATCTTCTCTTTATATCTTCAAGTTATCAAATTTCAAAATGCAAATGTTTGAACAAACCACTGAAATTTTTAATTCGTTAATTTTTTAATCTTGATAAATTCACAACTTGGCAATTTAGCGCACGATTTTTTAATCTACATTAATTATACGTTAGGCCCGTTCGTCCTATGTAAACCAACGTGCACCTTGCACAATTAATCATGTAGACTCCCGATCCAATATGTTCGCCAAAAGTTATTTTTATTTGCATTCGATTTTGTTAAATAACGGGAAATTTCAAAAATCTTTCTCACGATTAAATTTATTGTTAGCTTCTGTGAGAACATAAAAAGTTTTAACATACAAGTAAGTATTTTATCACATTAGTTTATCTTTATAATTTTTATATCCACTCACAATCAAATATATGACAGTTTATTAAAAGAAACAAGAAGCATATTTTTTAATAAGATAAATAACCTATCACGTCACACATCATAAAATGAATTAATTAATTCAAAAAAAAAAATAATAAAATAAAAATATGTTGCAATATTTTCGTCGTGAGGTCTGACCTTTTGAGAAGACTAAAAGTAATTAAAAATAGGAAACTTGTAATTTGAATGACTGAAATGATGTTAACAATTACTTTACTCGAGTTAAAACAGACAGACGTGCCTGTTTAGATAAGATATAATAAGAAAGCGATGTTAATGTTTCACCAAGTTTACAGAAAGTACGAGGTTACGTGTTACATTTAATTAATTATGCAAATCCATATTAATTTAATAAGTTGTTGTGCGCAAGTAGTCGGTCGGAAAGTTCAAAAACACCTGTCAGCGGAACTGGAGTCGATGCCATTTGGTATGTACCAGGTCGTTAATTAGGCACCGCAGGTTATCTCTGCCATTTCGGTGAGCTTTGGTGACACAAGTATCAGTCGGCAAAATTACGACACTCAAAAATACACTCAGCGGTTGTTCTATATTTTGAAAAAACCTTTTTGTTATATCGAATTGGAATCTTTTTTTTTTCGTTTTCTAAACAGCGGAGTCTTCGCTGTGGTTGTAAAAGTTACAACTTTAATCCACACTAATAAAAATCAAGTTAATTAAAATAAAAAAACTCGTTAGTTACAACACCTCAGAAGACTTTAAAACTGTTATCTATATTTCTCAACTGCCATAAAAATATTATTAAAACTGGCATCGCGGTTAAACAGGCTCGTCGCCAAGAATTTTTCATTAAAACGTAAATTGAAGAAATTTAAGCAGTGGCGGATTCAGATGCTAAAGCTCAATTGAAACGATAATAAAATTACCGGGAACTGATTTGCAGTTTTGGGCAACTGAGCCCAGGTCTGCGATATTTTAATTAAATATGCTATAAATTCTAAGGTTGCAATTTTTTCAAAAATTACAAAATTAAGAATTCGTGAGCCGTTCTCGCACTCAAAAGCTTAAATTGAAGTCAGCTAAACTTAAATTTAACAAAACCATAGGTGTAAATCCGGGGGGTCAGTGGGGTATGAAATTCACTCCCAGTGTATTTTTTGTTTTTATTTACAAGAGATGAGAGGAGATGTTCCAGAGGAGAGATTTAACGAAAAAAAAATTACAAACGTTTGAAACTTAGAGACGCAAGTTAGTTTTTCAGTTTTTAAGAAGTCAGGAAGCTCATAGTTGGGAGTCGACAAATAATCTCTTCTAACGTCTAAATAAATAATCTCTAACGTCTCTTGTTCATAAAGAGCCTGAAATATTTGCTAAATTACATTTAATGTCGAATATAAGACAAACTTATTGCTAAACTACGGAGGATCGACTCTCGGTAAAATATGATGTAAAATTAAACCCAAATACTTTTTGGTCGGTTGTTGTTCGGAATCGTTACATTGATATCTAATGAGTTTTGTTAGTACTCTCAGGTCTACTCAAACACATACATAGGTTAATAATAAATAGATATATAAATATTCGTGATTTATTAACATTTAGTCCAGACTTTGCTGTAAGAATTTAATAAAATATTAAAAAACGTTAGACGGTAATGTAGAGCATTACTGATACTGGAGGGTATTCCATACCCCCCAAACCCCCCGGTTTGAAGAACCTAGCTTTGTCTGATTTTGTGTGCGGTCATTGAAATTTCATTGGGAATTGTTATTTTAATTCGAAAGTAATCACCGATGCAATTTCCATGACTACTACTGTAGTTCTCCCGGAAGGGGGGGGGGGGGTTTGGACAGTATTTAAAGCAAAAGTTGTATGTTTGTGTTAATTTAAACCCGATATTAATAAAATGAAGTTAAAACTCTCTTTGAAATCTTTTGCGATGACTGAAACCTTTTTCTTTCAATATCTCAGTATATTCATAATTTCAGTATCACCTGTCATTGGCCTTGAGTAGGTGGGTATAATCACCTACCTTAGGTGATCGACATCTTATAAAACCTTTATAAGACAGCACCAGTTTTATTCGGAGCAAATGTATTTTTTGTTGCTCGTCTGCAATTATTGTCCAACTCTTTCTGTCAACCCTACAACTCATCATTACTTTTAATAAAGCAGTTATAACCATACTATATTATTTACAAATTTTGTATCTTGTCTTTATAGGCATTTGTTCTCGGTTGTATCGACGCAATAATATTGATTTCGAATCTCGGACAAAGTTTAACAATTGTTAATTGCCCCCGATACGGTAAATGGCCGAAATCTTCATATTAATTTTACCTAATACATTTTATAATAATCGGAATTTTAGTTTTCTCTATTTCTTACCCTATTTTGCAGAAATAGTACTGTTAAAAGTACTACAGCTAATAGTACTACAGCGCCACCCCACCCATCGCGGGTACTAATGTAAAACAACTGCTTTAACAAAAGTCATAGACCTCACCAGAGCAAAATCAATTTTTTTAGATTCTTGCTTATATTGTAAGTCTAAAAATTGTCACAAACTAATAATTAAATTTTGAATTTTGCAAAAGTAAAACAAAAACAACATTGTTTTTGTAGAAACAATTGCCAATAAACAAAATTGCGTTACCGTGCGGTAATACTTTATAGCAGCAACTTGTTGGCAATTGTTTTTCACAAGACAACTTGATTATTTTTCAAATTTTTGTTTTATATTAGTAAATATCGAGTGCTGGGCATCTTAAGACGCGGGAAAAAATTTTCTTCAATTAAACACTATTCTCATGCCTGTTGGTTACAACGGGGACAGTTTAAAAAATTGGGGAAGTTCGGGAAAAAGTTATTATTTGGATTAATTTTATTTGATTGTGGAAATGTTCGTTCTAGGTAGTTACATCGATTTTGTGTCTGCCTAATTAATAGGAGTAAAAAATTTGCTTTTAGTATAACAACCAGTAATGATAAATTTTGTCGTCTTTGCTAATGTCGCGTGCTAATGAACCTAAATCTTCATCACGGATACCGCTGGTTGTTACATCTAAACGCCTTTCCGTTGTTGTTTTTTTTTTGATATAATAAATTTTTTGTTGGTGGATAATAATTTATAATAGCGATCATCGACTAGAAGGTAATTTTATTAGAAAATTGTAATTATCTTTATGAATAGCAATTATTTAAATGCAATTAATATTTATAGCTTTTAATCAATAATCGTAGTACGGTAACACGTAAGCCTAAGCATCAAATTAATTCTTAACGGCGTTTCAATTCATACAAACTTTCACAGAAGTCTTAAACAAGTCGTGATTATTGACTAATGGAAGTATGAAACACTGCGATGTTTTAAACTGGTTTGGTTTCCTTCAATTGATGATTTGTGTATGGATTTAGTCCGTCCCTGTGTGGTCTTAGTTGGACTTTTGAACGCACACGTCGCTTTTGCATTTAAATATCGCTGATACAAGGTCGAGATACTTCACATATGCCATCGATTCTATCTCACCGATATTTTAAATAACCGAACAATTGGATATAACTCAAAAAATTGAAGCGAGAAGCGCTGTCTTTCTTTTTGGACGTTTCGCTCGCCTAAATTTCAGAAGTGTGGATTTATTTCCATTATTGGCTCATAAATTTTTGACTTAATTAAAGTGGTGCTCATCGATACGGAAAAAAAGTATAACAGGTAGCACCTCGACCATCAAGATATCGGACTCGTCGGATTATAAATTAATTTAAATTTTTGGAGAAAAATAATTTTTTCCTTTAAAAGTGAGGTAACCGGCAAATCTATTGTTTCGCTTGTAAATTGCAGGCAATGAAATGCTCGCTAAGAGGCGCATTATCTGAATAAAAAGAACAGAAAATGCAGATATAGGTAGGTATACTATTTAATTGCAATGTAGAATCAAGGCAATTTTTACCGCTATCTAAAGACCGGTTTACACTGACAGATCAAAGAGTTCTTGTTAGCGACATAGGTACACCTGAACTAATTAATGAGTTTAAGTTTTAAAATACAGGACGTTAACAAACTTGTAGACACTTTGCTTTTACTTTCTTTTCTTTTGTATGATTGTGTCCCTTATAGATTTTTTTTTGTTTCAGACGATATTGAACTCGATGCACAAATATCAGCCCAGGTTTCACCTGGTCAGGGCGAACGATATTTTAAAACTTCCGTATTCGACGTTTCGGTCGTACGTTTTCAAAGAAACAGAATTCATAGCCGTAACCGCATATCAAAACGAAAAAGTAAGTAATTTTTTGGTACGAATTCTCAGGACCTCTTATAATATAAGATAAATATTTCCAAATGAAAACAAGTTTTTACTTAATCGGTGTTAACAGTACGTTGATACGAATATTATAATAAAGCACCAAGAAGTAACCAGATTTTAAATGAGGTAGCATTTCGATAGGATAGTGAAACGTGATACTTTTTTATAATTGATTTTTATTAGTTTATAATTATCAATTTTATAGTTTGATCTTTTAATGCGAGATAACTAATATCTTGTATTTTTAATATGTTTATGTGGTTACCTCAAGTTATCGGCGTTATAATTAAAGAAAAGCATAAAACAAAACAGCCAGATATATTTTTCTCGATGTGACATTATCAGACAAATTCTCGTAAAAAATTGTACGACTTTTTAAATTTCCTGTTTCTTATAACGATAAAAGTATCGAGCGGAACCAACGTATTACAATATGGCCACTAATCCTGTTTATGCGATTATATACAAAAACAACTTGTATTTAAGTTAATTATAGTTTTAATTAGTTCATTAAAAATTAAATTAGGATTTTTTAAAGTTCTTCTTTATAAATTATAATATTCGTTAAGTTCGTATTTTTCAATTTAAGAAAACGGATTTCTTTACAAACTTTTTTGTTGACAAAACTAAAATTTTTATATTTTTTGTTGGGCCAACAAAAGGTATTTGTTAGAAGAACAAACATATGATTTTCGAGCTGCAATTGACATTATTTACAATTTTTCTTTTTTTTGCAGATTACGCAACTCAAAATAGACAATAATCCATTTGCAAAAGGTTTTAGAGACACGGGCGCAGGCAAACGAGAAAAAAAGTAAGTAACTTAAACACTTCCTCCTGCTAAATTTCTTTTTTCAAATGAATACCTCAACTAAATTATTTGGAATTAAACGCTCCGTAAAAACCGTCTAAAGGTTGCAATCTATAATTATCACCCTAGCAAGTCAATTAAACTCTGTTATAATTTGCCACGTTTTACCCTTTTGCAATATAGTCACCCTGACCCTTTTAAAATTTTCCACACCCTTTGTGAATGCAATTCTTACTTCCTATTCGCGACAATAGCGTACTGACCGCAATAAACGGAAACATCTATTGAACGCAGTCAATAAAATCGTTCGAGTAGAAGAATTTTAAAACGATTCGAGCACAATTTAAGTTTTATTGTCGCAAAACTTCTGATATAAAAGGAGTAACGTTTAACAACCCAAGTAAGTGCCAACATTTTTGAATGGTAAATTTGTATCACGAAGACCCAAAACAACTTTCATTATGCCAACCTTTTAATTTTCTACAAAGTAGAAAGCACCCTCATCCATCACTTTGCTAACAATTTTCGGCTTTGCATTTTTATCCCGTTAGGGTAAAATATGCAACGAGCACATTGTAATCTGCATGCGATTTTCGATCTTATTCAAGGATTGCTAAAAGAAAGCTAATTTTAAATAAACCGAACCACAAAATAAAGATCACTTTTAGGGGTGACAATGCTGCTAACAGTATCAAATTAAGGTTGGCATTTATATAAGGTCAAAACTAAAGGGTGCAGATTAGGGGTCTTCATTTAATTTGCATTTACAGTAAGCGATATACATACATTTGCTTAAAATTTCCTTTGCCATAAATTTAAAGCGGACACTAAAATTCTTTTTTTGTTACAGACAAGCCATGTTAGCTGCACGACACGGTTCGGATTCCGATAAAATTTCCCATCCGTTACCTGCGAGGATGTCGGCCGACAGTAGTACGATATCAAAAACAGACGACTCCGAGTTAGACGTGGTTGGAACGTCCGAAAGTCCTAGGCCTTCGATTCATCCAACCACTCCAGTTTCGACTTCTCTAAATCATTCCAGTAAGTTACCTCAAAGCTTTCGACAATGAACGTCACTAATAATTTTCTTTCCGCTTAGGTCAAGACGACGATTTAATCAGAAGACGTTTGCACGACGATTCCGGTTCGGAATCGAGCTGTTCGGAATCGCCAGTCAGTACAGCGTTTCGACCACAAGCGTCGTCCCCGAAAGATGCTCCGGGTCCGTCGAACCCAGCCGGAGAGTATCCGTCACCCAACATCAGCGTAGGACCTCCAATTCACCCACCTCCTCACTTACTACCCTACCTATACCCTCCCGGACTGTATCCGGGTGCCACCGGACCACATTTCGGCCCTCCCTTAAGTCTATTCACGGGAGCACATAATCCCAGTATGAATCCTAGTTTACTTTTTAACGCTCAACTTGCACTAGCGGCACAACATCCTGCTTTATTTTCTCATTATTCAAACTTGGCGCACCCAGGACCAGGTCACCACTTATCGCCGACATCGCCAATTCACAACCATCTCAAAAGTAGTCATAGGTTTGCTCCGTATTCGATACCAAATTCATCCGGTGTAAACAGTTCACCATTAGGTAGTGCGTTCGAAACAGTTACGCCTAGTTCGCATACGAGAAGTTTAAGTAATTCACCTTCGGGAAAAGTACGACAAAGTTCCGTATCGCCTCCGGTTCGACCTAACACGTCTTCGCCAAAAACAGACACAGCCAATTCTCCTAGTGACTTAAAAAGTATAGAAAAAATGGTTAACGGACTGGAGGTAAAACAGAGCGAGGAGACGGACAAATAGTGAGGTGAACGCGATGTAAATCGAACTAATAGTGAGTGACAATGTGATTTTAAATTAAATAATTGCCATATTATAGTAAAATAATTAATTAATTTATAAATTTGTTCCGAACGTTTTTAAGTATTGCAATAATTTTTTTTCGTTACTTAAAAAGTTCACTTGTTTCCAACAACACAAAATGCGTTAATTAAAACAAATTAAATCTGAAAAAAAAATGGTTAATAGTCTGTGAGTATTTTTTGAGATCTATTAAACCCCTGGGGGGGCTATACAATTTTTGTCGAGGTATACAGTGCAATTCGAAAGTTATTTTATTGTTAACAATTTTGCGAAAAATTAACTTTTGCGTTTTCCGGTGCCAAATTATAATTATTATTACTTTAATAGATCTTTCAAAATAAAATTTAGTTGCAATATAAAACAATATTATAAAAATATATTTCTATGGTGCTCAAAATAGATTTAGTTTTTTTTTTTGATAGTGGAAACTAACACCTGCCATTTTAGACTGTATACATTAATTCCTATTAGATTTTTTGCAAAAAATTTAATTATTTGCGTGTTCCTTTTGTTAAATTATATCGGGAATGTACATATGCCTATATGTATACATAGATTGTATATAAATGTGTGCTTTATTTTAAATTGTAAATTGTAAATAATGTTGTGTATATTAGTTTAAAAAATAATTTATACATCTGCCAAAGAATTTCAGTTATTTATATGCACTTAATAAAAATAAAATTGCATAATTTAAATATTTCGAAGATAATAAAACATAGTGTGACGTTGATAAAGAAAAGTACAAAAACGTAAACTATTGCACGAAATTTTCAAAAAGTTATCAAAAAGTTTGTGCATAAAAATTTCTGTAAAAAATGTTATTTACATAAACAAACGTGGATTTATTGTAAAATTTACGTTTGCGTAAGAAAATTGTAAAATGTATATACAAAGTATTTGCAAAAATTTGTCATTACGATGCATAAATGCTTTTCATAAACTGTAACTTAATTTATGTTTTTGTACCAAAACACTTAAAAATATTTCGTTAAATTTTCTAGTTTTTCTTTATTTCTGTAGTTTATATGAAAATAATAACGCAAAACTCAATTAGGCACTACTTATTTTTAAATACTGGTACCTAAACTCAACTATATTAAGTAGACGATGTAAAATTGTCGTGTGTACATGTAAAATAATTTTATGAAGTAAATATTGATACAAATTTAAAATTTTGATTTTATTTATCCTTTCTAATTAGGCTTAATGCGTTTATGGTAAGTAAGTATCATATCATTAAAAACAGGATGAACATATAATAATACAACAACGTTATGTGTATTCGGAAGCAAAAAGCTAAATTTATAGCCAAAAAATGTATAATCGCATTTTGTAAATTAGTTAAAATTAAAACAAAGTTTTTATGATAATACTACTGGTTTTAAGAAGATTTTTTGTCAGATAACAAAAAAAGTTGGTAATTAAAATCGTGCAGGTGCCTCTAATAACGTTCCCTTTTTTCAAATCTTGTAATAACTGAATATTATTAATATCATAAAATACATCAACGGCTTAAGAATTTTAAACAATGCAAGGACAAACCATTACAACATTTTATAATATAACAAAAATACTATAAATCTCGTTTATTCTCACAATTGCTTTTAAATCAAGATAAAGATTTAAAAAAAAAGAAAGATACATAGTTGCTACTAGAGCGACCAGACTTAATCGATTCCTGCTTTTGATATGTAGTAGCCCAAAGAATTTAAAGCATTTCAAAAATCCGTGTATTAAAAATTGTAAACACTCTCGAAATGATCAATTGAACTTGAAAAAATTAATCAAACGGTTAAATTTTACATAATTTTAGTTGACAGCTTAGGTTTGTACTTGATAAAACACATTGATAATTTTACTAATAAATTTCGGTTTATGTTAATTAATTTTTTGATACTCTCAATACACATTTCAAATATTAATACACATTTAATACTTTACATCTGCTATTTATGAAGTTTTACGCTTTTTTACAGTTAAAGAAATTAAACGGGTTCGAGAAGCGACAAAATTACAAGTTTATATCTACAGGGTGCCTTAAAAATATGAGACATGGCTCACCGATGGGCGCGAGAATCAGTCGGCTCCAATAAATTTTAAATTTTTGTCAACACCCGATAATATCAAAAAAATACTTTTTTTCTCATTTGCTCAAACTCCCACCTCGAAGAATTTTATTCAACGAAACTATTTCTGTTTTAAGAGAAAATACAAAAATACCTTGACCAAATTTATATTAGCTGTAATATTATACTCCCTCAAATATATTCGAAAAATTCAGTAGGTGTCTGGCAGGAATAGATACTCAGTAAATCACTAAAAACATACTCAGATGTCATTTAGAACGGTAATTGTGTGGGGCGAATTTACAAAAATTTGTTTTCTAGCCTTGCAATATTATAAAAATATTACAAACAAAAATTTTCAAAAATGGAAGGGTCACAACTGTTTTACTTTAATCTAGAATAATTCCTCTAGCGCTTGTTTTCGAGTTTCGAAGAAAAATTTGCATTTCGTCTAAAAAGTAAGTTTTTATATTTATAAATATCGTATTAATTATGTACAACTGATAAAATATTAATAGTTACAGTTGAAAATTAAAATTAAAATTTTGATGTCTATTTTGTATAAATACATATTATTATGTAATCGTGTAAGGATTGAACAATTTATGCAGAAGGTTTGGAACACTTTCGAGTGGGCCATTAGCTTCTCTGCAGCATCTGAAGTACCAAATTATTTGCAATTTTTACTACATAGTACATTCTACATTGTAAATCGCATAAGCTATTACATATTAAGCTATACGGAGATTTTCGTCTAGGAATATAGTACAACATAAAATAAAAAAATGTTTTTTAATGTGTAGTAATCAATACAGTTTTGATAAATTACATCGAGATAATGAAAATTGTTTGAGTATCGGAAGGGAGTAAATCCTTTAAGTTCCCGATTAAAATATTTTTAAGTTTATTTTTTGTTTATTAATATTTTTTATGTATCGTCTTTTTAAATAAGCAGTTTTAGATTTTATTTTTATACTTTTAATTTATTTTTTAATTATTTCAATTTTCTTATGATGTTTTAAAAGCTAATTTTTCCAAATTTTAAAAGCGTTTCTATTACAAAATTTGCATTGAATCGATTTATTCAATTTGTCTGCAAAAAAATTCTTCGAATTTGTAATTAGTATAAAATACCCCTTTTATTTCATACCCCCCGGACTCACCAGTTACAGAAACCGAAAGTTTATGTGTTTATTCTTTCAGAACAAATACATCTAAAGCACTACGCACCCCAGAATCTGCGGGGTATGAAATACCCCCAGTATCCTAATAATTGTACGGAATACTCTTTAGGGTGAATGTATTCAAAGTCTTAAGTAGATTTAGATAGTTTTTCTTACTTTTACTTCTCGTATTTCCACTCTTTCAGGACTATTTTTTCATGCCTCCTGTTGCATAATTATGAATCTTAAAATAATATATCTCTCGTGCTTTTCTTCTTATTGCATGATTTACTTGGTCACACAATGGATAGTTGCCCATTTTTATTTTGTTGGTTGTCCGTTTTTAGTCCAATGCTATTCGAATCATAGAGAAATTAGTGAAATTTTTGCCAAGGAAGAATACATATATTTGGAACATATATTGAAACGCATTTAATTGGGAAATGTGCAAGAGACGAACGAGAGAGACTAAAGAGTTCTCAAGTATCGGTGCTGGGGCCGGACCTGTGGCTTTTTAAGTACCACAGACAGAGCGTATTACGTAAGTTTGACGCCGCAAGCCTTTAATATTTTGCGCCCTTATCCTCGACTTTACAGTTGATCATTTTTTTTATTAGAATAATTTATAATAGAGAAAATATAGCTGTCTCCTGAAATTTAGGCCCCTGAAATTTTGCGTCTCAAGCCCGGGCTTCATGGGCTTATGCGATAATACGGCTCTGACCACAGAGCATTGAGACTGAAATATTCCTGAAACATAGAGTGTGGAAGTTACTGGTTTTGCAGACGTCTATTGCGTCTGAAAACAAATGTAACCTAATTTACAGCTCACTAAACATAAGCTTTTATTTTTGGCTTCATCAGCATTTTTATTCAAATTAAAATTTTTGTCATTTTGAAGCCTTTTTTTGTCATATAAAAATCGCTTTTACAGCAATACATATTAAACTTTTTTTGTTGCAGACTTCACTTCCTTCAATTTCAGTTCCTACCAGTTTCTGACTGACAGCGACTTAAACAAGGCTCTGTAAAAGACAAACATAATTTTATGTATATCTCAGAAACGGTGCAATGAAATAAAAAAAATGAATAGGCATTTTTTTCTTGTAAATTTTATTCTCTATATTTTTGTTCATATACATTTTCTTATTTTATTGCACCGTTTTCAAGATATTTTTTGTATTTTATCGAGCCTTGTTTAAGTCACTGTCAGTCAGAAGCTGAAGAAAATTTAAGGCAATAAAATTTGCAACAAAAAAAGTCTAATAAATTTTGCTGTGAAATCGATTTCTATATGACAAAAAAACGGCTTCAAAATTTACAATCAATATTGTTAATAAGTTAATTCAATTTTTCCTCAATCCTCAAGTAGAATATTGATTATTTATATTATTGACATTTATTTTATAAAATTTATAATTTAATTGTAAACTAGTTGAGATGGCAACAAACGAAGAATTTTGCCAAAAATGACCACCAGAAGCGGTTGAGGCGAAGTTTGTATATTGCGAAATATTTTGAATTTGAGTTATAATTTGAGGATAAAGTGAATTTGCATTTTGAATAAGTTTTTAATTTATTTTGGATTAAAAATTGTCGCAAATTTTGACAAGTTGGAGTTTTTTGAATACGAATGTTAGATTTTGAATAATTATTGATGATTAAATTTGGAATTGAATATTAGAAAGATAAAAACTTAAATAGGATAATTGGAATTATATAATTAATTGGATTAAAAATTAAAATAAAGGCATCACACGTAGACAACTAAATGGACATGGTTATCTTTTGGATTTAACTTTCCTTTTTATATTGGAAATTTATTTATAGCAAACGAAAATAAATGGAATTATAAATTTAATTTTAATTTGAAATTTAAGCTTTTCCATAATTTTTCGTTTTAGAATTTATATAGAAAATATTAAATTAGCCGAGCAAACCTTATTAGAATTTGTATATTTTGTGATGAAGTCATTTCGGAAATTTTAAAATCGGGAAAATCAAGGGGTAAATTCAGTAAAATTTCTGTCCACAAGATTCGGACTTCCAAAGAATTCCAAGGACTTCCAAGGACTTCCAAAGAATTCCAACAATTTCCTAGGAATTCCAAAGAATTCCAGTGATTTCTAAGGAATTCCAACTATTTCCAAAAATTCCAACGATTTCCAACGAATTCCAATGATTTCCAAGAATTCTAAGGATTTCCAAAAAATTCCAGTGATTTCCAAGGAATTCCAATGAGTTCAAATCAAAGTTAAATCTAAAGAATTCCAGGGATTTCCAAGGATTTCAAAAGAAATCTAGAGGATTCCAAGGAATTTCAAAGATTTCCAACAATTTCCAAGGAATTCCAAAGATTTCCAAGACTTCCAATGCTTTCCAAAGAATTCCAATGAGTTAAAATGAAAGGGAAATCTAAAGAATTCCAGGGATTTCTAAGGAATTCCAGGGATTTCCAAAGAATTCCAATGATTTCCAAGGGAATTCCAAACGAGTGTACACAAAATTTTCGGGATATTTACCCCTTGGAGAAATGCATATGAATGTAATACACATATCTTTGCATACATACATTATATCGCACCACCTATTGATTCACTTTTAATTACCAACTTATAAATTTTAAGGTTCAGAAGAGCGACGGGGCCGTGCGGCCTACAGGCCTCCCAAATCTGAAAAATTTGATAAATAATATTTTTTATTATTTATTATACTTTATAAATAAATAAATTTAAAATACATTTTTATGTATAAATACCAATTGAAATAAAATTAGTCTTAAACAGTGCACAGTGGATTGATTTATCAGCAGATAAGGCAAAGGTAGCAAAAAGTAAATTTAGATTTTCGTTGGCCGTAGGAACAAAATTGCCACCCACATTTGATATTCATAATTAAAGAGATATTTTACTGTTTCATTTTGGTGTAAATTAAGAGTAGTTATTGGAATTTAAGTTGGCTTCGTACATTTTAATTAACCAAAGTAAATATTGTAATTAATTTTTGGTTAAGTATTTTAGTCTTAATTCTGTTGATATTTTATATTTTCACTTATAGTAGAATTGCTGTGAAAAGTGTGGTGTCGTGTAGCTAATAAATTGTTTTTTTAAAATTAATTTAACTTAGTTGCCGTCCCAAGAATAAGCTGAAAATCAATGGAAGAACGTCGCCAGAACACAAAATTTTCTGTGCCAAAAAGAGGGGAAGCCCTCCACACCGGTTAAGAAATATTTGGTTACGGCACTGTTAATTGTTTTTAAAATAAGTATGGTATAAAACAAAAGTTTTCAAAATAATAATTTATTTTCATAATCAACAAGGTGGAACCAGGACGACTGCACTTTTTGGGTTTCCGTACAATTAATCCCTGGGCTTAGCTGATAATGACAAGATTACCATTTACTTTGCAATTTGAATCGACAAAATATGCATAATCTCGAAAAACTTAAAAATTTCACATCATAATAAAGTAAATTTTTTCTTTTCAATATTTTATTAAAGCTACCTGGCGCCCGTTTTTGCTTTTTAATTATCAGGACGACGAAAACCCGAGTATAATATACTAAGCAAGAAAGTAATTAATTATTTTGAAGCTTTTCACTTTAGGTTTATTTACTTTTTAACATTTTTAATATTTCTAAGCTGCTATACAACAATTCATATTCTTAATTGTTTGCGATTTGACGTAACATTTTCTTTCGTTTTTTCATTTTACAAATAAAAAATTAAATTAAAAAGAATTTTAATTTGGAATAATAGAATATCTGAAATAACTGCGCAAGAAATACATTTCTGTCAGAATTTGATTAATAAATTGCGTAAGTATGCAGGATTTCAGTAATCCTACACCGATCAATTTGATGATATGTTGCGGTCAAAAGTTGCTCCCTTGAGTAGGGATAACTGGATCATATCAACTGAATGGATTGACATTGTCACATAAATAATAATTTGAATGTGGCACGCATGCCTTACACTTGTGAATAATAAAATTTTCAAAATTGACCAGAACCTTCAGTGATGTCTTTGATCAAAAGACATTAAACTGAAAACCTAGTAAATAATTGATGATACTGTACACCCTGACATATGAAAGCAAGAAAATTAGAGCTCGATAAGGTCTCAATAGTAGATAAAATGTCAATTACATTCAGGAGTCCCCACAGACAAATTGTTATTGAGCAAATCCTGGATTATGGAAACGCTTCGGGGTCGAACCGATATTTATATCGGTGAGGGCAGATTCGATACTAAGATATACAATACTTGGACATAATAATACGCGGTTTACTGAAGTAAATCCTTTATCGATAAAAATGATGAAAAAATTTTCGAAGATCTAAATTGCCTAACAGGAACCGTAAGGTTTGATGTATTTATTATACGGTTTCTCTATATATTAATTCAATTTATACTTTTAATCGCTTAATTTTTAAGCCATAAGCATCGACCGTAAAAGTCAACTTATGAAAATTTAAATTTTTAGTTTTTTAAGTATTTGATTTGTTGCTAATACGATTAATTATTAATGCTTTGCTTAATAAAGAAATCACGTATATGATGAGGGAATTTTAAAATTAGTGTTATGTGTATTTTATCAAGAACTGTACTTTTTGTATACGGGCATCAAGGGTTAATTGCACCACTTCAACTTCCCAGTATCTAATTTGGAAGCGTAAATTTACCTAGTGGTGAGGTGATCAATTGCCTTTTTTTTTGGTTTTGCCAAACTATAATTTAAACGAAACTACGGAACTAAATTTGTCTGCACCGTTAAGTTTCAATTATTACAAGATAATTGTATTCTTGTTAAAATAATATGAAGTTTATGAAGCCTTTATAATATGGCGATATAATATGACAGATGGAGTTTTAAATTTGCCCACAAAACGCATTCAGCTTTAAATTCGCACTATAATTTAACCGCAATATATCCAAATTATAACCCGACGCTCAAGCATTTTTTGGCTTACATTGTAGTTGGAATGAGCCTTATTTTACGATATAATAAAGCGAATAGTTTAAGATAAGGGTAGGATTAAATGATGCGATTTTAAAAGAATTTAAACGTTGCTGTCACTTCTGCGCCATTTATACCGATATCGGAACACCCACGGTGCTATATTTATGAAAGATCGCAGTAACGTAGATAAAAAATTTTATGTTGAACAGTTAGATGATTTATTATGTTTTAAGATTTTTAAAACAATCAATATTTAAAATTGAGTGTAACATTATTATTCTATCGACATTCGACAAAGATGGGCATTGTCGACTACCTTCAGGTATTTAATTATTATTTCTAAACGACACTTTAATTGATTATACTTTGTAAGCCTCCATAATGGTTATTTTTTAGTTCACAACTCCGCTCATTCCTAATATGTTTCATTAACGCTTCTAAATATGAATATACCTACTTCCAATCTGTGTTGCAATTTCGTAGGATTATTAATATTTGATTTGATATTTATAGTAATTTTAGATAAATTATCCTTTTAGATGGAGTGTATTACGAAACACGAAAAACGTTTTGTTACAAGTCAAAAGTATTGCGGAATATCGGTCAAAATTAATAATAATTCCGTCGCCAGGGGCGATAGCCGAATGATATTTTTCTAGCAGGGCTAGACTTTTGACAAATAATCGCTTTGCATAGATTTGCAGTTCTTACGTAATTATTTCATTTATAAAAAAGTTCACGATTATAATTATTATAATTATTTAAGTTTTTACAAAAACTAGGAAAGAAAAGATTTTTTAAAAACTGTTTTATTGTTTTTCAAAATATTCGCCTTTAAAATTTATGGGTCATTCCACCAAATAAAATCATTTTTACGGGGCGACCCTCGCGGATTATGTTCAAAATTTGTGGAGATGTTCTCTATAATAAAAAAAAAATTTTCTGAAAGTTTTAGCTCTTAATATGCAGCGGTTTCGGAGTTAAGACTTTTTGAAATTTTAGAAAAAAAATTTTTTCAACTTTTTCATCAATTTTTTTGGCGAGGAAAACTTTTTTATTTAAATTAATGTAAAACTATATCTTATTGGAAAAATTCTCAGCTTTTGAATAAAAATACCCTTTAATTTAATAAAAATAAAATAAAAATAAAAAATAAAAATAATAAAAATTAGGATACAATTATCCTAAACTCATCAATAGACCCTTAAATATCCAATTAAAGTGGAAAAATCGATTTTTTTTTGGTGTGCGGCGCAAGATATTTCAATTTTGACTTTTTTTTCTTCAAGCTGAGAGTTTGTTCTACAAAATATATTGTTTTTGCGTAGTGCATATTTTTTGTTTTATTACAATTAAATTAAACATCATATCCGGTAAGTGTTATACGATTATTCGGAATAGTAAAATAATTTTCTGTTAAAATTTTAAATTAAAATACAGTAGAATCCGCTTAATGTGATCACGGATAATGTTATCAGTCGGTTATCGTGATCATTTTGACTGGGAACAGGCCGCTTTAATTAGTTTACATACAAATACCACCGGATAATGTAATCAAAAAGCCGCTTATTATTATCATCAATATCAAGCAATTTCCAACACAATAATCTCTTATTTTAAGTGTCTTTTTCTGATTTGTCATTGAAATTTTATATCTCTACAAAATATGTCACTCGATTTAATTTTCTATACAAAAACCAATGAAGTTTTCCGTTTCATGGCGTGTTTCTGTTTTTATTTTGCTAAATGCGCACTTTGCTTTATGAATTTTCATTTAAGTTTAGTTTTTTCTTGCGACATCGACGAAAAAGCGAAACGATCTCTCGGTAAAACAAAAGGTGGAAATTACCGAAAATCTCTGTAAATTAAGATTCTCTAATTTTATTTTCTAAAATTCGTTTTTTCTAAAATACGCTTATTGTTATCAGTCGGTTAATGTTATCAAAACGTTCTTGGCCCAAAGTTCTTGGCCCATTAAGCAGATCCTACTGTATTTAAAATTTTCAAACTGCTCGCTAAAAAATTGAGCTAATACGATGCAGATGGCGCTCACAACTCCCTCTATTTACAGTCACTAGATATATAACTAGTGACTGTACTCTATTTTTTTTGTGTGAATATTTGTTGATTGATGTCTTTCTGCGGTTGCTTGACAGCTTGACCTGAGCAAAAATATAAATATTTATAAAAAAATTTATATTTTTTTTAATAAACTTATAAATTTTTATATTTTTGCTTAGGTCAAGCTGTCAAGCAACCGTTTCAAGCAAATATTTTTAAATATTTAATTTAAATATTTAACAAAAAATTATTTTACCGAATAATCGTATAATACTTACCGGATTAGATGTTTAATTTAATTGCAATAAAACAAAAAATATGCACATCGCAAAAACAATATATTTTGTAGAAAAAACTCTCAGCTTTAAGAAAATAAAGTCAAATTTGAAGTATCTTGCGCCGCACACAGAAAAAAAACGATTTTTCCGTTTTAATTGGATATTTAAGGGTCTATTAACGAGTTTAGGATAAAATGGATATTTTTATTCGAAAGCTGAGAATTTTTCCAATAAGATACTGTTTTACATTAATTTAAATAAAAAAGTTTTACTCGCCAAAAAAATTGATGAAAAAGTTGAAAAATTTTTTTTTCTAAATTTCAAAAAACCATAACTCCGAAACCGCTGCATATTAAGGGCTAAAACTTTCAGAGAATTTTTTTCTTATTATAGAGAACATCTCCACAAATTTTGAACATAATCTGCGAGGGTCGCCGCGTAAAAATAATTTTATTTGGTGGAATGACCCATATACACTTTTGCATACGTGAAAACCAAGTTTCGAAACATTTTTTCCACTCTGAAGATGGCATCTCAAAACCGGGTATTTTGAAGACTTCAACTGCTTCTTGAGATGATGAAAATCATTTTCCACGCATTTTTCATCACCTGTGACAATGTTGTATACGGATTTTGAAGTTCCTCGGTCAAATGGAGCATTTTCTTACACCAAATGACACCAGCCTTTTTGAGCTTCAGTCAAGTTATGCGGAATCCATCGAAAACAGATCTTTTTTACCTGCACATTTACATGTAAATGTTCATGCAAAATTAAATCTATTGCAGTCTTCCATATGCCCAGGGCCGAATTATCCATTAGGCAAGAAAGGCAGCTGCCTAGGGCGGCAGTCTTTTAGGGGCGGCAAAAATACTAATTAATTCTAATAAAACATGTAACATAAATTGAAACTTGATTGTAAATTGTACTTAGCTATTTAAAAATCATATTACATTATGTAGAAAACATAAACAATTTTTAAGTGCCGCATAGTAATGCAAGAACGTAAAGAATAAAAATAAACGAAGAACAAAAAACTGTCTGCTGTTTAAGGAAATAAATTTGTTCCCAGAGTTTTGACTTATTTTGCTAATAAATATTATGCTGTTATAATAAGCTTAAATTTTAATTTTAAGGGGGCGGCAAAAAAAATGCCTAGGGTACTCACATGCCTTAACGCGGCCCTGCATATGCCTAAAGATGCTTCTATTTGACCATATGTAACATATACGTCGATCTTCTACAATCATGTTGCGCACAGCATCGATGTTATCTGGAATATCAACCAATTTTGGCCGACCTTCACGAGATTTATCACTGACAGACGCACGACCACGACGAAATTCTGAAAACCAATTATAGACTGTCTTTTCTGATGGATTCTTCATTATTAAAAGTGGAACGAAGCGTTTCTATGCATTGTTGTAGAGTTAGACCTTTGCTAAAATCGTAAAAAATCATCCAACGAAAACCTTCACGTGAAATTTCCATTTTTCTCACAAAATCGTTTTTAAACGAATAATAATGACAGCTTGCAATAGCACCATCTAGTGGTCGTTTGTAAAAACTTAAAAGGTACTTCTCGTATAACAATAATTCATTTTAACACCGATAGTTTAACCGGATAGACTCTGGCCAGAACTTATATTTTTGTAAATATTATCCACAGGAATTTTAAATTTCCTCAGTGGTTTTTTTTTGGTTGGTTATAAATAAATCTACATAATTGTGTTACATAATTACCCTGACTTGATTATAAATATATATAGACCTATTGTTAAGCAATTGTTATTAATTCTGCTGTGTTTTAGTATTAGTGAAAATCTAAAGCTGGATAGTAACGATAGTAACGATAGAAACGTAGACGCACTGGATATATAACAAACGGACTGTAAAATATTGTTAAATTTGTAAATCGACGGAACGGGACTTTTGAGTGACATTCGATATAACCTACAAATTATATGAATTAGTTATACAAGTTATACAAACAAAATATAGGAGTCCTTCACCTACAAATTATAGAAACTGAATTTTGACACTGCCATCACACAGAATTCTTTCTTTGATTGGCCGGACGCAAGAAACGCACTGTAAAAGATGAAAGTTGGTCATCTTTTTTGTTCCAGTCCGTTTCACTTAGGCTGCGTCTTGCGCTTACGTTTATTTATAAACAAGACTACATCGCAATTCTATAGATGATTTTTTTGCAGTGCATCTACGTTTACAGTTCGTCAAACTATAAATCCAGCTTTAGTCTTAGTTTAATTTTTAAAGAAAACTTAATTATTTTCTGGCCATACATTTTTTTGATATGAGACTTTCCTTGATAGCAATTATCTTGATCCAAATCAAACCAATTTTCCAGTTTATATCCAAATTAATTTTAAAATTCAAAATATTTGTAAATTTACTATAAACATAATGGCAATGCTAACTGTGGGCGATAACGGACCACACGTTGCTATCAAATGCATTTATTAACTTTTATAAATTGAACGAATTTACCATATAATTAAAATTTCAGTTTTAATTTATCCAATTCCATCACAATCAATTTCCGCTTAAACAAATTCTCTTCCAAAATTCAAACTTCCAAAATTAAAAGAAACTGAAGAAACTCAAAGACTTTTAAAATATCCAAAATATTAATAAAAATCATTTACTCACGTAGTCAAAACTATTTATTTCGTGAAACTCAAGGAAATCTCAAACCTGAAACGCAAATTTCAAAATTGAACGGAAGTCCTCTGGTAAACGCGTCTTTCCACTTTGACGGACCTGTCAAAAGTAAAGTTACAATAAATTTTCGTACCAACTTAGAGTTGTTGGCTCTGATAACTATTCAATTATATTTACAATTTTACAAAATATTAACACAAAAATTTAAATTTAAAAGCAATTAAAACAAAAATAAAATTTTAAAATTCAAAATTTAAAAATAATGATTTTATTCTCATGAGCTCTTATAAGCACTCATAAGCTCAAAAATACATTTTCTTTTTTGAACACAATCACAAAGCTAGGTTTCTCAAACCGGGGAGTCTGGGGGGTATTCCATACCCCCCAGCACATCAGGCTTGTTCAAAAAAAGAAAATGTGAATTTTAAATCAGAAAACTTTAAACATTAGATTTCCGGTTTGAAACTTATACACTCAATAACACTTTTTTGGGCACAATCTCTGGTGTACTGGAGCAAAATTGACTGGGACTTGATAATAGCCAATATTGGTAATTATTATTGTAACAATACCGTGTCAAGCACTTCTATAGACTGAATCAGCAGACAAAAAATCTACAGATAAGTAGATTGGTGAACTTATTTTTACTTTTGTTAATCTAAACACATACAGTAAACTAAATTATAAAGAATTATGAGTAAATTTATGGGATTTGCAACAATTTATCTAGATATAAAAACAATGTGTTTTCCACGTATGTAAAAATTCTTTATTTAGATTATAGAAATAAACTAACCAAAGAGTATTATTATTTGTCGATTACCTACTAATGAATAAAATAGTTGTTTCCATCTTTCCATTGGTGGTTAGTATTCTTCAAGTAAATCTAATTTTATCTAGTAATTTTACATCAATTGGTGGTAACCCAGTGGTCACAAATTTTAAGTGTAAATTTACCAGATCATTTTTTACAGTGCGACTGAAATAGATAATATTGCACATCTGTTACTTACCTAATATATCATCCGAAGTCTAGATAACTCTTAGTCAGGATGATAATATTAAATATTCCTATAGCAAAAACTAAAACTAAATAGAAAAAAATCTTAAATATTATAAGTACTATAATAAGTGTAACTTTTAGATTTTGCTTAACATTTTTTATACTAGAAAATGGAACAAAACCCCGAAATGTACATATATTCTAAAATTATCCCCTCCTCTCCAAATTGGTTAGCGTTGTGCATAAACCTACTTGAAACTTTATCGTATAAATATATATGTAAATTGGATTACTTATATTAAAATTTAAAACTTTAAAAATTTACGAGTTTTCTATAGTTGCAGTTTTTTTTACAATATGCATTTGCTGTTCAAGTTCGTGCACCAATCTAAGCAAACTTCCATACTTAAGTGGTTAATAATGAACGTAAGGCAAATCTCATAAAGACGGTCATTACCACTCTTTATAATATTTATGTCAACATCAGAAATTTTTTACGCATTTGAATGCATATATTAGATTGATTGTGGATTATTACGTGCAAGTAATAATTAAATAAAATAAAAACATGTCTGGAAATTAACTTAAAAACAATTTTCTACTACTATAGTGAGGGGTAATTATTAAATGATAGTTGCGTTGCAGTGCAAAAATACTAATTTATTATTAGGTACTATTATTATTATTTATACCTACGGGTACATCATTTACACGATGCATGTACTATAAAAACGTAATTCAACATAATATGCATCACGCAATAACACCAATACAAAAAATTGAAAACAACAAATTGGATTACTTAGATAATAAAAACTTATGGATTTTAAATAAAATTTATAAAAAAAATCCGGGGAAATTGTAAAAGTTTTCACTTCAAACAACTATCATCTATTTTCAGCTATTAGTTTTTTAAATTAATTTTTCAATTGCTGTTAGCTTTTGCTTTTTAACTTTTTCATTGATAACCATTTCAATTTAAATTAAATTTTTTATTTATTTAAATTAAACTATTTATATTTTTAAAAATACAGCGAGTGAACTGTTTTATAGTTTTACGACTGGAAAAGTGTAGGCATAAGGTTACTTATCACAGATTTTTGAAATATTCAGGCCTATTATGTATCACAAACGTTATTATAACAGTGACAGTTATGAAATAAAAAATTAAATAACCGCGTTTTGATCCGAAAATAGAAATATTACTTTCTCTTTCTGACACATGTTAGCTATAATTATGTTTCTCGCTTTACGCTATTTTGAAACTTTATTATAACATAAAGGTTGACTGTTATTTTTAAAGGTTGTGATACATAATAGACCTGAATGTATATAATACAATAACATAAAACTTTGATACAAATGCTAGATATCTAGATTAATTGGTTGATCTTAAAATCAAATTTTTTTTTGAATTTCAAACAATTATTTAATCTGCCTGCCGTAGCTCACCAATTAAAATTTTTAATAATTTAAATACAAATTGGCTTGCAAATATAGGATTTCTTCTTCTGGCGAAAAACCATTTACGTGGCATTTAAAATCACGTTTATTGTGCATTGAAAGCTATATAAATAATACTGTTGACATTTTAAAGATGGTTGATGAATAATTTTAAGGATCACTTTACACAGTTATTTTGGATTTATTAAATTTAAAAAATCCGGAAAAAGTTTGACTGTGGCTAAGAAAAGCTTCATAAGTTGTTTGTCCTCGAGTATAATATTGGGATTATTAAAAGCATGTCTAGCAGTACCTTTACATTCATTAAATTTATTTTTATATTTTTTTAGAATCTCGGAATAATCGCTCTTTTAAATTTAAATTATTAGAATGCTGTTCTTTTCTCATGTAATGTAAGTATTACAATATAGGTAATCAATCTATTTGCCTACATTCTGCCTTCCGAGTCACGACAAGATAATAATCACAAGCATCGGTCGGTTAGCACGATAAATTCTCAGAATGGTCGGATATAAGAGCGTCGGAGAATAGGTCTTCTACTATAAGTACTACATAATACAAAACTTAAACAAAAATGCAATAATTGCCGGTAAATTAAAATAATAAATATTTAAATATCAAAATATGCATTCTCAAAAACTAAACTTACATGAAGTAGTTAAGTAATTGTGTTAAAATTTTCATGATTTAATTATTTTGAATTCAGCTTAGTAATCTGGAAAAATAACAGTATTATAATAGTAAATCAATAAAAAAAGATATAATTAAATTGGAATTTTGATTAAGCCATTCATAAGTCAAAGTCTGTCGAGTCTGAATAAAATTTGTGTCACCTAAAAACAAACTTATAATAGTCTTCTTGGTAGAGGTAGCTCGATTCCCACCGCTGCCACCAATGTAGCACTGTTATTTAATATTTTCTTTTTGTTACCACCAATAAAATTAATTGTAATTCTTTTATTTAAAATTTTTAAATATTTTTATATAACAATAAATTTCTCCTCAAGATTTATTTTTCACTGTTTAAAGCTTGATAAACTGGCACCGCGCTGAAAGGAAAACCTAGTTTCCTTATTTCGGTTAATGAAATATTACATTATAATTTATTTAAATTAAATGTTGATACAATTTAATTTGCACTGTTTTTAATATTAAATTTATATTTTGCTATAATTTATGCGACAATTAGTCCGAAACGGACATAGTTTGGAATCCTTAGTGGGGTTGGATCTTTTCGACCTCTCTGTGTCGGATTATGGATTTTCTGTTAATATTGAATGTGTGGATCAATGATCCGGTACTCTGCAAAAAGACAAGAAGACAGTTTAAAAATACTAATAAGCAGTGGTCAGACGTCGCTGACAAAACGTAGCGAGATTGCTTTGTAACAACAGCGCTTTATAGGTCCAAAATATAATTTGATCCTTTCTGTAGTTCTATTTTGCAACTAAGATACAAATTATCCAACAAACCAAAAAAATGTTTACCAATAACTGTCTTTCGTATAATAAAGCAGCTTAAAATATATTTAATGTTATGTCGAAGGCTGGAAGCACAAGCTTCATTAGCTTCTTGGTAAATCCGCCGCTGCCGAAGATAAAACGTAAGAAATTAATTTAGCTTTTAACTGTGTTGGAATTGCTGTTCCTTTAATTCCCTTTTTATTATTAACTGTAATTCAATCGTGTTTAACGATTGTATTTTAGCAGCTTTAACGTTTGAGTTAAGTTAGCACTATAAGGTAATAAGTGAAGAATAAAATTTAACGCTGAAAAATTATATAAATTGCTGAGTAATAGCTTTGTACGGTAGCATTTCCTTTGAGAAATAAATACCGTTTATAATATAATGATATAAAATAACAAGACGCGATTTTATTACTTTGGATGGCTCCAGACTTATCCGGTTGTTCCAATGGCGCATTAAGAAATGTCAAGAATGCTCATGATAACACGAACCGAAGACATTCCTCTCCCAAAGTTGGTAGCCCTTATCTTTAAATTGTATCATTACCTCTACACTGTTCTTTGGACAGGTACATCTATTAAAACAGATATCTAATATGTATACAATTCTAGTTAGATGGAAAATTAAACAGCAATAGTATGACAGCTAATAATTAGTTTTATTCTTTTGATTGTCTTGTAAAAAAACTTGTATCAACATTCGACACAATCTTAACAAGCTGCTCGCATATTTCAAGCTTCAGATACTAAAGCAGATTATGTTAGTTTAGGGTTGTCGTTTTCAAATTCACCAAACAATGAGATAATTTAGAAAAAATGTTGATTGTCAAACAAAATGCAAATTTTAAATCTCCCATCTCTCGGTCTCAATTGAAGAAAACCACGAACCAATCAATCACTTGCTTTAATAATTATTAACGTAGATATCACGTCGTAAAACTTTCGGTAGTCGATTTTGGCAAAACTCAACAATTTACCTATTACTTAATTATCTAAACATTTTAACAGTGTAGCTAATCAAACTAAAAAATCAAGTTTTTTAGTGAGAAACCGGCAGGTGACAAATACAAGTTCTAACAATCTGCCGCTTCGATGTGGTTTTCTTTCACGATCTAAATTCTTTATCGGTAATTATTAAAACTTTTACTTATTTTAAGAAATGTGGGCTGTTTGAACCCAACCCGAACAAATATATGCAGATCTAACAGTAATTCCACGTCTTGATTTGATTCCAATAATAATTAACAGTTGGAGCAAAAGTCACCGTTGTTGACCGAAGATCGGCGTGATTATGCAAACGACTGACGGTCAAAATTGGACTTTCGTTAACATCAAACTAAACAATGAATAATGTGAAAATTTGTTACAAAGTGAATGTTTGAAAGCAGCTCCGTCTCACCGTGATTTATGAATTTTTTTACTTAATTAGATAATAATATAATTAAATATAATCACTTAAAGTAGGCATTTCGACTTAGCAGAATAAGCTACATAATAAATTACGTTAATATACTACAACACAGGGCAATAAAATTACAATAAGTTGAGTATTAACGTTGTAAGGATGAGATAAATTAAAATAATTAATTTTATAAATAAAACCAAAAAAAATTCTTAAATATATGTAGATATCCACAATTAAGATAAAAGTTAAAAATTAATATTGCGTTACAAAATTTTAATTACGCTAATTGCAATGTAAAGACGCCAAGGCGCTAAAAGTGTAAATGAAACTTTTAAATTTGCCGCATCATGTTGGTGTATTTTCCATAATCATTAGATATTAAAATAACCGATGTGGATGTTTGGAATTGATACCAGTTTTCAAAACAGATGAAATTAAACTAATTATATTGACTACCGTTTTGACTGCGTATATCTTTTTATAGTTTTCTTGTTTTTCAACTTTTGACTCTTGTATTTAGGTGCCACAAACATTAATATGTTCCAATTGTGGAATTTAGTGATGAGACGAGAAAAAGTTCATTTAAAGTAGATTTAATTAAATATTTCTTAATTTTATGAAAAAATTAACAAGAAATCTTAATTAATTGTAAGTTTGTTTGGGAAAATTGGTAGCTTGGAAATATTTTAATCAGATTTAAAAAAAGTTTTAATTTGAATATGTGTACTTATTAATCGTCTAACCAAGGGTTAAATTAATGTTAATGCAGTTTGTAATTTCAGAATTTATGCAATATTTATAATATCCAAATCCGTATAGAAAACTAAGGCTTGTCATTTAAAAAATTATAATGACGTCATAACTCAAATATAAAACAAAAAAATGTAAAATTTAAAAAAATAAAATTGAAATTTTTTTATCTAATTTGTTTTAAACTTCACGAGCTCATTGTGTAGGTCAAATTATAAGCAACAATAAATAACTAACAGAATTATATATCAAGTACAGAAGATTTCATTATTTGTTTAACTTCAGTTTTCAAATAAACTAGTGAAGTAAATAGGTACATAACTACATGCTATAACTTTGCAAGGAAACTATCAAATAAAGTGATTACTACAAATAAATTTTACAGTTAGTTTATAGCAAAACGTGACCACACATCAATCCGTGTTTATAATAATTATTACAGTCTAATTTTTATTAACAAAACAGTTTTCTTTTTTTTTCTTAAGTTCTATTATTGCATTTTGCGCCCAAATTTTGCACAGCTTTTCCAGAGTTTATGATTGGACTTTAACAATCTATGAATATGGTGTTCTCAATGCTACGTTAGTGCTGAACAGAAAGGTTAGTTATCAAAATATTTAAATGGTACAAAAATCAGGCTCGCAGAATTTCTGAGAGAGCCCGGATTTCAATCAAAATCCTAAAGTCCGGAAATTGTTTTTATTTATTTTAGATATACCTTTTGTGTCTAAAAAAATTTGTACCTTTTTATTGTCAAATTTGTAATTGTTGTATATTTTAAAATTTCTAATTTTCCCGCTAAGTAGTTGATCGTGCGTCAATTAGGAGCCGAAACCTATTTTTTTTTAATTTTTAAACCTATTATTTTTCCACTTAAAAGTGGCAATTGACACTTAAAAGTCACAATTGACACTTCGAAGTTGCAATTGACACTTCGAAGTCGCAATTAACGCCTGCGCAATAATATTTATTAGACTACAATAATGAAGTAGTAAGTATAGGGTTTTCCAATAGGGACGCCCCAATTTCGAATTACTATTTGGGACACTTAAATAACATTTAGAAATGTCATTTGCTGACGTTAGTGTTATTTAATGTCTACCATTTCATCATGGAAAGATACACGCTGGAACAACGCATGCAAATAATAAAAATTTATTACCAAAATTCTTGTTCGGTTACGATTACTTTAGGTAAATTAACACCAATTTTCGGTCGTTATCTTTTCCATTTGTGGTAAAATCCTGACAAAAGGACAATTGAAAGATTAGTGAAAGAATTTGAGTCAACATTTTTTCTCCAAAATATTCCCGTGCCAGTGAGACAAAGAAATGCAAGAAGTGAGGAGAATATTGCTGCTGTACGAGAGTGTTGCAAATGATCCAAATGTTTCAATTCCGCGCCGATCTCAGCAATTAAAACGTTTTCGTGAATGGCATTTAAATGATGTTGTGTTCCATCATTAAGGGTATTAAATGTACTTTCAGAAAAATATATTTTACCTTGAATTTCTAATAAAATCCTTGTTTTATTTAAAAAAAAAAGTTGGGGCGCTCTTAATGGAAAACCCTATATAAGTACGATTGCGTAGGCGTATTGCGACTTCAAAGTGTCAATTGCGACTTCAAAGTGTAAATTGACAATTGTAAGTCGCAATTGACACTTAAAATTTATTTTTTTACTTTGTGGCCTCAGTACGCCCTCGTAGGCACCTGCTAGAAATCGTTGATATTCTGGAGACTTCTCCAGTCATTTATAAAAATATATTTAAAAAATGCCTTTCCAAACCCCTTTGAAGTTGTGATGTAGAAGATCCATTAACAAATAATCTTCAAATAAAACCAAACATTGCAAGAAATTAGCAAATTAGCAATTAGCTATTTGTTCATGGTCGCAATCCCACGTGGCGTCAAAGGTCAAAATCTACATTCACTAAGCTGAAAAGCGGTCGACAATATGCTAATGCTGCTATAGATATTGCAAATAAATATTACGCTAATATTGGAAATCAACATTGAACCAATATTGGAAAATATTGATTTTCATTATTGCACCTATATTGGAAATCAATATTGCACCAATATTAAAAAATGATCACATGTAAATATAGGACCAATATTTATTTTCAATATTGCACCAATATTGTAAATCAATATTGTACCAATATTGGATTTTTATTATTGCACCAATATTGCAAATAAAACATTGCTCCATATATATTTGTGCTACATGGGTACTGCGATGACAATTGCAGAAAATTGGAAGATTTCATGCCAATCAAACCGACAAAGCTAAATATGTCAAAAACTTGCTAAACCCCGAATAAATAATAAATGAATATTAATAAAAAAAAATTTTTTTTAAATAGATAATAAAATGAACAAAGGCAGAAGGTTCTCTTCCTTACTGAATAGTGAAATAAATATCGTGGATCAGTGTCAGCTTGTTGGGATAGGCGGGAGAGGAAATGTCTCATCAAAGCCTACAAGCCACGGTACATAAGAACATAAAGTGCATTTTTTTAAATCCGAAAACCCTATGTTTCAAATCCTATGCCTCAGCATCTAAATTTTTCAATATTTTATCAGTATTACATCAAATTTCTGAGATTCAGTGCAAAAAGTAGGTAAGTCAGAAAATTATTTTTCCGCTTTCCGACATCATAATATTTTAAGAAATTTTTTTAATGCATGAATTTCATTCTATAAGCTCCATGCCAGTGGAAGTATTCCAAAAATTCCGAATTAAAAATATTATTTACGCATTTCCAAAACTATAAAATCAATTTCCATTTGTCGATTGCCAGTTTTTAAAAAATAAATTTGGTTGAAATGTTCATACTTAAAGTAACTAAGAGTTTTCTAATAGATTAATTAATTAATTGCGGAGTATATAATTAAAATGCGGAGTATGTAATTATTTGAGGTTTATAAGGTTACTAATCGGCTGCAAAGTATTATTCAAGTGAGAAGCTTTAGGTTTTATCGAAAGGGAAACCGCTAGGGAAATTAAATGTAAAACCTGGAGAAATTTTAGAAATATTCCAAACTTTTTTTTATTTTTACTTTTCTAACTTAAAGTTGACTCAAAAATTAAAGTCAAGGAAATTTGAGGAAATCCGGTGAAATTTTAGAAAATTCGATGAAATCTCATGAGAAGAAGTCTGGTATAAAAAAATTAGGTCTGCGGTTTTCCCTTCGAGTTTTATAAACCGATCAATACCGTTTTATTTAAGCTCTCAGAAACTGTGAGTTTAAACTCAAAGCTAGCTGTTACAGGTAACAAGCTTTACAAAAAATAAAGTAAAGCTGTTTTGTGTTATTTGTAACGCTATTTGTAATTATTACATGATTATTATTTTATATCTGTTATATCTACGTAATTAGTAGATTCCGCAATCCGGTGTCCTTGTATATTTGGTTTTTTAAACCAGTTGATAAAAGGAACTTAAAAAATATACAAAAAGGTGTAAATTATAAGTACGTACATGAAATAAGCAATAATTTTTTCGAGAGACTAAAGGTTGTTTTATTTCGAGCAATTTGGCTACTTAACACTCAAATCCCACTGATCATCATCAATTTTGATATACATATACGTACGTGTTCACTTAAACAGTATGTAGTAATTACGAGTATGGTTTATAGACATTAACAACCTTCAATGTGAAATCACTTTCAAGTTATAAAATTATACATACAGGGTATTTCAATTTTCGAGTCAGACTAACAGTTTAACTGTTACTTCAATCTTGAAGTTTTTTGAATTCCAATATAATCTTTGACTATAATATTAATAAAACATAATGATCTGGCTAGGCGTTCTAATAGCTTAGTCTAATCTATATGAAAAATTTAACTAATCCCAATTAATTTTTCAGTGATAACAATAACTGGTATTATAATGCTTACCTTTTATGTTTGACTGCTAAACATATACAGTCGTTTTGTTGAGTTTTTTTTTATTTAATTTAAATAGGCACACAATATAAATGTGATAAGTAGATAGAGAAAACCTTTTACAAAATGTAAATAATTACATGAGCAGAGGCTGCTAATAACTTATTAATTGACTTTCCTAGTCGATAATATTTTTCTGCAGGCTAAAGAATTCTTTGATCACGCCGCTTATGTTATTGCAGTTATTTTAAAAAGCCAGAAATTTATTTTACTCTTTTAGTACTTTAAGCAATAAATTAACAAATATTAATTAATAATTTAAAACTTAACTATCTTTGTAATGAAGTAAGGTCGTTTAGAAAAAATTTTAATACAACACAAAAATAAAAATTAATTGATGAATATTTTAAGAGCAAACTTGTTTTAGATCGACACTTAAACTTTCTAAAGCGATTTTTTTAAAACACGATCAATTACGGCAGATACTTGGCTTAAAATTTAACAATTCAACGCGCTTTAAATTTTTACAAAACTATTTTTACACAGCATGATTTTTAAGTTTTTAGCCAAAGACAAAGAAAGTTATTGCATAACCGAGTCAAAATAGGTATAAAGTCCAGATCGTTTGACCAAGAGTAATAGAAGTTGGGTTGGACCTCCTAGAGTGGCACAGTAGGAAACCATTCTCTACTTGTCACCGACGTCCACCAACCTTTTAGATATCAATCAACCCATATAACTTATCTTCTTCATCTCTTAGATATTTCTGAAATTTATATTGCACTACAAGAAAACCGTCACTTTTATTTGGTAGGTAATTAAAATTTTCGCAAAACCATTCGTTTCATTGGGATCAACAACTAACGTTTTTATATAAAGCGTTACTCTTTCCATAAAAGAACAAAGCCCATGAAAACACTAGAAAAAAATAATAAACTTAACAATAATCCTTTATGTTGCCGACTACACTCTCATTACTACACAAGTGTCAGGTCGTTTATTACAATTTTTTACTCTACTTAAAATATTTTTATCTTCTTTTAACACACAAGATTTTTGAAAAGAAAACTTCACATAATTGTGTGATTATTCGGTAGCATTGACGGGTGCAGACGAATTATCGTTCCGACACCAGACGTGTAAACTTGGTTAGTTATTTTCTCGCCACCGGTTATCAATGCCCGATTGTTTTCGATTGACAGACAAGAAATAATGTTGACAAAAAATATAAAACAAACTTAATTTCCTTTTATGTTAAAACAATCACTTACACCTCATATGAAAACCCAAGAAAAGAAAACAGGATGAAATCGTGCTAAGAAGCACTTATCCTACCGCTAAAGCCAAGCGGGCACCGGATCCAAAGATTTCAAGTGTCAGTCAACTACATTACAATTTGTGAACTAAACTGATTTTGTTTTTAGGTGACACAAATAAAATTTTATTCAGACTCCACAGACTTTGACTTATGAATGGCTTAGTTAAAATGCCAATGTAATTAAAACTTTTCGTAATAACATAATGCAATAAACTCATTTATTATGAAAATTATTATTTAAAAAAATGTCGTGACACCTGTAGAAACTTTCGTTCTATCCAAAGGTGCGTCATCACTACTACATGTATCAATATTATAAAAGGCCAAATTTGTTTGTCATTCCGCAAGGGATTAACGAATAAATTCGACTGCATAGGAGGTAAACCTGTGTAATATATTGTAATGATATTTCTAACCAGCAGCCGATATTTTTGGACGAGCTTTGTCTTCTTAGTAGTTTTGATTCGATTGGAGTCACTAATCGATTTGCACCGCGATTCAAAGACTTGTTTTCATGTCGGCAAGTCGGTTTTTAATTATTTAATGCCAATAACAAACAACGACTCAAAATTGTTACACATTATACTACCAATTTACACAAATATTATTGTCTAATGTAATTAAACTTAAGGTGTTGTGAAATAGTGACAAATCTTGTGAACGTGAACCTAAAATTAAAAAGTGTTTAGAAGAAATATGGTGCATACTGTATAATTTGAACTTACGAGGGAATTTGTTGCTATAAGGTTGGAAGAAGGTTGGTGGTAGAGGACGTTGTTCCGAGTGCACGCAAAATTGGTGCGTTACAAATTTTGTGATTTTATAATTTGCGTTAATTTTGCCAAACGATTAACTGATTAAGTCAGGGAGCATATCCTGATTGTTGATAGTGCGATTGTATAAGAAAATATTGTTTGCGTTTTGTTTCAAGCTGAAATAAAGCAGAAAATTAAAATTTGGTATTTGGATGATAAGAAAATTTAACAACGCCGACCGCCATTTGCATTTATGCGAAATATTATAATTTTAACAAAATTTACTTACCTCAAATGGAAATTGGATTGAATTTGTATGAAATAGAAGAATACACGTGTGTAATTAAGGCGATTATCGAAGAAATTTCACAAGAACAAAACTATCTGATCAACTCCGGTAGCCGAAGATTAGTAATAAAAACACCTGTAGCATCCAGTACAATACGGGAGCATTTGACAATCTACAACGAGAAAAGCAGTGGACCTCAAACGTTAATCAAGCTAAGAATTTTATTGTTTATTTGAATTATTTTTATTCCTCAGAATTTTTATAATTTTCATAATTTTTTATACTAACATAATTACATTAACAGCTAAATTTGGTAAATGAATTTAGAAGTCATATTTGGAATTAAAGTAAATGTAATTCATTTATCAAGTCTTGCTACACGTTCACACTTAGAGTCAGGAAACGAATTTATAAGTTTCAAGTTATTGGTAATAAATAAAACTTATTTTGCGTTCATATCAAGAATTTTGTTTTTCTGGGAACATACGATTCGTGGGTTTCAAATTGAACTCGCTCCTGAGAGTCAAGTATCTCCGAAATTATCTGAGCTAGCTGGAGAAAAAGGTAAGAGTGTGTAGAGCTTTAAAACTTTACATTACATCTTTTTGGCGCCGCAACGTGTAGGGCTTTTGTCAGGTGGCGTTTTTATCAAAACGACCAGAACGTGGGGTTACATAACATCTTTTTGACACAGCAACGTGGAGCTCGAAACCACGATTTCAATAAGAAACAGGGTAGTTAGATAAAATAAAATAATTAAATAAATCAAAATGGCAGGAAAAGGATCAGAGGATGGGGTAATACAGGTAGAGGAAAGTCAAGTAGAGGAAAGTCAGGTGGAAGAAAGACAGGTAGAGGAAGGTCAAGTTAGGGAACAGGTGGTACAAGTATGGGACTCGCCGATAACACCGCCAATGCACAGTAGTACAAAAAAGGGTTCGATAGATCAGGGGGGATTGAGCTTGGAGTCAGTGATGCAGATATTGTTAAATAATCAAAGGCAAATTATGGACGAAATGACAGAAAGTATAAGTGGGAAATTAGAAAAAAAATTAGATCAAAATACAGAAATATTAAGTGGGGATATGAAAAACAGTCAAAAGGAGAGTGAGGGAAAGATGTTAAACAGTCAAAAGGAAAGTGAAAAAAAGATGTTAAACAGTCAAAAGGAAAGTGAAAAAAAGATGTTAGAATGTCTGAGAGAAAATAGAGGAGATATGATTAAATTAGAAAAAAATGTAAATTTTAAATTAGATCAAAATGTAGAAATAATAAGAGGGGATATGAATAGGGGTTTTCAGGAATTTCAGGAGAAATTTGATAATTGGGAAGAAAGACTAAATATAACGAATTTAAGGGTAAAATCGGTAGAGGAAAAAATTGAAACATTAAAAGAAAATGTAATTTCAAGGGAAGAAATAAACGTAGAATTACAAAAACATAAAAAGTACATTTCTGTAGAAGTGGGAGATAAATTGAGGGATGCAGAAACAAAATCGATTAGGACAGTAAATGAGATGATAACGGGAATAGAAGATAAAGTTTTTCAATCTGTTATAAATAAAACGCTGGAAGAGGGAACTGAAATTGCAAATGTGGTAAGGGATGTAAAAAAATTAGAAAATGATGTTGCTCATAATGGTGAAAAATTACGAACTTATGAACAAGAAGTAAAAATGCAAAGGGGAAATATTAATGTAATTGAGGGGAATTTAAATAAAAAATTGGAAGACACCATAAGGGATATTGAACAGGGCAAAATTCATAATCTAACATTCACAACGGGAATAGGAAATAGTACAATGAATAAATCATTGCAAGAAATTTCTAATTATGTTAATAAAAATCCAAAATTAAAATTTTACGGACAACCACAATCAGGGATTAACCCAAAACACTTCATAAAATATGCTAAGCCTATGGTCGATCAATTATTTGATGCGGAACAATTAAAAGTGATTCTTGGTTCAATGATGAAGGGAACAGCCGAGGAATGGTTCGGGATTCATCAAAATAATTTCAGCACATTTGATGAATTCTCAACTTTGTTTTTGGATAGATATTGGGGGGATGAAGTGCAAGAACTAGTAAAAAATGAATTAAAATCGGGGAAATACAATGGGTTAGGCAGTAGGAATGATTATGCGGAAAGGCTGATTAATGCTGTGCTTAATTTAGATCCTCCTTATAGTGAAAAGGAAATAATAAAATGTTTAGCTAGCCATTTTGAATTATCTATAAAAAATAGGGTAGTAGTCGAGAAGGTCGAAACTATAAGCGAGTTTGGGGCATTGCTAAGGAGATTCGATCACGGGTATACGCCTAATTACGGGCATAAAAATTTTAATAGAGTGTTCGATAACAGAGTTGTGCATTATCCCGAGAGAGTAAATCAATTTATGCCAAGCCGCGATGACAGTAATTATCCTAGGGATAATAATAATTTAAGAAATAATTATAGCAACAATTATAATTATCAAAACGGATCAAGTTCACGATTTAATAATAATTATAATCAACAAAATTCATTTCAAAATAGACCCATAAATAACAATCAAAATTATAATAATAATTACAGGAATGCTCAAAATAGTAATGATAACAACCAGAATGGCTATTCGAATAGAAATTACCAAAATAATAATAATAATCAATATCAAAACAGGAGCTATAGCAATTACGATAATCGACCGCAATTTCAAAGGTCTAATAACCCAAATATGAATAGAAATAATAACGACAATAATAATGTAAGAGAGGCTCAGGTGAACGCTGTAACAACAACACAAGCACCAGTAGTTAATTCAAGTGTAGCTACTGCAAATCAAAATTTTTAATTCCGGACAGCTCAGTAAATTTTCTAGTAAACTCGTATGAACATCCGAGAGAGTTTATACTAGAAAACGATCAATTTTCGGAAATTGAAGAAATGTGCAAGCTGCCATTTATTAATGTTCTTGTTAATAACGTAAATTTTAAATGTTTGGTAGATACGGGCGCTGAGTTGTCCATTTTAAATCAAGATTTGATTGAATCTAATATAAAAAATTTTGAAAAGAAAATAATTAGTACGAAAAAGGTAAATCTGATCAGTGCCAATAGAAAAAGGTTTGCGGAGGTAAATAAAAGTGCTATCGTAAAAATCAAAATAGGTGAATACGAAATTGAGGATGACGTCTTAATTATGAAAAATTTAAGTGTAGGGTGTATAATAGGAATAGATTTGATTAATAAATTTGGGATGATAATTGATGCGGTAAATAGGCTAATCACAATCGGAGAACAGTCAATCGAGTGGATAGAGGATATAAACGGGGATAATAATAAGAAATTAGGAAAAAAAGGAAAGGATATTGGAAGATGATGAGGAGATGAATGGGGATAAAGTTGTTAATTACGTTAGTGGGAATGATTGTGAGATGAATTATGTTCAAGATTGGGAAGGGGTTGATTATTATGAAGAGGAATATTATGGAGATGAAAGAGATGTTAACGAGTTAGTAGGGGATGATGATAAAGAAGTTAGTGATTTAGTAGGGGATGATGGAGGTGTTAGCGAGTTAGTAGGGGATGTTAATGTTCGAAATGATAGACTGTTGAATTGTGAAAAAGAATATTTACCAATCATTGATTATCTATTGAAATCAAATGAAAATTTAATTAATAATAAACCTAGTGTAGCCAAAGATTATGAGCATAAATTAAACGTGAATGAGGAAAAGTCGTTCAAATGTAAGACGTATCCGATTCCTTTTGCCTATAGAGAAAGAGTACGAGAAGAAATAAACAAGATGTTACAGGATGGGATCATTCGAAAGGCTTCTACTCCTTATATTAATCCTTTGGTGGTAGTCAAAAAGAAGGATGGAAGTTTAAGATTAGTATTAGATGCACGAAACATCAACATGATAACTCAATCACAACATGAATCTCCAGAGGGGATAGAGGCATTATTAGCTAGATTAGGGGGTACTAATTATTTTACCAAGTTAGATCTAAAGAATTCATTTTGGCTCATAAAATTACATCTAGAATCACAAAAATATACGGGATTTTCAGTAGACGGGTCTACTTATGTGTTTAGGGTAGTTCCTTTTGGGTTATCTACTAGTTGTGCAGCTCTAGTTCGTGCTATGCAAGAAATTCTAGACAAGTATTGCGAATTCAGCGGTCATTATGTTGATGACGTAGTAGTATTCAGTAAAGATGCAGATGAACACCGAAAACATTTAGACATTATTCTGAGGGAGCTAAATCAGTCGGGTTTGAAATTAAATTTGGAAAAGTGTGAATTTTTTTAAAAGCGAAATAAATTATTTGGGATATGTGATTACCAAAAACGAAGTCAAAGTTGACGATAAAAGATTAAAGGAAATTCATGATTATCCTAGGCCCTGTAATATTAGAACGTTACGAGGATTTTTGGGATTTGTAAATTATTATTGGAAGTTCATACCTAATTATTCTGAATTAGCAGCACCCTTGTCTAGTTTGCTTAGCAAAAATATAAAATGGAACTGGGACAAAAATTTACAACTTAATTTCGATAAAATCAAGAATGAATTGTTTAAGAATATGAGATTAATTCACCCTAATTTTGCACAAAAATTTATTTTAAGAACTGACGCTTCTGATATTTCTATAGCAGGGGCATTGTTTCAAATTCAAAATGAAGTTGAAGTACCAATTTGTTTTATCTCAAGAACGTTAAGACAAGCTGAGAGGAATTACACAACTACCGAGAAAGAAATGCTGGCTATAGTACACTCTTTGCAAAAATTAAAATTCTATCTAGTGGGTAATAAATTTGAAATTCAAACAGATCACTCTGCTTTAACTTTCTTGATGAGAACAAAATTTACTAACAATAGGATATACCGTTGGGCATTAATCATACAAGAATTTGAATTTGAAATAGTACACATTAAAGGAAAGGATAATGTAATAGCAGACGCACTAAGTAGAAAAGATGTACCCAAAAACATAACTAAAAATATTTTAATTGCTATGAATCAATTGTCCTCTAATGAAAGACCTTTTTCGAATGCAGAAATTTTGGTAGCACAATCAGATTCACGTTTTGATGTTTTAAGGGAAAGATTAAGTAGAAATGATGAAAATGTTAGTAGATCATTTTGTATTAAAAGGGGATATTTAATAAAATTATTAAACGGTTTAGAGCTCTACTTAATTAATGAACAATTGACTGTTAAAATTAGTAAACAATTACACCTAAAATACGGCCATGTAGGTATCCGAAAAACTTGGTTAATCTTTAGAGAAAATTTCTATTGTAAACGTGATCTGTCATTGATAAAACGAACTATTAATAAATGTCATCTGTGCATCATGGGCAAATATAAAAATTATCATAACAAAAATTACATCAGTAGTATAATTTCATCTGAGCCTGGTGAGAAAATTGCCATCGATTACATTGGTAATTTAATTCCGAGTGATGATGGATATAAAAATATTTTGATAGTAGTAGACGTGTTTTCAAAATTTGTAAAATTGTATCCAACAAAAGCGTGTAATACTGATATTTCTATTCTTAAACTTGATCAATTTTGTAATGAAATAATTAAACCTAAGACTATAGTTGCTGATAATGCCACTTATTTCAATAATGAAAAATTTAAATCTCATTGGTCTAATCTTGGCATAAAATTGGTGTTTGTTTCGATAAGAAATCCTCGGGCCAACTTGAGTGAACGTTTTGTTAGGGAGACAGTAAAATTTTTGAGATTAAGGGTGTATCAGGATCAAACAGATTGGTACAGGCATCTTACGGAAGTAGAAAAGTTTATCAACCATACTCCAAATACTGTGACGGAGGAATCACCTGTCTTCTTAATGTTTAATGAACCACCTGACCGACCATGGTTACTAGAAAAAAATAAAGATTATCAGGAAACGTTAGTTAAGGCAAAAAACAAAATTAATAAACGAATAAGAAATTATTTACAAAAAGAAAATGATAAAATTACCAAACATTGTAAATTTTCGATTGGTGATTTAGTAGTAGTAAGGAGTCTGCGGGTAGGAAATCGAGCAAAGAACCAATGTTTAAAGTTGCAATTGCCATTTGAAGGTCCTTACGTCATAGATTGTGTAAACGAAAACACGTATTTATTAAAATATCCAGATTCAAATAAATTAAGAGGAAAATATCACCTGGATAATATTTATGCTTATGACATAGAAAACAATTATTCATCTTCAGGATCAGAACTTGATGTGTGAAAAATATTTGTAAATAAGATTAAGAAGTTTTTGTTTCAGTTAATTTTTGAAAATTTATAATTATTATTTTGTTTTGAATTGAGTTATAGTTTAATTTTTGGGAAAATTTTATGAAATTGTATTAGCTTTAGTTTTGATTAAGAATTGAAGACAATTGATTTGTTTCTTACCTTCCTTTATAATAAACTGTTGCTCAAGCCGATATTTGCTTGCGACAATCTAGTTATCTTAGCAAATGATCAACTTAAAGCAAGGGGATATTAGATGTAATGATATTTCTAACCAGCAGCCGATATTTTTGGACGAGCTTTGTCTTCTTAGTAGTTTTGATTCGATTGGAGTCACTAATCGATTTGCACCGCGATTCAAAGACTTGTTTTCATGTCGGCAAGTCGGTTTTTAATTATTTAATGCCAATAACAAACAACGACTCAAAATTGTTACACATTATACTACCAATTTACACAAATATTATTGTCTAATGTAATTAAACTTAAGGTGTTGTGAAATAGTGACAAATCTTGTGAACGTGAACCTAAAATTAAAAAGTGTTTAGAAGAAATATGGTGCATACTGTATAATTTGAACTTACGAGGGAATTTGTTGCTATAAGGTTGGAAGAAGGTTGGTGGTAGAGGACGTTGTTCCGAGTGCACGCAAAATTGGTGCGTTACAAATTTTGTGATTTTATAATTTGCGTTAATTTTGCCAAACGATTAACTGATTAAGTCAGGGAGCATATCCTGATTGTTGATAGTGCGATTGTATAAGAAAATATTGTTTGCGTTTTGTTTCAAGCTGAAATAAAGCAGAAAATTAAAATTTGGTATTTGGATGATAAGAAAATTTAACAACGCCGACCGCCATTTGCATTTATGCGAAATATTATAATTTTAACAAAATTTACTTACCTCAAATGGAAATTGGATTGAATTTGTATGAAATAGAAGAATACACGTGTGTAATTAAGGCGATTATCGAAGAAATTTCACAAGAACAAAACTATCTGATCAACTCCGGTAGCCGAAGATTAGTAATAAAAACACCTGTAGCATCCAGTACAATACGGGAGCATTTGACAATCTACAACGAGAAAAGCAGTGGACCTCAAACGTTAATCAAGCTAAGAATTTTATTGTTTATTTGAATTATTTTTATTCCTCAGAATTTTTATAATTTTCATAATTTTTTATACTAACATAATTACATTAACAGCTAAATTTGGTAAATGAATTTAGAAGTCATATTTGGAATTAAAGTAAATGTAATTCATTTATCAAGTCTTGCTACACGTTCACACTTAGAGTCAGGAAACGAATTTATAAGTTTCAAGTTATTGGTAATAAATAAAACTTATTTTGCGTTCATATCAAGAATTTTGTTTTTCTGGGAACATACGATTCGTGGGTTTCAAATTGAACTCGCTCCTGAGAGTCAAGTATCTCCGAAATTATCTGAGCTAGCTGGAGAAAAAGGTAAGAGTGTGTAGAGCTTTAAAACTTTACATAACAATATTAATATCATAAAATGGAAAATTATGAAAATTTTGAAGATCCTGCTGCAAAGCGACGACGATTGAATTATTTTGCAATTGCACAGCAGAACAAGCAAGCATTTTAATTTAAAGTAAAAAAACATTTAAATTTAGCATTTTGACAACCTTCTCTCCATTTTTAACTTCTTCTCAGTTGTGGTTTAAAGTAAATAATAGTTATTTGTGTAAAAGAAAATTGGTTTTCCTACGGTTGTACGCAGATAAGTATTATTTTTAAGGATCTTTACTGTTATTTTTCCAGATTACTAAGCTGAATTGAAAATATTTAAATCATGAAAATTTAACACAATTACTTAACTATTTCATGTAAGTCTTGTTTTTGAGAATGCATTTTTTAATATTCAAATATTTATTATTTTAGTTTATCAGCAATTGCATTTTTGCTTAAGTTTTGCATGTAGTACTTATGGTACAGTAGAAGTCCTATTATCCGACCATTCTGAGAATTTATCGTGCTAACCGACAGATGCTTGTGAGCCTTACCTTGCCGCGACTTGGAAAACAACCTGTAGGCAGACAGATTGATTACTTACACACTTACAGTAGCGGTCATGAAAATTGCATTGGGAATTATTCCCGAATTAACAAATATATTTCTAAGTATATTATATTTTTAGTAATAAACACTAGAAAATAAAACAGAAATAGATGAAATTTAAATTTTCGGCTTGAAACTTATAAACTCAAAAATACAGTTTCTTCCGGGGGTCATCACATTAGTGAATGTGTTTAAAATAATTAAATAATTATTTCTTAAATAAAAATCTTAGAATTTAGATTTTTAGAACTTAGATTTCTGATTGGAAACCCATAAATCAATATCACATTTTTTGCGCACAATCTCTGCTGTACTAGAGAGTATTCCATACCCCTCAGACCCCCCGGTTTGAAAAATCTATCTTCATGTGTTGTCAATTGACATATTTGTTTTGTATGTACATGTTTCATTAATATTCCGAGGGTCAAAGACAAGTGTAGTTAGAAAAACCATGTGGTTGTCTTTTGTTTGTAAATTATTTAAGTAAAAAAAAAATGTTAGGGTAAATTAAGGTGTGAACGGTTACCAATAAATGAAAAAGAAACAACCAGGAGTTAAAACTTCAAGATAAAAAACAAATCAAAATAGGATTAAGTTGTGTAAAAAAAAGGATTAGAGGTTGCCAATGCAATGATAGAAAAACAAGGAGTCTTAGTTGTGATACGACCAGGGCTGGGCAGTATTTGAAATATTTGTAGTTGAAATACGTATTTGAAATACATTTTGAATTTTGTATTTCAACACATATTTTCAATGTATTTGTATTTTGTATTTCAAATACCCAAAACAAAAAATGTATTTTGTATTTTGTATTTTAAAAACAAATTACAAAATACTGTACAAAATACAAAATACTTTAAAATTGATAACATCATATAGACAGGGCCGTATTCAGTAACAGTAACGTAAAAATTTTGTTAGCGATTTTTTTTATTCGACGATGTTATTGAATACGGCCCTGCCATTGTATTGTATTGTTATTTGTTTTGTTTCCAACCAGGTATAACAAATTGTTAATGTTATTGCTGTAATAATAAAAATGTACTGTATTTGATGATTTTTATTTTGATTTGTATTTTGTATTTTGTATTTCAAATACATATTTTCATGTATTTTGCCCACCCCTGGATACGACACGAAGAGGCGTATTCCTCAGTATAGAAGGAGTAAGTAAATAAGCGATAAGTCGTTTTGATGATTGCTTCGCCGCGCCGCTCGATTTATTTATAAATAAATAATTTCTTTAAAATTCCCAAATTAAGGAAAAACTGCCCGGGGGGGGGGGATAAGCCTTTTAAAAACTAATGATTATTTACTTGATTAATATCAACTGATCTATATTGAAATTATATTAAATTTCATGCTTAATATCTGTAAATTAAAGAATTTTATTGGCAAATTTTCAATATAAAAATAATGTATTCCTATGTTGTTTTAATTATTTACTATTTATGACATCATGACCTATAAAAAGCAATGTTTTAATTCCTGATATTATAAATTCAAAAATTAAAAAAATCAACTTTTAATTTAAATATTAATCATGATTAATATTATTCGTGTTTGGTGAATTTGCGATTTTATCTTAAATTGGCCTGTATAAATGTACTTTGCAATAAATTAAAAACTATCGTTTATTAGAATATAATTTAGATTCACACACGGGCCTATACTTATTCTTATGTTTCGGGTAATCATTAACCAAGTTGTTATACCTGTACATACCTACATAAAAATATTGATTCAAACTATTACGATATTAAATTGTGTGTTCCGGGGTCAATGGCCAAATATCATTATTCTTTTAATATTAGCTATTATAAATATTATAGTATTAAGGCACAGTACCACCAATTAAAAAAATCGGTAATTCTATTTTAATTAAAAATAATGTTATCCTTTATTATTCATGTAATCTTTTAATTATTTGCTATATTTAAAAACTAATAAAACCACCAGTTGGTCCATTGCGATCCCTCCCAATAGAGTACCTGTTGCAAAAGCTATAGTAGCCTCGCACGCTAAAAAAATTATTTACATTTAATTACTACTGCAAAAGTACAAAAGTAAAAATTAATAAAAATATAATTTGAAACTAATATTTAAAAATTACAAAATTTTGAATACTGCGGGATGAAGTAAACTAAAAATAAATATGTTCAAGCAATAGAGCACGAGAAAAGGTCTTCTCAATTATATACTTCCTTTGGTGTTAAAAAATATTTATCAGGGAAGACGAATTGCGGTGTTAAGTGTATAAACAAAATTAATTATGTTTAATAGAGATTTTAACGAGTGCTAACAACACAAGCGTTGCGTTTAAAATTTTGTGTGGGCGGTTTTGAATAAAATTGTCATAATATTTATATAAATTTTGTAAGTTTATTATTTTGTTGAAATTTATTAACATTAATTTGAATATAAAAAAGTTCAATGACAAGTGATAATTTATTAAGTAACAAATATCTAGCTATGAATCACGAAACGTCTTGGCCAATAATTAAAAATTTATTGCTTTATTAAGGTTGTAGCAAAAGCATCGACTGCCGATATGCGATGATAATTGAAAAGACCACATCGATTACTTGCATCGAAAATGTTGGAAAACAAATTTAAAAGTTCTTATGTATTCATTCTTTGTAACTCGAAATCCATACAATTTAGGTATTCGAGACAACAGAAGGCCGATTTGGTTAAGCAGTCGGTCTCTTTGTAAAAATTTTACATGTCCACACCTTAGCTGTTAGTGTCTCACACCGTCACACCTATTTTTTGCTACCGGTTTATTTCCATTTCGCGAATAACTAGCATTTTTGCAATTTATTTTAATTTGGTTTCGGTTTAATTGAAATACTTAAAAATTAAATGCATTTTAATGTTACCAAGTTATTGACCGATTTTATTCTCGCGGTGACCACAATTAGCAAATATTTGCGATGGTATGGTAATCAAACAGCATTTCCATTAAAACATAACTGCTACTTTTAAAAAAATACCCATACATAAATGTATATATCAAATCATCACTCTTTCTCATCATTTAAGGTTCTGCGCGATGGTACCAAGAGAGGCAGAACATACGAGATTACAAACGAACTAAAATGCAGTCTTGCAACCAAAATTCCTCTGCATCAGAAATCAAAGAAACCAGTCACTCATGATCATGATAGACAGTTGATGAACGTTCAGACATCTGACTACCACTTATTTACATTTTGTATTAAATCACGTCAACCATAACTTTAGCCACTTTAGTACGGCCAACAAAGGTGCAAAAAACGAAAGAAATGGGAATACGTACAGCAAATTTAAAGCAGACTCTTAAAAATTTCCAATCTGATCAAAAGTGAATGGTTTTTTTACTGAAAGCTGCTAGCAACAACTTGAAGATAATATAAGACCACGAACGTGTTAAAATTGCTATTATACGGTTTGTTTTCAGACGTGGTAGCCATATTTTAAAATTCCACCAAAGTATTATCTCACAAAAAGTTTCTATTCTTTCATTCTTATGTTTTATGATGCCATACACATCCGAGTATGTCGAAGGGTTTCAAAGAAAAATGTAACAATATTATGGTATACTAGAACAGGTCCACATGATTTTAAAATTGAGAGTACGATTTGACCAACTGCCTAGATTAAAAGTGTGGATAATGGACAACTTATCAACATACGTAGTTCTTTTGCCGAAATAGCTAATTAAAAAATTTAAAAATAAAAAAAGTTTAACATTAGAATTGAAATTGTCAATAATGTAGGAGTGCCGCAAGGTAATAACGGCGGGCGTTTATTTACTTTTCGCACGTCAACCAACAAAAGTAGTAAATCCTTGTATTGATTTTGGATTTATTAATCTATCAATTTGTGGACTACCTAAAGTGGTTTCAATTGTATTGAACCCTCAATAATTAAATACTTAATCAATTTTTTAAGATCCAAACCTTCGATTAAAGCTGTTGTTTTACATTTTCTACAGGTACTTTGGGTACAAGGAAAGATATAAAGATCTCCTTTACTGATTTATCGATGCCACACTTTTGACAGTACTAATAGATTTTTTAAAGCTCAAGTTTGATTACTAAAATATATGTTGAAGATATTAATTTTGATTAATTTATCGTTTCCGAAACCTGGTTTTAAATCACCTGCTTGCAGTATCATTGTCAGTTTGCTATAGGCTTTCCCAAAATACAGCTTGATTTTTATCCTAGCAAATATGATAATTACTCAAATTTTTCTGTTGTCTTCTGGAAAACTTGGTGATTTTAAAAACTAAAAAAATAATTTAACGTTGTTACACTATAAGCAAAATAACAGTCGGTTGCAATTAATGTGCAATAGATACATAACGATTAAGCTAGTAATAATGATTGAATATGTTTAAGTATCAACCTGCAATTAGTATCTTCCTGTGCAAAATTTTACACTTTGTACAGATACAATTTATAAAGATACTGCTGTAGGCAAACAAAAAGAAGATAATTAACAGCTTGAATTAAAATTTCGAAAATGAAATTTTATTGCAAGTACTTGACAACGTTGAAAAATAAATAGAACAATTTATTAAATACATGATTGATTAATTCAACCTTAAAACATATTGGTAAATTAAAATTTATCAAAACTCTTGTCAAAATTAGCGATAAGTGCATATTGTCCTTGCTGAGGTATTATAAAAGTATGTTTTAATTCTGATCCTGTGAAAGTTGCAATCAGAAAATAAAGGCAATCAATTAAAACAAAAGTCAATTTTTCAGTTGAAGTCGAGAAAAGCTTTAATGAAGTGTGTAGATTACTTACGTCTCGTCTTGTAAAATAAACCTTCTAATATTGAATGAAATTTAATATTATCATCAAAAAAGTAATAAGGCGTAAACATTTTTTAATAAACTTTTAAGCAATAAATGAAAAACATGATGTTTTGTTAGAGATAATGAAACATTCTATTGGCTAAATATTAAAAATATTATATTTTAGAAAAGTTTAGTTGTTTAATAAAAGAAAAAATTTTTAATTTAACTTTGATTAAGCCATGCCTGTAGAATCACTGAATTATAAAGCTAGAAGCAGAGCTGGCAAAAAATTGTAAAATCTAAGTTCATTAAAAAGATGGCGATAAAATTTAAAATTAAATTTTTATATACAATAAATTAATGCAATAATCAGGTTTAATAGTATTAAAAATTATAAATGTTATACATTTAGAAAAATAGCTTTATTTACAATCACAGCAAACAGTTTTATTTTTCATTTTTCTATAATTTAAAATATAATGTCTGTTAGTGTTAAACTGTTAGTGTGTGATAGTTTTTACTAAATTAGAGTTACGAACCATTGAGAAACATGAAAAGCGACGTAGTTATCTTTTTTTTATACTGAATTTTGGTACAAAGATCAAATTTTGCTTTACTAACCTTTTTCACTTCTTTAACTTTACTTTGGGAACATTGCGTATTTTATAAGTACTGACATTTTTCTATTAGAGATGTCTAGTCGACCAAGGTGGCATTTTGAAGCTGAAAGATGGTAGTTCTAACAAAAATTTTAGATAACTCATATCAATGTACCTGCTAGAGAAATTACATGGTATTGAAAAAATGTGTATTTTACTAATTTTCTTTATTTTGAATTGACTCCAGTGTCTATCAGAGTCGAACCACTCTCTGATATCAAAGTGACTCGTTTAGTCAACAGTCAGTTATGAAAAAAGCCTTTGCTTGAAATTTTGAAATTTTAAAATTTTTATATTTGGAAGTCTTTGATGTTGACAAAAATTTGAGATTTACAGAATACTTAGTTCTTACTTTTAACTTTAAGGCCCGTTTTGTTATTCTCTTCTCTCACTGATGTGCAGGTGTTTAAAGAGAACCAAAAAATAGATCAATTTTTGTATGTGCCTGAAATGACGTCATGAGCGTCATGATCCAGAGACTCTGCCGAATCATGGAACAACTCCGTTGCTAACTACTGTCATCATGTGGAAGCGCCCTAGATGCAGAAATACGAATACAATTTAAATTTCGGAGTTTAAGTCTCACGCGTAAATCTCTTCGTTGCTGCATTTAGGTCTTGGGTTATAGCGTTTACGAGAGGCTAAATTATCCACTATTCCAAATGAACTGCACATGCGCCAATTTTCAGTTAAATTCGTGAAAACACTCGGACAGTGGCGCAGCAAGGGGAGGGGGTCCGCCTGGGCGCATTTTTTAGAGGCGGAATTTTTTCTAAACAAAAATAAATTTTAATAGTGTTATTGACATGTTCGCACAAATAAAGACAAGACAATTTAATTTGTAATAAAATCATTAAATAAAATATAAAACAAATACTTATTTCTCCTTTTCTATTATTATTAGAATTTTTCATTACTTTTTGCTCAAAATAATGTGATAGGCCATGTATTTTGCCCAAAATTTGGGTAGAATAATTGACTTTCGCCAAGTAGAAAGGCGCCAAATTTCGGGAGCGCCCCGGGCGACAAAACTCCTCGCTACGCCGCTGCACTCGGGTATTTTACTACTGAGTTTTTACGGGTATTTTATATTTTCAATTTGTTTATAATTATAAGAAGTAGGCTAAAACCTTATAAAAATTATAAATTAAATTAATTATAAAATTAAATAAAATTATAGATTTTGACTATCCCCCTTCATAGCCTGCGCTCTTCATTTTGAATTGGAAAATGAAAATTTAAATTTGAAAATTTGTGGAATTAAAGAAAATTTGGATCAAGTCGAGAGTGTTGCTTAACAAAAAACAGAAAATTTCAATTTGGATAAGAAAAATAACGATTCTGTTGAAAATGAAAATTTGGATTTTGGAAGTAGGGAATTGGTTGAAGATGAAAGTTTAAAAAATAAAAAAAATAAACAGTTAAAATTTTAAAGTTGGTCAAATATGAGATAAATGGACATAATATGGAGGCGATAAATAAAATAAAAAGTGGACATAAAAGAAAAGTAAATTCCTGGAGGAAGAAATTAATTGGACCACATACTCACGAACGTGAAAGAAAAAAGTTTTAATCCAGGATGAACAGAAAAGAAATTGCAGTAGCAGTTGAGGCGTTGAGGGACACAGGTAGTCGCATCTTGAGTCGCATCTTAAGTGGTGAGGTGGTTTTATTTTCTATTAATGATTTAATAAACAATAAAATTAACTTTTTTGTGATAAATTGCATGAAAATATGGATTTTGATAAACATTTGGCGATAAAAATGTAAAATTTAGTTTCAACGTTAGATTTTATTCAAGGTATTTAATTTGAGATTGTAAATATTGGTGAAAATTATTGAAATTATGAATTAATTGTGTAAATATTTTGATTGATTGTTTATTTTTGAAAAATTTTAGTAATTTATAAATATGAGATGAATTTGCTAAATCTTGTGTTAATTTGTAAATATTCGAGGATTTAATTATTTTGTAAATTGGTATAAATATTGTAGTGAGTTTTAAAAATTTTGAAAATTTTAGTTTGGTGTAATTTTGAACAAGACAGTTTAAACTTTCATCAGAAAAACTATATTTTTCTATCCTAAAGTCTAGGGGGTAAAATGTCGTGTTCAAAATTATTTAAGTAAGGGTTGATAATAATTGTTAAATTTTTGTTAATAAATTTTGTGTTGTAAATAATTTTAATCGTCCTATATATTTTAAATAATTGTGAATAATGTTAAGTTGGTAGTATTTGTGTTAAGTTTGATTATTGTAAAATATTTTTGTATACTTTTTGATAACAGATTGCCAGAGAATGGACAAGAGTTTGTCCTTCCAAAATTAATTTCATAAAAGTGCGATTTAATTTAATTAAAGTTTTGATTTTTAAGTTATAAAAAGTGTTTTATTACATAGCAGTATATAGTAGTCGTCACGGAACTGCAAGTCTCGTCACATTTTTTTCAAGTATGACAAGATTTGAAGTTCCGTGACGATTACTATATACACTTATGGGGATCTGTCAGAGAACTGCCCGCACCTACACTATAGGAAAGAGGACAATTTTCTGTGTATAATAAAAAAAGAAATTTTGCGGATTATCCATTAGTTTTCGAGAAAACGGCTTTTTAAAATCAAAATTTTACATGCATTTTAGATAGAGAAATTCATTAACATAAAAGTTCTATTGACGGTGCGTGCGTTCTGCTATAGTCTTAGTGTTGGCAGGCAGACGCGATTGTGGCATAGCCGGGTGTACATCGGGTGTATTACGCAACATTATGCAATAATTTAAAAAATAAACGCAGAACTCGTTTTTAGGTTAGAATCTCGAGTGCCTTGGTTGCGTTCGTCAGAACGGCGCGTAGCGCCCGGAGCGGAGGGAACCGGAGCGGAGGGTAGCGGAGAAGCCAGGTCGCCATTTTTAGTTGGGTCAAGCGACCCAACCAAATTGCGAGAAGGAAAATATTCTATCTAATCCCAGAGATGTTACCCTATCACAGGTAGAGAATTGACCCAACTACAAATGGCGGCGATCACGTGACCAGGCTTCACTTTTTGGTATACAAAATATACACAGTTAGCTATCTAGGTTATAGGGTAACATCTCTGCTGCCAGCAAGCTATTTTAAGAGCTGTTATATAGCTATAAGCAGCTATTTTTCTGAATTGATCACCGCTGGCAAAATAGCATTAAATATCTTGCTGCCAGCAAGCAAATAAATAGTTATTGAAATTCGTTGCCGCGTTTTAGCTAGAAATGTTACTTGGACTGTAAAATATTCTCGGGTAAATATAGTAGACCTAAAATTTTAAAGGTAAAAGTTCCCAGTGGTGTAATTTTCAAGAAGGTTACACAAAATGGGAAATTCTTTTTTATTGATTAGTATTAATCGACAAATTAATAATATAACAAAATTTTTCAAGTTATTATAAATTATTACAATTACAACTCAAGGTACATTATTACATAAATAATTTAGTTACATAATCAATCAGAATAACATTGTTCCATGAGAGAACCCCACAATGTAAAGACCATTGCACTGATAGGAGTACTTCCGACAAATCGCTGTCAAGTTTAGCAATAAAATTTAAAAAAAAGTTTACCAAAGTCTTATATTATAATTTTTTCCCCATTTTAAAGTCCTACTTTGTGAGTGCAGCAAAAGAATATATTTTTTACACTGAGTCGAAACTTTCTATATTTAAATAAATACATAATTAGAAAATAATTGTGTAATATATATATTACATAATATGTAATAGTGTAATTTACACAATTTGATTAAATTATTACATTTTGTAATAAAAAAAATACAAAAAGTCTCAAAACACACAAAGACACAAGTACCTATGTAAATTTACATAAACGATATGTAATTTTACATGAAGTGGCACATTTGTATAAATTTACAACGGCTTAAGTACCTACATTATAATAAAATACATTATAGCTCAAAGTAGTAAAGTCTTTTGTAGGTGAGTGAGTGACTCAATAATGCAATAGCGAATGATTAATAATTTCATTAATATTAATTTACAGTAGCAAATTATTCTTTTAGTTGTACAGGTAATCTTCCACATTCTATACTAATATAAAATATGATCAAACACAACGTTTTACTCATTAGGTAATCACCTAAATTAAGGAAATTCTAGTTTAGGTAGGCGTCTTCAGATATTTATTAGAAAAACTCAAGATAAGGTGAAATTATTACGTGTTAAAAATAAAATAAACACGAAACTAGATTATTCTGATCCATTTTTTAATCTTTTTCCAAAATTCCTCCAACATAAATTTGCGTGCACATTAATTTACTTTTAATATATTCAAATTAAAATGCAAAACGAATAATTACTAGCCAATTAATTTATTTTACAGTACGAATTGATAGATTAAAAATTCTTTTTATATTCCATCGGTAAGGCACCACAAGAATTAAAAATTTAATTAATTAGTTGACAACCTATTAATAATTTTTAAACGACCATGTTAAAGAATAATAATTATACAAAAATATATTCCTTACATTTTTTCAAGTTCTAGGAACATTAAATTCCCGACATAGTTTAAAGTATTTACAAAGCCGAAGGAAAAATGTGTACATTAAAAACTCGTTCGTAATGAAATATAATTAAAAAGAATTAATTATTATTTGTTTACTTATTTATTTAAAATGCCTACTATGCATATGCATTACGCAAGTTTTATTTAATGTAAAATATGTAAAATTGTGGAATTTAAACGGTAGCTGCATACTTGTGTCTTCTGCGAAATCAAGATATCCTGATTGATTATGCAAGATTCTAAGATTTCTTCTAAAACCTGTCTAGTAGCCTACTAAGAACAGAATCCGAACAAAGATGTTGATTTACAAATTTATGTTACCCTTTAACATTCCTAATCACTTTAGTATCGATTGTAAGTATTTTAATGTTTGTAAAGTTTCCCTAAACATTTCTTGTTATTAAACATTTAACATTCTTTGAAATTACAATAATTAAACCTCTCCTTAAGTAACAATCCGTGTGAAATTGTAGCTTGCAGACCTGAAATTGCGATTTTAAATTTTGTAAATGCGAGAGACCCCCCCTCTCTTCTCCATTCCTGAAAGAAAATTCGATAGACCAATAAAATCGCATCGATTGACTTACCCTTTTTCTTGCCAGCATAAACTGATTGGAAAGATTAGGGAGACCATTACAAAAACTGTTCGGCAAAAGCGACTAATTAATAATAATCCTGGTAATAAAATGTAAACATGAAAAGAACTTATTGAATTCGATTTACCTAGTACAAACCAGAACGAAAAAAGCTTTTTGGTTTAGTTTATGAGCTTTAAATTATATTTGCTGATTTATAAGGCTATTAACATTTATTTAACTGCACCTTAAAAGTTTTATTTGCAAATTTATTGCTCTGACTAGTATAAATTAATTCAAGTCATATCTGCTGGTACAGTTTTTTAAACAATAACTTTATGCCGAAGATATCGAAAATATTACTTTGATTGAGTGTGAAAATAAGTATAAATTTTTTTTTAATATATTTCAAGTAATTGAGAGAAAAAAAATTGAGTATATTTTCTGTCGACACATAGTGACTTGTGTGCAAAGGGTATGTCAGCGTTGAATAGGCGGAACTAATGCATTAAGCTACGGCTGGTTGCAAAGGTATTAGAAGCAATAATTCTGTCACACCAGTAATTTGTGTGTCAACGCACCTCGTGTCTGCATATTTATTTATTTAACGGTTTTAATGCTTATCGATTTAATAGAACATTGTATCAAGAAAATTAATCGCATTGAATATAAACAATAATTGCTTCCTTAGGGCTGGTTTATCAATGTATGGATCAAACCGTAGTTAACTTCGTAAGAGGTGACGCTTTCCAATGGCTTAGATACCAATTTTAAAATGCGTTCTTTTAGTTCTTATTTTATAGATTTTAGATCAATTCTGATTGGCAATTTTTTTGCCAACTTAAAGAAATGGAATCTTAAGCATCCGCTTCACCCAGTGCCGAAACTAGTTTTCAAATCATTGTCGTACTAGGAAGTTAGGACAGCCAAATCCCGTAGCGAAAGTAGATTCGAATTAATTCAAACGACATCAACAACAAAATATTATTTGGTCTAACTAAAAAAATTTGTTGTAAAAGCAAAAAACCTTGTTGAAACTATTTCTACTAAAATATTTAGTAAAACAAAGACTTTTGTAAAAAGTAACATTTTCGGGGGTTCTCCTTCCGGGAATTTTTATTATTTTTAATTTTTAATTTTTATTACATTTCCGACTGGCACATGCCCCCAAGTACCCCCTTGGCTACGTTCCTGCTCTACAAACACAAAGGAACTTACAATTTAAAAGCTCCGAACTATGGTAAGTCTCGGTAAGTGTATATACTTTAATTAAATATTAGCAGATAATACCATAAAGATGCCACCAGCACGTTATGGAAGAGACACAGTGAAAAAAATCCTGTCTACTGCAGTCTACAATTATTGTGCTTTTACAGTTTAAATACATTATTATTACTATTGCTTCTATTTTAACAAACTTCAATTTGCTCCAATTAGAAACTGAAATTACAATAAATTTAAACAGATTCATCAATTTCATCATAAGTTTCTAACTTTTGAAAAAAAACCTGGCAATATAAAATTAGTTGAGAACTCTGTCTGTAACTTTTGCTATTTAAATTTGCAAGTTGTACAGTTTTTCACGAAAATTTTGTAGTCTATACCAGAGATTTCCAAAGTGGGGGGATACACATACCCATTATTCAGGGGATCCGTGGATTTTTAAGTCTAAAATAGGTCGCAGGCTATAGCAAGTTTCAGCGGCCCTTGTTTATACTATAAGTTTCTCTTCACAAAAGTTGGGCGAAGAAAATTTTATTTCCATAGATAGAAAACCAAAATCTGAAAGGTTATAGAGCCACAAAAAAATGTAAATTAATTGTCGCGTTTGTTCTCTTAATTTTGAGTTCATTGGTAAAATTTTCCAAATTTTAATTTAATTTTAATTTTTTATTGTCCGATTTTTATTAATTAAGCTGCATTGACATGGATAGTGCATCACGATAGTGAGTCACACTTTCGTAGAATACGCACCGTGGAAACTGCTCATTCGTGAAATATGAATCGTAATTTTTCGCCACGAACTCATAAAAATGCGTTCGTGGTAAGATCAAACGTATTCGATATTTAATCGATCGTGATGTGGTGAATAGAAATTAAATTAAAATAAAAATTTTGGGAAGAAGGTAAACGTCAAGGGCAGCGACTTGACAGCAACGACGTGTGCCATTTGATGTCATTTTTCTGAATTTTGGGGCTAACACGATCCAATAAATACTGAAAACGGTGTTCTGACATTCTTAGTAAATTTTTGAAATCTTCAGGATGTTCGGAAAACTCTTTAGGTAAATTTGTTTGACTTTTTTGTGGAATCCATTTCCTTGCCCACTTGTTCCCTATTCTTTCTTTTCTTCAACGAAATTTTTTTAAAATATCTTTTGCTATCACGGACGTAGCTATAGCTTTTGGATGAGAAGGCTGCACTTTACAAAGGTAAACTAGCTTTTGCTAGTGATCATAGTGACACTCATGGAAATTACATCGGTGATTATTTCCGAATTAAAATTATAATTCCAAACGAAATTTCAATAACAGCACACAATATAATTACAATACGCACACAAAGCAAGATTTTCCAAACCGGGGGGTCTGGGGGGTATGGAATTGTGTGGAAAAAGTGTTATTGAGCTTATAAATTTCAAACCGGAAATCAAACTTTTATAAATCTAATATTTCTAATTTGAAATTCAATTGGGCATTTTCTTTTTTAAACACAATCACTAATGTGCTGGGGCAGACCAGACCCCCCGGTTTGATAAACCTAGCTTTTTGATTGTGTTCAACAGAGAAAATGTATTCTTGAGCTTATGAGTCTCAAACCAAATATTTAACTTTTACCTGTTTCTATTCTATTTTCTATTTTTTATTAATAAGAATGTAATATAGAAATCTATTTTTTTAATTCGAGAATAATTCCCAATTAATTGCCATGACCGCTACTGTAGAAATGGACTCAATATCCGCTCATAAAATTTAAAAACATCTTGGAAATATCTAATATTTTTCGAGAATTATCTAATAGTTTTCGAGAAAACAGCATTTAAAAATTTTACACACACGTACGTTACTGGTACATGTGCTTAGATATACTCTTAGTGATAGCTGTCAGATGCGATTGTTACTATGTCGCATGTTGAATGAACATCTTGCGTGAAGAACCTTGCTCTTGCTAGTAACAGTACATTTTACTGAGTTGCAGCGGGTTAGGGTTTTTTTTATGTGTGGTGTAGACAAATCTCAGATGCACCCTAAAATGAATTTTACCCATTTCGAGCAGCACCTTTGGCGAGTTGAAGCTATATACAGGGATTTTTTTAGTGAGTAAGCGCACGCGAGGGGTTGTGGAGCGTCAGTTTTCACGAATGCAATCACGACAAATCGCGGTCCACGCTAAAAACTAATTCTTCGTTTGTCCTAATAAAAACTCTGCTCATTAAATACTAATTCAATGGTAAAGACTAACAGCTGTATTCATAAAAATATTGTAAAACGCTCTCTAAACCTATTTTAGTAAGAACATGTTTTAAGACTTAGATAGCGTTTTAACTTTTGTTCGTTCATAAACGGTTTCTAAACCTATTTTAACTAGAATGGTGTTAAAATACCAATTCTAGTGAATTTGGTTTAATTGAGTTGGTGTCTTCGAATTATATGAACAACTAACTGCATAAGTGAACTAAAGTATAACCTAAAAGTTGTTTTATTGTAGGTGTAGCATGGGTAGGCAACTCCTGTATAAAATTTGTGGCGACACGCCACCTGGTGTTACATTTTGTATATTTGAATATTTTGAATATTTCTATTTAGAAGGTTGTAGCAACAACTAAATTTGTCTTCATTTTTTATATAGAGTGTCAACTTTCCTTAAAATAGGTTTAAAATTGGTTTAAAGAAGGCACCATCCATTTTTATATAATGTCAAGTTAAAATACTGTTAGCGAAGGTTTGTTAAGCTAAAATACGTTTATGAATAGTGATTTTTGACGTTTACGCTAAAATAGGTTTAGAGAGTGTTTTAAGTATATTCTAAATTTTTATGAATTCAGCTGTAAGAGTATATCTGAACACACCTACCTTAAACAGAATACCCGTATAGAAATCGTGGTGTAATCCCTATCTAAATTGCATGTACAATTTCCATTTTTAAATGCCGTTTTCTCGAAAACCAATGGATAATCCATCCTGAAAAAAGAATGCTTAGAAAATTGTTCTCTTTCCAATAGTCTATAGGAAAAAGTTCAATTCGTGGGATCAGTTTTCTGATACTCCCATTAATTATTTTAAATTTATGATGAGTATTTATCGTTTTATTTGTTTTGTGTTTAATTTACTTGCTTATTAATCTTTTATTTTACAATGCCATTTTGTAATTTATTTTAAAATAAAATTATTCAACTTTTCTTTTCTTATTCTGCTATTTATATTTATTTTTCTGCATTCTTTAGATAATTTTATTTATATTTATTTTTTTATGAATCCTATTATTTACCAATTATCTCTTATTTTATAATTAATACACTTTACATTTTGATATCTTGAGTTTATTATGGAAGAGTGACGAGCACAACCTGGGCACAGAGCCGATTTATCCATTAGGCAAGAAAGGCAGCTGCCTAGGGCGGCAGTCTCTTAGGGGCGGCAAAAATACTAATTAATTCTAATAAAAAATGTAACATAAATGGAAACTTGATTGTAAATTGTACTTATTTAAAAATCATATTTCATTATATAGAAAACATAAACAATTTTTAAGTGCCACATAGTAATGCAAGAAAATAAAGAATAAAAATAAATGAAGAACAAAGAAAGTGTCTACTGTTTAAGTAAATAAATTTGTTCTTAAAGTTTATACAGTGGCTCCAACAATTAATACACTCCTATGTTAACCATGTAAATTGCACATTTTGAAACCGTTTTTTGACATATAAAACTAGCTTTTACAGCAAAACTTTTCAGATATTTTTTGTTGCAAACTTTAATCTCTTCAGTTTTGTTTCTATACATTTTTTTATTTTCTTTTGCTGTTTACGAGTTACAGCGACTTAAAGAAAACTAAGTAAAAAAGTTAATAAAATTAACATTGCTCTTATGGGAGTTTCATTAAATTTTTTAGAGTTTTCTTCAAGTCGCTGTAACTCGGAAACTGCGGGAGAAAATAAAAAAATGTATAGAAACAAAACTGAAGAGATTAAAGTTTGCAACAAAAAATATCTGAAAAGTTTTGCTGTAAAAGCGAGTTTTATATGTCACAACACGGTTTCAAAATGTGCAATTTACATGGTTTACATGATTAACATGCATTAATAATTGTTGGAGCCACTGTATTTATTTTGCTAATATAAATATTATGCGCTTATAATAAGTTCAAATTTTAACTTTGGGGGCGGCAAAAAAAATATGCCTAGGGTACTCACATGCCTTAACGCGGCCCTGCCTGGGCATTTGAATTGAACACTATTTAAACACTAAAAGGTCAACAGTGCCAGTGGCGGATCCAGGAAATTACCATAGGGGGGGCGACATCATAAAAAAATTTTTAATAAAAAAATAAAAAGTAGTAGAACAGCAATTTCAAAAATAGTTGCAACACTTATATTTGCAGAACATTTCTCTTGAGAGTCACTACTTTGTAGTTTACTGTCTCGATTTTCATTTTCTGGAATTTTTGCTTCTTTACAAACATATTCAGAGTGGACTGACTCGGACACCGTCTCATTTTCGAGATTCTTAATTACATACTATATAATAGATATACGGTTAATGTTAATTTTTAAATCTAATGTCTGCTTACGTAAAATCAAGTTCAAGTTTAATCAATGATTAAAATTTTACGAAAAACTTTTTAATTGTTATGAAATTTAATTTATTGTATATTAATTTTTAACACATTTTAGTGAAAACGAGCATAAGTAAATAAAACAACTTACTCTTTTTAGTTAATTTCAGATAGAAACTCCAACAGCAAGTATAACAAAATAATATCTAATACTATTATTGAAAATTTAATATTGATTATATTGATTCATAATACTACTGCACATAATTTATAGTTTTTATTGTTTTATAAAAAATCAACTGTAATTTTATGATAAACTAGCAAAAAGCCCGTCCACAGACGGGCATCTAGAACCGAAAACCGACCAATCAGATTGTTTCTTTTTTCACCAAAAAATGACACGCCGGAGCCGGAGCAGCAGAGTGCTGGGATTTTATGTATTAAGATTAACATCACAACTTCACTACTCACTTAATTTAAATTAGGGATGCACAGACTTTTGGGCCTAGGGGCCACTCGGGCAGATTATGAGCTAAAGGCGGGCCGCTGTAAATAAAAGTAATTTAATAAAATTTAAAAAAAACATTTATTTTTGCTAAATTGAGTTTAGTTTTTATTTTTTGCAATTTCTATTTATTAGCTCGCGGGCCGCACGCATATCGACGGCGGGCCGCACGCGGCCCGCGGGCAGCTGTTTATGCATCCCTGATTTAAATGATATCAGTACTGAAGTACTGAAAATATATTCAAAAAACGTGAACTGAAATAAAAAGCACTTCTGCTTGCTTTAAATTATGAAAAGCAATGACAAAGGATAATATTGTTACTTAAACAGATTCTTTCAGGAATTAGGAAAAACACCAGAAATTTTGGGTTTTCCAAAATTGCAATAAGCTTATAAAATTTACCTGGCGCTATAGAAGCCTCAGATTAGGCGGCTTCCGGAAGTTCGGCTTTAAATTCTTTGAAGTACTAAATTTGGTCTTATTTTATAAAATAGATATTAAAAACACAATTAAAAACACATTTAAAAACACAATAATACCGTAATTTTGTGATATTGTTGTAAGGTTATTATTTAAAACACGAAGTTTAAAAAATACAAAATGCGTTTGTATTTTTTAAATTCTTAAAATAGTTTTAAGAATTTGTAATACGTTAAAAATTTTTGGTGTAAGAATTAATGTCTTTTGAAGCTCTAAGGGGGGGCGATCGCCCCCATCGCCCCCCCCCTGGATCCGCCACTGAACAGTGCAAATTTATTTTAGAAAATAGCACCATATGCTATAGTTACTCGAGTCTTAAAAAATACATTTATCATCACTAGCATTGAAAATGAACAAATAAAAGGACCGAAAAGTCGAATATTTATAGTTAATATAAATATATTCTAAAAATAGGAAATTTTTAAATGATAGAAAATGAAAGGTAAATGGCAAGATATGGTTCTAATACAAATTAGGATACAAAAATTAATTTTTATATAAATAAATAAATAAATAATCAAAAATTTAATTAAATGTGATTGCTGGTGATTTAAATAATTGTTAAATGAGATGCACTTTGTATTATTAAGCAATAGGCACAGAAGTTGAAACGAATATTTAAAAACTTTATAAGAATCATAAAATTCACCAATGACTTGAAAATTTGTTGAGAAAAATTTGAAATTTTCGTAAGAAGATTACGTCATGTTTTTCTATATATAAGTAATTGTTTTCTTTTAAAGTTTTTAATTTGGCTGGTTTTGTGAAGTCACAGAAGATGAAAATGTACAATTTGATAAGCGAGAATTGGGTGTCATTGCCATTATGCAAGACATAATTTAAAGTAATTTAAAATTCACGAGTAGAATGTAACTTTCTACTTAAATGAAAACGACTTAACAGTAAATAGAAAAAACTAAATATTGTTTTTAAAACACATAGTATCTGAGTAATATGTAGAAAATAATAATTATAGTCGATACCTACCTATTATTATAAACATTTGCATACCGGTATTACATTAAAAACATAATTACTATGTTTTGCTATTACTATAGGGGTGCTCAATAGAACCGGATTAAAATCGGAAAATCTGAAATTACAATTTAAAAACAATTTTAAAAAAAGCAACACTCGCTTTCGCTGGCGCTCTAAATTATTAATTACACTATTGTAAATTTTAACAAAGTTTTCCACGCATTTTCTTAAGATAAACCACACTGAAATTCTGGTGGACTGTACATACAAGATGCAAGAAAATTTCATGTAATTTAAGTAATTTCTTTTACAGTAAATTTTCGAGTATTTAATTATTTAGTATTCAATTAATTATTTCTTCTTTTATTTCATTCAAAATTTGGAATTTCATGCAATTAGTCCTTAATGCAAATTTGTAGGTATAACTTTTAATTAACAGAAATTGTAATCCCCATCTCATTAAGCGGGCTTTTTTAATTTATTATATTTTTAATATTGTTATAATTTAATTCTTTTTGACCATACAATGTAAATTGATATTTACTACATTTTATCAAAAATTATGTAAGAAGTTGCAGAAATATCAAATAATTAATCGCCGACTTCAAATTTAAAGTTGCATTTTATATCCGTTTTGATTAATACCAACAGGACATTTAAGTATGTTAATTGCTTAATTTTTATTTCCTTTATTTAATTACTTCATTATTTGTCTTGTCAATTAAATGATGCTTAATCTTTTAATTCTTCGTTGATAAAAAAAATTATAATTAATAAATGTATGCGGTAGCGTATAAGAGAATTGTTGATTAATAAAGAGATATTATTCACTAAGGTTTTTCAAAACAGTTTATTGAAAATAAATAATTAAAACAATGATACATTGTAATATTTTAATAATAAATACAAAATATAATGTTAAGATCCAATTATTAGTCCACTTACTTAGTCTCAATTTAGATCTGTTGATATTATACTTATGTCTTATAAGGCCAGCTTAACATGCATAGTGTAAACTCGGTATTTAAGTGGAATAACTTGGATACGGATTGATTGGCTCATAATTTTACAAGCAGTGAGCTTAGCAAAATTTCAGGTCGTTATGATAACTCTTCAGATTTTGCGGGTAAATAAACAGCAAAGGCCATACTGGAGGGTATTCCACACCCCCCAGGGCCGTCGAATTTATAACAATTTTTTTCATGGATTCCTGACGAAAATCTTCCGATGCAAAATTAGGTGAAATCTTGTACGACACTCGTGAAACGTAATTATTAAACTTGTAGACTTTAAGCACTCGCTTGGCAGCTCGTGTCTAAATCTGTCTACTCTTAGCAATCTCTTTTTGGTGCAACTTATAATCAAATATTGCAGTATGTAGTAGTAGTATAAGTAGTGTAATTCAATATTAACCATATCAATATTTTAGAAAACCCAAAAAATGCTCACACATTTTTTAGAACTAAAATGATTTTAAGTTATCACTAGAGTACGGATTTATAGAAATTTTGCTATACAGAAATATTGATAGCAGAAGTGTAATTGATAAAATGTCCATGAATCTGATAAAAATAAGTCATTTGGCGCTATTTTTTTATGCTTATATGCTTATTTTGATACTTTTATGCTTAAATTTAGTTTTAAGCTTATTTTTTGGTGCTTATTTTAGCACATTTTCGATAAATTAAAAAAAATTGCAGAAGATACATAAATTAATACTTACATTAATTTATTTCTATTTTGCTTACTGTATAAATTTAATGCTCATAGTAGACAAACTTAGTTATTTTCAATGGAAATTTTAGTGAAGAAATGAAGCTTGAACTACCACAAAACCTTAGTGTGAAATTTAGGAACGCCCCAAAAAAAAAAAATTTTTTTTACTTTTTTTAAGTGCTTATTAATTATTATGTTAAAGTTTAATGCATATTTTTATGCATATAATGGCAATTTTTTGTGCTATTTTAAGCGCTATTTTCAAGATTTTTTATGCTTAAAAGTCCGTACTCTAGTTATCACAAATAAAAATTTTTTATTTTATTATTTTATTTTCTTTTTAATAAATTTTTTTTTGTATGAAAATGATTGGTTTGGTATGGTTAATAAATAAATAAATAAAATACACTGTAAGTATACAATATCGCAAACGTTTTCACCATACTATGGCATCATCAGGCGATGAATTAGAAAGAAAATTTAGAGAGAATCCGTTAAAATAATGTTCGGGGTGGTGGGAGTGGGTAATTTTTGAAAAAGGAAGGATTTTTTTTAAAATGCATTATATTGATGAACCATTTCATAAATTCAATAATTTTTTTCATGAATACTACAAATTTTTTACCAAAATAATGAATTTTGTTTATCGGAGCAAAAATAATAAAATTTTTATCAATCATTGCTTTGAGCGAAGAAGTTTAAATAATAACATTTTATAAACCCAAGTTAGCGATAAATTTAAAATTTCTTTAAAACAATGATTTGCATACTTTTCCTTGCGATCTACTCTCTTGGGGAAACATGTATGTCACTAAGTTAATGGTATGATGTGGTAAAAATAAGGAATAAAATAAAGAAAAAAAAAGGATTATCTAATCAACAGTTAATTGCCATATATATTCTTAATAATAATTTCTTTTTTGAACACAATCACAAAGCTAGGTTTAGCAAACCGGGGGGTATGGTATACCCCCCAACACATTTTCAGTGATTATGTTCAAAAAAAGAAAATATGTTATTAAATTTCAAATCAAAAATCTTATATTTTTAGAAATTAGATTTGCGGATTGAAACTTATAAGTTCAATAACACTTTTTTAATTACCATCTCTGGTGCACTGGAGGGTATTCCATACCCCCCAGACCCCCCGGTTTGACAAACTTAGCTTTGTGTACGTATTGTGTTTATATTGTGAACGGTTATTGAAATTTCATTGAAAATTGTTATTTTAATAGTTCGGAAATATTCAGCAATGCAATTTCTATGACCGCTACTGTACTTTGTAGAGAAATGAAATAGAATTTGCCTGATTGCAGCTTTAAATTCTTGAATCGCAAAACTTTTCGATAAAATTAAATTTTAATCTTCACACCCTCAAAGATATTTTTGATATAATTATTGGAATACAAAGAGATATTCTATATTACCCACACCTCCCAGTGGGTAATATATTGCTCTAAAAAGCGACTTACTAGAACCATTTAAAAACAAAGAGAATCAAATTACGGCAATCGAGAAACTTCTATAGTTCTGCAAATTGTGCAAAAGAGGTCAAGCCTCCACCTAAATTAAATCTTCAATTGTAAAAATTTGAAAATTATATTTACTCATTTTTTATTTTTAAACTCTAAAAATTTTCAGTGCAGAAATATTTGCTTGAAACCGCCTATAAGCGGCAAGACCATAAGGAGCATCATCAACCAAAAATCAGCAACATTTAAAAACTTTAGCAGCCATGGGCCATGGTGGAAGCAAATTTACTAAATCAGGGATGCTTACATGCGTAACTAGAGGACCTGGAATAACAATTTAGCAGAGAACAGTTAATCTTTGAAGAACAAACGAACGGTCGCATTACTTAAGTACTCCCGCAGTGCAGAAAAATTTACTTTTAAGTTTGAATTTCAACAAAACAAAGTCGTATGATACGTGAATCTACGTGAAGGTTTTTTCCATTTGTTATAAATAATAAAACTGTTATTATTGTTTCTCATGTTTTCAATTATTTTAAAATTGTTTTATTTTTATTTAATTATTTATTATTTTATTGTAGATATTAAGTACACGCCATACGCTACGCCACAATAACAATTTTATTTTAAACTTTAGATTTAGATTTAGATTTTTTTTTAAAAAAACAAAAAGAATTTTTATTTAATAAAAGTAATTAAAGAAAATGCGCACACCAGTTTTTAATTTTAGAAAATTATAAGTGACATACCCCTCAGCATCTCAGTAATTGTGTTTAAAAACATTTATTATTAAACTCATGATTTTTGAACCAAAAATTGAATTTCCTATAAGTACCCACTAAACTGAAAACAGTCGAACTCACTTTTGAATCTTCTAAATGTCCTGTAATGAACTTTTATTAAATATTCCAACTTAAATCCAAAAAGTATTTGGGGCTTCAGTCGAATGATTTATATTTTTTAAAATAGATACTTCCTTCATAATCCCAGTCAAAGCTTTTTGGCACCAAACAGTAGCAGTTGCCACCCCTGATTGAGGTGCAAATGCAGATTGTTCGACAAAATCAAGGATCATCTTACTCAAACCGTTACATTTTCTTTTGTAGATCTTCTTAATTTTCTGCACAAGGTGTCCAAATTGTGATTATAGATAAAAATATCACACAATATATTTGATATTAATTTATATTATTTCAAATATAAATATATATTATTTTATTTAGATTTTCGAGTGGTATTTGGGCTAATGATTTTAGAAACAGTTAATTTATTAAATGCAGTGAAAGCGCATGCGCTCAAATTAAAGTGAAGTTTGTTGATGTGATTGACTCAATTGGGTTAACCAAATTAAATTACCCAATGTTATTAAGAGTTTTCGTTTTACAACCCAATCAAAATATGTCACGTGACTATTGTATAATGGTCAATTGTTTAATATGTTATTTTACACAACCCTGTTTGGTAAAATGATATAGCCAATTAAACAATGTTAAATGGTATTGTATAAAATTTTAAAAATTATGTCAATATAATGAAACTTTTGTTATCGTGTGTGGATTTAATGATAGTGTTGCAAAAGTTTTGCACTGCCGGGTGGTTTCGGAATATTTCTAACATACAATAGAACTCGCTACCTTTTGGGTAAACTTATTTATTGTTTTATATGTTGAAAATTACTACAAAAATAACAAATAAATGAAATATATACAGATAATTACAAAATGTACTTACAATTCCTGCCCGCGTGTCGTTTGAGGTTAGACTTCTAGTGTCATGGTCCTGGTATAAGGATTGCAGTAATCTTGATACCATGGACAGACGATCCCGCATTGCCAACCTTATTTTTAAATTTGTTGTTAGCGCCGCCAACTACAAATTCAAATTGTCAGAACAGGACCGTCTTCGAGGAACTTTAGGAATCCAACCTCAAACTAGATGGCGCGAGCAGAATTTAAAGAACATGGTTTATTGCTTTAGCAACATCCTCCCCTTCGGTACACTGACTGTCGTTTGCGCCAGTAAGTTTACCCGCTACATCTAGTACGGCGACCTTAGCTGCAGCTCGCGTGAAGATAATTGCGATGATATTGTAGCAAAATAAGCTCAGTAACGGGGTGATCTCGTGGTAAAATTATAGGATTTAGAGCATCGTAGGTAGCTCCGATTACGCTTTTCGCTCGCCCTTTTACCCGTAGTAAACGATTTTTATCTAAAAATGGAGTTAACTTGTACGAGGGACTAGACTTGTGAATTGGTTTAGCAAGATTTCCTTCTAATTCTGCGATTTCTTTTTTGAAACTTTCGGCTTGTACCTGACGAAATATTTCCATTTCAGCTTGTTCAATTTCTTCGGTTACTAATTCGCTTTTACCCGTTCCTGTTCTTACGTTTTTAGCTTTCCAGAATAATCTTAAAACCCAGGCCTGTGCCCTTAACATACGGTTCCAATCCGAGAACCGTTCGTACTTGGGAACTAACGTCGATGCAATCATTTCAAAATGGCTCATCATCGGAAGTTTTTCTTCATCGGTTTCATCTTTTGAAATTCGGGTTTCTGCGGGCCACTTTTCTTCTGGTGTGTATAAAAATTCCGGATCCGTAAACCAACGACAATTTGATGTTATTCTCGGTTGATCTTTCCATTTGGTTCCTTCATCAGCTACATTACTTTTGGTAGGAACCCAGCGCCATTCGCTTATCTTAGTCGTTTCTAAGATTTCACCTACACGGAATGCTACAAATTGCCTGTACCTTTGATGCTCGGATCTAAGCCACGGGAGAACATCGATGGAATCTGACCAGAAGAATCGTTGGTCCGGAAGCCTAGAGTGAGCGTTAGTGACCGAGTTTCCCAAACGTGCTCCTAACGCGGCTGCTTGTAGTTCCAGTCGGGAAATTGATAATGGTTGTTGTGGGGCCACTTTGGTTTTTGCGGTTACCAGTACACATTTGATCCCAGATGGTCCTTGAAATCGGTAGTAAACTGTTGCGGCGAACGCGTTTATGGAGGCATCAACGAATATATGCGTCTGGAGGTTGTCGTGCTGTTCCAAATTGTAGCACCTCGGAATTTTAATCTCCTGAAGCTTCGGTAGTGTTTGTACCCACACGATCCATTTTTTATATTGCTCTTCCTTAATCGGTTGGTCCCATGTGACTGATGATCGCCAAATCTCTTGTAAAATTTTAACATACACAAAGTGACATGATATAAGTCCCAACGGATCAGAAATTAGCATTAGGGTTCGTAGAGCTTCTCGTTTGGTAGGGCGGCGCTGACCACCTAAGATTTCCCCTGGTATTCTATTAAAGTTGGTAGCATAGAAAAACGAATCATATATGGTAGACCACCACATTCCGAGAACTTTAGTCCCATTCGGATCATTGGAGATGTTTAAATTTATTTCATATTTCTCGTCTTTTCCCATTCCCAATGCTTCAAGTACTTTGCTAGAATTTGATACAAAGTTTCTAATTTCGCATCCCGCTCCCGCATGAATCCGAACTACATCTTTAGCTACTGAAATTGCCTCCCCTTCGGTGGAAAAACTGTTGGCTCTTGCTGCTGCGTCCCATACCATTCTAATCTTTCCCGGTTTGTTGGAATTGGTTACCAAGAATAGCGGAAGGTACCATGTTCTTGGCGTTGATTGATTTATTTCTTCTGGTTTAAGTTTTCGAGCGTATCCTTTTTTGCAGTAATCTTGAACTTGCAGCTTCAGATTATTCGCTAGTTCTGGATTCTTTCGCATTTTGCTTTCCAGACATATCAACTGTTTCTTAGCCATCCCATAACTATCGGGCAGTTCTACATTGTCGTATAGCCAAAGTAAACCGGTTTCGTAACGGTTTCCCCATCTCTGCGTCGTATTTTTCAAAATCTCATCGGCTCGATGGTCTTCTCTTGACATCATGGGCGTTGCTGGTATTTGTACTCCGAAACTCTCGGTTGAGAAGAATTCCTGAATTTGATCGTGCGGTCTGTCATCGGGCAGACAACTACAGGTATGAAAGTTATGGAGTTCCGAATCGTTAAGTGGCTTATTACTTTCAAGTTTCCCAAAGATAGTCCATCCCAGCTTGGTTCTTGTGGCTATCGGCTCATTTCTGTGTCCTTCTCTAACTTCCATTGGTAAACAAAGATCGTAATTATTCAGCCCAATGAGAATCTGTGGTTTCGCGTTTTTGTAATCTAGTGTCGGTACAGTTAATAGGTGTTTGTACCGGGACGTCGACGGATCATGAGCGAGAGCTTGAACTGGCAGGTCCAGAGACTTGACCGTCCGAACGTCTGATATCTCATACCTCTTCATTTCCCGCTCAGTTCCAGAAATTTGAAGAGATACCCTCCTACTCTCCAACTCATCCCTTGTTGTGTCGCCAGTCCATTTTAAACGTAGTGGTATCGTAGGGCCGTCTAACTCAAGTATCCTTGCTACCTTCTCTTCTATCATAGTTGTTGTCGAACCTTCGTCCACAAACGCGAAAGTTTGATAAGTTGCTTTCTTTCCATACAAAATCACGGGTATTACTCGAGATAGTATCCGAGTCGTAGCTGCTCCATGATGACTCATCAAACTTGTTTCTATCTTGGTATCGATCGGCAGATTTTCTCCTCCATGAATAGTTGGATCATGGAATGATGGATGATGTTTGAGCTTACAACCATCAACCCGGCATGTTTTAACGAGTTTGCACTTTAGCGTGTGGTGCGTGCCAAGACATCGCTTACAGAGTTTATGTGTATTTACAAGTTTTCTTCGCCTATAACCCGGGAGTTGGGAAAATGTTGAACAATCTCTGAGGTGATGATCGTCTTCATCGCATAAGACACAGAGATGTTGAGCTGTAGTTGATGATGTAGACAAGTTATCTTCTTCGTTAGGTTCTAGGTGGGCTGCATGAAGATGTGAACGGTTTCTATTTTCGGGTCTTCTTGCTGTTGGCAGTTTTGCGGTAGCAACGCTTCCAATTGTATTCGCCACTTCTGAAAGCCATAAGGCAAATGTTGAAAGATTTGGAATTTGTATGTTGCCATCCCAAGTCACTTCGCTATGCTTCTCTTTATATTCTGCCCAAGACCACTTTAAGGAACCCGACATTTTGTCCACTAGTTCTTGCATAAGAATTGGGTTGTTCATGTAATCGGAGAGTCCAGATGCTTTCATCGCTGCCACAACGTGTTGAACGGTTACCGAAAAGTCGAGGATAGATTCGATGCGTTCTTGAGTAACAAATGAGTGGGCTCGAAGTCGATCGTTGAGATGTTGTAAGATCTGTTCAGGCCTTCCATACTTGTTTCGTAGAACATTCAACACCTGCTGAAGCGTTCCTGGGCAAAATAGATAACCTTTGACTAGCTCGAGAGCAGGTCCTTGCAAACATTGGTGAAGGCGGTTAAGATTCTCGTCGTCGGTGAAATTACACTCGATAGATGAACGTTGAAACCACGAGATAAACATAGGCCAGTCTTCAACACTACCTGCAAATTTAGGGTTGTTTGTCGACATCACCTGTCTCATGCTGATTTGTTTCATCGTAACATAGGTATCAAATTCGTTATCATCTGGTTGGTTACGGTTCATCGATCTTGCATTTCTTTTGTTGTAATTATGTCCATCTTCATGATTATTGTTAACGATTGGCATTGGGTTATTTGTCCTACGATCAGGTAGGTTTCGCTTGATTGCTTGTTGTCCATTTACCCAAGAACTAACCGAGTGAGCATGCCGATTATTATTCACAGAATTTACCTCCATGATGTTAAAATCGTCTTCGCTGGCTTCGCTGTATTCCTCTTCGAGATCAAACTTTTTCTGTAGATGTTCCAACTTCAGTTTGTATTCTTCATCGAGACGAGCGAGTGCCTTGATTTTTTTATTTTGAGACGACCTGCTTGAAGTCGACTTTGGTATTCGATTTCGATTTTCTGTTTTTTGTGAAATTTTGATCTTTTGTTTTTCTTGCTTGTTCTTACTGACTTGAAATGATTGTTTAGATGTTGTCGATTTCGTCGTTTGGTTTTCTGTTTTCTGTGAGACCTGGCTGTTCTGGTTTCCTTTCATTAGATCCGCTAGTTGTTCCTGTAGGTGGTTAATTTGCCTTTGCAATTGTTCAGCGGCTGTGATGTTCGTAGCTTTGCATTTCTCACACGACCAAGGAACCTCCGCCACCGATTCGTCAACGCCAACGCATCTAAAGTGGTACCAATCTTCACATTTATCGCAGCTTACCATTTCGTTGTTATCAATTTCTAAGCATGTCTTGCAGCTTGAACTCGCTTTTGGTGGTGTATGGATCATTTTTTATCGCAGGAACGATTCTAACTTCAAATTCTATTCGAAAACGTAATGCGAATTTAATTTTCAAAATGTTGCAAAAGTTTTGCACTGCCGGGTGGTTTCGGAATATTTCTAACATACAATAGAACTCGCTACCTTTTGGGTAAACTTATTTATTGTTTTATATGTTGAAAATTACTACAAAAATAACAAATAAATGAAATATATACAGATAATTACAAAATGTACTTACAATTCCTGCCCGCGTGTCGTTTGAGGTTAGACTTCTAGTGTCATGGTCCTGGTATAAGGATTGCAGTAATCTTGATACCATGGACAGACGATCCCGCATTGCCAACCTTATTTTTAAATTTGTTGTTAGCGCCGCCAACTACAAATTCAAATTGTCAGAACAGGACCGTCTTCGAGGAACTTTAGGAATCCAACCTCAAACTAGATGGCGCGAGCAGAATTTAAAGAACATGGTTTATTGCTTTAGCAACAGATAGATTGTATAATATCAGTAGTATTATTGTACATAAAATAAAAATAAATTGTGATAGAAAACAACAATAATAAATTTAAAATAAATTATGAGATTTAACTAATAAATTAGAAGAAGTTATCCAGGAATATTAGTTTTATTAAAATATCCAAAGCTCTTAAGACTGCTGAAGCATAATATTATTTTATTGCACTGTACTAATTTTTTTGGAAAATTTGGTCCTTATGCTGGAGTCTGTAAGAATGTAACCTCAGCAAAGTTACAGGCAATTTAACATATGATAAACTGTATGTGACATAACAATACAATAAATGTATAGGACCGCATTTACATAGAGACTTGGGGAGAGAATCGCGCATTACGGCACTACGCTTCCTACCAGCTAACTATAACGTGCTGTGTTTTAGGGGTTATTTCATGTTTACTACCAGAATGACAAATTTTATGAAAGCATATTATTTGTTTCCATAACTTATATCTCGATTGTTTCAGTTTGTTATAAAATTTTAAATTTTTCTTGCGGAAACCGAACAGGATACACTTTAGCTGCTCTTCTATGTCGGCCACGCTCAACTTTCCAAAACAAAATTAGAGAAAATTGATTTTGAGATTCTGCGATTGTAAAAATAGGGTTGCTTTCTAAGGTCAAATAACAGTTGATACTACAGCAGGGAATGATACGATGCGGGAACAATCATGACATTTTCACGACCTACTGAATCCATCTGCACAGGACATCAACACCCTCTAGATATTTAACCAGCTTACACCCCGCTACACTTAATTTGTATCCAGGATCACGATCTTGTTAGCAATAGTAAGTTCGTCAGCTTTAAAAAAAAAAATTTAAAAACGAGTGCTGCTGAAGGCGATGATGATTTTCTCATCACATGCTTAACAAGTGTTAATGATAGATATGGTATTATTACTATTACATTGTACCAACATTAAAATAAAAAAAAACGTTTTGAAAATTATATATCTACTTCGTCAAATTGTACCCATACCTACTCTTTCCCTCATTATTCACTTAAATAATTAAATGGAAAAATAAATATAGGATAATTTAAAAAAAAGCTCCGCCATCAACTGTCACTATTTAAAAGCCTACGCATTATACACGATGTTTTATACTAAGCATAATGCGGGTGACAGAAAATTATTCCAATGAAAGCCTAACTCTCCGCTTGATAGCCCAAAAATAAAAGAAATCATTTTCTATATAAATGCAGAATGCCATCATATCAATTACGTTGTAACATGTGTAACTGAAAACAATAAAATTAAACGCCATGACGCATTTAGATGAATAATATAGATAATTAGCCAGTGGCGTAGAAAACCCTTTATTTTTAATAATCCATCACGAGCCGAATTATTTTTAATTACCAAAGTTTTATTAAGGCGGACAATTTGCCAAATTATGTAGGTGCTTAATTAAAAACAAAATGGAACTGTGTTTTATTGCGTGTTTAATGTGTTTTAAAAGTCCTAATATAACAATAATAATTTAAAATTTTCTTTTGATACGATTTTTGTAAATTATTACACGTCAATAATTTTAAGTCATTTCAACGCAGTTAGGTAAATTATAAAGTAGCATGATATAGAAACTTTTTTCGTGATAAAAACTATTAAAATGATGTATGTGTTTGTATAAAAATGCCAAAAGAAGTTTTATTATTAGTAATTTTAAAACAGCTCCGATTTATTTTTATCCGAGATAAGACTTCGTTTCTGTGCCAACTTTAATTTTCGACAACAACAGTCAAGCCGGCGAGTGAATTTTGGAATAATTGCACTTTTTGGATGCCCAAATGATTGACGAGAAATTTGAAGAACTACGTCACTGAGCTGAAAAATTGACAAATATAAGCATAATCAAACAAGCGTATAAACGGAACAGGAAGCGAGCATTAGAATGGTTGTTTATGATCTCTAATTGGAGTTATTTAACATATGAATAGAGACCGTCTACGACAGGTGTGAAGCGGATACTGCATAGATTAACATTAACAGTTTCTTTGTAAATCAACAACTACTAAAATGTGTTAATATTAAATTTTAACGTCACGTTTAGAAGTTAATAACTTTGCTGATCGCTGAGGCTAACAATTTTAATGCTGTGAAATTTTCACGATTAATCAGCGTCAGTTCTATTATGTTATCACTTATCAAATTTAATCAAGAAACAGAAGTAGTGTAGAATGCAGAATAACGAATTGGAAGATTTAAGTGTGTCGTGATCGATGGGATTCAAACAAGGAAAGTCGCGAATGTCGTTGGCAAGTGACCAACGTCCAAACAGTGTAATTCTCCCTACATGATAGATACCAGTCGATCAAAGTAAACCAATTCTATTTTCACATTCTAATACTTTGAACGAAAAGTTGGTGAATTTCCATTACCGAAATGACTTCTTGTAAAAGCACGACATTAGTTAGATGGACCGGAACTGTAGGAATTGCAGAATTTCTAACATAAATTGAATTTTCACTAGAATAACTTCTGTTTCAGACACTTGTACTTTCATAATATTTTGGTTTGTATATTAAAAATACTTAATTGATCATTTTTTAAACCGAAAGTTTTTTTTATGTTACACGAAATTCCTGCTATGTTAATTTCGTAACTGGCGGAAATTAAGCTGGCATCATGTGTTCTTTTGGTTTATCGATCGAGAAGATAAATGAATTTTCTTAACTCGGTTTGGACGTAGTAATTTTCTAAAATTGGTTACAAACGGTGTCTGAAATAACGTTTTTAGGTGTTGTCTAGCACCACTTAAGTTTCTTTCTCCACCTGATCATGTGTAATAAATATTGTTAAACTTTCTGGCTCAATAGAATCCAGAATTTTTGTTCTACTCGAACTAATATAAAAACTTATTACTCGAAAGCTTTTTATCCGATTCACTTCAATCAAGTTCTATTTACACGTATTGACTTCGAATAACACCAGTAAACTTCATTGAATTAGAATAGTTTTGCAAGGGGTGCAAATGACACTATCCTAATTCGAACCAAAATTTATTGTCGACGAATAAAATAAAAAATTTTGTGATCTGCAATATTTGACAATAAAAATATAATTTTATTGAATAATTCTGGTGTTATGATTCAAATATTCATTGCATTTAGAATAAAAGCTGCTGCATTCAGCACTATATTTTTCGATTCAATATGTATTCAGGAAACGTCCGTCAGAATAGTCGGCTCGTAATGATGGATAAATGCTATTTTACTTCAGATGTGCTGAATAAGTGACCAGAAAATAGATCTATTGTCCGCCGTAAAAATTGAGCGCTTTTGTCTTTTAAAACCCCGTTTTTTTTTAATTTTATAATTACGTATTTGTGTACCTGATTCATTGTCGAAATTTAAAAAAATTTATTTGAAATTGAATTAATTTTCATTTTTTATTGTATACTACAATCATATCAAATATCAAAATTTTTATATACCGGCAATGTTAGTGCCGGTTAGTGCGTGTGCATTAAAATTAAATTTAAAAAAAATTACTTAACTTAAAAAGTTAAAGTGCACTATACGCGTTCATATCTAATCTATTAACGATACCTTACAACTTTTAACTTCAAATTTTAGAAATTTTTTCATATAATCCAATAATTTAATAATTTAATATTAAAAGTTTTTAATATCCAAATTAATAATTCATTAACATAAATCTTCAGCTATAATCATCCAAATCAATCAACTTCGTACAAAATTATCCTTATTTCTTCAATTTTAGGGTATTCCAAAATTAAAAAGTCAAAATTTACTCAGTTAAATTAATTAAATTTAATCTCCAAATACAAAAATCGCAAAATTAAATTCTCAAAGTATAAACGCAAAATTATACGGGAGATTACTTCTTCTCCTGGTTTTCAACGCTTACCATTGCCACCTTAACCTGTTGGCGGGAAAACCAGCACATACAATTTAACTACTTTAAAAAATTAAATTTTTACAAAAAATACAAAATTCCCAAATCAAATATTAAAATCTTCAAAGAAGGATTTTGAAACATGATAATATACAGAACAACAGTCGAACAGTATTTCTGTGAAAACGGTTGGTTTTCAAAATAAATTGATTTGAGCAAAATTGTAGCTCGTTAAATTCCCTATCCGGTTTGAGCCGTCAAGTTTTTCGTTTAATAGATGCGGGGATCGCAAGAAAAGTAAAAGAAATAAAGCCTGAATTTTTTTAACATTTTTCCCCTAATTTACTTTATAACTCGAAATCCGTTGATTCTAGACGATAAGGAGTTATAAACTAATTTGTAGATAAGCAAAAGGTCTTTAAAAAAGTTTTAATCAATTAAGCTTAAAAAGTCAATAATATCGGAGTTATGGCCGTTTAAAATTAGAAATTCAAAAAAATTGCTTTAAATGGAGGCAGTGACGGCGCCAGGGGTGGGCCAGGGTGGGCACGTGCCCACCCAAGTGCCCACCCAAATTAATAATTTTAATAAAAATAATTTTGTCGGTCTTGAGTCATGAAGTCCTTTCTTTTTTTTTAGAATATACATTTAAAATTTTAGGTGCTTATTTTTTTATTAACTTTGTGTGCCCACCTCAAGTATATTGGGCCACCTTGTGCCCACCCATTTCAAAAATTCTGGCGCCGTCGCTGAATGGAGGTACCCCTAAAGGTTTAGTTTGGAAATTTTATTTGAGTTTTAGAAAGTATCCTTTATCGCCACCTCAAAGGTTCTCCTTGGTCACGGGCACACCCTGTACATCTGTTACCCATGCAACATTTTATAAACTTATTTTATTAATTGTAACGCAGTCAAGAGCGAACATGTATGAATTTTGAAGAGCGAAGGTTTCAAGACCCTAAAATTCCTGAAAATTTACCCATACGAAAGAAGCTAATACTTTGAATTTTAACTTAAACTGCATTCAAATTCATTATTTCATTATCCATGCTTCCACACACAGTCCCTTTGAGAACTTCCTACTAATTTCACTTTAGGTAGGCGAGATAACATACATTTTTTTTCAGGCACTTTATCTAAAAAAATTTATTTTTAATAATACCTAGTTTAAATTTAAAGCCTAGACTAGAGAATATTATTTTTTTTAAACAAAAAAACATATTTTGTTATCAATATATAGGTACATAATTCCAAAGCCGGTTTACAATGAAAGCAATGTAGTAAACCCGGTCAAACGTCCGCACTTAATTTTCACGTATTTCACGTACAATAGAATGTTTACTCCATGCATATAGAGTGAAGTAAAAAATTCCGTGCTTTTCCATAGCGGGAATATTTAATACAGATCTCTCCTAGTTTTTTACCAAAAGTTTTATCGGCCATGTATACAAACTTAGCAAAGTTCAACTAATATCTTTCTCTTCAAGTGAAAAATAAAATAAGTATGCAAACAGTTTTTACTAAGCTTTTGCGTTTTCCTCAAAAAAGTTCGAAGTAACCCTATATTTAGTTTATATTGCTGAAAAATTAATCATTTTTCTAATCATTTTTCAATCGATACAGAATGTAATTCAAAAAAATATCAATCAATCAAGGTAAAAGGTATCAAGGTAAAAGGTAGTGATATGCCGCGGTTAGGGATATGACGCATTTTCGAGATCTCGGCTATGGGGCCTACCACGGCTGCAAGAGATTATTAATCCATTAGTTGATTGTTTACCAACATACGAAGAACATCTACTGCAGAGTGTTGTCAACGGTGCCGGAGTTATTACCTATTTTATACCCAGTTTTGCAGGTAAGCACATGTGAAATTTCAACGCATGATTTTAAAAGTTTCATATAACTGTTCCTGCTGAATTTGCTAATAGTTTTATGTGTTCTACGGTGTTGTGTGCCTTTTAAAATAAATAATATACAGTAGATTTGCACATGCTGGTCTTTGTTTACATTTTATAATTTTCTATACGAAATGACGTAATGTTAGTGATATGCCGCACAATAACAGTTGTGTAATTTTTCAGTTCTAATTAAAAATTTTTAAACAAATTTGATTTTTATCTGTTTACATTAAATTACATGTAAATTGCCATAAACCACATCCCTCACCACCAATATGCTATATCCCTACCCCCGTTAGGGATATGGCAAAAATATCGACCTTTTCAATTAATTAAATTAATAATACTTAGCACTATCAGAATTAACTGCACTTAGGGCTAATGATAGGTAAAAGTCCTAGATATCTAAAAATCCAATCGTCATGAGAAAGTCATGATTAGTGACCGAGAAATCGAGAATCTCCGAATGGTGCGTCATATCCCTACCTTTTACCTTAAATTTCGAATAGAGCCGTCTGTATAACTAACAGCTTGAAATCTTTACTTTAATTTTTTACATTTTTTAATTAATTTAATTTTACAGTTTTTAAAGTGATTGAACATGAAAATTTCACAACATCCTCAAGATTATATTTTTTTAAATTATAGATATTACTAGCTGGAAAGCCTGTCTGCGGACGGGCAGCTAAACGGTGGATCTCTATTTTAGCGGTATTAATTATAAAATTCCTAACACTAACCTGATATCGACCATCTGAGATGCACCATCTCTCTATTTTAACAATCTAAATTTTTATTTTCCAATAGTTTCCTAATATTGCCAATTTTAATATTGTTCCTTGATCCGGTTATCTCTTGATTCGGCTATTCGATTATCCGTTTATCCAATTATTCGGTTATACATTAAGATGTTGATACATCTTCAATTTTGTATCGTACATTTTCTTCGTCTTTGACTTTTTTTAACAAAAACAATGACATTCTGTATGGGAAGCAGCTTCCCGGCCTTTTAATTTTTATATATAGCTTGAACGGTGGATCTCTTCTCTAATTGCTGTTACTTACCCCCCCGGCTGCAATGCTTTCTGAAGTTGCACAAATCGATATTTTTTATATTTTTTTGTTTAATTTTATATATAATTTAATAAAACTTTAATTGTAACTTTTGATTTATATTTTTTAATTTACGACGGCGAAATGGGCAACGGCGAAATGGGCAACGGCGAAACGGCCACGGCGAGACGTCCCATTCCGCTTCTATGGTCTGTTTCCATGTTATTCTCTCATACACTTTGGCTATGATCATGGAAATCAATTTCCTTTTGTTGTTTGTATTGGCCAGGAATTTTTTGATTTATAATCAGTATCGTGTTCTCATCAAAGAGAATATTAGCGGAAATTATTTCCATAGATCTCTTCAACCGTTCAGTACTTTTTGTTTCATCTTCCGTATCTTCAGGATATCCATCGAAGACAACTACTGTCTGTGGCAAATTGTATAATATAATAATTTGTTAAGTATCATACATAATAAATGATAACATAATTATTTTCATAACAAGGAACAGTTAAGTATCATGGCCAGAGCGATTTCCACGAAAACAGTGAATTTCACTACATAGGGGAATATATGGTTCTTTTTTAGTGCGTTCTAGCGGTGAAACAATTAATCTTCCAAAAAAACGTTATATATATAAAATGTACAAAATTTTGTTTACTTTAATTTTGTATAGAACAGATTTTCCGAAAAAACGCTTTCTTTCTGAGATGTAGGCTAAAAACTGAAAAAAGTGCCAAAATTTGGGTCAAAAATTCCAAAAAAAAGAAAGTTTCGGACTAAATTTTTGCCTGAAAACTTCAAATTAATGTTTAGTGACCCAAAAAACATAAAGGATGAGAAAATAAAAACAATAGCAAAACTTTCCTCTGAACCCCCATTATTTTCTTAATATACCCAGCCTATGAATATCACTTTTATTTCTGTTTCTTACGTGGTCTCGACGTAAAAATTATGAATTATATCGCAATCGATACTAGGTAAAATAACACTATGGCTTCTGTTACAAACTCAGGATCCGTTTTATTTAGAAGTTTAAAATTTATAAAATTAAAAAGCAATTACTGTAAGCAAACCAAAAATCAGCTTTCTGAATATCAAAACAAATAATATTGGTATCTACCTTACCAACTTTCTAAACCAACTTTCTAGGATAATAATTCTCTTTCAAATAAAAAAAAAATGTTAAAAAATTGTGAAACTCGTCCATTGTACAAAATTTCGATTAAAATAGTCAAAGTTGCAAATTTTTGATAAACCAAAACTTCCTCCATTCATTGGCGCTATGTCAAATAAATTGCGGCAAATTACAAAATTTGCAAAATTAAATAAAATAAAATATTTTCTTAAAAAATTAAAATTTCAGTAATCACTCACCAGCTATACAAAGATACCACAACATTTCTGCCCTACCATTTGTCGTCAGTATTTACAATATATTACATCCAAGCTAAACTATTCGGTTCTGAACAAAATAAATTTTAACAAAATAAATTACAATTATTAAGGTATTTCCATAGAAATATTAATACATTGGATTTGTTCTCCACTTCCCAGTCGGCCGATGTAAGGTTAGGACAATTTGCTGGTATTTTTTCTACAGTCCACAATTTTGAAAGTAAATCCATTATCCGTTATCTTCAAATCCTTGATTACACCATAATTTAAAGTACCCATCTTACAATTAATCATCGCAATATTATTGGATTATCATTCGATATCATCCCTCCAAAGAGTAAATCATTTTTTTCAACCATTGGCTGAACAAATCTTATTTTTTCAAAACTATTTATAGTTTTGATTTATTACTTTCTATCCAAATTTAATTTTGTTTTTTAAATCTAATTATCAATTTTTTACCTTTATTTTCATTTTTAAATCAATTTTCAAATCATTTCGATTTAGTGTTTTCATATTTCTACTGATGAAATTTCTAATTTTCCGCAGAACTACATTGCATTGTAACTGTTTTCTGTTTTCAAGTTCTTTTTCAAAATTACTTTATTTTGTATATGCAGTTTTACATTTATTTTATTCATTTAATCATAACATATACAGTAGCACGAATACGGGGAGCTAAAGCTCCTAAAGACGAACAATAGAGTAACTGTCGAAAAAGTTTAGAAATTTATGCATTAAAAGAAAAAGAAATAAATAGATTAAAAAAGGCAGGTTTAAAACTTTTTAACCCCCCCCCCTGAATTGGTTATGGCTATGTACAGTATAACGTAAAATCCAAACCACGAGACTACTATAGTACTTACAAGAATGATTCAAATACAACTAAAACAAAAGGTTTTAAATATTTTTTATATTCAAATAACAAAAACAATAAAAAGGTCCTATTTGTTTTATTATACAGGGTAAGTAATTTTAATTTTTAATTAGAATAAAAAATTGTAGGATAAAAAAAATTTTATTTTGTAAATGATTAATTGCCATATTTAAATGTATTTAAAGTAAGAGCCCTTAGTTTTCTTTATATTACTTTAATAAATTTCCCCTAAATGTATTGCTACCATAAAACCCGAAAATAATTTTCAGAATTACAGTCTTCAAATGGAAAATTTGGGTTGATTAGTGTGTCTATATTTCTTTGCGCAAATTACCTTTTATTGGCTATTCACTTAAAATTTTTATAGCCTGACAAAGCATAATGTTCCTTTCAAATCACGCATCCCTATTAGTTTTGTTAAATATTGTCTTTATCGTAATATCACTGGTAGTTCTTTTTCGCTCGCACTTGTATCAATGTAACAAAAATAGAGTGACTTTTGGCATGTAAAAGACGGTTATAATATTTTAGAACAATTTATAAATCATGATTTGACAATCAGACGCCATTATAGACCGCGATGTCACCCAGCGGTCCGTGTTATCTGTATCTAATTCCAAATATATTTTAAACGTTAACGTAATATATGATTCCTATCAGCGGTTCTCAAACCGTCGACAAAATTATTATCCAGACTACAATTTTTTGTTTTACAAAGTAATTTTCCAAACCTACGTCATCCATTTTCGTCACGCCGCTAATTGGATTGTGTCGCAAAGAAAAAACGTAGGTTGGTTCGAGTCGAATTTGTAAGTAAATGGCAGATAATTTGAGAACCACTGAAATTAACCAATTATACCATACTTTCAATCGCCAAATAAATAAAATCTAGAACAAACTGCTCATTAATATACATATTGCATGATCAGCGATGACAACGTAAAATCTAGAGGTAGACATTCATGCGAGCAAATCAAGATTTAAATTACCCCTCATGTCTCATCTTTGACATTTAATCACATCTGAATGTAAAATAAAACAAAAAGATTATAGCCTATTATTTAAGTTTATTTATTACGTTGACGATGTTAGGCAAGCAAGCTTCCTCTAGAATAATTGCTCTATAAGAAGTCGATCGTGCCTATTTTACGTCAAAGCTCGAAATTACCAACAAAAAATTGCATAATTTTAAAATAAATTGCATTTTCTTCCAACCAAATGTCAAATATAACTTAGCAGAATTAAAAAAGTTTCGTGCTTGATTACGACATTTGTTGCATTGAAGCTTAAAATTAATGCAATAAAGTTTTGCTAGCAGTTACACTCTATTTGCTTATGTTAAATTTGTTCGGTAAATGTAAACTTGTGAATAAAGTTTAATTTTCTATGAGAGTTTAAGGTTCATAAATTTATTACAATTATTAAAAACTTAAGAGACAATTGCGTGATAACGTGAACCAATTTAAACGTTCTAATATCAAAATATCTATAAGTAATAATATAGGGGATGCTTTCTTATCATGAATATTAATCGAAAATTATTTTTGTTTATTATAAGAACCGTATTTAACATTACGAATGATTTACTATAAATGCAAACTTTATGTAAATTAATTTTTATTTGATTTTTTAATATTAATAATTGACGTTATAATATTGATTTTTGATGGTTGTTGTATGATTGTTGTACATAAATACATTTTAATTCAAATCAAATTGGTACCTACATGTTGAAATTAAAAGTATATTTGATTTAATACTTTGTGCGGAATTTAATCTTACTTTATTAATCTGTTATTGCGTGTTGTTGACAAAATATTCACAACAAACAACAAATATTGTCGAACTTAGAGAAGTTTTGTTAAAATCGAGATGCCACTACCGATCATTACCGGACCCTAACTGAAAATATAAATTCTTTTATATAGGTTTAATTATTTTTGTAGTACTCTGTATATTTTAAATTTATGTTGTTTTAGCGATTGGATTAATTGACAAACGTACTACCCTGTAAGATTACCTGATGCAAATTTGCAACTACATATTTATTTTTGATAGATCGTACGACCTAACCCGTGTAGTAGTAACATTGGAGCAATATCCTACCGTCAATATTGCGATGTCAACATTTTGCAATATTACTGCGATATCGCGATTTGAACATTTTTCAATATTGCTTTAATATTGGTACATTACACTTAAAATCATTAGTATAATATTAATTTTTAACTTTTAATAGATATTAATATTTTTTGTGGCCGAAGCTAGACAGCCAACATTGGTAATCAATATTATAGAGATATTGCATCAATATCGATACTGTACTGTACAGATATAGTTTTATTTGAGCAAAATTAATAGTCAATGGTGTAACAATATTGACTGGGCATAACAATACTGCACCTGTATTAAGTCCTGCCTGATGAGAAGCTATGTTTAGTTATTTAAATAATATAAACAAATTAACTGTAATCAATAAATTGCCAAAGCTGTTATTTTACACAAAGACTAGAATATAAAAACCTGTGTCTTTCTGAAACATCCAATGCTTTAAACAGTTCTGAAGTTGACCTCATCTCGAGCGGCGTCAGTACACCTTCAAGAGACACTCGGCTTGGGCTCAGAGTTTACAAGTTGACCTCTCCTTGAAAGGTTGCACAATTAAGGAGGTGACTGTTTAATGATGGTTAACTTGGGGGCTGTGGAACAAACTTTTGATAGTTCTTGTTAATACGGATTACAAGCCCATGTTCGACAATATGAATTGAATTTTCTTTCCAAGACGGGGATCTGATTCATTTTAAGTTACCAACCTAATAAAAATAGAAGGGTACAAAAAATCAGAAGGTCAGTACGACCTTTACAACTTAGGTAATCGAGTTGTACCCAGCATTCAAACACTAATGCACGATTTCTTCACCTCGAAATATCTATTGGATAACGAATCCGTGCGACAAATTAATCAAGTGACAATCAGACAACCGCAATTCAAATTCAAAATAACAAATCAAAACTTTGACCAGTAGCCGTTTGGTGCACACAATTAAGTGTTTTTCAACAAAGTATGCGGCACATGATGGCTTGATAGTCGAAGAAGCAATATGTGTCTGCCGCTCTTCCTTAATTGTGTTTTAATTTTTAAATTTTAAAAATTTGATTAATTATTTGATTAATTTGTCGGGCGGATTCGTTATCCGATAGATATATCACGCAGCCGGACAATTGAACGCCGCAGGTTGAACACAGAGACGTTTGAACGCGAGAAATTAGATGCAATTGCACTCCTCCACCTTATTATGTTTAAATATAATGGACGCTTGTAGACTGCACCACCGATGGCCAGTAAGCAAGGTTACTCTAAGTTAATAATTATGTAATTATTTTATTTGGGATTATGTTATGAATATCACAGCGTTGATTTCACCATTTCACCATTTAATTTACTACAGGTTGCACTTTTAAATTATCGGATGCATTTTTTAGTTGGTATATTACAGATAAGTCAACATCGATGGAGATCATCCCATAGAGACGCATCTAATTTCTGATGTTCAAACGTCCCTACGTTCAAACGTATTTGCGTTTAACGTCCCTGCGTTAAAACGTCTCTGGCCGGAACCGGCCGCGTTCAACCGGCCGCGTTCAACCGGCTGAGTTCAACCGGCCGCGTTCAACCAACTGCGTTCAAACCAACCGCGTTCAACTGGCCGCGTTTAAATGTCCTAAACCGATATCTCAACGTGAATAAATCGGGCATAAGAGGTGTAAGAAAATACACAAGATGTTGATTTCTAGAAATATCTTATTACTAAAAACAAGAAACTTGAAAAATTGTTAGAAAATCAATTTTAAAGTTTCAAAGATTTCATATCGGTGTAAGATAGAGAAACAAGAGAACTGCAAAGTCGGGCAGCACACTACCTCTCCTTGAAACAGTGGTGAATCATTAAAGATGTCTACTGCACTTAGGGTTAACACTGCCTAGCATTGCAAATCCGGTCGCGGGTGGTTAAAAATCTTGATTTTTGGCAATAAGTCCGGTTTCCAACCGACAATAAAGCTCCATCGATTGTATCGCACAACCTTTCCACTCACCGTATCGCTATGACAATTGACGAACTAATTATCTCGATTTTATGATTTGTTTACATGCAAAACGAACAGCAGGATTCATGTTGCACGTACTCGTCCGCACGCATCGTATTAACTAGATTGCGCGAATTGCGCGGCGTGGGTCACGTGACATATAGATCTGGAGATCTGTAAAATAAATCAAGTTTTGGCTCTTTAAATCCAATTCTAAACCGGATTTATTCCATTACATGGCAACCCTAACTGTGATCCACTTATTGGCAGCAATAGAACCCATAGACGTAACCTATATTTTTAACCAAAATCTAAATCAGGGCAAATAAGAAAATAATTTTAGGATAAAAACGATGAAAGTCGAAACAAAACTTAATATATATATATAATAGTGGATGAATGGTTGAGTTAGCGGTCTTAATAAAAACAAATAAAATTATCCGAGGTATCGGGTTCTTTAATGGCCCATTTTCAAGGCTATAAAAACAATAGAAAATAAAAAAAAAGTTTAATAAGCTTTCAGTCAGTCGAGATGACCTATCTTATTAGATAAGGTACTACCTTCAAATATCCAGGCACTGTTTAGTTTTAGTTTTCCAAATTTTAATATTTGTTTTAATAAAAAATAAAATTACAAATTAAAAATAAAACACAAATTAAAGAAAAAAGTAAAAATTAGAAAAGAAAAAGTAATAAACTTAGGTAATTTTCACTTTATTCCTTAATTTATTTTAAATTTTTAATTATTGTTTAATTAAAATTAGAAAAGAAAAAACAATTTCTTTTGTAATTTTCTCTTTTTGTTTAATTTGTTTTTTTCATTTTTAATTTGTAATTTTATTTTGTATTATTTTTATAGTCTTGAAAATGGGTCATTAAAAAACCCGAAACGTCTGACAATTTTATTTGTTTTTATTAAGACTGCTAACTCAACCATTCATCCAATATTTTATTAATATGGAAGGTCACTACACTATAATAGATATTTTCGATACAAGTTAGGAAAACTAACATTTTTCCATTCAAGGCGAAGTTTTATGATCGAGGCCGATCCACACTAGTGCGGAAAAGTAGTACTTTTCCACACACTTTTGAGTATCACACAGTAATACTTTTTGAAACATAATTAGAAAAAAAAATAATATTTTTATAAAAATTTTCTAAATAATTTAAGGCATCAATAATCAATATCTGATGGGTATTGGATAGAAGTCTTGTATATAGTTGTACTGGTGGCTTTCGGTTTGTGGTAACTGATAAGCAAGAAAGGAAAAGCTGAAAACGTTGGTTATCTAACTGCTAACGGCAAATGAATTAAGAAAACACAATTATTGTATCTGTTATATACCTGCAAAAGACTGTCATTATCTTAGTAAGTTAGCCGAACAACTGCTGGCTCTAAGGTATTCAGTTCGAATCCGGAAAGAGCATAAAACTTTCATATGACCGTCTCCGTGCTTCGAAGAGTACGTAAGGCCCTATTATAAACCATTAAAAACAGGGTTACAGACATACTCCAATCCATATTAAGCAACCGTGGGTATAAATGCTGAAACTTTTCTTTCAGAGAAAGAGGCCGATAGTCCTTCAGTGGAGAGAAAAGGCTGAAGAAGAAGAATACATGCAATCCATCTTGCATAGAGTTTTGAACAATCATTGATGTCTGAAAAAAAATTTTTAATTTTGTTTTTATTTTTGTCATCCTGATTATATTAATTAAATGTTACTTGTAGTTTAAGAAATTATATGAGTTTATTCAGTTCTCTCTGCCAAAGCCTTGTGACGCGCTGATGGTTTCTAGTCAATTTTTAAAAAAATCAAAAATATTCGTTCTTGGTATTTAAATTTCAATTCTCTTTGTTCAGGTGTCCAAGTTATCCTTCGGTGTCATAACTGTTTAGCAAGGCATCAGGCAAAATATATTTAAATACTAAGTTTGTTATAAAAATTTTAAAATAACCTTTCAATAAATTACCTTTTATATTAATGTATTTAATTTACAAAATAATTTTCGCATAAATTAATAAATATTATACAATTATTTACGCTATTTAAGCAGGCAATGCATGCAATACTTTATTGGTGCAGTTGCATGCACTGTCATTTGTTATTTATTTCATAACGACTAACTAAACAAAAGGTAGAGAAACAATATTAATAGAAAAAATATGTATTCCAAGTTTTCAATTGTTTAACATTCCAAAGTAAAGGTAGACAAGTATAATAAATTAATAAATCAGTCATTTTTCTAGGTTAGAATACTAAATCTTAAAATTTATTGTAAACTAACACGTTAGACACGTTATTGTTCTAATTTTTATAAATATTTGTTGTCTGCAGCGGTGGCTTGGTGTGACCGTTGGCTCAGTTGCCGAACAGAAATTAGGAGTTCAAAAAATCGGAAAACTGTAAAGAAGTGTTTCTAAGACAATAAGAAAAATAAAGGCTGCTCGACGGCGACGTTGCGCTAGGACTCACCTTATCACCCTCAGCTACCCCAACTAAAGCTGTAGTATAGTTGTTCTTTGAGTCACCCTGTGTTAACCCTGTTATAGTACGGTGGTTTTTCCGCGCAACTACTCAATTATAAAAAAATAACAAAAACGCATTTAATAATTTCAAAAAAATTATCTGATTTATGTTACGAATTAACAAAACAACAATAGCAGTAATATTGCTTAGGTATAAATCTGGCGTTAGCAGATACTTATATATTAAATTAGAAAATTGTTATATAACATTCTTTTATTGTTTATGGTGAAGTGCATACATAATATTGAAAAGTTATTTTATATTTATGCGAATATTATTAATTCCTCACGCACAGCGTATACAAAACTGAGAAGCCGATATCGTGTTAAAGTCAAACAAATCAGCACACAGAACGCTCTCAGTAACTGGCTTATTTATTTAACTATTTAGTTGCTAATTTAGTTGTATGCAGTTGTTACATTTGTATTAACATACAAATTATTGTCAGTTCCATTTCCAATATTGTTTACTATGTCTCCAATCTTTTTTATTTGCAAAACACAGTCATAAGTTTTTGTCGATGGTATTACGAAACAAAAGAATAGAAATCTAAGCAGTTCATCTACTTTTTTAATATTTATAAATTTTTATAATGTATATTCCAGGTATAAACCTGCAATATTAACATTTTTTTTTACAAAAAATGGTTTAAAACAATAAAACTAATACACCAGTAGCAGGTATGTATGTAATTATTTGCACTGACGATGACCAGGAGAAGTGCATACACCTGCACACTCTAATGACGAAAATGTAGTTTTTTTCATTTCGAATGATTTAGCTATGTTTAACATAATATTATACTACATATAATATTTGATAACGACCTAACAGTTTTTCAAGAAATAAAAATACAAACTTAAATGAGAACATTATCATTCTGTTTTTTTAAGGAGGTATTCTCTTAGGTGGATGTCTGACATTTGTGATAAATGATATAAACAAATAAATACAACAAACTTATCAGTAATTACGATCAATTTATTGCTAATGTCGTTTTGTTTACTTACATCACACAATTTTCCATTCCGAGTTTAAATTTCTCAACCCATGTTTGAATAATGCCAAAATTTTTCGGTATTTTACAATATTTATATGATAAAAAACTCATAATATACAATATATATGTAGTATGTATTAATATCATGTAAATACATTACTTGAGATGTTATAGTTAATCAAAACATTGTTTCTATGAATTCTGATTAGAAAATACCTTTTATTTATTTTTAAAATTTTTTAAAAAAGCTGGAAGCAATAAATATGAAAAGTTTGCAAATCGAAAATGTAATATTTTTATTATGAAAATAAATCCTCAATTTATTATTTATATCGATATTAAATTTTCAGTTTCATTTTTACAAATTTAAATCCAATATTTTCAATTTTCAATAATATTGAATATTATTTTTCATGTAGTACTTAGTTGACTGCTCCGAGATGATATCAATGATAAAAATTTAATATATCTGCCTATGTAACCGTTCGTATTATCAATAAGTGTTTTGTTGAAAACATGAAAAAATTAATTGTTTTAATTTATGAATAAGTTAGTAGGTATAACATAATATTATTTTTTAGTTCTTCTAAATATTTAAAGGATGTACATTTTTGGAAAACCACCAGTTGTTAAATAAACATAAATCCAATATTTTCAAATATTCAATATTATTTTTCAAGTATACTTAATTGACTGCTCTGAGATGAAATCTATGACGAAAAGTTAGTATATCTGCCTATGTAGCAGTTTATAGTCTGAATAAGTATTTTGTTAAAAACATTAAAAGATTAAATGTTATTATACCGAATAAGTAAATTTGCATAATAATATAATATAATATTATTTTTTAGTTCTTCCAAATATTTAAAGGAATGTACATTTTTGAAAAACCACTAATTGTTAAATAAGCATTTTCATGTGGTTACAATATTAATTTTGAAACTGATTTTACATAATATTTACCTACGTTTATGGTTAAACATACTCAACCGAATAATGTTGTTTTGTTTATTATATCAATTCTATATCAACAATAAATACCAAAATTGCACAATACTCCAAAATTATTAAAACCATAATGCTAATTCTGCTAAAATTTTTGAAACACAATTTTTATTTTGTATTTTAATTTTGTATACCTACGTATATCGAAATGTTGGAAATAAAAATAATGAAATGCTAGCACCCTCTATCCGACGATGGCTTAGTTGTGGCGATCGAACTATGCTATCCAAAATGTTGAACGGGAAGCTTTTATAAAAGTTTCGGTTTGTATATCGAATAAATGTGTCGGAAAAACTTATTTAAAAATAAAACTTATTTATAATCGCAGTTTTTAATTTTAAAATTTACAAAATTAATATTTTATTATATTTACTTTAATTATTAAACTAAAAATTCTACTAAATGGCATTAAAAAAAATAATTATCTTACGTCAAGGTTTTTACGGTGTTAAGTAGGTACATTAGCAGTCAGGTCCGTAGCCAGGGGGAGGCACATGGGGGCACGTGCCACCCCCCCCCCCCCGAAATGTAAAAAAAACAACAATTGTTTGTAATAGCAAAAATTCCCGGAAGGGGATCCGCCGAAAATGTTACTTTTACGAAAAGTTTTTATGAAATCCTCCCCCCCGAAATGAAATCCTGGCTACGAGCCTGTTAGCAATGCTGAAGAGTACTAAGGATACTTAGCAAAACTCAAAATCATCGAAATTTTCGTAGTAATTTGAATCATATACGAGAGTAGTTTGAGAAGTCCTTTCAAAATAATAGAAAAACATATTATTTTGGGTTTAATAAATTTTATTTTTCAACATAGTCTCCTTTTAGTTCGATTCACTTAGTTAGTAAAGATTACACCTTGTACATCTCACAAAACACTTGCCATAACCATTACAGCTGAAGCAACAACTTTCGCTTTCTTCGGTGCACTTGAACCGACTTCAACCCATTGTTTAGATTTATTTTTCAGATGTCTAGTAATGAACCCTAGTAAACATGGGTTGGTTAAAACCAACGGTTATGAATCGACGCAAAAATTCATCTGGGTTACGTTTAAACATTGCTGTGAAATGACGTCACGATTGCGTTTTTGTTCAATTCTCAACAAACGGGGCACCCATCTCCCATTTTGCTGATAGCATTTTTACTTGCAAATGCTTGTGTAAAATATTATATAATGCACGTTCTACTGAGATGTTAACAATGTCAGCTATCTCCTAAACTTTTACTCGATGATCTTCCAAAACTTTATCATGGATTTTATCGATCATTTCTGGAGTAGTCACTTCAATTGGACGTCCTAAACGATGTTCATCATTTGTGGATGTACGACCACGTTTAAACTCATAAGTCCAATTGTAAAGAGTTTTAAACGCTGGTGCAGATGTGCCATGAACTTCATACAACCCGGTTTTGATTTTTTTCCGGGTTTTGCCTTTCAAATGCAACTGTTTAATCACGTCTTTTTTCCATTGTCTGGAGATAACAAAAGTTGTTTGACTCAATTATTTGTGAAAATGAAACCACGCAATCAATTTGACTAAAAATTTGACAACAGTCTATTGATAGATGATACTTCTCAGAAAAAAACTTTTTTAAATACTACGAGCCGCATCTCTCAGATTTTGTAAGGACTTCTCAAACTACCCTCGTACAGCATAATATCAGATAGACAAATCGTATGAAAACTCTTAAAAAAGTTGTTGTTTAATTCAGTTCAGTCCTCGACTCAATTACATTAAAACAATGTTTGAGAAATATTTTATTTTTTAAAGAATGCTCGTAACTATAATAATAATTAGCACACATAAGGTTTAGCCCTGAAGGCAGTTTGCGGGGCACAAAAAACAATAACAGAAATACTAAATTATATTATCAACATCTAAGTAGTAACATGGAAAAATTCGTCGATAAAATCCTCCAATTAATTGAAATGGGAAATTTTTTGAAAAATATGATAATTACATTGTGATGCATAGGTAGTATCTAGAGATAGGTATAAGACAAGTGATAAAGAAGAAAAATCAACAAATCAGCAGATTGTCATAATATTATTTCAAGCAGATTTGTTTATTAAAGGATAACTAACGGTCCAATCCTTTTGAACAAATTATACAGTAATATATTGACATAAAGTTTGACCTGCTCTTAGTTTTTCCTAGTTAATTTATAAAATTACTAAGTGGTCAATTTTTCACCCACTTTCGACTAGTTTGCCCATCGTGGAAAGCCTGTATGAACTTTTTAATTCAAAATGAATGACAAACATTGGCACAAATAAAATTCAGTAAGTTAAATTAAAAAATGTACAACATTTATTCAAACCAATTATATAGGCCAAAATCAATTTTATAAAAAAATGAAAGATATATTTTGCATTTTGTATAAATTTATAAATTGTTCAGCAAATGTTATGCATTTCAATTTACGAATTATAAACAAACGATCAGTATAGCTTCTTTCATAATTGCAAAAACTATGTACACATTTTTAGACACTTTCAATCTAAAGAAATCATCAACTTCGCTTACTCTACTGACGAGAAATATTTCACCTTCACAACTTAAGTGAAACTTTAACTTAAATTTTGTATTTTAATTTTATTTCTGCTAAAATGTTGCATTCACTTACTCAAACAAATAACAAAATCATGAAAACCAGTAAGAAAATCAGACCATATCAATAAATCCATAGGATCTTCTTAAAGATGGCTAAAGACCATGCAGTGTCGCTTTAAGACATTCAGGACGTGAGGACTACTAAAAATAATACGCTCCTCTTCATAAGAAAATCCGTGGGATGTATATATGTGTAAAATAAAAATTGCCGCCCACAAAAAAATTTCTGGAAAATCTTCTAATAATGGCCATAATAATCAATTGCAAATTAAAATTGTAAAACCTCATAAACTGTTACAGATCTGAGGTGGGGAGGCATTCTTGAAGTACCCGTTAAAATGTTAATGTCGAAACATCAAAACATCTTCTCAATTGTAAAAACTAAAGATATTTTAGTTTTAAGGCCGACGTCGTCCGATGCTGTTTGATAAGAATATTGAGGCTTTTCAGGCTAGCGTTGAGATATCACCCAATAACATCGGTTGAACGCAAAGACGTTTGAACGCAAGGACGTTTGAATGCAGGAACGTTTGAACGCTAAAAAATTTTCATCACTCCTGAACCCTGACCTTAAAATTAATATTTAAAATTTGTTATTTGTTACTTTGGTACGAGAGCGTCCATAAATTACGTAAGGACGATTTTTGTAATTTTTGACTTCCTCTTCTCCCACATAAGGATCCGTAACAAAACTGATATCAGTCTAGATTTTTGGGTAGATCAAAAATTTGCCGTTGTTGCATTTGTCAAAACCGACCTTCCGCAAACTCAGCTCATGTTTCCTTTGCTCCGGATGCTTCGGGCCGTTTTGACAAACGCCATACTCGCTAAAAATATCCCTTTAGACCGGTCCTACTTGGCAAAGTGTGGAATTGTAGAGTATCAGGAAAAGAGTGAATCTCCCTCGATGTGGACTAAAGAATTATTAACTTAGACTTAGAGTAAATAACTTACTTACTGACCATCGGTGCAATCTACATTTCGGATTATACCTTTGACCTTTGACCACCGGTGCAGTTTACAATCACCCATTATATTTAAAGATAATAAGGGAGGTAGTACAATTGTACCTCATTTCTAGCATTCAAACGTCCCTGCGTTCAAACGTGCTCATCTAATTTAGAAAAATAATGACTTTGGCTTTGACTTCGACTTAACATCTCAAAATTTATTAATGTAGAAGGGTTATTTGAAGTCCAAAGTTTATGTCAACAAGCCACGGACCTTGGAAGTCTTGAAAGACAATATCCGAAAAGAAATGGTCGCTATTCAGCCTGATAGACTTTAAAAAGTGATGGATAATGCCAAAAATTGAACATATTGTGCCATTGGCATTGTGTCAACAAATTTGCAAGGTTTAAAATAAACAAAATATCAGTTTACAGCAAATTATTTTTTTAATTATTACCGATAAATAAAAAACATCCTGAACGTGAATATTTAAATACTTTATACACAGGACTTGGAATTTTAATGAATTTTCAAGGCATTCCAGGAAGTTTCAAAAAATTTTTCAAAAATCCTAAGAATTTTTAAAGAATTCTATACAATTTCAAAGATTTCCAAATCAGTACACTAAAAAAAATGGATATCAATTGTCATAACTTATGACAATTGATGCTTATGACTTATAAGTATATTGTCGTGGTTCAGAATCCAACATGGATTTTTATTTAGTAATTATTAAAATTGTTATTTTGATTGTAAAATTTATTTTTTTATTTTGTATTTGCTGGTTTTCCCGCCAACGATTTGTAGTGGCAGCAATGGGCGGTGAAAACCATGCTTTTTGCCAAAATGGCCGCCTGAAGCGGTTGAGGAGTAGTAATCTCCCGTATAATTTTCGAATTTGGTTTCGAGAATTTTGTGTTTGGAAAATAAAATTATTTAATTTCAGTATGTGATTTTTATTGATTTGGTCATTGAATTATTCAAAAATTTGAGTGAAATTGGATTTTGATGAGATTGAGTTCTGGAAGATTGATAGTTATAAATTGAATTATATAGTTGGAGAAAGATAAGAAGATATGTTTAAGTGTTGAAAGACTAATTGTAAATAATTTTGGACGAAAATTTTATAATAATATTTGAAAATGATTTGAAGGTATCACGAAGGGTTAGATACCGTTGGCACCTGGGTCGAGATATCTCGTCAATTTAATTTTGCCATTTTGCAGTCGAATAAATTTTAAAGTTATCCGCAAAATTTTAAAGAGTGTATTTTTTTGGATGAACCCAGTTGAAAAATTTGGACATGGAAAATATCACTTCATCATAAATGAAATGAAATAAAATGAAAAATGATTTGATAGATTGCTGTATCTGGAAATTAAATAAAATTTTTAAAAATTTTGCGTTGATGAACAAAATTCATCATATTGATGAACAATTTCATGCGTTCAATGGTTTTTTCATGAATACCATTTAACGATACAATGAATTTTGTTCGTCGGCGAAAAAATGATACCCAGACAACATAAACCCATCTTCTGGTAAGATGCCCCCTAGACTGGTAAATACAGTGGATATCTAGTGAACGTCCAGGTGTAGATGCAGGCCCGTAGCCAGACCGAAAGTAAAGGTAGGGCAAATGGATAGTAAGATTGGGCAATTTTTTGCGCCGCAGGCAAAAATTCCCTGAAATTTCAAGGTCAACGCGGTTTAAGAAAGGTTTTAAAATTTATTATTTCCGTATTATAGCACAGCCGCGCGCAAGCATAAAAATAGCATTTTGACTACGATATTCATTTCGGTAGCACGTCAAAACGTCGAAAACAAAACGTCGAAAACAAATACGTCGAAGTCAAAACGTCGAAAACAAAAACGTCGAAAGTCAAAAACGACGAAAACAATAACGTCGAAAAGCAATAACGTCGAAAAACAAAAACGTCGAAGTCAAAAAGGTCGAAAACAAAAAAGTCGAAAACAAAAAGGTCGAAAGCAAAAAGGTCGAAAACAAACAAAAAAAGATCAAAGTCAAAGCGTCGAAAATAAAAACTTTTTTTAAATTTATTTCACACAATAAAAATCAAAAGGTCGATTGTATCAACTATCCTGGAATTCAAAATTATATGCAAACCAGTCAGATAGTCATCCAAGTTACGCTCGCCATACGATAGTACTATGGACTTAATTCTGGCCGCAACGTCGCGATACTTTCTTCGTCTTCGGGGTGGTTGTTGGCCGCTAATATATTGTTGTATTTTAAACTCGTTCATACCCTGTTCCGTCTTCAAAACATCGATGAACTTCCAAATTGAAGGATGGTTGCAGCTCAAGAGAGAACTGAAAGCTCGATGCCATCCTTCCACAGAATTGTTTGTTTTAGGCAGGTCGTTGAGGACACCTTCATAACAATTCCAAAGTGCAATTGGAAACTTTGGAGGACGTCTAGTTAACCCGCGCTGGCGGCCGATCCACGTATCTTCAAAATAATCGATCAGGGGTTCAAGTATCTCTTCGTTAGTAATAAAAAACTCGGTTTGAATGAGTTCCTTAAATGATTGAATTACTTCGTCGACGGGGACAAAACTCAAAGCAGCCAACTTTCGAATATTAACCGAGAACTGAATGTTCTCACGGTTCTCGCACTGAACTCGAATTGCATGGTTTCTTTGGATAACTCTCCATATGCATTGACTGAAATGGAAAAAACATCCTCTGTTATTAATGCCTTCGAATGCCTGTCGGAAAGCATTAATCTGAGCGACTTCAAAATCTGTCATGACGCTCTCAGGAGTTAGCCCAGGCATGAGGTTTTTGAGAACATCAAGGACTTTACCGTATGTCTCCTGACGTTTATTTGGCAAAAGAGCAAACACGGTCGGAATCACGATATTGTACTGAACAGCGTGAATGGTGAATAACTGTTCGAACAATGGGGGAGCAGACTTGAATGTTCCATCCGCGTACCAGTGGTTACAGTCCTTCATTAAATCTAAATTCTTTTGTGTACTAAAAAAGAGGATGCGGTCATTGGAAGGGCCACTATCAAAGAGAAGGAACGGCTGGCTTCGTTTTGTTTCCCTGTACTTTCCAACGATAGTTAAGTCCATAAGATTTGTAGGATTGGGGAGTGGAGCTGTAGCCGCTTTTCTTGCGCGTTGAACAGTTCGCGTCATATGAGAAACTGAAGGAAGTGCCACAGCTACAGCTGCGGGCAAATTATCGACAGACGTGGAGATAATTTGAGCCGGAGTATCAATCACAGTTCTACTATTGTGTTTGATTTCTTCAAGAGTTCTTTTTGCTTCAATTTGGGCCACGTTGACCACATGATTATGAGATCCCGACGTACTAACTACTTCTTCTCCTTGAGTGATGGCACGTCCTTTGCACTTGAATTTTGAATATTCCACGCACTTGTAGTAGGTTCTGTCTTGATTACTTCTATCTCGTTTGTAGAGAAAACCTTCATGAAGAAGTTGACTTTTGTTTTTTTGACTTTTGATATATTCCATATTTACTAATAAGTTTAATTGATTGACTTTAAGAGTAGTATTTTATTTATATATAATTATAATTTGCTGTTGTTATTTTCTTATCGGATTAATGCGATCTACAGGGTAATCAAAAAGAGGCTAAAAAATGTAAAAAAACTTTTTAACCAATTACGTAATAGGTAGCAATAAATATATTAGCCATTCACATACTTTTAAGTGTAAAACCAGACATACATACGTGCTTCGACATTTTGATTTTCGACGTTTTTGTTTTCGACCTTTTTGACTTCGACGTTTTTGTTTTTCGACATTATTGTTTTTCGACGTTATTGCTTTCGTCGTTTTTGACTTTCGACATTTTTGTTTTCGACGTTTTGACTTCGACGTTTTTGTTTTCGACGTTTTTGTTTTCGACGTTTTGACATGGAATCATTCATTTCACTTTATCGTAGTTGTAGCGCACAAGGAAAAAATATAAAATAAACGCTTATGCAAAGGAAAGTTCACCGTGGTGGAAATATTTCTCTGAAAACTCTGAATTAGACTTTTGCAGAGTTTGTAAGACTTCTGCAGACTTTGTTTTACTTTCTCAGAGAAATATTTCCACCAGGGCATCTATAACTTTGATGGCCACTGAGATAGCTCTCGCTGTCGCTCGTAAGTGTATGTCGGTAGATACCGTGTTTTTTCAATTCTACCAATTGCATTTGTTAGCATATACCGACTTAAAATTTTAAAAAATTCTTATACAAAAGGGACCAACGTGGAATGAATGGGGAAATTTTCTTTTAATTTATTGTTGCATATTTTTACTTTAAAAGGTCGGGCAAAATCCCCAAAAGGTCGGGCGTTGCCCGACCTTGCCACCCCCTGGCTACGGGCCTGTGTAGATGTTGTTCAGCGTATATCTAATAGATATCCAGATGAAGTCATGGATATACCTACACTATCGGAACTGGAGCTAGATATCCAGTAGATATTGAGTGTTAGCTGGGTAAATATTTTGTCAACAACGTTTTTCAGTAGATTATAGCAATTTCCAAGAAATTCCAAACATTTTTCTCGTTTCAACTCTTAAACAAAGTATAGTCAGTGGCGTAACTAGGGGGGGCGGTGGGGGGGGGGCGCCCCGGGCGGCACATATTTAGGAGGGCGGCAGATTGCGGTATGTAAAAATTGTGGAGCATGTTGAATGTTTGATTACGAACACCTCGATGACCTTTTTTTTGATCTTTTTTTTAAATTTAAGTAAAATTCTTTTGGTAGGGGACGGCAAAATATCAGACCGCCCCAAGCGGCAAAAGCTCTAGGTACGCCACTGAGTATAGTAATTTTTATTTAATAAATATACCGAGCGACCTGCCATTGCCAGTTCGACGGTTGCACAAGAAGTTTTCGCAGAATATTAAACTACAACAATAGACTGAAAAGCGATAGAAGCAGTAGTAGAATCACGTGTGAATGTACACGAGTGCCCGGCGTTAACTGGCAAATTATTCTCTTCGCTTCCCGTCTCTTAGCACGTAGCACGTAGTATATGAAAAATAAAATAAATTAGTGTGGAAACTATCCCGCACATCACTGCCGCACTTAGTCGAGTCAGTTGTGATTATAGCTATTTACGGATAAGCAATCGAAACTAATTCTTTAAGTATTAAGGAGTACCGCGATGTTTTTAAATTTCACACTACAACTTAAGAGCTGTATTACATTAATTCGTTATTTATTGCACTCCATTAGTTCAAATCTTGTTTATAGAAAATAATGATATAAAGTTTTAAGTTACTAGCTGTCGTACCTGGCTTCGCTCGGGTCTAAGGTTGATTGATTTAATATAATATTAATAATGTTAATTTTTTTTAGTATAGTTATGAATTAGTTCCTTAAATAATACATTACACTCCTATATTTTATTACTTTATAAATAATATCAAATTAAATATGAAAGTAGTATATTAGATACATACTAAAATTAGAAGCTCGTGGATACTGAAAACTTATTTATAACTTGAGATGTACGTAGGTATAAAATATTATTCGACGTAAATATTGTTCAGTATTATTTAATTAGAGAATACGTTCCCACAATCCTTCGAAAATCAACAAAATTATAAAAATAATTATTGGGTTTCTTTTTATAGAAAATTTTCAGTTATAAACAATTTTTACTTTAAACTTTGTTGTTTTTCAATTTTACCAATAAAACTATATTTTCCAAGTTCTTTACATGTCGTTCTATAAATAAATAAATGATAAATTTTTATTAAAAAAATTTTATGAAAAATTGCTGAAAATTGTTCGGCAAATTGAAAAGGTTTTTGCTCGAACGAGTTTGTATACGACAGTTTAGGCGGAGGCGTTGATCTGTCGATGGTTGTCACATCAACGTTTCAAAAATGTAGCTTTTTTTCATATACTTGAATTTTCACTTTCGTTCAGTAATATTATTATTTATACTTCTCGATTACGGCTGCTGGCTGTTTAACCAAACTTAATGTGGAAGGAAACTTTAATGAAATGTACCTTTACCAAAATAAAAAAATTTCTAACCATTAGCTACTTAAAATATCTGTTTCATTCAAACAAATACAATAATACCTTTCCGAAATGTATATGTTGAACTAACAAAGGTAATAATAACCTAACCAGCTGAACATCAATATCTAGTCTTGTTTCTACTGAACACAATACCATATCTTCAGGCTAACCATCTGCTTATTCTTTATGAAAGACCGCGTATAAGTATTATGTAATCTAAAGTGGGGTATTTTATATTATAAGGAAAACATTCTGTAAGCTTTAGTTTCCATCAGTTCGCGATTTGTGTATCTTATTTTTCTTGCAACATTATTCACAAGTAAGTACATTTTTCATTTACGCCTAGTCACTCAATATCATTTTCAAAAAGCGTCTTCAATTTTGTCAATCTCTTTTCCAATCAATACTAAATCGAAAACCGTCAAGTAGATTTTTAAAATAATTTTCCCTGCAGTGACTCAACATGAGAAAGAAATGAAAATGCCGAGTATATTAATGCTTTTAATCAACATTTTAAAATTGTTTTTATTGCTATAAAAACCAATTTTGAAACGTAAATTCGCTTGGGCAACTTTTCGTAAATGTTCCATCTTAATGTTATGAATTGTAAAAAATACATTTGTACTGCAAAATAATTTAAGTTACCAATTTTATTTTGAATGTAATTACTTATGCTCTTTCGAATTTTTACATTTAAATTTTTAGCTGCTGTGTTGCTTTATTTTTGGCATGGGCTGAAAACGCTTGCAATTCACTTTGACTTGCATTGCATTGAGAAAAGGATTTGCCGCCCCTAACAGAGCTACTAGTAGCTATAGTCTCAACAGAGTTTTTCGTTGCTGTAACAAGTTTACTGCTGCCATAACAAAGATTTTTTCTATCCAGAATAAGAAAATTTGTTAAATCAACTAATCTTTTTTACTGAATAGAAAACAACTTATTATGGCAGCAGAAAATTTGTTGCAGCAACAAAAAATTTGTTATAGCAGCAAAACAAAACTCAGTTGAGCTGTTGGAGCGAAAAATCTTTTTTCACAGTGTGCACTTCACAAACTAGGACGACCGAAAAATTACTTTATTAGCTCACGGTGATAAAGAGTTTGAAAAGACTCCAATGGAGTTTTTTTTGCTGCGCAAATTTTCTGCTGCCATAATAAAAACTTTTCTAGTGAAGAAAAATAAATTTGCTAAATTAACTAATTATTTTTAGTAAAAAAAAATTTTGTTATGGCAGCAGAAAATTTGTTATAGAAACAAATAACTCAATAGAGGCTATAGCTACCAAAAATTTGTTAAGCCGGCAAATTATTTTTCACAGTGCGGTAAGCTATTTATTTTTAGCTTAAAATATTTTTATTAATTCCCGTTTATTCAAACAATTTTAAAATTCTGGTCAAATAACAGGAAAATGAAATTAAACAATCCAATGGTTTGATAGCGGATAATCAAGATATTTGCTATAGGTACATAAATTTCATTTACCAATACAATTTTCGCAAAACGGTGTGATGCATTTCTGTGTTTCGCTCGAAATATTCGTATTCCACAGTTATTCCTGTTTGATTGATATAAAGGAAACCAGAAAAAAAAGTAAATATCAATCGGCTGTAAAGTTTTCATATCTTCAAATGGCAGTTTCAAAATTGATTTTAAGCTCTTTAGTTTTATTTCTTCAATATTTTGAAACGACAAAAATGTTCCTTTAGTTTTACTGATTTAAATAACGTTAATGTGTTTTTGGGGAAAGTTTTGCAATTTTCTCCCTACACCCCCCCCCCTGTACAGGACGAATTCTTGGCGACCAACGGAATTTTGTTATTTAGGGATTAAAGAACAAATTAAAATAAGTTCCAACTTTTAACTACCATGGGCCAACAGAAATCACAATTTGATGGCCGGAGAACATAACCAAATGGAATGATTACAACGAAACCACACTTAGGCCCATTTTTTCAATCGCAAGTTAACCTTAGGTTAACCCAAATTTAAAGGTTAACTTAGATTTTTGACCAATCAGGTAGTCATAAACGTAGGTTAACCCTCAAATTTAGATTAACTTGCGATTGAAAAACTGGGCCTATGGTAATCATTACACCCGCAACAGAATTAATTTTTTTCTCAAATGATATGCATCTTATGGTGAATAATATTCGTTATTCGGGTACTTACAAAATTGCAAAAATTTTATTTTTACATTTTTTTTTAAATCTGAAAACTGTTCGAGATGTGCGAGCTTCAGATAATTAACATTATTTTGTATTACTACATTAATTCAGTTATTTCATTAATCAGGCAAATTTAGTAAATTTTTGAAAATTTCTTATATAATTTTTACATCATGCTTGTGGTCAGAAATTTCAGTAGTTTTCAAATTTTAAAATTAATTTTAAAACTTTTCCATGCTGAAAATTTTTTTACAAAACAGCTTTACCCATGTTTTTCATTAAAACTTTTAGATTAAAATGTTATCAAATTGACGCAAACATTCAATTGTGGGAACTGTTTGAAATTATGAATTAAATCAAGAAACTTTTTTAAAAAATTTGATTGGTAAATGTGATGTATTTAATTTCCTTTGTTTTTATTAGTAGTAATCAGGGCGCAATAATGGGGAGAGTCCCTCACTTTTTTCGTAGACCCCCTCACTGAGGAGTCATCACTTTAAAATACAAATCTCAAATTTACCGCAAGTATATTACAAATATTCTTAATAATAAAGAATAGAAAATGGAATAGAAATAGATAAAAAGTTAAATTTTTGGTTTGAAACTCATAAACTCATTTTTTGAATGCAATCACAAACTAGGTTTTTTAAACCGGGGGTCTGCGATTGTGTTCAATAAAAGGAAATGTGTTATTAAATTTCAAATTAAAAATCTTAGATTTTTAAAAATTAAATTTGCGGTTTGAAATTTATAAGTTCAATAACACTTTTTTGCGTACAATTTCTGGTGTAATAGAGGGTATTCCATACCCCCCAGACCCCCCGGTTTGAAAAACCTAGCGTTGTGTGCAAATTGTGTTTATATTGTGTAAAGGTCATTTAAATTTCATTGGGAGATCTTATTTTAATTCAGAAATATTCAGCGATACAATTTCCATGACTGCTACTGTATATACAAAGGTTTTTGAATTTTTTAAAGTTATATTAATATTTATTTATGGCGATTTAAATATTTTACCCTTTAATAATTTTTATTTTGTTAAAAGTCATTGAAGATTATTTAAAATCAAAGTTTACACTTTTCTCAATTATTTATATTTTTAATTAATTAACTTAAATCAACTTGTGTCAGTCTTCTTCAATAGATTCAATCAAAAATTAAATGAAACTAAATTACTTAAATCGAAATTTTTCCGAACTAGGTGTGATATCTGCGAAATACATGTTGTCATGTACGGAAAAATAAACTTTTCAAACGTGTTTCACACAATTCCTATTATCCAAAAATTGTAATCGTTCCTAGGGTTTACGTTTGAAATGACGAAAAGTGAAACAAATATGTGAGTAAAAAAATTACTTTACCGCACTAGTGCGAAAACTACTTATTTTACTTTACTCAAACGAATATCGAGAAATCGTTTTCAAAACTCAATTGCTTATTATCGAAGTTAAATTTTATGCAATTTTTAATTTAATTAAGTGAATCCTTTACATTTTTAAAATTTGTAACAACAAATTGATAATTTCGCATCAATAGCGATATGAATAACCAAAACCGAGACATTAAATTTTTTATAAAAATTGTGAAAAGCGATCAATTGCGTAGACAAGATTGTAGAACTTGAAAGCGGTATTATATTATGTAATACTGAACCTACAATAGCTATGTATAACAATTTTGCAGGATTCTACTGAAATTTTCATAATATTAGCCACGAATATTTTTTATGAAGTAAAAAATTATTTAAGAAAATCTATAAAAACTATAAAACGATATACAAAAGCAATTTATAAAAGAATGTAAAGACAACTTAATTTTCTACAAGAAAAGGAGTGTTGACACTTTTTAGTTAATAAAGTTAATAATGAAAATTGAAGGGATAACCAAACTTAGAATGCAAATAATTTTTATTTAGTCCAAGTAGTAAATTGTGCGATAACTCGAGCTTACGTACAATGGAAGAAACTAGAAACTTATGAGATATTTCTTTCGTAAAATTAAAACTTTTATATTACAAATTAATAAAAATTAATTTTATTTTTAAGGCTATTGCTATCGTCAGAAAAATTATGTTTTTTTATAGAAATTCACAAGTTAAGAATATTTCTGATTTTTTAAATAAATAATTAAATTAAAAAAATCAACAGCTTTTCTTTTATTCGATTACACCTAATAAAAGGTAACCAGCCAGAAATTAAGTCGTGGCGTCATAGTTTCTCAATTTAATTAAACACATTCTTGTACTTCTGAGCGGAATTTGAGAAACAGAAAATTTTGGGATAATAAAATAAGCTATTTCAATTTACGCATTGCTCGTTTACAACAAAATATTTAAAACACTGCAAACGGGCAGTAAATTATTCGAGCATTTGCAGAAATTATTGTATATAAATCAGGAAAAGATTTTATTTCGTTCTTTATATTATGAACCAGTCTGTATAAACCATTAAGACGGTTTATCTACCCTTTAATTTTTTTCAAGTTTATTAATGCAAATTCTCGTTAATAAATTCTGTATCTGAAGAAAACCAAGTAAAGTCCATTAAATAATGTTATCATTATAAAGTAGTCAAGTTTCCCACTTTTTTATTAAAATTAACAGTTTTGTAATTTGCATATTTCTGTATGTGTGTGTGCTATAGATATTAAGCAACACTTGATGAACATTAGATAACCATCAAATTAAATTATTTAAATTCTTAATTAGTTAATTTTAAAAAATATGCTAAGTAAATTTTAATTTTTATATAAATTGTATATTTAAATTAAAAGAATTTTTATATATTTTATAAAATATATTTTAACTCTTGAGAAACGATTAAGTAGGTAGGTACGGTAATTAATCGTTAATTAAGCCGAATTAAGCAAATGAAATTCATACTTTGATCAACGATAACATATTTTTGTCATAAACTGTAGTATTTTTAATTTGTGCACATTTTATCTTTTTAAATAAAGAACTTCCGAAAAGATTAATTAGAAGATACCTAAGTGTTTCTTTTTACACTTGAAATAAAAATAACACAGCATTTACTTTATTAAATATGCAAAGTGGGTGAAAAAATGCACAGAAGTTGTGAGAATTTGTTAAATATTTTTGTTAATTGTGATTTACTACTTAAATTCTGATTTATCCTGTTTATTCGATAGCCTCACCTTTGCCTAAGATTTTAATTATTGATTACAATTTATAGCTATTTTTGACTTTGTTATCTCAGTTGTCTCTTCTCGATTATTGTTTCTACCTATCTTGCCGCTGGTATTTTTTGATTTTTCTAATTTTTGAATCCTGAATATTTAGATAAATAATCGTTGAATAATTATTTGTAATATTTATTATCACTTTTTTTAAATAAATATCATAAAACATAATATTCAATATTTGCAGTACCAAAAAGAAAATTTTTAATTGTGAAAAACGAAAATATATTTTTTTTCTATAGCAGATGTTAAAGTGCGATTTGTCCGACTGAAAATATCTGAAAAAATGATACTTTAACAGCAAGAGTAGGTAAAATAGCATTTGAGTAGATAAAGTAGCATTTTAACAGCAAGGGTAGATAAAATACTTTGTTTTTACTCAAATTAAATTATTAGCTCTTGAAATTATATATTAAAAAAAATATTAAAGAAATAAAAAATTTTCAAAAAAAAGAGAACATTAAATTCTCGAAAGCTTGAATATGAAATTTTAAAAATAAAATAAAAACTGTCAATAATTTAATTTATAAATTTCTTATAAATGTTTTCTTTAACATATGCTATAGAAAAAAATTAAATTCTATACACGACGATAAAATTTCATTATCGACTCGCGAAAAATAATTTACTCGCGACTTCGTCGCTTGTAAATTAACAATTTCCGCTAGTCGATAAAATTCAATTTTATCGTCTTGTATAGAAAATAACTATTTTTTTAATACCTAAATGCAGAATTAGTAATGAATTAGTCTCATAATACTTGCTCAGTTCACTGTATTTTTAAAAGCCTGTATCGCTCTACATAATATCAATAGATTTAATTTTAGCTGCTTTTTCTACTACTACTCTATTTTCGGTAGAAGTCTTAACTGTTTCCTGATTAAAACTTTCATGCAATATTAAATTTGTTTTCTAACTTATTTCAAAGTTTTGATTTTCTTGTTCTACAAATAAAACTATTAAATTAATTGTGTAGCTAAACGTTAATTTTATTTTCGAGTGATGAAGTAAATTTAACGAATAAATTTATTATTTAATGATATCTCATTTACTACTTCAGAAATTTTCAAAATTTACTGGTCAAGTTTAAAATTTTCCACTGGTGTAATATATTTATAATTTGAAGGTATGGTCTTGTGGCGCAACGGATAACGCGTCTGACTACGGATCAGAAGATTCCAGGTTCGAATCCTGGCAAGATCGAAATTTTTTACTTCCTTTATATTTATTTTTACCCAACTAATTTTGTAAAAACGCCGAAGGCGTCGCATTTTATATTGCATGAAAATTCTTTTAAATTCTTTCAGAATAATTTAACTAAATACTACTATGTGATTTTGCTACATCCATTTAATTTTTGTGCTTTTTAATTAGATAACTTTTTTCAATTTATTGTTTTTAATGCCCGAGGCAATAAAAGGTGTAGTACTTTTTGCACACTTTTTCTTTTGCTTATTTTAAATTATTAAATAAATTTAAAGAAGAATAATTCGGGTTATTATCACATTATGCAGGTCAAACTCTTGTCAATTTTTGATAACATTTTAATCCCTATTATGAAATATTTTAATAAATATTCATGATCCCTCACCCGTTAATAAAATTTGACTTGATGTCCTGAACAGATTGATTAAAAATATAAATTGATGAAATTGATTTCGTTAATTGAGTATGTCAACAACATAAATTATATTATTCAAAATATTTGTTGAATTCCGATGTTTCATAAAAAATTTTAAAAGTGGGCTATAATTTCTCCATTTCAGCACTTCAGAAGCGCAAAATATTCAGATTGCATCATAGCTTAATTTCATCCACTTACTTCTTAACAGACAAAAAAAACAATGGAAATGATTCCAAATTTAAACATTTGAACTACAAAAGCGGTACGCGAGAACTCGATGATTCCCACTCGTCGACCGGTCAACTCTGCGACGACGGTTATCTCGGTGATTATTCAGAAATGCAGAAATGTTTTTTTTGTTCTGATCGGCAGTAGCCATTTTCTCAACTCTTTTTCTTTTCCTTACACGTTTCGCTGCAATTTTTTTTCGCAGTAGCTAATTCAGTATGACACAACATGGGGTTTCCTCTAAAATCTTTTAGTGCGCCATTTTAAAGAATTTTCAGTTGCTTGAGTGAAATCCAATTTTACTTCCCAAATTTCATATTTTTTTAACGTTTTAAAGTTCCAATTTAAAAGAGTAAGATTAAATGATTAATAAATTAATAAAAATACAATTACAGGGGTTGCTAGAATATTTCTTATATGTAATTTTTTTATTGCTGTGCCACAATGATTGTTAATAAGAATCTCTTTAATCCATTCGTGCGCGTCACCGAACTTCCATGATTTTGTGAAATCTCTCTTCTCTCAAATTTTTTGCATAAAAACCTAATCATAGTATTACTGGAATTATTGTATATTAATCGAATTCCTCACATTTCAAAAATCTTAGAAAGTTTTTTAATATTTTATGAAATATTTCTTTATGTAGTAAACAAATCTATTGTCGCACCGCCTGTTAGCTTATCAGATCTCGCTCTCCTCTCAAGTTTTCTATGTTCTTTTTGGACAAAAACCTAATCAAAGTCCCACTGAGTAAGTGTGCAAGGCTTGGTTGAAATCGGCCGGAGGGTCTAGGAGTATATAACGAATAAACATCCAAATAAACTAACCGGTGGCGTCGTAGAGTTGACCGGTTGCCGATTTAACCGTCACCGAGTTGACCGGTTACCGAGTTAATCGTCGTAGCGTTGACCGGTCGCCGAGTTGTCCGTCGCCAAGTTGGCCAGTCGCCGAGTTGACTCTCGCTGAGTCAAAAATGTAGATCACCTTCACCATAATGTAACTTCAGTAATTGGCAATGTCAAGCAATATTAAAAGTTTATTATTAATATTAAAAGTCAATATTAAAAAATATTGCTGAAACTATTTAATTAAAAAATCAGAAAAATCTACACACTAAAGTTAACGAAATCAGATTAAAATGCTCTGCTCAGAATCGCAGCGGATTTTTCTTACAGATTACATCCAATTGCTCAAAAATTTTAAATAAAATCTTTATTTTTAATAAAAGTTTTGTAGAAAAGCTCTGATTTTCTTTCATTTACGAGATTTCTCTGAATTTCGACTAATTTCAAAAATTTATTTAAATTTGCAATTATGTCATCATATTTCGTTCTACTTTTATAAAAGATTTCAAATCAAAAATCACTTTTTCACGAGACAAACTTCGTCTCATCCGCTTCTGGCTCCAATTTTAGGCAAAAAAGCCTGGCTTCCACCGCCCCAGGCCCGTAGCCAGGGGATTTTGCCCGACCTTTTAAAATAAAAATATGCAACAATAAATTTAAAAAAATTTTCCCCATTTATTCCACGTTGGTCCTTTTTGAATGAGAATTATTTTAAATTTCAAATCGGTATAATATGCTTTCTACGAAAGCGTCCCGAGGCCACAAACTAAAAAATAATTTTAAGTATCAATGGCGACTTACAATTGTCAATTTACACTTCGAAGTCGCAATTGACACTTCAAAGTCGCAATTGACACTTCTAAGTCGCAATTGACTAGATAATTGAATCTAGCAATTGAATAGATACTACAATAAATATAGTAGCAATTAGAAGTACGATTGCGCAGGCGTTAATTGCGACTTCAAAGTGTCAATTGGGACTTCTAAGTGTCAATTGCGACTTCGAAGTGTAAATTGGCAATTGTAAGTCGCAATTAACACTTAAAATTTATTTTTTTACTTTAGAATTGAAAATTGAAAAATCGTCACAGTACCTACGAGCGACCTATGAGAGTTACGATATCTCAGTGGCCATCAAAGTTATAGATGAACTTTCCTTTGCAGAAGCGCCTATTTTATATATTTTCCTTGTGCGCTACTACGCTAAGTTGAAATGAATATCGTAGTCAAAATGCTATTTTTATGTTTGCTCGCGGCTGGGCAATAATACGGAAATAATAAATTTGATAACTTTTCTTAAACCGCGTTGACCTTGAAATTTTAAAAAAATTTCGCCTGCGACGCGAAAAACTGCCCAATCTTACTATCCGTTTGCCCTACCTTCACTTTCGGTCTGGCTACGGACCTTCACCGCCCATTGTTGCCACTACAACTAATTAGCAGGAAAACCAATAAATATAAAATTTTTTAACAAATTATTCATCAAAAATATATTCATAAAACAAAAAATCAAAATTCAATGGAAAATTTTGGAACAAGACAATATGTAGTATATAAAATTTTTGATTTCTTAAATGAACTTTTTATTTTTGAGTAAAAGGAGCGCGGAAGTTCGAAGAAAAATAAACAATAATTCATATTTTGTATGAATACAGTAAATTTCAGGTAATTGCACAATCTTGTCAACTTGGTAACTAATGGAACAGCTTTAACATTGCCCGCTCAATGATTAGCCGAACAATGATGTAAAAACCAAATATAAAATTTTAAATGACAACATCGCCATAGCCCAAAATGTATGGTCATTGACGTTATTGGCCGGCCATTATCGTTAATGTACAGTTTAGCTGGGTTTTGACGTCAACAGCCGGACAATGACGTTAATGACCGACTTGTCATAATTGATAGTAACATAGTATATTGTAGTGTTCCAAAACCAATTTTTTAAATTTTAAATTTTAAGTTTATTTTTGTATTTAAATTTTATTTTAATTTTGTAAATTTGAAATTTTTTATTTGATTATTTTGTAAATTTAAATTTAATTTTGTTGTAAATAAATTTGAAAATGTTTGAATTGTTGTTCGCGCCAATATTTTATTTTATGTTGGTACGAAAAAGTATTAAAACTTAGCGTTTGCCAGGTCCGTCAAAGCGAATGGACGCGTTTACGGACGATCTCCATTATTTTGTAATTTTGCCTTTTTAATTTGAGATTAAGTTTGAGATTAATTTGAGTTTTTTATGTGAAATAAAGTTTGAGTTATTACGAGTGTCTTTATTTTATTATTTGGATTTTACTTGTGCGTATTAGAATGATTTTGAATGAGTTTGCGTGGTGGGAGTTTGGAAGAATTTATAATTTGGATTTGGATAATAAAAAAACGAAAAAAAAAATTGGTGCGGTTAAATAAAACCTTTTGTTTAAATTTCAGTTTAATCAAAAAATTGTATTTAATTACACAAAATTTGTTTGATTAAAATAAATTATTCAAACAAAATGATTTGTTTGATTCAGAAAAAAACATTGTTATTGTGTAGCTGCCTTTAGATTTTATTTGCCAATTGAAGCACAATACAATTTCTAATACCAAACTCAGTTGTTGATTTGACCCTGTAGAAAATAGTTTTCTAAATAAATGTTCACATAATAAAGAAATTGACGCTGATTAATCGATAAAGACAAGTTTTAATTTTGTTACAGTTAATCATTCGCGTAACTCCACAATAATCTAGCTTTAGATTAAATGAAACACTTGAATCAATTCGTTCATATCCACAAGCTCAATCTCAAAAAAATGCCATACGCAGATGTCAAAAACCAGGTCAAACAATATTAACTGAAGGTGATGAAATAAATTGCAGTAAATCTAGAAAAATTGGTATAGAAAGTATAAAAAGTCAAGAAAAACATGAATGAAAATGAAAACCACTCGATAAAGTCGCGATCAAGTCAGGTCTTCGTTTTTAAATTAAAAATACCACGATGCATTTTGTTTATTGGCGCAGATATGATGAATTTTTGATGTAACTTTTTTTTCAGTGTACCAATAAAAACTTCTGGGAACATGTTGAGATCTTGTTCCCAAATCAACACCCTAAGTAGCGCTTAAAATTTTTATTTGGATGAAGAACGACAGACTCAACGAGTTAATATATTTTGAGAAAAGAGGCTGCCCTGATCTTCTAATTTTGTATAAAACTTGCTTTTTTTTATAAACAACTGATATTTGTTGGTATAAAATTAATTTTGTCATTGGTTGTTAATTATTTATTTTTTATACGAAATTGCTATAAAATTTTGCTTTTAGATGCTACTTTCTCTAAACGTGATTTTTCAAAAATGTATATTTTTAGGCAAAATATACTTTTGTCAAAGACAAGTACATATTACGTATGCAAAAAAAATTTGAGGTGAAAATCGAGAAATTAAAATTTTAAAATTGAAACATAAGAGCTTAAAGCGCTTGGATCGCCTAATTAAATCTCTTCGGTGAAGCCTAAACCGGTTCAGCTGTAAATAAATCGCGACTAAAAAAGTAATGAATTAAATCAGAGTGAATTAATATCCACGTGTGGTATTGAATTTACAAATCGAACAAATCAATTATTTAGTTAAAAAATTATATTGGCATAGTAATATTGTTGTAAAGGTAATCTTGTAAAATATTGTTAAATTTAGTTTCTTGAACTACACTTAAATTAGTAATTTGGTATAGGTATTGAAACTTTGGTCTATTTAGTTTAATAAACTTGATATATTTAGTAAACAAAGTTTCTACCAGAGTGTATATAAGCAAGAAAGATAGAGCCTTGGGTATTGTTTCTTTATAACGAAATTGCGTGCGTTTACCTATTTCTTTACGTTCACAGACAAAGATTTAAAAATAATAGAAGTTTTATAAATTAAAAATGCGATTTAAGGTACAATTTACTTTACATTTTCATTTTTACGATTTACAAAGCAAAAAATGAAAATTCAACTTCCTTAAGCATAATTTTCATTTTTATTTAGATTTAAAATTTTAAATTAAAAAGTTTCTGAAGTGTTGGTTCTGAAGGAGTAGGTGATTAAAAATAAACGAATACATGAAATGTTATTATCAGTCTTTTATTGCCTGTAGTAACCCTTTTCATTCTATAGAAATAAAAAAATTGTCATTCGTTCATCCTTTGAATTATCCGCATACAAACACTTGACAGTTATGTCCATAGACCAATCCGGATGCCTGAAAGTGACGCAAGTGGTACGTCAGCAAAGATGGCGACTAATGTAATGAGTGTACCCTAGAGGGTGCGTTGTAATCTACCCCACATCTCCCTAACGACACCACTCACCCTTGATGAATTTATTACATGACGAATTTGTATAGAGCGCAGCAGCTAAAGGCGCGATTTGTTCAGATATGGATATGTAGTGGATATTTTCAATCTCCGGAGGGTTGAATATACACATAAAACATGGGGGAGAAATGAAAAGGGTGCTGATCCGCCATTTATAATTTCTTTTAACCCCGCAGGAGACGGCATTTGTAATGCTAATTGAATGTCTCATTACAGTTTTCCTCGTCAAGTACCTCCTATGCTAACTTATACAACGTATGAAATATTTGTTTGGGTTTTAAGTTGCTTTCCAAACTGTTAAGTTTCTGCATTATACTTAAAAGAGTTTCTTTCCGGTGTTGGCAAATATTTAGTAGTACTTACAAGAACTTCCATACGCAAACATTTTTTTAATTGTGTGTTAGCCAATTATTTGAATTGCATACGAACCACGCTCTTATGAAAATATTTTGATCCAAATCAAAACGTTTCTTTGTTTTAGTTACTAAGACCATAATGAAATTTTAATTTAATTTTTTTTAAATAACGACCATTGATAGATTTAAATTAGCAGATTGTACACTTTTTGGATTCTTTACATTTAATACCCAACAAAAGGATTTTGATTGGTTTAACTGTTTTTTTGGTATTGATAGGAAAATAAAAGAAACTTCCAACAATGGATTTCAAATATTTAGTTCGAAATATGATGTAACATCTACTGACGTATCCGGTGTACTATAAAATTTCAATAGGTAACAAGGCATATCTGTAAAACTCGAAACTGACAGTAATCCTCTTTGTTTATTGGTATCCTTAAAAAAATGAAAAATTTTTTATTTACCTAGGAGAAAACGCTTCAACTTGATTAGCCTTTACACTAGCTTCTACATCTGCAATAAACTGATAATTTAATTCAATCGAAATTATATTTTCAAAGAAAAAAGAAACAAACAAACAATAAGCACCATCAGCATTACCAGTGAACTTTTTCAGGTAAGATTTGAAGTTTTTCGACAAAGAAGCAATTGTGTTATTGTTAACATAAGATTTCTTTAATCTTATTAGGACTTACAATGTAAGTCATCTCAATTTAACTTTAAAGCAAAGCCAAAATAAGCCTTTAAAATTTATTGTTTGGTTATTTATTTGTGAGCTATGATGCAATCAATAAACTTTTGTATTGTACAGTTCCGGAGATTTCATTTTACAAATCCGTTTAGTGTTCAATTCACCTTTTCATGTTGTTTTTCAATTTTCTCAATGTTCTAAACAAATTATTTAAATATCAAACCTTCTTTTTTGGCTGGAACTTCTGAATGGCAATGAATTTCAAAGCTACGCTATGTGGCTGGCGTTTGAGCTGTTCGAGAAGCTTCCTTACTTTCTTTTCCAATTTTTGTATTGTTTTGACAATATTAGTTTCTTTTTTATTTTTATGACAGCCTATCAAAGCAATAAAAACAAATTAAACAGATATAGTAAAGGCATCCAAAGCAACTCAAACTCAGGCTTTGCTCATCCTTTGCCCTTTATAACATACTTCTCAAAGACACGTGCTTTGCTTTGTAAATAGCACAGTGACATTAAAACAAGAATTTATTTAAATATCACCAACAGAAAAGTTGCTCTTCTCTTAAATCCGATACCGATCCAAATTCAAAAAATATATTTTTTTTTCACAATTTATCAATCTGATTAATTATTATAAAAAAAACTGTTCTCTGTTTGGCTTCGTCGGAACAACAGCATTGTCAATCCAATTAATAATAAAATATGTAATGGAGAAAGCATTTTTAGTTTGTAAATTTGCAATCCGATAATTCAAAGCAGGTGGGAGGTAGTGCCTAACATAATCCTACTATAAAAGTTTTTTTCAAATTCGAGCGCGTAAGTGGTAAAAAAATTAAATCCTAATTAAAGTTGATAGACCGCGCACAACCAAATCCATCAACGAGAAAAATAAATGTTCAGAAAAACCCAATTATAACTTCATAGAAAAGCGGTATGAATTTAGCGTGCATTTGAGCGTCTGCGCCCGGAGCTAAGATTTTAAAAGGCGCAAAATTGCGAAAAAGCTTTAAGATCTTTAAAACACAAAGAAATTACTTGTACAGCAGTCTTTTTTCAAATTTTGTAAATTACACTATAAAATCCTTTATTTTAAACTTGTTAAATAATTTGACTTATTTTGGTATATAATTTTCAAAAATAGGTGAGCTGTAGGTTCCCCTCGTCAGTTTAATCTACTGTTGTAAAAACAATAAAACATTTTGAACAAAAATGAATTTAATAATAATAATTTTTATAAATGGCAAAATCAACCTCCGCACTAAGTTTTAGAAGTTTATTGATTGAAGAAATTGTAAAAGAAATAATATGAAAGTTATGCCAATTTGGTGGAAAGCTGTTTTTAACAGCATATTTTTTGGTTATTTTTCCAAAAAACTTTTGTTTCTCCAGACCGCATAAGAACAAAATATATTATTCCAAGTCAAACTTAAAGTTACACATTATGTGAAAGCAATTGTTTTATTTTAGTTACGTCGACGGGAGCAATATGTACTTTTAGTTTTGCCGGCGCTAAAGTACTACTTTAGCGACAAAAAATAATATGTTTCTTTTTTGTGGTTTATCTGCAATTTATTGTCATTTTAAATTGATGATTTGGACAAAGATGTGATGATCTTGAAATCAAATTTAAGTTTAAGTCATTGATGAGACAAACGTAAATCAAAGCTAATGATGATCTAGAATCTATTAGAAAATAATTAGCACAAGTCAGTAGTGTACACAATTGTTTAAACAGGTAAAATTTTGTAAATTTCTATTATGCGCTTAAATTACACTTAAAACTCTTAAAAATCAAAATCAGTGAAGCGAATTTTATTTACCTGCAACAAGAAGATTGGTGAAATTTTTCGATAATAAAGGAGAAAGTGATGACTTTGATAAAACAAATCTTGCAAATGTATTCATCTAAGAAGAAACTTTTAGAGGACGATCAGAGTAAAACGCCATGCTCAGAGCGACCACGTTTTTTCAATTTTCTCTTTGAATTTGTTTTAATTATGTGATAATTCCTAAATTTTAATTCCATTAATAGGAAAAGTAGATAAGTAAAAATCTTCAAGAAAAATTAAAATTGCGAAATTTAGTTGGTTAAAAAAAAGACATTGCCGCTCATCAATAAATAGAGCCATTGATAGCCAAATAGAGAAATTTGAATTTTACCTTCCAATATTTTTTCTTGATTTGTGGATACGACAAAAATACGTACACCAAATCTCCTTTTCCTCAAAATCTCCCCACATCTCCCTCACATCTCCTTACATCTCCCTCACATTTCCTACCCCATGTACACCAAATCTCCCCGGTGATTTGTGGTGGTCGTGCTAAGCCATATTAAGTCTCATATTTTGCATTTTTAAGTTTTAAAAATTTGGGAAATGTTTGCAAATAAATGAATTGATTTGATGTAATTGGAATTTTATTTTATAAATTGAAATGATTTGTCCGAGTTTGGATGATTTTAGAAGTTTTTGAAGACTTTTGGATAGTTGCATTAAGTATTTTGGATTTAATTAATTTATTGGATGATTAGTACTGGTAATTTGGTGATAGGGAAATTCTTCTTCTGGTTTGAAGAAAGTTTAAATTACATTAAAGTAAAAATTAAATAGCAAAAATTGAAGAAAAAGTGAAACAAAATCATAAGAACCATATTTTGTTTTAAATTTAGACGACGTTGTACAGAATTTATTATTAACATTTGGATTATTTTTGAAATAATAAAATGTTCAAAAAAATGGATGGCCTGAAGAAGTAATAACATCTCAATATATTAGGATTTCATAAATAATTTAATAGTAAATGCAAAATTTGATCTTTATTTTATCCTAATTTCACCGACTGAGCTAAGTGAAATGTAATAAGCAATTAATATTTTAAAAAGTTTTTTTATAGCATTATTGGAATAAAAAAGTTACACCTCAATATAAAGAGTCATTTTGTTGTTTTTTACTTAATGCATCTTTGATTGGTACATTTTTATTACTAACCTTATACAAATTAGGAGGTTTAATCCCAGTTAAGTAGCATTTCTAGCTGAAGGAGAGCTTCTAAATTCAATAACTGTTTCTATTACTATTTTACAAGCGGTTGGTATCGGTACCAATTTACAAATATGTATACTAAACAGCTCTTAGTAATAGTTTACTGGCAGCAAGCTGTAATAACCAGCCAATTGCTCTTAATAATAGCATAATAACAGTAAGTTTTAAGGATCAATGCGGCCTTCAGGCCGCACAATGTATGCAATTGAATTTTATTGTATCCACTCTTTACGAAATTCAGAAGGCCATCTAGATCTCCTAGTTAAAATATATTATCGTAATTCTTACATAAAACTTAAAATTTTTTAAAACTTAACATATTGATTTCAAACCACAAGAAATAGACCTAAGACTGAGATATAGTCATGAGCTGTTCATATTTCAATTTTTTCTTAATTTATTTTTATATTAATTTTATTATTTTGCCTTGATGTTCTGTTATTTTAATTGGTTAAAATTTAATAATGAGTAAAGTAAAATAGATATTTTAATAAAATAGATATAGAAAGTGCTTAAGTCAATATTTGTCAAACTGAGTTAATGATGAAATCAAATTAAGAGTAATTAAGTTACTTAATTCGGTTAAAAATAGTATTCTGTTTGTCTACGAAGAATATTAACTAGAATTAAAAAGCACTATACTTACAAAAACTAATAAAAGGACACAGGCTTAAGTAGAAATAAAATATTTTAAAAAATTAAATTTTGACTTTTAATTTGGAAAAAATGTATTTTATTACAGTTCTACCTTAATATGCACACTACGACTTAAACAATTACACCCAAAGAAAGAGCAAGTTTTACTCTGTTAAATTAAGTCAAAAACTCAGTTTTGCAAAAATATGACACCGCAATCAACGCAGATTTAATATATTATTATTTGGGAGGACGGCCCTCCACCGCTTTTTCTGCACCAGCCCCCACTGAGTTTTAAATTTAGTTTTTTTTATATAACTGACGATTGAAATTTTTCAATCGTTATAAGTGCATTAATTGAGTGCTTAGTACTTTATAATCCGTCTATATATCGAAAGGCTTAAAATACTAACACTTGAATGCAAAATTACCGCTGTTGTTCTAAACATATCTGGATTATTTCAGGATTTAGAGGTAAATTAAACAATTACTATCATATTTCTTTGATTAATAATTATTTGAATTTTTGAATATAACAATAATCATATAAATAAATATATTCGTCTTATAATTAAAAAAAAATTTATATTATTTTACAAAATTTTATTTATTGTTGATTAATTTAATTTAATTTTTAATATTATTACTCTACCGATTTTATTTCAGAATCATCCAGTCATTGATTTCGACTTAGATTTTGTTCTAAATGCTACATAAATGCTACATTGGACGATAAACAATGTCCAGCATCTAACCAATATTTATCTTAGTCTTGATGAATAATATTTACCACCGTTCCAGAAATTTAAATCAAATTAATGTTTAAAATGCAACTAAAAATAAATATCTACTTATGTCGATATTGCTTTATGTGCGTGGGTATTATATATTTTTTATATATTTTGACTATCTCTTGTTGTACAAATATACGTACATAGAAAAAACAATCATATTTGTGTATTTTTAACTGAAAGCGCAAAAAGAAGTTCAATTTTATTAGGGAAAATAAAGCAAAAAAAAAGGTAGAAAGAAAACAAAGACATAAATAAAACGTATGAATAGAAATAATTAATTGAATGAAGATTGTGAATTGCTTATTTGCTTGTTATCCACAGCCTTAACAAAAGAAACCAGTAGTATGAATTTCAAATACCATGCCGCTATTTGATTATTACCGCGGTAGCCTGTAAATGGCCGCTTTTAAAGTATACCGCCATTTTTGTACTATTTCCGGTGTAATTAGATTCCTGATTATTAATTTTTTTTGCAAAAATAAAGTGTTTAAATTAGTTTGAGCTGATGCATTTAGATTATTTTATCTAATAAAAATTTAAATGCATGTTTTTGCTCTTAATTTTATTAGCCATGTAATAATAATTTCCATTGCTAATATGTAATATGTTAATATTGAAACACTAATAATCATTAAGAAGAAGATATTGGTGAAAATCTAATAAATATTTTTTCTAAAAATAATTATTATCCAAAAATTAATAAAAAGTTATATTCTAGCTAATATACAAATTTTAATCACGAACACTCCCACGCAATACCAAGATATTGGTTATTGGCATCAAATTATTTTCTTTAATATGTTTTTTAATTAAAAACAAAATATTGTTCAATACAATCAGGATAATATAAAAATTTGAAGAGGTATCATAGTCCAACTATTAATTAGCTAAATCAAATTTTAACTTTAAGCTTTTGTTAATCCTATAAAAGCTGTATTTTATAAGAGCAAAATTGTAAATAGAAGCTTTTCCAGATTGTACTGCTTGTTAATTTTGCAGTTAATAGGGGTTGGGAGTGTACAAGCTGGCGTATGTACACGGCCTGGTGGGAAGTCTGACACGGTCGGCTTCGATCCTTGCTCCGGGTGCTGTACGTTGTCATGGAAACCATTTCGAAATGTTCGCACCCCTATATCGGGTCCTATGTACTTTCCACTTACATCACCGTAGCTTTATTACTAATGGATATTAAAACCTAGCTTAGTTTCATCTTTCCCAGCGGTTTTGATTGTAATTTGCCTGCGTCTATTACTGTATCCCATAGTACCCACATTAATATAACATACACTGACAAAGAGATTATAATTAATATGAAAAAAACAATTTCCCAAACTAAATAACAAAAGTTACGAAAAATTTATTTTCGCGAGTTTTAAAGTTATTCAAATTTTTATAATTAAACAAAGGATTGAAATTTTATTCAAATACATAGAAAACTTTACAAAGAATTCATCTAATTAGATCTTCAGTATCCAAGCTAAGCTGTGTTAAAAGAGATTAATTTTTGTCGGAACATTTTTATGTAAATGAAAACTAAAAGAAACTGAAACGTGTTTTTTATCCGTGTAAGATAAACAATCGTAAGATTTTTTAAATTTATATTTGATGAAGCTGTTCACACACCTACTTACCTTTTTGAAAAACCTGTACATGGTAGAGGAAAGAGAGAAAATTAGGAAAAATCTGTACTCAGGAGTAGTAACCTACAGCTTACTACCCCCCCTTTGTTCAATAGAAGTGATTACTTCGTATCGGATAATAAAAAATTTGTCTAAAATTAAAACTTTTTTCGGATTTCAGGATTTTCATTGTCACCTCCGACCCCCTCCCACGTCGGGCCTAAGTATATTACTTAAGCGTTTAATACATCAAAGATGTTGTCAGCATCTTTCGTACTTTGTGCAGGGATTACACCCTCGACTGCGATATTGCAATCTAACATTACATGACCATATACCTTAGTTACCATTAGTTATACCATATACCATTAGTTTGTTTCTGTATATCAATATAATCAGAGAATAATTTTTTATTAATCGGTTTGTTAAGTTGATAAGTTTAATCATTTCAATTGTGGACAATTGAAAGATTTTTCCATTATTTTTTGTCGTATAATAAATGAGAAAGACAGTAAGAATGAACTATATAATGTGGCGTTGAACGCGAACACATATTTTCTTCCAGCAGATCCTGAATTGAATTGAAGCTGAGCGTGAGTAGAACAGATTCGGAAAATGTCTATTTCCTGAACAAGGATGTGTGCGTAATGAACATAGCCAGTGGCGTATCATTATTTATTTTACAATAATTTTAAATTTCAATAATTCTGTCGGTGTTAAATCAAGTGGGCAATAACTTACTTGTTTAAATGTTCCTTTACCGGAAGTCCTTCTAAAAATAAATTTAAGCGAACATTTTGTATGCTGAAAATGAAAAGGCTGAAAAATTGTAATAATATCTATTTTAAGTATACAAACTTAACTTATAACAATAACAAGAAAATTATACAATCGATAGGTTCCAGGCAAACTTCCATACTTCAATCACTATAACTAAAAAAAAACAATTATCGGGAATTTTGAATAAATTGCGGAAGTGAGATAGTTTAATTTTCGGTTTGCACCTGACCATAACGTGGAATAAATGAAATTGTACCGAAAAATAATTCCATAGCTAAAAGCGCAAACATTATTATATCCAAACCGTATTCCATCTTTAAAACTGGACTTTGAACGATAAATACGTATAATACTGATAAAGTAGAAATTGCGGTAAAAAATACTCCGACAATGATCGACAACTCTAAAAAACAAAAAAAATAATAAATACTACAAATGGTTTTTAGTGATTATTAAAAAATAATAAAATTTAAAGATTATTGCGACTCTAATGTGTCGAAAGTTAAAAAAAGCAATTTAAAGTTTGTTTCTGTCTTCAAATAGTGGTTGCAACAAAAAATAATAATTATTTGAAAAATTAAGCATATCAGAAGGATGATAATTAGCAGTCAGGTCAATTGACTAAAATAAAAAATAAATTCCCCAAAATCTAAAAGATTTAGTTTATCCTGTTAATCTATTCAAGCGCATCGTATCAAAGCATATAAAATCCGATTCTTGGAATGTCTAACTCCGCAAGTATTTACAGATACTCTCAACATGTAGTAATGACTTCACAAATATTAAGCATGACTGTTGTATAGCCTATAAAACACTATAAAGTACACAAACCTAAAAATGTTATATAATTACAAAAAAATTTACTGAAAAATTTAAAAAAATATTTTGCGCGGTTTTGAATGCTTTGCGCAGGACCAAGCGTGTTTTTCCTGTACCAGACATCGAAATACGTCAATTTAAGTAACAAAAAAAACATTTTTGTTAAGCTGGTTTTCAACCTTTAATTTAACTAATAATCTGCTTTTTTTATATAAGAAGAATAATTTATCAGACTATCCGTTGATCACTTTATCGATTGATCCGTATCTATGAACCCACAGTTTCATCCACATCCACACAATTCAAATAAAGCCGACTTTATATTAAAAAATATTAAGGAATTAATTGTTCATATTTTGTAAGTTGGTAATATGGTATCACCTCATTTCGCAGCATCTTATTTTGCCGCCACATTTTTCCCATTTCGCCGCCTGGCACTATTTCATTTTGCCGCCTATAAAATCGCGGCTTCTCATTTTACCGCCACTTTTTTTCCGATTTAATTTTAATTTGATTTATTTAAAATAATAAATTAACAATTTAGTTATAGTAATTAATTCAAATGTCCATAAATATGACGAACACCGTCTAAATATTCAATCTACTGAATTTCATTATTCAACACAAGTTGTTGCAAGTTCTGGATGCGTTCATTGTTGCGAACATATTCTAATCGCTTACATGGTTTTGGTCTACCATTGGCAATCAGTGGCGGATCCAGGGGGAGGGTCATAGGAGTCATAACCCACCCCTTGAATCCATAATTGTGGCTAAATAAAAGCTTCTCTAAAGTTTAAAAAGTGTTTATATTTAATTTAATACTTAAATTAAAAAAAAAAACAGATAATATCCCTGAAAATCATATGTATCATATCATATGACATATGTAAGTGTTGAGTCCACATCGAGGGAGTTGTGCCACTTCGTTCCTAGTAGTACACTTTGCCGAGCAGGACTGGTAAAGATGGATATTTGTAGAGAGTTAGCAAAACGGCCCGGAGCGAAAGGGACCAAAGCGAAAAGTCGGTTTTGACAAATGCAACCACGGAAAACCTTGGATCTACCCTAAAATCTAGACATCTAACAAAATGAGAAAGCGGAAAAATGGGAAGGCGGCGAAATGCAAAGAGGCGAAAAGGGGTGTATTCGGTATTATAATTTTATTATTCCTAAGTTTCAAATTCTACATAAAGGTGAAAACTTACAAATTATTGAAGGGAATTGAAACAGGCGGACAGACGCCCAGACCCCGAATCAGAACATAAGGTTTTTTACTATATTTCGTACAGAAGCCTAAAATTAAAACCGTACTGAACTGGTTTCTGATCGTTTTATCTCTCCTAGTTAGATACTTCTCTCACAAAACATATCCAAAACAAAACGTGTAGATACGTTTTGCTTTCGTATTGCTTTCGAAAGATATCGGGATTGCACAGACGATATTACGCATTGTCAGATACATATTGACTTGCGATAACTTTGCAAAGACATTAGTCAGTCATTCAAGGGGAGGTGGTCATCGGGGTACCAATAAATTCGATTGCTTATTCTTTCATTTATAACATAAAAAAAGGGTTTATAAAAATCAATGTGCAGATGAGGGTCAGTGTTTGAACTGCTGGTCATAAGTTTGCCCCCACTGATCTAGAGGTGAAACCCACTAATGCCCGTACTTCTGCCCGTACTTATAGTCATGGATTGAACCGAGAATCGAGATCAATTCTCGAAATAACAGCTGTTGCCACGATACGGTCTAAATTCCAGTAATCTCATTAGTAAAATTCTAGGATCATTTTGAGTCTCGGATTGATCCGTGACGATAAGTACGGCCATTATAGTCACGGATCAATTCGGGACTCAAAATGATCCTAGAATTTACCAATGAGATTACTGGCATTTAGACCGTATCGTAGCAACAGCTGTTATTTCGTGAATTGGTCTCAATTCTCGGTTCAATCCATGACTATAATGCTCCTACTTATAGTCACGGATCAATCCAAGACTCAAAATGATCCTAGAATTTACGAACGAGATTACTGAAATTTTGACCGTATCGTGGCAATAGCTGTTATTTCGAGAATTGATCTCGATTCTCGGTTCAATCCATGACTATAAGTACGGGCATAAGTGACATATTTAAAATCCGGATATTAATATTTAATTGAGTTTTAAGACATTTTTTACCTTAAAATCTTCTAGAACGACGCTTATGTAATAAATAAAACTATTTAGACGCCCAATATGGATTAACGAGCTTTCAATTCTTTAATAATTTAAAATAAATAAGCTGCCTTTTAAATTAAAGATTAAAATTACAAATGAATTGTCAGAGAGTGCCTTGACCGCCACTCTATATGCAGGGGTAAAGCATGCAGCGAAAAGCGGATTTATTCAAAGAGTTTATGTGGGGGGGGGGAATTAAATAATTTATAATGAAAAACAAAACTATTATTATTATAAATGCAATTAAATGCATTTCAACGGTATTTTTTAAGCTTTTATAGAATCACCGCAGGACAGTTGTCAACACCTCTTGCATATAGCAAGTAATAATTTAAGTACTATGAGGATTATGTATCTCGTTAATACATTCATGGGCGTCAGTGGCACAAAGCTTAATAGAAAAAGTTCTTTTTTTCACTTTGTGGAAAACTAAAATTATAAAATTTCCTAAAATCTATTAATGTCAAGAGTATTATGTCTTGGCCTCTTGGCACACACTTGAAATCATAGAATCTATTCTACAGAAAATTGGGTATATTATATTCACTGTAATTAGTGGATATTGAAATTTTGTTTCAAGTATAAAAATATTTTCAAAAAACATTGTCATCAAAAAATAAAAGGATATTAGTATGGGTATCTTTCCGTATCGGTAATGAATATTAAATGTATATAATATAAATTATTGACCTGTGAAATAATCATTTCATTAAAATTTTTAATATATTATTTTTAACTTTCAGCAATGGTAGTTTGCTATCTACAGATGTTTATTATTGTTTTTATTTAATTTAATATTATTATACCTATTATTTTTATATTATTTGTTATTTCGCTAAATCAGAAATTTAATTGAAAAAAAAAAATTCTATCAGTTATTAGTCTTATTTTAATGAAATAAATCAGTTGCTTTCCTTTCAACCAAAAATTATTGACTAGTTTTTGTCAAAAATAAATTCGATATTTTTTTATTTCAATTTTGAAAGCAGCAATTAGCTGTCGCATTGTCGACTGTAATGTGATCTGCCACAGAGTGGTACTCCTTTTATTATGGAAGCTTTACTCGTTATTCCACATAAACACAGAACTGTAGAATAGGGTGAAGATCAAAAACGGTATGTTGAAAACTTCTAAAGACTTGTTTAGTCCTTCTAATTTCACATCAATGAAAACTTAATTTACTCAGATCCTTTGAAAAGAATTATTTTTAAATAACGTGTCGAAGACAATATTGAAAGTTTTTTGAAAATCTACAGCAAAACAAATTGGAAACAAAACACTTAAAAACACTATTGGAAATAGTTAAAAACTCACTGCCAGCTATCACTCCACTATAGTAAATTTCGTTTGTCTCATATACAAATTTACCAAATTAGTAAGGGTTAATTTAAATCTCAAAAACCAAGTAGTACCTTCTTTCGTACCTTTATATTGATATTTTAATTTTTTGAATAAGATCAACTTAATGAGTTCGGAAGAAGTTACTATCACTTGAGCAATTGCGTCGTATCCAATTGTAGGTGTTTCATACACTTCGCTATTATTTTTTGCCGCCCACATTCCAATATTGGTTATTGCAAACATCGGATAATAATAGACATTTAAATAGAAGAGTACTTCGAACCATAAAAATGCGTCCATTTTCTGTCGTCCAGTAATGATACTGTATTATTTACTAACTAATTATAGATGAGTCTTTTATTAAGATCAAGCTTGTGCATTATTTTTAGATACACTAAGCATTAGCCTCACTTTATGTTTGTCTACCTAGATTTAATCCGTGTTTACTCCATTATTTAGTTATGTTGATATAAACAATATTCGTGGTGTTCGTGTCGTGAGATTTACAAAGTTTAACATTTACGACCGCCTTTAATGATTCAACATGTTATATTGTGTGCTATGCTGTATTTATTTAATAACGTAAGAACAATAGCTTTATTTTTTATTTTACTTAAATCTACACTAACTTGTAAAATATCTCACTTTTATTAATAATTTCATTATAATTCTTGCAATTATTATTTTTATATTGCGCTATTATAAACCCCGACGTGATTTGATCGCACAACTTTACTTGGCACTTTATCAATGTAATTTCCGATTAGGACTTTTATTAGTTTCCAGCAAAATTGATTGGCTGAGGAAATTGATTAAAAATATAATTTTATTGATATTTTTATTATGTCGCAAATACATTTTTCAGGTTGCCTCAATTTAAAAAATCTATTTTTGCTAAGATTAAAATAAATTGAAATTGAGAACACCGGATTTGTTTTTATAAAATAAAATTTAAAAAATATTTTAAAATGTCTGTAAAAAAACTTACACAAATTTGTCGTATTTATACTTAGATTAAATTTTAATCAAAATATCAAAATTAACTCAAAATTTGAATTAACCGCTTTGTAAATTTGAAAATTAATTGGATAAATAAACAATAAGGTAACAAAAAACTCGCAAAGAAATTTGTATTTGAATTGTTTATTGATCCTGTTACTCCTTAAATGTTTAGTAATAATAAAATAAGTAGTATTCTGTTGACATTTTTAAGCTACTGGGTTTGCAGAATTGAATAAAAATAAACTAAACTAAAAACATTGTCCAGCAGTAATTTTCCGTTTTAGAGATGTTTGAAAAACTCTGTATTTTGAATCCTTTTTATATAAAAACAATTCGTTTGGTTAATTTTCTTGCCTTTTTGGTTAAATGCACCTGACGATTGGTAAAAATTACTAAATAGTGCTATTTATTACAGTATTATCACTATGTTTCGTTTATTTTAACAAAATGTCTTGATTTCAGAACTTTTTCTTATTTTCTCAAAATAATTTTATTTTTAAATAAATCTTCGATCTATTTATCGAGAAAAATGGGATTTAGTCGATCCCTTTATGAGTTAAAGGTAAAAATCTAAGCATGACATAAGAAATAATTTTATTCGGAAATTGATATATTTTACAAAATTCACGATGTTATGGGAGGTCACTTGAAAACGATCTCTTCCCAAAAAAAAAAATTGAAAATTTGAAAATATTATTTTATGAATTTTCAAAAATTTTCGGGAAGGGGTGCTATTTAAAAATTTTAAAATGTAGGTAGTTGCAGGGGAGGGTTAAACTTAAAATTAAATAGTATTAGTTTTAAACGTCCCCCATCGTCACCTACATCGACGTGTTTTTTTTATATTTATTAACAAACGAAAGTTATTTCGACTGGCTACTTTTGAAATGGACACCCGGTACAAACTTGTTGAGCAGGTCCGGATCTCTTCCTTAGCCCGATATAATCGATGTAATAAAATTATAATTTGGACTTGAAAAATATATTGACTGAAATCTAGAGTTATATAGCAACTACAGGACGTTGTCATTATTCCCTAAATTTATATTTTGTACATTTTTGTAGAAAATTTTTTGAAACCCGGTAGTTAAATTATTATCAGTTGTTCTGTTGTCCACTGGCTGTTGTCGTGTGTTTATCTAATGGACATAAGATGTCCTGCTAAGCAAAACGGTCATATCTGATATTTTCCTTTATTAAAATTGAGTTTTTGTATAATTGTATTTTTATTTTATTAATTTAAAAATTGTTGAGTTGAAAGTCTATTTAAACAAAATATTTTTAGAGATTTTAAAACTTAAAAAAGAAAAGAAAATAAACTCAAAAAGAATTTCAAGTAGATTTTGTGGTATATTAGTATGTATTTGTAAAATGCAAGATTTAACAGAACTAATTTCTTTACTTTACTGTTAAAATTTATTATTTTAACGTTTTGTTTAGTTCTATTAAATCTTGCATTAAAAAAAAAATTTTTAAATTAATTTTATAGGTAATTATTTCATGTTGTCGTGATACAATTTTTATTTGTTCAATCATGCTATTGAAACATGTCGGTTCTTACTCGGATACGCAATTAGAAACCTTTTGTTTTACTTTTTCAAATTATTTCTATGGTAACGAGTGGGCGAAAGAATCTTCACCCACTAAACTCGCAAATGCGTGAGCGAATCTTTCGGTTTCTCCACTAGTAATGTAATATACTATTACATCATATTTGACATTTTGTCAAAGTATGTAAAACTTTTTAATTTTTCCAATAGTATAATCATAATCATCTATTTTAGCTTTGAAAATTAGTTAACAAAAACTCGAATAGTCGGGCAATAAAATTTATTGTTTAAATAAACCTGCAACTCAACGATGTTTTAATAAAATTAATACAAAATAATAAAAATTTTGTTTTTGAATATAAAATATTAGACCAGTGGTCTAAATAGGATCAGTAGTGTATTGTAAAGCTTAAATCCACGAACTACGAATAGGGAAACCGTGGTTCAATGCTTGGTTGCGTCGACTACACTGCTGTGATCTAAAGTCCAAGTTCGATCTATGGGCTATGTATCTAGTGAGATTAGTACTCTACTAGAATATTATTCAAGTGCTCACAGTACCAAGAGTACCAAGTGTAAACTTGGTACATTAATGATAATAAACAGATCAACATATCCCAGAAAAATAGAAAAAAGAAAAAGTTGATAAAATATTACAGAAATAAACGTAAAATAATAATATAAAACCTAGCAATAGAACCTTAGTAGACGAGAAAGTTTCTTTGATGTTTAAATAATACATTTGATTTTAAGCTATTCTTCTAAAGACTAAAAATATATGTAAAAGTGATATTTACAGCCTAGGCATTAAAAGTAAACTATTTGAAAAACTGCTGTTGTTAAAACTAAACTTTTAATATCAATTGGAAATAAATTATTTTAATAAACATAACAAGGATAAAAAAATAAACCTGTTAGAGCAGTAGTCCGTATGGACCCCTAGGGATCCCCGAACTTATTCAGGGGGTTCATAAAAAATTAAAATTGATTTTTAATCAATTTAGTTTAATATAAAATAAAATACATTCAACCTCTTATGGGTCATAATTTCTTATTAGGGGGACCCCCAAAATCAATTTTAATTTTTTATGAACCCCCTGAATAAGCTCGGGGACCCCTGGGGATCCATACGGACTACTGCTCTAAAAGATTTATTTTTTTTTATCTTTGTTATGTTTATTAAAATAATTTATTTCCGATTGATATTATGGGTAATGAAAACTGGGCCAAAAAACTATCTAAAAGTGGTAAACTGGGCCAAAGACAAATTTTTCTAAAATTTTAAAAATAGTAAACTGGGACAAAGCTAAAAGAAAATTTTACTAAAATTTTGAAAATGGTAAACTGGGCCAAAAACAAATTTTACTAAAATATAAATATGAATTGTATTATTATTTTTTGTTTAGTCTTTGTCAAATTCAAGTTTTGACAAAGACAACCATGGAAATACACGGGTCCACCATAAAAAAGAGTTCTGCGGTTTTTTTATATTTTACAAATGCAAAACTTGTTTTTAGGGTGAATTCCCTTTGCACCCCGCACTTTCGGATCCACCCTGAAACGAGTTTCACCATTTTTGAGCTTCACCTTTGGCGAGTTCTTTCGGCCTTCAGGAATATTCTTAATGAGTCTAGTCTTTTTCAAAATAGCTCGGAGCGGAGGGGACCGGAGCGCAGGGTAGCGCAGAATTGAATTTGACAAAGACAACCATGGCAATACATGAATCCACCATAAAAAATATACGCGAAATATTTTTCTTTCTAGTTAGAAATTATTATGATACATTTAATGAATAGAATTTTGATTTATTAATAATAATTTCGATAATAATTATCGTTCCAATTTTTTTGAAAGCGATTTATTTGAATTGGTTAAATTTAAATTAGATGATTAAATTAATATTATTTTGCAAAGAGGAAATTTATTTTTTATTGGCAAAAATAAGTTTTAATTAAGTGCAATTAAAAAATTATAGATAATAATTAAAAATTTGCTTTATATTGAAAAGGATTTAATTTAACTTGGAAAAATTGGTTTACAAAATTTGGAAGCAGATTATTACTACAATTTAAAAAATAATTGAACAATCTCATGGTCATAAGCGGTAATTTGGCAGGGGTAAGTACCAATAAATTTTTTAAAATTATACACTCCCCTAAATTACACGGAAATACGAAATAATATTCATTATATTATAGAACTAATATGTTTATTATATCTTTTTCTTGGCAATTTGAATTCAAAATTCAAAAGAATTCAAAAATGATCTCTTGTTCCAAAATTCATTTTCATTAAATTTTTTCATCCCAGAAAAAGTCCTGACGCTCGATAGCGACATTGTAAAATTTCAAAATAAATAATGACATTCTCAAAAATTCGGTGTTATATCATAAAAAATTCGTTGCCAGCTCTGCAATTTTGTAGCTTATAAATTAATTTTTTTTCTCATAAAAATAATTTTTCATTAAGAACTAAAATTATTTCAATTTTCTGAAAAATTTTCATGTCGCGGGGATACCCACCTTATATATCCTCTAAATTTCGATATCAATTTATTTTTAGTTTTGGAAGTATTAATTTCTGAAATTTTATAGTTATCTATCCTAAACAGCAAATCATGCAGGCTGGCAATTTTGAAAATTCGTTTTCTTTGAAATAATAATCTTGCATTTCAAATTTCAAAATAAATAATGCTATTCTCAAAAATTCGGCGTTTAACATAAAAAAAAGTCACTGGCATTTCGATAATTTAGAGGTTTTGGGAGGTTTGTTTTTCTTTTACATGGAACATCGTACTTTATTTTTAGAAATACAAACATACTTTCAACATAGCTCTTGAATAATACTCTTTTAGATAATATGAATTTTTATTTTGTAACTTTGATATTTTGTTAAGAAAAATCTTTATTTAATATTGTAAATTGTGTAAATGTCATAATTTTTTGCTTTTGCTGCAAATTAATTGACTAAGCGCCAACTAGCGATGGAAACCGGGCTTTTGCCGAAAGAAGAAAATCTTTTTATTTAAATTAAAATTTATTCAAATATAATTTTGAATAAAATTTGAAAAATTTTCGGATGAAATTGGTAGTATATTTTGAATAATTTATTAATTTTGGAACTGTTTAATTTGAATTAATTTGAAATTTTGAATATTAATTATTTTGATTAATGCGGATGGTAAAGTTGCAATATTTAAAGTTAAAGGTATCGCAAAGCAAAATTTTATACCGATGCATATCGGCAAGTTATCTTGAAATTCAGCGATCCCATTATGGAAAATTATTAAAATTAAAATTTTGATTTGAATTTTAAAGGGAAACAAAATAAATAGAAATTAATTTTTGAAGTTCTTTCTCCATTTATAATAAAATTGATTTATCAGCGTAATATTTTATAAACTATAATTTGTTTAAGAGAATATTGATAAAGTTTGGAATCTATAGAAAATTACCTAAATTCAAAGATTGAAAAAAATTTTTTATTTTAAATATTCGCTCCTATACACCGCAATCTATATAAAAGGTCAACCTGCCTGACCTCCTAGTTCAAAACGAAATTACAATTTAGTAATAATAATTTGTAAATTATGTAAAACGTAAGTTGAAAATACTCTTTTGTTTGTCTCTGTCAAGGTAACTACTAACTACGATAACCCTTGTTGAAACTAAGTTTTTGGGTTTTCAATAGATAAAAATTTATTTAATATAAGCTTGATATCTTAATTCGGTTTAAGCAGCCAAGAAGCCGTCTAAATATTAGAACCTTTCTCTAGAGCAAGAAACCGAGTGGTTTGAATTGGTTTAAGACCGAAGAAGAATAAAAAAAGCCTTTAAGATACTCCTAAGTGCAAATAAGTGTCTATTTACTTTAATGCCCGTTTCCACCTCACACACTTAAAATTTAAGCTCCCCTAAATATTTTTCAAACCAATAACGTCTGTTTGCACCGAGAAAAAGTAAGAATGCCTTAGTTAAGTAGTTCTTGAAATTTAGAAATGCTTAAGTTACTGTTATGTTGCACCAACGGTAGCACGACCGTTTCTTACTAAAGTAGTTCTTAAGTGAATGCTGTATTTGGCATCATCGCAAAAACGACTTTCTTTTATCAATTTTATGCTGAACCCTTGCTTAAGCAATTCTTAAGCTTTAAGTACTACTTAATTATGTCGGTGCAAACGGGCATAAGTGACACTACACACTACCAATTTAAGAAGCACTTATATTTTAACTGTAGTACCAGTTTGCACCATCGATACTTAAAAGGGGAACGGTACAATTCGCCGCGACACGACTCGCCGGGAGCTATTTGCCGTGGCACGATTCGCTGCAGCACGATTCGCCGCGACACGATTCGTCGTGGCACGATTCGCCGTGGCACAAATCGCCGCGATTTTTTTATTTTTATTTTTATCTATTTTTATCCGTTCAGTGATCACATCTATCGATAATCTTTGATAAATTTTTAACCCATAAAAATGAATTAAATAAATTAAACTGTTAAAAAACGATATTCACGTTTTCAACGAGTTTCGCCTTTTTCGAGTTCCACCTTTTCCGAGATCTTTCGGTCTTCAGGGATATTTTTAATTAGTTTAGTCTTTGTGAAAACGGCTCGAAGTGCCCGGAGCGGAGGGGACCGGAGCGCAGGGTAGCGCAGAGTAGAATTTGACAAAGACAACCATGGTAATATATGAATCCACCGTAAAAAATTATTTTTTCATTTGAGATAAAATTTGAACCATATTAATTGACCTGTGTCCTCATGTAAATATAAAAGGTCAACAAACCGAGTAATTAGATTATTGATATATGGCGCTAGAAGCTCTCGGCGAATCGTGCCACTGCAATCGTGCCGGCGGCGAATCGTGCCGCGGCGAATCGTGCGCGGCGAATAGTGCGCGGCGAATCGTGCGCGGCGAATCGTGCGCGGCGAGTTGTACCCAACCCACTTAAAAGCGTTAAGCGTCCCTTAAATCGTTAAACCCCACATTATATCCCCAAACGGGCATAAAAGCGACAGTCAAATATATTTATTTAGTTTAGATATCTCGTGAAAATTGACACTTACTTACTTCTTGTGCAATTAACATTTTCCGTTGGGTATGTCAGAACTACTCAGTTTCCTATATAAAATTCATGTTAAAAATAAATTTCAAAATTAATCCTTTGTTTAAAAATAAAAAATAAAACTATGGTCATGTTAAGATGTAGTCAAATTATTGTTAATATAAAATAATTTTAGATACTGATATCACAATTAAATAATTTTTTTTCGTAACTTTTCTAAAAATATTGAAAATAAATTTTTGAGTCGATTCGTTTCACGTTCAGGTTTATCTAATTAATTTTGTTTAAATTTTACGCACTCACACCCCGACAGCGGTGTGGGCCACAACACTTTTATTTCAATGCGTTTGTAATAAAACATATCCTTTTATAATTAAAATAAAAGTAGGTAATGAAGAATCATTTCATTTTCATTTATTTAATTTTTACTCTGATACCTGGCCCTAGTGCCTACATATTGCCTGTTTATTCCTACACAGTAAAAAGTATTTCGTTAAATTAACAAAAAATGTTGTCAGAGCAGGTCTACTACAATTTTTTGTTATATTAGCAAATTTATTACGCAGAATAGCAACTTTTATGATTCAAATTATTATATTTTGTAAGTATTTATGTTACTATAAGAATAAAATTTGTTAATATTACAAAAAATTGTAGTAGACCTGCTGGAACAACATTTTTTTGTTAATTTAACGAAATACTTTTTACTGTGTATATCCCCTTTCATTTCTAATTTTACTTGACAAACTTGACATAATTAGAATTTTAAAAATAACTAACTACAAAATTTTGAATAAAATGTAATCTTGTCGTTTATTTCAGATCTGTGAAATGGTGCAGATGATGGATTAAACCGTAAATAAACAAGAAATCACAGCCGTCAACGTTGTCTTCGCCATAATTTTTTTCATTTTATGCAAGCACAATGTGAAATTTTAACAATCAATCCCACTCGTGACGGGATAAAAGATATAAAAAATTTCTAGTGGATCCTATACTGAAGGATGATTTTGAATCAAGTGTGTCGTCCTTATTTTAACTAATAATTCAATTGAATAATTATTCAGTAATTAATAGTGCAATTGAATTATTACATTACTGGATGATCCTAACAATACGTAATGTTGCCATAATTTTGTAATTTAGCTCAGATTAACATTTGCTATTACAAATTACCTGTTTCAGTATTCGCTCTCCATACAACAAGCAAAAAGAGAATATACACCATAGAATAATTCACTTAACAAAAGGGCAAACAACATAATATCCAGGCATAATTCCAGTCTTAAAATTGGCCACTGAATAAGGAAGACGTAAAGGATACCCAGCACCGATATTATTGTAAAAACTACCGCCATAGAAACAGACCAAGCTAAAAAAATTCAGAATTTACGTTACTGTCAAGTATTTTACTATTCTTACCTGGATATCTACTCCGAAATTTTTTAAACAGAATCAATTTGAGAAGTTCCGAAATGCATAACGACGCTGCCACGTATGCATCGCGATAAATGTGAGGGGTGTCGTATACGGAACTCGTATTCTTCGCTGCCCATATGCCAAGATTTGCAATGGTAAACATAAAATAATAATACCGATTTAAATAAATTAGACAGTCAAACCAAAGTAGGGCGTCCATGCTTAACCTTATACTTCAACTTTGCAATGAAAGCGTATAGGAAATGTAACGCTAGATCAACTATTTTTAGATTACTGACAAACTACATAAAAAACCCTATTTTTAGAAATGTTTGAATAAGTAATGGAATGCAATTTATGTAAAATATCTATAAGCACAGATTAGAAATTTTAATGAAGTCGTAATATATTAACAAATTTATGAATCGAATAATTCGTACTAATTTGTGAATTTGCGATTTCGCCTGACATGATAAGTCGATTTTAGTGTAATTTAATCGAGTCGAAGAAAACTTTTCGTTGGACGAGTACGCCACTGGTGTGAAATCTAACGCTTTGATGACGCCCTAGATGTCCAGCGTAGCAGCCATATTGGACGCCATCGCTCTGGTCTTTGTTGAGTATTGATATACCACTTCATCTAGTTGCCTTTGAAGTCAGCTGACATTTGATGAAATGCTCCCTCATCCGAACCAAATAGCATTTGATGATATGGAATTAACAGAGATTTAGAAGGAGCTAACAATATTACAGTGCATTTCATATCTGATCGTACATGTAATCAAACTAAATTAGTTGGCAGGACAAGTAAAGTTTAAGGATAATTAAAATTGAAAACGCTTTCGCTTTATTTTAATCCAATTTTTAATAACAACAAAAGAAACTAAAATAAATAATAAACTTTTTTCTGCAAATATTTGAGAGATAATAATTATTACACAATCTATGGAAAATGTTGGCAGACAGTGTGCATCCAGGCGGCTGTAAGTGTGCTATGACACCGAAGGAAGGAAAATGAAGGATTGAAGAAAATTAAGTGCCTCCGGGGAATGTAGAAATATTACGTAATCAGACACGCAAGGGAGTTAAACTACACGGTCCGGAAAACCGCTTATGTACTATACAAGGGAGCTTTTAATATCCCTAACTATTTTACTGACATTTTGCATTCTTTTATCTTCAATAAAAATTCTAAGGTATATTTTATTAAATAAATAAAGAGCTTTATAATTAAAACTTTTATTAGACGGAAAATATGAAATATATAAGCGGTTAAACTGCAGACTTATTTTTGTTTTTCAATTCTTTTACGCTTAATAATCCTTTCATAATTTTGTACAACAAAAAATATTCTAATATTTTTCTTTATTTCAAAGATTATATAAACATTTACTTTCACATTGAACAATTTAGTCTTTTAAAAAAATGTCTGAAAGACTTCACGAAATTACTTATCCATTTCCGAATTTTGTTGTTTTTTTTTTCTTTCAAAAGTAAAAGATTTATAGTGATATAGCAATCGAAACAAAAGGAAGCTTTACAGAATTGTAGATTACAAAAGCAATTTGAAGATAAAAAGAATGTGAATAGCGTTTTCAATGCAACTCATTCAAAAGTAGTCGTATAAAAGATTTCGAATTGAATTCCCATAATATTACGAGTACTATCTTCAGTATTGTTCCCAAACATAAAGCTTTCAAAAGATATTAGAGTGGTTCTCTATCTATGTTGATATAAATGATCCTTTGGAATCGACAACTGGAAATATTCATTTGTTTTACATTTCCAGATTTTTTTAATTTATTGTTATGGGTATTACATTTTTTTTGCAATAAACTGATTTGAAAGTCGAACAACATTAAATTTGCTGTGGAAACAAGAATCGAGGTAATGAAATAAATATTTCACTATATCTGCACCTACATATAATACTACTGTGTGGGTATATTAGAACATATAGTGCTACAATATTAAAAATTTTCGTTTTCTATTGGAGATAAGTTTGTAAGGAAGAATTATTGAGGATTTGGTCACCTAGCAACGGAAAAAGCCTGAGGGGTTGCTTAGCAACACCCAGGTGTTGAACTATCCAATCAACACGCCGCATCTCAAGATCAATGTTTACTTTCCTCTTGGTCCTACAAAAGATAGTTAAAATTACGTCTTTCTGAATTAATTATACCACTACATCGCTGCACACTTACCACCGACTACGAATAATTGCAAGAGCTTCGTTATGAAGTTCATTACGAATATCTAAACAACAAAGACACTACTTCAAAATGCGATTTATAAAAAAAAGTAGGTTTAAATAAAAATATTGTCTTTTGATTTAATATTACTGTATCTAATTGTTTATTCTATCCGATTTTGGATACAAAACCAACAAGAAATAAAGCAATTAATGACATAGCGAAATCGACGTAAATTAAAACGATTTGATTAGTTCATACCCTAAGCACCGGGCGGAATTGTCAATATATAGGGTGCTGAAGGCACAGGACAACAGAAACCAATGAAGTTGTAATTCTAAAAATATAATAAAAAATTATTGATTATTATATTTTTTTGCTCTAAAATTAGTACAAAATTAATAAAAAGTGACGGATAGGTTAAAAAAATTTCAAATTTATCTATACTTTAAAATTACACCGGAAATTGGTTTTTTATAGTTATACCATATACAGTTGTATGTATATACCATGTACAGTACCTGTACAGTTAATTTTTATATTATGAAAAAGGGAATTCTGAAAAAAAAATTAAGAGTACGTTTGTTAAAACCCATAGTTAAATAAGCACTTGCAGTCTTCAGATAGTATAAATCTCAGGTTACTTCTAAAACCAAACAATTTATTGTCTAAAATCAAATAAGAAGACGTCAGGTAGCTACATTTGTATTTCCTTCATTATATATTTACATTCAATAATTATTAAGTAAGATAATATATTCAATACAATCACAGAGCAAATTTTTAAGAAAAAATCAATGCGAGTTCTACTTTAATAAACCATAAAAATTTGTTTGATTGTCCTGAAGTACATGTATACAATAATAATTGCAGTAGAACTCTCCTCACGAACAAATGAAATAAATTCGCTACTGTGATTCCTTGTATATTCTTTCCAATGGCGTAGCTACCAGAGTTTCGTATTCAATATTTTAATTATAAAATATAAAGAGTGAAAAGATTAAATACAAAAAGTTGCACCGAAAAATCCCAATGCTGGATTGGCTTAAAATAAAGTTTCAGAGCATTGGCACAGCTAACTTTTCCAAAAACTCACTTCTCTGTGTAATTAGAAATGTCACCACGATACCATACATAATGTGTCCTTTTTGATACTAAAAAAATGCCTAAATATACAATAAGAACGGGTCAGTTCGGCGCAGTCATATCGGTCCCCTCTGTTTCGGTGCAGCCATTTCGTCGCAAACGAAACGTATTCTACTGGGCCATTCCCTAAAAGGACAGAGTCGTACTTAATATTAACAAAAATAATTGGGCTCAATTAATGATAAATCACCCGATCGAAAATTCACTTTCTAAATTTTTTATTTAAATTCTCATGTTACTTTGATTAAAAATGAAAATCAAGAACTGATTAAAACCAAAATGAAGTACACACAAACGAAGGTTTCCCAAATTTTCGCCAGTTGTAGGCTCTTCTCAAATTTTACAGGTGCTGTTCAATCATTTCCAATTGAAAATTTACTAAGCTCAAAAGGCAGCAGATAGAAAAAGTACAATAATATGGCTTTGCGATTTATGGAAGATTTAGTAGACAGCTTAAAAAGAATTTGGTAATTAGCCATATTGGCAATATGACCAAATGACAGTAGATATACTTTTTAATCGTTTATTATAGCCGTATTTAGCAATACAAAATCAACACTAAAACAAATTCCAAATTTATGTTAATTGAAAGAACAACGCACTAATTATAAAAAATTCTGCAAACCTCTATAATGTATTAGATACACCTCTTACGGAATCTAACCGAATGTCACAATAATTGCCGAACTACAGAGCAATAGAGCGCTGGCCATATTGACACTTTGGCCATATCAGCTTCATCAAGGTATAGGCCATATATGTATGTAAATATATTAAAGAAGCCGCACTACAAATGTTTAAGTTTTAAGAAACTTTAAAACATAAAGCGAACAATAGTATATAAAGCAATGTGAGGTGATTAAGGAGGCAAATATATAAATTGATTCAACATTATACCAATAGATGACTCTGATAACAATTGTCTCGATATTATGTCTCCACTCGGTGGTGTAGCAATGCAGCCATGGGGCTGTGTTCAAATAGGTAAAAGATAAAGTGGAATTTTTTTTAAAGTTGTTTTCGATGAATAAATTGCAGATCTCTAGATATTGCAAAGAATTTAATGCCAGAATTTCAAGAAAGTTGTTAATAATTATTGCAAAAGTTAGAAATAAAAAAGGAATTTGCATACAAAATTTTGAGCTGTAATAATCCCTCAGAGCTCTGTAGTCTTTACGCGAAACAATTTTTTACTTTCCGAACTCCTTATTGAAAGTATTGTTATTCGAAATTGAAAAAAAATTGATCCCCCATTTTTTATCAAATTTTTATGTTTCGAGGTTCCCTTATAGTTTTATAAGTTTACAGTAAAAAAATATATAAAGTAGAGGAGACAATATTACAGCTATTGATGCCAAAGCCATCTATTGATTTTATTTTGAAACAATTAATTTTGTTGCCATAAATGTTCGACAAAGAATAAGCTTTGCAATTTTAACTTTTAAGCTAAGTCCGAGTCTTCACCTGTAAAGTATAAACGATTTTGAAGTTTATGAAAACCCAAATTGTTATTTTTAATAAAGAATTTCTTATGTTTAATGAATTTCCTGGCGACATTAAGAGTGAATTAGACTTGTGTTTATTTAAATTTTAAATGTAAGGTATACAAATATGTTTCGGAAACGTCTTGACGTAATTTTGTTTTTTTGAGAAATGTTTGCAATAATTATTCTATAGGTATATTTATATAAATAATAAAATCTGAAAACAAATAAAAACAGTAAAATCAATCACATGCACACAAATATTTAGTCTTAAAACTGTAAGGGGTCTGGATCTCCAGTTTCTCTGTAATAAATTGTTAAATGTCATCTGTCAACATCAGCGCTGATAATAAAACACTTTACGCACTAGTGCGTCAAAGTGGCTCATTATGTAACTAAAATCAGTGTAGAAATGAGCTATTACGTAACGGTAGGTATAGTAGATAAAAACTAATTAGGTAATATACAATTTATTTTATTATCAAATCAATTTTATTTTTTAAAAAATCTGTGCTTTTTGAGATTTCATTTCAGAAATAGTAAATTACATTATGACAATCTAAGATCAAGAAAAATGTAACAATTTAATGAGCATAAAAAATTGCCGAGCTAGACGAAGTCGATTTTAGCAACGGAATAACAAAAAAATCGGATGCTATTTTTATTAATTATTTCTTTATTATGTATTGTAGAATGTAGAAGCTTAATCAATTGTTGCAAAGTAATTATTTTTTTTGAAAATATGTCAAAAAAATCTGACTTTTCATTCAATAAACAAACTTTTTTAAGATTAACTTTTTTATAACAGCAGTAATTTATTGTTTTCTCTAAATCTCTACAAATGCACATAACTAAGTTTTGGTCTGATATTTCTTCTAATTTAACCAAAAATTCAAATACATCATTGTTATTTCGTATAGCCTATCAAATCTCCATTACGTAAGAAACATGATCAAGAATTGTGATACCTAATAAAATTCATTGTAGAATGAAAGATCCTTCTTTAAGGACGACTACACTTTATTTTTTCTCAATAAAGATAACAAATAAATTATCATTGTACGTTGAATATTATGGAGACAGTTTTGGTGTAAACAATATTTCAAAAAATTAACTTCGGAAAAATTTACAAAATCATGTTTTTAATTGTGAGAAAACAAATTTTTTTTAATGCAGTCTAAAATTTTCCCATTACAACAACCCCCTCGGTAGCTAATATTTATGTATGTATATTACTAACTTTCCAAACCAACTATCTCTTTTAGGGTGCATATTTTTGCTTGCACTTCAAAAAGAATCTTAGTAATTTGTTGTTGTAATAATAAAAGTCTGAAAATGTAGTAAGTATATAATACTTTTTAAGAAACCAAAAAAAATTTATATTTCTTTTAAGAAATAAAGAACTTCTTTCAAATAAAGTACTACTACTTTTAGACAATAAGTAAACTAATACCTATTAGAAAATCCCTAAAATATGGTAAAAATATTGTGTACTATTTTTATATTTTTACAGAGATAATTTGATGTTATTGTTCTTTAAATTAAATGCTGCATATTATTCAAAATTAATTGATAAACACCCTTGAGGTATTTAGGATTTATTTTGTCAAGCGTAACTACTGTCTAAACGCATATTTATGCGATGCGCTATTCTATAATACATAATATATTCCAACTAATTAAATTATCCGCTACGTAACTGAATTAAGTGAATTTAATGTAAATATGAGAACGTAATCGGTTGTAAATTATATCCATGATAATCATTTTATGCACAAATCACATAATTAAAATTTTTTGAATTCTTCAATTTATTTAAAAATAAAACTAAATTTTCCAGTTAAATTCCGCAAATAAATTTTGATTACTAGTGACTATAGTGCAATAAATCGCATTAAAATAAAAGTCTCTAACGTCACAAGTAACGAAAAGTAATTGTTATCTTTCAGTTAGTTGGGAACTTGAATTGGCAGTAGAAAAATCGGCCCAAATTCAAAGTTGCATTATCAGTTGTAAACCTGCCATCTATCAGATTGTGGGCAAAGTAACTACTTCTTCAGATTCCTTCTCCTTGTGATTTTCTGCACTAAACAATAATTTACTTCAAGAATTATAGTATACGACAAAATATATCTGTTAATGTAAGCTTAACAAGAAGATGAACAATATATGAATTGCTTATGATTAGAGTACGGACTTTTAAGCATAAAAAATCTTGAAAATAGCGCTTAAAATAGCACAAAAAATTGCCATTATATGCATAAAAATATGCATTCAACTTTAACATAATAATTAATAAGCACTTAAAAAAAGTAAAAAAAAAAAAAATTTGAAATTATAATTCAATTAAAAAAAAAATTTTTTTTTGATTCGAGGTGAAAACTTTTTTAATAACATTTTTTTGAAAAGTAACACAATAAAAAAAAGCGTTCTACCTCAACACTATGGTAATTGGGGCGTTCTTAAATTTCACACTAAGGTTTTGTGGTAGTTCAAGCTTCATTTCTTCACTAAAATTTCCATTGAAAATACCTAAGTTTTCATTATACCTCCTATTATATCGTATATCATTAAATATGAATATCATTAAGTTTTGAAGCTACTGTTTGCCGTCTTTTTATTTGTTTCTAAACCCAAAACGTTTTGTCTACTATGAACATTAAATTTACAGTAAGCAAAATTTTAATTAAAAATTCAAAAGTACAAAAATTTACAACGATAACAACATAATATGTATGTAACAAATCAAAACAAAGCAAAATAGAAATAAATGTAAGTATTAATTTATGTATCTACTGCAATTTTTTTTAATTTATCGAAAATGTGCTAAAATAAGCACCAAAAATGCTTAAAACTAAATTTAAGCGTATAAGTATCAAAATAAGCCTATAAGCATAAAAAAAATAGCGCCAAATGACTTATTTTTATCAGATTCATGGACATTATATCAATTACACTTCTGCTATCAATATTTCTGTATAGCAAAATTTCTAGAAATCCGTACTCTACTTATGATTAATGTTTGAATTAAATTTCAATTACCAGATTATTGAAATATTGTGGTCACAAAACCTTCTGTGGTCTTTTGTAAGTTTAATTGCATTTTGCAGTATATAAATATGCTCTTAGTTTGTCAATAAATTGTTGTACCTGTGCGCACAAATGTGTATATTTTACGGTATCGTCCGCGTATAGGGATATGTTCGTCTACTACTATTCAAGGTGGTAATATAAAAATTCTGCCTCATTTTTATTTTAATTTATATTCAGTTTAGGTTCAAATAAATTTACATTCAGGATAAACCCGCACAATATTTACTGCCTAAATGTCTACTTAATGTAGAATACAAACCACAATATAAAGTTAATAATTTCTGTATATAATTTTATAATTACATCATAATATTTTATGATTAATTCGACTGCAACAAATTACCTTTATATGTAATTTTTACAATATTGTTTCTATAAAAATTGAAGTTTGAAAACCTGGATCTTAACCGAATAAAAAAACTGCATATTTAAAAATTACCTAAAATTTTGGTATATATTCGGTTTTATTATTTATATTGAAAAAATACATGTTTCAAAAATATTCTTTCACATCTATTTTGCCCCCTCCCTACGACAGAAAAATATACAGTTTATTCTATAAAGGTTTAATTAAACTAATAGAATAATTTAAATTTTTATTGAAAATTAAGATACGGTAGAAAATCTGACAAAATAAATTAGTATAATTATTATATAATATAAACAACAAAGCCTCTTTGGTAATAAAAAATTAATAACATTGATTATAATTTAAAGCGATTTGTTCTTTGAATGCATTTTATATTCAAAAAGTTAGAGTATATAGTAATGTATTATAAAAGGTGAGGTTCTTAAAATATCCTGCTAATCGCTGAGCAAAATCTATTAATACTGTATTTAATCGCTTTAAATAATTGAGATAAAGCAATGATATTCAGTCAGAAGTATTAAATGTATTCTTCTTAATAAAACAAATTAATATCACAAAATAAACAAAACTTGTGCACAAACCTCCAATATTTGGTAAAAATAAAAATCACATAAATCAATTAATTAGTAAAACAAATTATTTGGCTAAAACACCTAAACGAATTTTAAGATTTGAAGTTTCGGGTAAAGAAATAACCCACTTGCGTAAGGCAGTTAATATGACAGAAGTCATAACTAAAAATGCACCGCCAACCGAAAACTTGTTTGGTACTTCTTCGAAAAACCACACTTGCCATATAAAAGCAAAAACTATATCACTACTTCGTGCAATGGCAACAGGACCTGCCTGTTCCATTTGTAAAGCTAAAGTCAACAAAATTTGACCACCAAAACTGAATAAAGCTAAAGCTACTATCAAAAGACGGTGAGTGCCGCAGGGAGGCAAACACAATCCTCCAATCATCCATGTTATCAGTAGACACTGAACTAATGCAAACGATCCAAAGTTAGTCATAATCACAGAAAAATGTATACCTTTTAATGCCCTCAACAAGACATAAGCATTAGCACCAAACAAAGTAGCCGAAAATGCCGCGACGGCACCCCACATTTCAGGCTTTTCCGAGGAATTACCCAAAGCATCCACGGTATCGCTAAACAATATTGGAGGCCGTGTTATTAAAACAACGCCAATTAAAGTTAAAATTACCGAAAACACAGTGAACATACCGCAAGGTTCTTTTAAAAACATGCGAGCAAAAACAGCAGTGAAAACTGGTACCGAAAAAACTATCACCGATGCATCTGCTAATGGCATGTGTCTGAAGGCATAAAAACTTAAGACTAAGGCGGCCGTACCTGTGAGAGATCGTAACAACAACATAATTCGTTTTCCTTTAGGAAAAACAGGTTCCTGTTTATAAATCACTATAGGAATTGCAGGTAATAAAACTCCTATGTACCGAAAAGCAGCTAAAGCTACAGGATCTACGTCCGTCATCCACTTCACTATAACTGAACATAACGAAAAGAATAAGGAACTTAAGGTGGCTAACATTAAACCTAAGTAAGGGCAAGTAAATAAATGATTCTTTGGTTCCAATATTTTTGGTTCATCTTCTAATTCTTCATCAACCAACTGTTGAAGTTCGACGTTTTCGGGCATTTTTGAGTAACTAAAAGAAGAAAACTCAGTTAGAATTCAAATATTTTATGTTTTGCAAAATAAAAATTATCCCTCATCTGTGCCGTACTTACATGGGCACAAACTGGGAACTGTGTAAAACCAAAAATGATCTTATAATAAAAATAAGTCTAGAAATATTTACCTGACAACTAAACAAATTATGTTTAACGGTAACTAATAGGTAATTGAGTTGAACGAGCCTAAAATTGAAAACACTGTTACCTATTTAATTTCGGCTTTTCTTCAAAACTTGGATAAACAAATTTACAAATTCCCTATAGGATTTATGACGCAAATTCTGTCCCCTGTTGTTTTCATGTCGTTTTATTCACTATTAATTTAATGGCAGAAATCAAACCATGACACTCAAGCAACGCAACCCATACAGCTAGTAAGTTGAAATCTGGTGAGATTTTCAGGCGAGATTGTTCGATGTAAAAATTTTTGATTTGTGATTTACCCCTCGATTTAAAGTAAATATGTAGAAAAGCTTATAATCTACTCTTTAATTTTTGTGATGTTATACCCGGTAATGCTGAATTGTGTCGTAGTACACAGGGATTTAATCAAGGAAAATTATGTCTATAGAAAATTTTTGTAAAACCTCGTGGTGTTTTAATTGCAAAAATGATTACCCCTTTTGGATTTAATACATAATGCAATTTCCTGCTTCAATCGTAAATTTACAGCAAAAATTAATAGAAATAAAAACAGAATTTCAATTATTTATTAACTGCATGGGTTTCAGCGCTGAAGAAGTAAGATTCAATCATCGCCATGTTTTATTATTTTAGTAGTGAAAAAAAACGAAATGATTTGTAAAATTGACTTACCGGAATGCTCCTGAAAAGAGAAATTAATTTTGTGCCTGGGGGGTCACCATACGGATAAATATGGCACTGCCTGTTCCTCACCCTGTACAATTATTTTAATAAAAGCTATTTTAATTAATTTAAATTTAAAATTCAAAGAAAAGCCCATTCCAGTGACTTTCTACGAAAATGCCGAAAACTGTAGCTTATTGTAAACAGAAAAGAAATTATAAGATGGATTTTTAGGTTATGTAACTGTAAAGTGACGTTTTACCTTATTGCGATTTAAAACGTCGTTTTATTTTAATTTAGGCACAAAATTCTTGTTAATGACATTTTCTTTAACATCATCGGCACAAATTTCATCATTTTTACCATCCAAATCGAAAATAAACGTCAATCGAAGTACTACGTGTTCGTGTACATTTTACAGCCACCAAACGACGAGTAGGTTAGAAATTTGTTTTAAAATATTTTACGTGAACAAAAAAAAACTCAAAACTTGTCAAACGAAATTTCTAGTAACATTAAAAATCAAAAATTCGCGTTTCGGTTAATAAAATGTTAAAAAATTTTGACAGTTCTAAGAATCGATGAACACCAATAAAAATCAAAAATGAATCGCGCGCATGAGCACCACTACAACTTGTTTGTGATGAAATGAAAATGGGGTTCGTAAGTACTGCGCTTTTACGAGTTTTTTCGTTGTCTAACCGGCAAATAACTATACAAACACGAAAGTATACAAGGTAGGTATTTCTAAATCGAATGTTTGAGTTTTGATGGTAGAATTTTAGTTTTTTGTAATTTGAGGTTACGTTCCTTTTGAAGTGTCAAAACTTTCACTCAAGTTGGATTTTTAACTGGTTTCATACGAATATTCGTTTCAGATTGGCCGAAGTTGGTAAATTAGAACAACCTAAACTGAAATACGAAACTGGACAGTTAATTTTGCATCAAGTATTTGGTTATCGTGGAGTCGTCTTATTTCCATGGTTGGCACGAGTTTATGATCGTGACGTACCTTATCATCCTCGCAATGCAAACGAAGAAGCATCACAAAACACTAACAAAGAAGTTCGAGGACAGACTTGTACTTTTTATCAAGTTTTAATTGATCAACGAGATTGCGCTTCAATTGTAAGTTTTGTGAACTTATTATTTTATTATTGGCTCTCATAGCTTTTCTTTTAGAGAGCACAAACCGATGCAGTTACTTTCTTAGGTAACCATGAATCATCGAAGAGTCTGTATGCAATTCGTGGCTTAGATTATGTTGCACACGAAGACATAATTCCATATTCCAGTACTGAGAAAGCGCCACTCCAGCATGAACTCTTTGATAAATTTTTAACTTACTCTCCCGATCAAGGTAATTATCTATATTTTGTTTTTTTTTTAAATATATTTTAGAAAATTATCTGTAAAGGTTAAAAAACTGCTGTGTCACAATATATGTTATTGAAAAGTATTTTTATAAAGGCGCATTAAATGGCTTGATTTGGTGCCAAGTGTCACATATAATGCTTTTTAAATTTTTTATAGCAACTGCAAGTTAAAAATTTACTTTATTTATTTGTTTTTATCATGATACTGAAAAGCAAAGGATTTTATATTATCGAAAACAACATTCATTACTTTCAAACCTTCCTATAAATGCCATGGAGTTATTCCATATTATTTCAGTCATCAAATACTTTTGTATGAAAAAAATTCTGAAATGAAATTTTCTTTGCTTAAGCTTGACTTAAGTATCAGAAAAGAGAAGATCTTAAGTTTTCTCCAACAGATTCAAACCAGAATAGAGTCGAATTTGTCAAGAAAGGTCCCAAAAATCACAAAATCTTAATTTGGCCGTTTCCTATACATTTTATTGCCAAAATAAGTCATATCAAAATTAAAGATGATGAAATTCTGCTTAAAAGTATAGAAGAGTTGACTCCACGCAGATGTTACATCTCTGATAGGGTGGATAATTAGAAATCTAAAATATCACAAATCGCAGACGATGACGAGGAATGTACCTTGCTGTTCTATCCAAAGACAAGTCCAAGTCAGATAAATATAACCAATTTTAAAAAAATTACTTGATTCCTTGCATACACATTATTATTATATACAGCTTAACATTCACAGAGAATATAGCTATCCCTTTACCGGGATTTACAAATCCATTTGACGCGGTGGATTAGTCCCCATATAGTACATTGCATAATATTTACATTGTATAATAAATTCATTCTTACTTTCTGCTTATAACTTTGTGTGTTTCGCGGCCTCCCTCACGATCTCTCTCCATATTTGTCTATTGTGGAACTTAGACATCCACTCACCAACACCCATCTTCTTGATGTATACACATATACAAATCAAATATTCGCTCTCTTAGCATACACTTATGAATGTCACAGTTATTTCTGAAAAACTTATACACAAAAATTTAATTATTTTTGTTATGATTTTAGATCCGCCATTTTTAGCACAAGAAACATTACATGCATGCCAAAATAAACACCACCCTTGGTTGGAACTCTCTGATGTACATAAAGAAACAACTGAAAATATTCGTGTCACCGTTATTCCTTTTTATATGGGATGTTGGGAATCCCACTCCACTTCAGTTTATTGGGTACAAAGCTTTTATCACATATTAGAGAAATGTAATACAAAATTTCTTTTTTAGTGGAGATATTGTATACGCTTAGAAAATTTGGGTTCCTTATCGGTGCAATTAAGAGAAAGACATTGGAGAATATTTTCTCTTTCGGGAACTTTAGAGACCGTTAGGGGTCGTGGCGTAGTTGGTGAAGAACCTTCGTTAACCAAAGCTTTGCCTGCATTTCAATATAGCAGTTACGTTAGTTTACAAGCTCCCAGTGGACACATGTGGTAAGTTGATAACAGTTAAGCAGCTTGCATTTCCTACTTTTTCTTTTTAAGGGGTACTTTTCGAATGGAAAGAGAAGATGGCTATACATTTGATTGCAGAATACCACCTTTTTCTTTAGAAAGTAAACCTGATAATGTACCTACAACACCTCCCGAAGCTGAATAATAATTAGAAGTTAAAAATTATATTATGTACATACTGTAACTTTAAATATTACAATGTTGAAATGTGACTATTAAATTCTTACGCTAGCTTTAATTTGTGAAATGTTAATTGTTTTTTTAGTATCTAACAAATTATACCGTTGTGTATTTTCTTCTTAAATGTTTTATTAAGCTTTAATGCTTTTTATTAAATAGCCAGATTATTTACGCCTGTATTCATAGGCTTGCCGAATTTGCAGTTTAAAGTTGCATATTTGATATTAAGGGAGAGGAATATTTGGAAACCTTCAATTATTATAAATTCAATTTTTTTTTACTTGTCCTTGAATACTGGCGTTAAAAATTTAAGATTGTTTCTAACCCCCATAAGGGCTGGTTTTACAATAAGAGCTTAATTTCAATTAAATTGAGCAAATTTTTAAAACATATTTTAGAAGATTTAACAAAGAATTAATTTTTCTTCCTGAAATCTGCTAAGATTTCGTTTTGGGTTTTGGGAAACCTCAAGGGTTTCTTCCAACAACATTGAAAAAGCTCATTGATAGTATTTCTAGGGTTTCCTCAGATTTCTTGTATACTTTTACACCAGATATCCCCAGCGATTGCCCCCTTTAGTAGGTACGTCTAGACCGAGGGGTAAACTGCAAAGGAATATTAGTGTACCAGACCTAGCAATTGCATAGGAAACAAAATAATATTGTCTACCCATTGACTTTGCTTCATAATTGTTTGAACATTATTTTATTATGAACCGAAATTCAGAATCCTGGTATGTGCATGTAGCCCTGTTTTTGTGAATTACTAATGCCAGTAGGACAACGATTAACTTTTATGTGTATTTTGGGTAAAGTAAATCTTAATTAAAACAAGATTGATAGGATCATTCGGATACTTGAATTCTCTTCTTTAACAAAAGACAATATCTCACTAGAGAGTGGAGCTAAGGACCCATGCGTTTTCTTCTCATCTACATCATGTCCTACTGCAGCTGTAAGGTGGCTACGATAGTTGGGACTATTTCTTAATAAGGAAGAAAGTTGGTCTTTTAAAAAGGATATGAAAAGATTTTATCTTCGAGGAAATTACAAGCAGGAATATCAAATTTAATAATTACAATGTTATTACTGAAATACTTTTTGTCTCGTGAAAGCAAATTTAATGTGCAGTCAACACTGGTGGCTTTCATGCCCAAAAACAACTGTTTAAAATTGCAAATTTAAATTAATAATGAAGCATTAATTATTATTTATTTGTATAAACATTTTAGTTGTAAAAAGTGTGATTGGAATTTATCTTTAATTATAATGTTAAATATCATTTTTTGTCTGTAATCCCTGACATAATTTTTTACAATAACTATTATTATTCATACATTATAAAAATGTTATCTGGGTAATTAATATAATATTTTTTAAATAAAAAAGAATAGTATAATAATATAATAATTAAATTAATTAAAGATAACTATAGATACAAAATTAACGATAACTTATTATATCTACTTATAGTGTATTTTATTAACCCCCAACTTAAAAGAGGGGTGTTATAAGTTTAACGCGTATATTTGTCTGTTTGTATTTGTATCAAGACGGAAGGTCGAATCATAATGCGGTTTTTTTAAATGATAGTGCAGTATGTCGAGAAGGTTTTCAGCTATATACCGTCACACTAACCCTCCTGTTTATCTTAAAAAAAAATCAAAAACCTATGAAAATTGAAATTACATGATATTATATTTTAAATTCTGAAATAATGTGGGAAATTACATTTTTTACAAAAAAGGATTACGTAGGAGTTTTAGGATTCAAAAAAGTAATATATTTAATTTTAACGACTCATTTTTAAGTGTAGGGTGTTATGGGTTCACTCTTATTTTTCTAAGTACATTAGCATACAAATAAATTCTCAGTTTTGATGCGCCTGGTTTGTTGCGAAAACTTTCAAAATTTTTTGAAGATAGGTTTACTAGAATGGGACCTTTCGCTGTTGTCGCTATTTCGCCGTCGTCGGTTCGCCGTAAGAAATTTAATTTTGATATCTCAACATAAACATCATTTGGATTTTTTCAAAAGGTGGTAAGCAAACTCAACATTTGTTTAATATACAGTAATATGATAAAGTTTAAAAATAAACAGACAAATTAAAGAATAAAATTTAAATTAATTTTAATTGAATTTATGCAGTAATTTTAAAAATAATTCGAATTTTAATGCTGCATTAAACTGTTCATTTTAAAACTTGAATATTTGTAATGGTAATATTTTTAAATTATTAACTTGATGGTAATATTAATAATTAGAAATTTTAATGTTTAGATGATAAAGCAATAAATTGTATAACTTGCAGTTTATTTATTTTGTTTACAAACTAAATTATACAATTTTTTGTATTAAACACTTTAATAATTTATTTATTAAAATGCTAATAAAACTCTTAATTATATTATATTTAAAACAATTTGAGTTTATTTACTATTTCTTGAAGCAATCCTATGAATTTTCACGCTGACCTAAAATTTTATACGACAAAACGGCGAAGAGGCGACGGCGAAATGACCGATAGCGCAATGGGTGGCAACAAGATTTCCTAGACCGTAAATTCAGCCGTGTTTAACGAAAAGATTTCGTATTATATTGTATACAATAAAATTACAAATACTTACAAATACAAAAAATACCAATATTTTAGAGAGTTGGCAAAATCATTTAATAGTTGGCCAAGTTGGCAAAAGCTGCTAAACCAAAAATAGGTTTGAATAATTTATATCAACCCAAATCAATTAAATGTAATAAAAATCTTTTTAATGACGGCACTTTTAATGTAAGAAAAAAAATTCAAAAAATAATCCATAAAAATATCTGCTAGTAGGCAAGATAAGGTTTTCCCCAACTGCAACGGAAAAACCCACGTTTTTGAAAATAAAATTTGTCATTGAATTTAACATTTCTTGAATAATTACAGGATTTTTGCTAGTCTTTTTGACAAAATAAAAAAAAAACTTGAAAAAGTTGACCATTTTTACTTATTCAGTTGGCAAATTGAAACTTAAAAACTTAAATTTTTCAAAATTTAAAATATTCACAATCAACAAATTATTTACAAAATTAATATAAAATTCCAAATTAAACAAAAATTAAAATTTCATAATTCAAAATTTAAAAAATATGATTTTGAAACACGACAATATGTACAATGATATAATAAATAGAAAATATAAATAAATAAAGCGGTTACGGTCTGACGCAACGTTGCTGACTGATGATAAAGCGTCGTTCTCATCCAATTAACGCTACGTAAAATAATTTTAAAAAAATGGCATTATTTCTTTAAATTTTTGTTTCCATCGATATATTTTACTTGAAGTAAAGTTTTATTTTTGAACCTGGGCGGAGTAAAAAGTTAATTCTGACCGTCTTCCCTTGGCAGGCAATGGCAAACTTTCGAGATATCTAACAAGAGACGGCTTAGGACATTGTGCAGTCTTCGTTTTGCCGGCGGAAATTTAGTAGGTATTATTTAATTTTTCAATATTGACAAGAGGATGCTTAAAATTTTTTAAGAGGTGAGAAGTAATCTCTGCATTTTTTAACATAATGCTCCAGTAGGCGTCGACAGCCTTTTTTGGCTACAGGTCAAAATCAAGACACGGTTCGGGTCCATAGGGTTGTTCATTTTGTCACCATACCTTGAAAATTTCTCAATTATAATTTGTTTTTATATCTTTCATTTTATTTGTGGATCTGAAGTGGGTCACATGAAATTATCAAATGGGTCACTTGGTGACCCGCGAGTCATAGGTTACCGATGCCTGCGCCACAGTACAATATACTACAATTTAAAAATTAACGGATTAATTCAACAATAAAATTCGAATTATTTTTGGTATTACACTCGGAATAAGTTCACTTGAGAATTGATAATTTAAATTTATTTTAGAGTCTTTTATCCGCTATATTTTTTATTGATTTGTATTATATTTACCGCAGAACTACAAGTAACAAATTTATTTTGAAAATTGAAAATTTAAACTTTTTAATTTTTAGCCCTAGATTTTTAGCATTTGATACAAAAAAAAAGTATTTAAATTACACTGAATCATTATTTGTCTTTTATATCTTGACAACGAGATATATTAAATAGGCTATAATGCCCTAGGGCGTATAAATCATAATGCCCGCTTATTATGCCCTCCTATTCGCAATTATATAATATAATTCAAAAATTGTACTACTACTATTTTATTGTTTACAATTTTATTTATAATTTATTAAAAGTACAGCTTGCAAATGAAGATCCAGTAATTGAACAATTAAAAAAAAATAATTAAATTTAGCAATCAAATTCAAAATTTATAAAATTTTTAAATGTTGATAAATTCAAATGCAGTGAAATATAAAACGTTGTATGTATGCATCACAAGCATTACCCGATGTTTATGCTCTCGAGCAACTTAAAAACTCTCGGGCCTAGCGGCCCTCGCCCTTTTAAATTGGTTGCCCTCGACATAAACTTCTTCATAATGCCCTAGATACATAAATAACTATTAGTTTTTGCAAAAAGGTAAAAATTAACTATCAAAAAAATTATATGTTTACCAATTTCTGACTACATTGGGCAAATTTTAATACTCAGCAAGCCTTAGGTGTACTTGAGCTAATTTTCAATTTTAATATCTTTGGCTAGATTTTACCAAACAATTTAATATACATAATATATGACTTACGCCCGTATTACTATGAAAATACTATGACGCAGGCGGAGGAGGCCTGTTTGGGAGTTTTAGTATGTTGTTCAGTATTGTTTATGGCAGTGGCGTATTTAGAGGGTGGCAATGGGGTAATTGCCCTTCCCCCCCCAAGGATTGGATATTGTATCGTAAATGTAAATTACAAATAAACTAATTCTTATAAAGTAACCTATTTATTACTATTTTGTTTGTAAGTATATACTTTATATATACAGGGTGTCCCCGTGACCGTGGAGAACCTCTTAGGTGGTGATAGAGGACACTTTTCTAAGACATATTTTTAAATAAAATTTTTGTCAAAGTCCAAACCCTTGGGGAGTACCTCACTTGAAAGCAATTTTTTCAATTTATGATTTCAAGTGGCCATTGCACAGATATTTTTGATTTTTTGGGTTTAATGGATTAGAGCTTTTTTATAGAGAATTTGAATATCTACAAATTATGTTATAACCCCTTATCGCCTAGAATCAACAGATTTCGAGTTATGAATTAAATTAAGGGAAAAAATGTCAAAAAATTCCGAGTTTTATTTTTTTTTACTTTTCTTGCCAACCCCGTATCTTTTAAACGAAACGTCTTAGAAAAAAACTAACGGCCCAAGCCGGATAGGGAATTTAACGGGCTACAACTTTAGCTTAATAATTTTTTTTGGGAAACCAACCAAGTTTTCACAGAAATTACGAAAATAATGAACAAGGTGTAGGTTAAAAAAACTAAATAAATTCACAAAATTTATTTTAATAAATTTTCAAAATGGCCTCCCTCATTTTCAGCACACAGGCATGTTCTTTTCAAAAGGTGTTGCACTGTATTATTTGTAATGGTGCTTTTTTCGGTAAGTTCTGTTACACCTATCAGTATTCTTTCCATTAATTTATGTTTTTTAATTTATGTAGAGAAAAGTGTCCTTTATCCCACCTAAGAGGTTCTCCACGGTCACGGGGACACCCTGTATATGGCTTAAATTTTTTTTATCTGCCTTCACTCAAAAGCATTTTCTAAATACGCCACTGGTTAAGAGGATTGTTTGAACCAATTTTTAGACTTACAATTTTTTTTCCAGATTTGGGCAAAATTTCATCTAAAACGTGGAATTTTTTATAAGAAAAGTACACAATAGATCGTCGACCCGGAATTATACTGTCGTACAACACAAAATCAAAAAAAATGAGTTAAGATAGCTATCTTGTTTCATTTTTTTTACTCTATCGATTTGTATTTTCAAAACGACCCTAAATTGTATAGTTTTCGAGATATTGGGTATCAATTTTGTCGTATACGCCACAAAATGCGGTAGCCTCATTATTATACTGTCGCAAACGCCAAATTTTTGGATATACGACATAAAATCAGTGTAAAATTGTGTAATAAAATTATCCTCAATTATTTTGTCGTATGTGAACATCACATTGTTATTGTGTCGTATGTGTTCATGTTTGGTGAATACGGTTCCATTCTGTCAAGTTAAAATCATTAAATATTACCAAGATGATCGTTTTACAATCAATTTTAAGACGTCAGGAGCCCAAATAGATTTTATGGTTCATTGTAAAGGAGATCTTCCAACACCAAAAAATATTTTTTGGTGAAATTAATTTATATAAAAATGATTTTCAAGGTGAATTTAAAAATATTAAATAGAAAAAAATACCTGTGGGAAAAAAAGTGATATTATAAGTCTCTATATTTTTATACCTGAAATTGATTGAATATTACAACAGTTTATTAAAATAATTAATATGGAAGATAGTGGAAACACATAATTTTAGTTTATTACCTATATTTTTTCATAATCAAAATCAAAAATTTTTATTTCCAAAAATTTTAATTTTGTTATTTTTTGTTAATATAATATAGAATATAATTTGATTATTTAATTAATTTCATTATTTTTAAGTTTTCTCTATTAATTAGGCATTTTATTGAATATGATTTTGTCGTATGTGCTATGAAAGTGCTATGCATGATTTAAATTTCGTTAAAAGTGGCGTATACGACAAGATACTTTTAAACAAAAACCCCTTAAAATCAAAAATTTATTTATAACAAGCTCTATATCTTAGTACCAAAAAAACCGCAATGAAATGAACTATAAGTGACCAGAAAATCGAAACTAGTTTTTCGAGCCAATTTTTTTTTATTGCGTTTCAATCTTTAACATCGATTTCCCAAAACTCGATTTTTCGGATATACGACAAAATAATATCGGGTCGACGAGATCTTTTTCAATTTTTCAATATATTTTATTTATTTTACTATGCAAAAGAAACACACTTTTCGGTTTATTTGTAGCCCATATACCGGGTGTGCAGAAAAAAGTGACTGCTTTATTAACATCAATTAGGCCATACGGTTAATCTGAAATGAAAATTTATAATTTTGAAACTTTTCAATATTTATTATTTAATTAAATTAAATTGGAGCTATTAAAATATGCGAAATATTTACTTACAGCATTTCTTATTCTTGCAGATACAACCCAACCGCAAGACGACGCTACAACTCGGCCAATTATACGAATTGTCTTCTGAAATTATGTAAAAATAAACTTTTTTAAATTTTAGAGCATTTTCTCCTTTTGACTTTTTTTTAAATCTGTGAAATTAAAATTTAATTACTAAATTAACATAAGGATTTTTTGATTGAAAAAATATTCAAGGTGGGAAATGAATGATAGTTCTATAATTCGACAATAAATATAATACAAAGCAGCAATAAATAAAGCATAGAATTCCCTTTTAAAGGCAAAACGGCGACGGCGAAACGGTTGATGGCAAAGTGGCGACGATGAAATGTTTCATTCCTGCCAAGAGACCCTTCTGAAGAAACTGAGAGAGATTTGACTTTCAGTCAAATTTCCATAAAAAATTGCAGTTTTGTCTCGAATGAAGGCTGAGTGCAAATGAATACTTAAATAACTGGCCTATATTTTCTGATCCGGAATTTACGATACAATAAATCCTCTATTTCCGTGAAATCCTTGTTGAGCTGTAGGTCTTCCGTATCCATCACACATTTTCAACACATGATATCTAATCAAATATTTTTCAAATTAATTTTTTAAATATATTTAAGTGCTATTTATTTTTCCAGAAAACAAATATACTTAAATCATCCAAAAACGAAATTCATTAACAATATTTGAGTTAATTACTAAAAAAAAAGCTTTCTATTTCAAGTTCATTTTTAACTCTAATTTTAACTTGTTTGATATTAAAATTGGAGAAAGCGATGACACTTAAATCACAAAATAAATATGGGTAACTCTTTTAATTCAGGTTTAAACAAACTCAAAAATTGTGTCACTCTTACCACTCTCGGTAAGACGTAATTAATACAGAAACCTAAATTTTTTAAAATGCGTTTTCACTGGCACGTTTTATGATGGTACCGCATTAAATTAATGGTTATCAATATTTCATTTTGAATAATTTAGAGAAATTTATGTATATATAGCTCGTACATCTTAAATTTCAATTAGTCATATCAGAAAATTTGCTCAATGCTTAATTCGTTTATTGTTCAAAATAAGATGTATTTTTTATTTAGTGTGATTATTTTAGTGAGTATATTATTTCATTTAATAACATAATTTTATTGTCAACAAAAAGTTGTTTTTTTGTGAATTTTTGGGATACCTTCATCTTATTTCTAAGTGGAATGTCCTGATTTGCATTATTTAAACTTGCAGCGTGTGGTATCTTTATATTTTCGTAGAAACCATTTGTGGTTTTATTTAAAAAAAAAGGTAAATTGATGGGATATCAATGACACCAATATACGTATAAAAGTAAAATTTTGAGCGACCTCAAGTTTACAATAAACTTAATTTAATAATCAAAAGACTTTTACTATCATTAGTAGCATAATTAAACTCAATTATTAGAGAGTGTTTGGCTGTGATAGTTTAATTGTTTTAATTTTTCTATTCTCGAAGTCAGGAATACAGTTTTCAAAAATTATTTATTCTAAGAAAAAATTATGATATTTTTCAAAAAGAAAAAACAATAATAATAATTAATTTATTTATTGTTACAGTTATTCGTAAAATCTTCCCAACAAGTTGACGAACCTGAAACCATTCAGAGCGAAAATGCGCCTTTGTCATTGACCGACACACTCGAAGGTGAGATTTATTGAAAAAAATGTATATAAATTAGTTTGTAAATTTTTATAACATTATATCTATGACTAATAACTATCTAAATAATACAAAAAATACTAAACTTGAATGACTATTGAGGTATTGAGGTAAATAGTTATTATTAACCCCTTAACACAGGTTCTAGAAAAAAATTAATAAAATGAGGGTACGGGATATTTTAAAATTAAAAAAAATTTATTTTTCAAAATTTGCTTCTACATTTTTTTAAGATCTCGAACCTTATAATTCGACTTTTGAGCAAATCGATCCAATGCAAAATGAGACAGATTACATGCAAACAAACGAATCGGGACCAGTCGAAACTATTGTATATGCACCAATCATAATTCATCTTTCAAATTCGGACAGCACTTTTAGGAAAAAAAATCCTCTACATCATTTACTTCACGGTATAGTGCCTCACAGTGTCTTACGTCCGATCACGCATTTGTTTGGCAATCATCACCATCATCATGGTCCTTTAGCTTTCTTGAATCCGTTTTATTATTTATCGAGAAATTTAAATGGTACACAAGCGTCGACGACAAATTAACAATGTACAAATATAACGGAAATCGAGGTTTGTTTAAAGCTCGTTAAAATCTCGCTGTGTACATACATACTATCTAAGGATATTTAAATTATTTTATTTATTTAATTTAATAAAGAATTCTAGTTTAAATTATAATTTTTTTTAACAATTATTTCCATTATGAATTTATTTAATGGTGGGAAAAAATTCCAGTTTCATCGGGGTTATATTTTAAATCTTTTCTTCCTTACTGTAAGTGATTAGATCCAAAATAGTATTAATCGAAATAGATTTTTTTACACAAAATACTTGATATTTCCTTTTCAGTTATTGTTACAAATTTTAAAATAAAATAAAAATATTTGCATAATCTGCATAAGCAGGCAAGAGTACCACACAATGTAATAAATTATCATATCATGTTTACAAATTAATAATTATCTACATAATATATTGCCATGACCTACCCTTATAAATTGTTTAAGTCATAAAAACAATCATGAAATAATTGAACTATTGTTGCTTTTATTTCAGCAATTTATTGATTTTTTATACATTTTCAGGGTCGAAGCATTTTTTGTTGCACTTCGTTGTTAATAACAAAACGACTATGTTAAAAACAATTTTAAAGCCGGAAACGCAAATTTACTAATATCTTTGTAAACTTTTACTTTTGGCTCCGCTATTTTTATTTGTCCGTTCATCTAAGGTTCTAAGGTATTTAAATTTAACGAAGTATAATAAGATTAGAATTTTCCAAGTTCTAATTTGTAAAAATTTGGATTTTTGCAATAATTTTAGTTAACGTATGACCAAAAAGACATTTTTTTGTTTTTTATTATTGAGTAACAATATCTACATAAAATAATATGCAGCTAAATTTATTGAAAACAATATGTTGTTAAAATTAATTACTGTATACTAATGTAAATTAATTTATGCGTATGGCTAATTATTCATTTACTTTATCTACATTAATATACATTATATCCACGTGTATTTTATGGTTTTGTCGAAAAGAATTATCAATATTAATAATTTTATTTTATTGTCCATATTATGCACTTAAAAAGTGCATTTATATAAATTCATATAGGGGGCCCCATCGGTTCTGGGGGCCGTGTTTTTTGAACGCCCATAACATGGTGTAACACCGCTGCTCCAAGTGAAAACTTAGAAAATATTATTGTTTACAATATTTTAAAAATAAAAAATTAAGCAATGTTTATGTTTTACTTTGTTACTTATTACAAACAACATTAAAATATTTTTTATCTTTTCCTGAAATTACCTATTTTTATAAAAGGTACAGCCAGGCCTGTAGTCAGGATTTAATTTCGGGGGGGGGGGGGGGATTTAGAAGGGGATTTCGTAAAAAGCGCTTTGTAAAAAGTAAAATTTTCGGCGGTGTCCCTTCCGGGAATTTTTATTATAAAAACAAATGTTTTCAATGTTTTGTTTTAATTTTTTGTAAAATTAACTCATTATTTATTTATTATATTTAATTTAGTTTTATTTAAAACAAACATTACCTAAGAAAGTTATTCGTTCGCCACATTTTTTTATAATTTAAACTCTCAGCGTCTTTCTTTCCTATTTTCTTTCTTTTATAGATATAATGAACAAATTCATAAATACTATTAATTTTTCATTAGTAGATACTATGAAATTTTCATATTATAGTAAATTTTAGTTCATTCGCTGAAATTTCATTGCTTTAATGAAACTATCATTAAATTTTCATGATAAATACAACATATTTATGATAGCTTTTGGTGCAGTGTCCTGATATAGACTCATGATCTAAATTAAACATTTTAGCTCAGTTGTTCAGTTGGAGTTTAAATAAAAAATTTATGTAAATCAATAAGATTTCATAAAGAAGCAGTTTTTCAGACGTATTTCATTGGTTGCAAATATATTTTAGATTAGCCTGCAACAAAACAACTACGCCTAATGAAGATAATCTTATCTTACAATATGTATCTTACCCAGTGCAGGTTGTAGGGTGGAGCGAGAGGAGCAGTTGCTCTAAGCGCCAGGTATCAAGTGGCGCCAAAATACCAAATGTGAAAAATAATATTTCAGAAATAAACTGAAATACAATTTATGTGATGCAAGATTGTCGCCTAAAGAGCACCGAAAGACAATTTCGCTCTACCCTGATTATGGGCTAGGGCCGGTACAGACCTTACCGTTGGTGGCGCTCATGGCGCTACCAAATGTTAACAACATGGCGGCTCTAATATTACGTATTCTTGATGTTGTTTTAAATTTAATTCTGGTAATATGGTTTACCTAAAGTTCACAAAGAAGGACACCCCCTTAGACCAATTATTTCAGACCTTAATGGACCTCTCAAACCCCTATCTAAATTCATTGCTCTCTTTCTCAAACAATTTTATGCAGACAATCTTTATGATGTTAAAAACGCCATGGAAATGGAAGATCTACTATCCAACTTCGTTCCAAATTCTAACGACATACTTATTTCTCTTGATATTTTCTATTCACTAACGTTCCTGTAGATTTGGTCATCAAACATATCGAAGACAACATTTACCAATTACATACTCAGACTGATATACATACATAACGATACTTTAATTCAAGCACTTAGACTAATTATTTACAACAATTATTTTGTAGCAAATGGAAAATCCTACCACCAAAAGAACGGGCCAGGACATTTGGGCGCTGCTTTTCGGGCGCCATCGTTTGGGCGCTGCCACTTGGACGTCGCCGTTTTAGTGCCGGATCTTTAGGCCCCTCATTTTTGGGTTCCAAGATTTTTGGGCGCCAGAATGTTTGGGCGCCGGCGCCGGTGAAAAATATTATTTCAAATTTAAAAATATTTCCTTGACAATATTTTTGTTTTTTCTTGACATTGGCGCCCTAAAATTATTTCCCTGACTTTCCATGACTTTTCTTAATAAGTTTTAAGTTCTCTGACTTTTCCAGGTATTCCATACAAGTGGGAACCCTGTATTATCATTCAAATTTTATAAATATTTATAAAGAAGAGAGGGGGGGGGGAATATTAATATTTAAACCTCACATGATTAAAGGACGACCCCTAAGATGAAAGGGGTACCACAAATGACCAATTAGAGGTACAAAAGTTATTTATATTACCTAAGGGGCCGTTCATTAATTACGTAAGGATTTTTGAAAAGGGGGGAGGATGGGAAATCTTACGGGCCCTTACGTATTTACTTAAGTTCCTTAAAATATTTTTAAGATTTGTTTACCTATCGTCGTTGATACTGCAATAGGACGTAAGTCAAAAAAGTTGAATTTTCAGGAGAAGGAAAAACCGCAGTGCAGAAGCAATGTTGATACTAATGATTTAAAATTTTGTTAAAAACTGATGAATTAGGTTTTTTTTGGATATAATTTAGATACTTTGCCATCTTAATCTCAAATATCATATCATATCATATCACGCTGACTCGCTAAAAACATCTCCCTAGATAGCACAGACTCGTCAAAGGTGCTACTCGAAAGGGGTGAAACTCGTAAGGGGTGAAACTCGTTAGCCACGCTCGATGTGTACCCGACGGTATCACAATCGCGTCTGACGGCTAACACTAAGACTATATTATCAGAACGCACGCACCGTTAATAGAACTTTCGTGTTAATGAATTCTCTATCTAAAATGCATGTAAAATTTTGATTTTCAAATGCCGTTTTCTCGAAAACTACTGAATATACCTCATCAATGTGCGTTCTTAAAATGCTTAGAAAATTGTCCTCTTTCCAATAGTAAAAAAATGGCGGCCCGATTCGTGGTGCGCATTAACTGACAGTAGCCGTTAAATAATTAAATTTGATAAAATCTTGTAAATGTAAGAAATCTGAACAAAACCGGGAACCTCGTTGGATATCCAGAGGAATGCCAATAATTTGTTTTAGAAACCGATGAGTTTGTTTTTACGCGTTTAATTTTTTGCGACAGAAGTGCATTGTACAAGTACAGGGGAATCACAGAAAATCCGAGAATTAAAGGAAATTCGGAGAAATCTGTAGAAATCTCTTGAATGAAAATCTACTGTACATAACTTTATGTTGCGATTTCTCTTTGACTCTTTGTAAGCACTCTCAACCACATTGCATAAAGATGATTTTGAAACTTTCTCCTCTTCTATCCACGGGAAATACTTTACAGTATTTTCCGCTTACAACATTAAAGGTGAATAAGTAAGTAAATAATTGACAAAATGATATTATTTAAATTAAATTTAAATTGGGGGGTGGGGGGCTAAATTACACTATTTACTTTTTTCCTATTTTTAACATAAATGGTTAATCTTTTAAACTTATCTCATTCTATTATTGATTTTATTTTGCACACGACTTCACGGAAATAAATTTTTAATTGCCATAATGACAACTTTCTCAATCTAAAGTAGATAAAATGTTGTACGCAACATGTGGGTAGAGGTTGACTTCTAATTTAAGACTTGCTTAATGTGCATAATATGCAGCTAATACAAATTAGTTATACTCGTATTTAAAAATGTAAATGTAATCGACATATATAAAAAAGCAAGTAAAAAAGGACGTTAATCAAACTTAACCAATGGAGAGCATATATTTATTCTATCCTAGGGTCTGTACACATTATTTACATTAACTTTTAGTAATAATACTTATTATTAATATATTATGATAAAAGGGATGTTTTGAATTTTAAGAATTATAATCTTAGTTTAAAATAAAAAATATTAAAAATTTGAATAAATTTAGCATAAAATATAGAAAATTTGCTGAATAAGTTAAAGATTTGAATAACAATAAAAAACAAAAAACAAAGTTCCTAAGCAATTCTTGGAGGATTGCTGGCAGCAGCTCCATTACTTTCCCTTTGGTTACTCAACTAAAAATGCAATAATTTTTAATAATTATTATATTCTGATTAAGAATTTATAATTTTATTAGTTTTAAACTTTTGTCGTAGAAAAATTATGCAAATATAGTCCTAATTTACCAAATTTTGTAATTTTTAAAAAAATCGAGAACCTCCACGGCGAAAATCAAAAATCGGAAAACCTGAATTAATGGAAAAGTGTAGGAAAAAATAATGAAAAAGGAAATAAGTTTACTTATTTTTTTATATATAAGTTCAAATTCAAATTCATCTGATTATATCATTAAACCAGTATACATTTTGTTTGTTAGAATTTTTATGCAAGATTTCATAAAAATAAATTCTTTAAAATTTGCAAATCTCAATAAAATTTTTAAATAAAACTCATACAAAACAAGTCTTGCTACGCTCGACTTAATTTATTTTTATTTAAGGCACTGGTGCATCAGCAGAACAAAATAAGCAAACAAACTCGACGCAATCCAATGACACTGAAAATGCTCACAATAGTTCATCTGCACCAGGAATTAATTTTCAGCTTCCCAATAAGGTAGACGACAAGAAGCCAATTAATATTTTATTGAACAACATTTTACCACCGAATATTATTTATCGAATTACCCAACTGTTTGGCAACAATAAAAATGAAAACTTTTTTTTACATCCAAACAATTTATTAAATGTACTAAATCCGTTTAATTTATTTAAAAAAACAAGAAGAGGTAATTAAATTTTATTTTGTGAAATAGTATTAGTTTTAAAAACACTCTTATGTATAGAATTAAATCGAAAATTAAATATTTTCTCGAATTTGAGTAATCGTTTTGATCCGAAGCAGGTTTCCGAACTTTTTAGCCAACCTATTAGCTCCTCGACATCATGTTTTTTTGCATTTTTATTCAACTAACGCATTATACGCATTTAATTAGTATTCCAATACTGATATCTCAAGATATCACTCGAAAGCACTTCAAATTCCTTCAAGAACTTAACGACTTCCAGCAGTGAGATTTCAAAACAAAATATTTCATAAACCAAGTAAACTGTTATAAAAAACCAGAAATTTAAATATAACTGCTCTTGATTACACAGGTAGGTAACCAATAATAGAAATACCCACCTTAAAAACAATTTCTGATTCATCCCATGATGCAAAAAACTAAGAAGTTCAACAGCACTTCAAGGTCTTCAAAGGACGTTAGAATATGAAGCATGTAAGTTAATTGTACGCAAAGATCAAAATCGAGTACTTATAAACTTGTTTTATATAAATTATCTTGTTAAAAAAAACTTGTCTAAAGAATTCGTAATGCTATTGATTTTAGTTCACAGCGTGTCTCAAAATTGACCAAAATAAACGAAAATTACGTCGTTGGAACTATTTTTTCAAGATAAATTAAATTATAAAATTCAGAATTGACCATTTCGAACCAGAGGAAAGGAAGCAGAAATTTTGGTCCATCAAATTTTGGTGAATTTTAAAAGAGTGATTAATTGAGAACTCCCTGTAGTTATTGCACTTGGAACCACTTCTGTTACCTTAATGGTGAGCACCACGAAGTGTGTTGTATTTGTTTATCACCATCAGACTGTGACAAGTTGACTAAATTTGTAAGTCATTAGTGCAATTCTTACGGTAATTGTTACAATCAAATATGTGGAAGAATTATGCGATTTTGTGGGTGTGTGTGCTTTTTAATGTTTTTCATGTGAGTATTTCCAATTTTATTTAATAAAAAAGTCAACAATTCGATTTTGTGGTTACCAATCAAAAAATTATTTATTCGAAAGATCTTAGTGGAGTGTTTAACAAATTATTGAGCCACTAGTTAATAATATAAACTTAAAAATATGATTATTCAATTTTCATCTTTTTAAATTCCGCTATTATCTATTTTTAGGGATTAAAAAGCGAAACCACCACAATTAAAAGTCTTCCAAGTGTGGAAAAAGCTCCAATGCTGTTAAGTTCCTATTTACCAGCCACCATGCAAGTAATGGCACATGTGACAGAACTGATGAAATACGACATTCGCTACGTGGAGGATTCCGTCACAACTACCTCAATTCGTCCAACCCCTCATCACAATCCTGCCATTTTCGCTCCAAAACTTCCTTTCAATTCGCCGGAATACCAAGTCAAAATCAGTCCGTACGAAGAGTACTTAAACAAACTTAGAGCACCTCAAGGCTCCAACTACTTCGACAGATACGGTTTGGTTGACCAAAAACAAGAAGAACTAAATCCCGAGGAAGGTGTATTACCAGATTTAGAAAGTCAAGCTAGATCTGGAGAGTCTCCAGAATTATTCCTATTGGGTCGGCAGCCAACCACTCTCCTCAAACAAGTAAACAAACTGGAAGACTACGATTTCTTTGACGATGATGATAAACTTCTCCAATTTTCCAACAACTACGATGACATCAGCTTAAGAGGTTACATAATTGGAAATAAAAAAATTCCTCCCACCAGGGCTTATGTTACATTACTCAATTTGTACGATTCGCTCAATAAGGAATCCAAAAAATTACAGTTAAACAAATATGGCGTAAGTAGTTTTTAAAAATACAGTACCATTTCTTATATTACTTTAAATTTTAGGGATACCAGAACGACGTTTTAAGTGTTTTAATTGAAACTTCGAAAGGAACTTCTTCTGATCAGATGAAAACCGTGCTGAAAAATGTAGTTAATAATAGAGATACCAAGGATCAGGCTATTCTCAAAAAACTTAATACTATCTTAGACGAACTGAATATTCCAGATAGTTACATAAACGAAGCGTTAAAACCAATTCCAGCTTTGCAATTCCTCTATTAATTTTTTTTAACTACGTCATATTTTCAACTGTTAAAATGATTTTTCCATTACTGCAGATAACATTTTAAAATTATTTTATTAAGTAATACCTAGAATAAGTAAACAAATGCATAATTTTAATTGTTTTTTTTTTTAAATAAATACAAGAAATAAATTGGCTATGATTGTGAATTACTGCTGCTGCTGCTCGATACATACGCAAAAATTCTAAAGGCCAAACTGATGACTGGAGTCAAAATATTTGACACAAATACGGACCTGAAATCTTTGGGTTCTTCTGGATGTTTATTATCGTGTAATAGTACTTCAATATTAGTTGAGTTATTTGATTCACTTTTCTCGGTGCTGCTGCTTAACGTCACATTTTCAGAATTAGCATTATTTTCGTGGAAGTTTGAAAAAAATTGCAATTTTGAGTAAACTTTCTCTAGTTGTTTGTGAAAGAAACCTGGAGATGCTTCGTTGTGCATGGTTTCGTTATGCGAATCATCTGGATAATTTTCCACTTCATATTCAGGGTTTTTACTGAGTTCCTGCACTTTTGACCGCCTCAAATTTGCTATATTATTTACTGGTGGAGCAATTATTATTGGTGTCTCATTGTTGTTATATAAAAATGGAACCGCCTGGATTTCTTCTACCTAAATGACGAAAAAATTTATTTTGATTCTTATGCAAAAGTTTTATGTGGTTAATTTAAAAAAATCAACAAAAACTAAAAGAATAGTTTTTCTGCACTGAACTTGACTGCTGAAGTAAGAAATATTCGGGATTCCCGAGAATAAACCGCAGAGGAATTTCAGTATAGGTACATTTTGATAATTGCCAAGAAATTACAAAAATTAAAAAAAAACAAATTGGGGTACAAAATTTTTGTCGGTTTACCTCTCGGGGATTCCCAAACATGGTAACATTTTACCCGAGATTTGGAATTGAATAAACAAATAATTTTGAATGAACAGCACTTAGATGAGGATATTTTTTTTTATTAAGTTCTGAAAATAAAACTTTTAAATTTCAAGTTAGCCTTTAAAATAAATAAAATAAAAAATTAGTATCTACTTACATAAAACAACAATGTAAATATAAACACTTGCAAGTTAAACCACAAAAAATTCATTTTGCCTTCTTGTGGGCTTTTAGGATGAATAATTAAAGTTAACTAAATTCATGAAAAGGATTTCCATCCCTACCTTTGATTAAGTATGATAATTAATAAATTTAGGAAGGGATTATAATAATTTTTGTTCAGGACCGTACTTGAAATTTTCATCATCGAAGTTTGCAGTTGATATTATTTTACATTTACTACATGCAATTTTATTTAAATGTTTAATTTAAAAATTTTTGAACAGATAATTTATCTAAATTTACAACAAAAAAGGTGTGGAATTTTACCGTAATTTTTTTAAATCAGTAAATGCTTGAATAGTTTTATTTATGTTTAATTCATGATGCAAAATAGACCATGGTCTACACGAAAATCTTAATCCTTGACAATTTTTATGTATACCTAGAGAATATTAATTACGTGCATATTGAACAATAAATTGAGGACATGGTTCTTTTAAATCACATTTGATATTGATTTACTGATAATTAATTATTAAGTGATAACATTTTTACACGTATGAATGCCAATGTTAATATATAGCATCCATAAATAATTGCAAATTATTTTATAATACAATTGATAATTTAATATTAATATTTGAGAGAAAAATTCTAATAGCTGCTAGTAGATAAACTGGCATTTCAACAGCAGGGGTAGGTAAAGTAATATAATTCTAATGTTTTTTTGGATCCCAAATTTTCTTAATAAGTTTCTCCAGAAAAATTTAATTTTATAATTTTTAGATTAATTTTTTTTTAGTTTCTTAGCTAATTAAATTTACCGCTCACCGGCTCACCACTGCCACCATAAGTAGTTAGCGGGGAAACCAGTAAATTCAAAAATATTGACAAATTTCAAAAGTAATTAATTTATACAAAGAAAATAGTATTACTTTTATAAAATAAATTAAAAATCGAATAGAGAATTTTGAACATGACATTGCTCCCTCCCATCTACCGACGGTCATGATCCCAAATTAAAAATAAAAATTTTCGATCGGACGAATAGGATAAAATTGATTGTCGATGTCCGTTGCCTTGGAGGTATTTCGGTTTTCATCTCCTTTTTGTGTTTTCGATTCTTATTTCTAATAATTTTTCCTATTTTGATAATTTTAGTTTCTTCCTTTTCTTCTTCAACTTTTTCTATGGTTTATCTTTGTTGAATTTAAATCGAGTCAAACTATTTTCTATTTTGTCTAATTTTAATGTTATATCTTGCCTTATCTCTTATTGATCCTTTCCTTCTGTGTTACTTGTTGTTAAATCCGTCAAAGGGTCCTGTATTTTTTGCCTAAGTTTTCATTTTGTTTTTCTATAACTTCTGTAAGTTTCATTTTTATCTTTTCTAATTTTTCTTCATTTTTGTCAATTGTTTCTTTGTTTGTTTTTATGTCTTCTTTGTGCGCCGTTCTTTTTTTTTCTGAATTTACCATCATGTTTATGAGTAACGTGAGTTTATCTTCTACTTCTTTATCTTCCATACTTTCTTTCCTTTCTTTTCTCATAATTTTAATAAGTAAAAGTCAATCTCAGAGTCAAAATAGTGAGTTCAAAAAAATTCAATATTAGTAAAATGATTACTAATGCCCCACGTTGCTTGCGACTAATATAATGTTTTTTTCAAGTTTTTTCATTTTCTGACAGGTTTTCTCCACAACCTCCACAGGACACAAATTTTTACTTCCGCTACTTGCGGCCATCTTGGCAAAAAGCCTGGTTTTCACCGCTCACCACTGCCACTTTAGGTAGTTCGCGGGAAAACCAATAAATTCAAAAATATTTTTCTTCTGCAAGTTTCTGCAGGTCAGACACTCCTACTATAAATTAAATATATCTAAATTAATAATAAAATTTACTCACAGCAAATTATAATTTTTATTCACAATATAATCAAAAACATAATCACAACAAAAGATTCAAAATTCACAATTAACGGATCGCGTCCGCAAAAAGCGATCACCCCGATCAACGCGAACGACAAAAAGGCTAGTTACGACAAATTTTAGCGCCAACATCAAACTTTTGGCTAGAACAACCATTCAAATATTTACAAATTATCAAATTTATACAACAAATAAGCTTCAAATTTAAAAAACAATAAAAATAAAATTTCAAAATGCAAATTTGAGAAAAAGAATTTTGGAACACGACAATATAAAAACAGTTAAAATAAAATATGCTACGTTTTTATGCAACGCTTTTCAGTTCGTGATTGGTGTTCAGTCGAGCTTTTATATATTTTATCTAGTTGCTTTGAAAAAAGTAGAAAAACAAATTGTATTGTATTGTATTAAGAATTCGAAATAAAAATAATTAATTTGACAGAAGAATTCCATATTTAAAAAGGAAATAGATACAAAAACCTATAAAATATATACAGTCCACTTTTAAGAAGGAAGGTACCTCGTACTTCAACAAATTGGTCCTTCGAACCGGATTTAGAATTATATAATTGATCCTATGGTTAGGATAGTTGAAGTAGTACCGAAACTTAACCAAATTAAGAAAATTAAGTTTCAACTGGAAAAATAATTAAGTATACGTTAAATTGGAGCCGTTCGAGTTTTCACAAGTACCGGGGAAAGATTAACACGTTCCACCTCAGAATTTCAGTAAGTTTATTTTCAAATTTCCTTTGTATTATAGTCCCAACATTTCGTCATATCACCCTTTTTATTGTTACTAATAATAATGACTGAAGTAAATAATAACGTGCACCAACTGAAGGTTAAACGGGGATGTGTGAAAAGTAAATTAACGCGAATAAGAAAATTTATTGAGGTAATTGATATAACTGTAATAGATAACGCGCTGATCACTGACTTGGAGCTCAGGTTAGACAAAACTGAACCCTTATGGGATCAATTTAACGAATTGCAATCGAAAATTGAAGAGTTAGAATCGAGTTGCGATGATAATGAAAGAGAGGAGTTTGAAGCAGCGTATTTCGAAATAATTAGTAATATGAAGGCAATTCTTAAAGAATATGCAAAGGACGACTCTGAAGTTGTCAAAGATGCTTCGGTGGTCGAATCAAATCAACTTCAATCATTATTGTACGAATCTGTTAATAATAATAATAGAAATTCAAGGGTAAAATTGCCCCCGATTAAGTTGCCAACATTTAACGGAGAATATTGCAATTGGTTAGAATTTAGGGATGCGTTTGGGGCTCTTGTCAATAATAACAAATCATTGACAGGGATAGAAAAGTTTTATTATTTGAAAACCTCCCTGGCAGATAAAGTAAAGGATATAATTAAATCCATTGAAATTTCTTCTGCTAACTACACGGTAGCATGGCAATGCCTTGTAGAACGATACGAAAACAAAAATCTAATTGTGCATAATCATATTAGGGCAATTTTCGAACAAACCACGTTGCTCAAAGAATCTCACATTGAGCTGAGAAATTTATATGATAATACTAGTAAACATTTGCGGTCTCTTAATAATTTAGGAGAAAATACAGAGTCGTGGGATCGATTAATAATTTTTATAATAAGCAATAAATTTGACTCCATAACCAGGAGAGACTGGGAAACATTTAAATATGCAGATGACTTACCTACTATGAACGACTTGAACGAATTCTTGAAATCAAGATGCGCAGTATTAGAAAGGATTGCATTAACCGAGAACAAACGGCCAAACACTAGCCAAAACTGGAATAAAAGGCAAGCTACGAACAGTTTTGCCACGACTAATGATGAAAAGGGTAGTAAGTTAATTTGTTATGTCTGCAAAGAAAATCATATGATTTATAAATGCGAATCGTTTTTAAAGTTAGATCATGAAAATCGTATTGCGGAAATTAAAAGGTTGAAGCTATGCCTGAATTGCTTAAGACCTTTCCATATGTCGTGGAGATGTAAAGCAGTGAAATGTTTTAAGTGTCATAAGCCACACAATGTTCTATTACATTTGGAAGGTGACAGTGAAAGGCTGAATAAGGGAACTAGTGAGTCGTTACAGAAAGAACCTCAAATAGTACATTCAGCAATAATAGTCCAAGGTCTAGAAAAAACCGAAGATAATAGTGTAACTTTAAAAGCGGCCGTTAAGAATTCGCAAGTTTTATTGTCGACAGCGATGATAAAAATAAAAAACGGAAATAATACGATAGTATGTCGGGCGCTTTTAGATAGTGGCTCACAGAGTCATATTATTTCAGAAAATATGTGTAAAAGATTAAAATTAAAACCAGAAAAAATAAGCCATCTGATAAAGGGTATCGGTCAAAAATTGTCCAACATTAAAGAGCAAGTTAATGTATCGATATTGTCTTTCTATGATGATTTTAGTTTAGATATAAAATGTTTAGTGTTGCCAAAAATAATGGACAAGTTACCATCAATTTCATTTAAAAAAGAAAATTTAAATATTCCACCTAACTTGAAGTTAGCGGATCCCACATTCAACAGTTCGGGACCAGTTGATATCCTGTTGGGTGCTAATGTCTTTTGGACAATCATGTGTACTGGCCAAGAACGACTTGGGCCTAACTTACCTGTCATGCAAAATACCCAATTAGGTTGGATAATTGCAGGTGATTTAAATTTGAAACCAAGTCCAAAAACATTCGTCAATTGTTTGACCTCAGATAACAATGAATCGTTGGCAAATAAGTTGGAAAAATTCTGGAATATCGAGGAAGTGGGATTACACAAACCACTGCTATCCATAGATGAACAATATTGCGAGACGGTGTTCAAAAATACAACGAAAAGAAATGCAGAGGGAAATTTTATTGTTGATATTCCTTTTAAGTTAGAGCTGAATAAGTTAGGAAAGTCGTATGAGCAAGCACTACGTCGATTTGAAATGTTAGAAAAAAAATTAATTAAAAACTCAGAATTAAAGGCAGATTATCTGGCATTTATGACAGAGTACGAAAACTTAGACCATATGCGATTAATTCAAAATCACGAAAATAAGCAAGTTGTGGATGGCTATTTTCTACCACACCATGCGGTGATAAAATTCGGAAGCCTAACTACAAAATGTCGTGTAGTATTTGATGCGTCGGCAAAAACCAGCAGCGGGCTTTCATTAAATGATGTACAACATGTAGGACCAACCCTACAACAAGACCTTTTCTCCATACTTCTTAGATTTCGAAAATATAAATACGTAATGACGGGAGATATCTCAAAAATGTACAGACAGATCCTCGTTAATCCAAAACAAATAAAATATCAACGCATATTATGGAGAAAGGACCCCAGCGAAAGGATAAAAATTTATGAAATCAATCGGGTGATTTATGGCAATGCATCGTCACCATATCTTGCCGTAAGATGTTTATTTCAATTAGCTTTAGAAAATGAACGCGAATTTCCAGTGACGAGTAACATAATAAAAAATGATTTTTATATGGATGATGTTTTAACGGGTGCTAATACAGAGGCGGAATTACTTGACATTCAATCCAAACTAGTAAAAATTTTACTGGACGGAGGTTTTGAATTACGAAAATTTTTATGCAACAGCAAAGAAATCTTAAAGCAATTTAAGGTTATAAATGACCTGGATCTTAGTATTCTCCAGATTGGGGAAAACGAGCAAACTAAAACACTCGGAGTATATTGGAACGCAAACAAAGATTTAATTGGGTTTCATCACAAAATTATTAAACTAAATAAGTTAACAAAAAGAACAATATTGTCGGTCATTTGTCAGGTTTTTGATCCGTTGGGTCTATTGGGTCCAATAATAATAGTTGCAAAATTAATTATGCAAGAATTGTGGCAGTTAAAATTAGAATGGGATGAAGAAATACCAAAGGATTTGGCAAAGAAATGGCTTAAATTTCAAACTGAATTGCCACAGATAACGGAGTTTGAAATTCCAAGACAAACTGTTTTGTCAGAATATATAAAATTAGAATTTCATGGGTTTTGTGATGCATCTGAGAGAGCATACGGTGCATGTTGCTATGTTCGCTGTTGTTTATCGGAAAACAGATTTATTTCAAACTTATTGTGCGCTAAATCGCGAGTGGCGCCATTAAAAAAACTGAGTATTCCTCGTTTAGAACTATGTGGGGCAGTACTGTTAGCGAATTTAAGCGAGAAGGTTATAAGAGCTTTAGAAATAACATTCGACAAAAAATATTATTGGTCGGACTCGATGGTTACATTGGCGTGGATACAAGGTTCACCAAATAGATGGAAAGTGTTTGTGGGCAATCGAGTAAGTGAAATACAAGCACTTACAGAAATTGAATGTTGGAAACACATACGCTCGGAAGAAAACCCCGCCGATTTATTGTCACGAGGTGTTTTGACTAATGAGTTAGTGGAACATAAGTTGTGGTGGCAAGGACCTAAATTTTTAGAAAGAGATAGGTCTGAATGGGAATTTGAAGATTGCGAGCACGCAGGAGAAATTCCCGAACAAAAATTGATTGTGAATTTGACACAAACAATAGAAAATGAGATATTTCATGTCATACGCAGAATTTCATCATTAAATAAAATGCAACGCGTAATGGCGTACGTATTACGTTTTATTACTAACGCAAGGTTAGAAAATAAAGAGTTACAAAAAAGGGGGACTTTAGAAACCCAAGAACTAATTGAATCACGCAATGCACTTATTAGACAAGCGCAAAAAGAGTCTTTTGCGGAAGAATTAAAGGACTTAAAAAATGATAAAGCGATTAATAAGCACAGCACTATTATAGGTCTTAATCCGTTTATACAAAACAATTTATTGCGGGTGGGGGGCCGATTAAGAAACGCAAAAATATCATTTGATAAAAGGTACCCAATCATTTTACCTAGAAGTCACATTTTAACTTGTTTAATTTTAAAAACGGAACATGAACGGTTGTTACACTGCGGATCGCAAGCGTTGTTGTGCTCTATAAGAGAAACTTACTGGCCAATCGGAGGTCGTAGTGTTTGTAAACAAGTCATACAAAAGTGTTTTAATTGTTTCAAGGCAAAGCCTACAGAAACCACTTACTTAATGGGTGATCTACCTAAGACGAGAGTAAATAATTATTCCCCATTTTTAAATGTTGGCATCGATTATGGCGGGCCATTTGCTCTAAAGGACCGAAAAACGCGCGGGCCAAAAATATTAAAGGCATATATTTGCCTGTTTGTTTGTATGAGCACAAAGGCGTGCCATATTGAATTAGTATCGGAACTGACCACCGAAGCATTTTTGGCTGCATTAAATAGGTTTACGGCTCGACGGGGAAGACCGGCTAATATCTATTCAGATAATGGATCAAATTTTGTTGGAGCCAATAATGAGCTCTCCAAGTTATTTGAATTTGTCAATCAGAATTGTAATGTAATTAAGAATAGTTTAGCAAATGAATTTATAAATTGGCATTTCATACCTCCACGGTCCCCAACATTTGGTGGAATCTGGGAAGCGGGTATAAAAAGCGTAAAACACCATATAAAAAGAATTGTAAATTTTCCAATTGGTTTTGAAGACTTCAGCACATTATTAGTAAGAATTGAGGGTATTTTAAATTCCCGTCCCTTATGTCCCTTAACCGAAGATCCTGATGATCTCTCAGCCTTAACCCCGGCTCATTTTTTAATTGGAAGAACTCTGACAGCATTGCCAGAACAGTCTCTAATGGAAGTGCCAGAAAACCGCTTACGGCAATGGCAACGTATTAAGGCCATGGCGCAACATTATTGGACAAGGTGGAATAAAGAATATTTGTCAGAATTGCAGACCCGAGTGAAGTGGCGAACCAAAGCTTGTGATTTAATCAAGATTGGCGCGCTAGCATTAATAAAAAACGAGCATATACCAAGTATGCAGTGGCAGTTGGGAAGAATCGTTCGCGTGCATCCTGGAAGGGATAACGTTATTCGCGTAGTAGATATGAAAGTGCCTCAAGGTGAATTGACGCGCGCAGTCAACCAAATATGTATTTTACCTTTTGAATAATTGTAATATTTTAGTTTAGTAATTGTTGTTTATTTAATAATGTTATTAGTTTTGAAAAACTGGGCGTTTTCAAGGCGCCCGGCATGTTCAGTCGAGCTTTTATATATTTTATCTAGTTGCTTTGAAAAAAGTAGAAAAACAAATTGTATTGTATTGTATTAAGAATTCGAAATAAAAATAATTAATTTGACAGAAGAATTCCATATTTAAAAAGGAAATAGATACAAAAACCTATAAAATATATACAGTCCACTTTTAAGAAGGAAGGTACCTCGTACTTCAACAATTGGCTCTTTTCTTTTGACCAACAGTCAATAAAATTGCAGAACGTTTTTTAATTATCCAGAATAAGGAAGTTTAATAAAAATATTATTTAAATATTCTACATAATATATTATTGCATTAAATGCATTGTGTGCTAATTTCAGTAATTAGCTATATATAACATAAATCTAAAAATAGGTGTAAAATTAAAATTTATTACAAAAGACAAGTAATCCTATTCTCAAATTTTATAACTTTATTCCAAGTGTACAAGTACAACTACACATCTGAATAATAAATTATTGAAAATGAAGTATTTAATCAATATTTGTTTAATTTTTATTGCAACAGTGCAACTTTCCCATCAAAATGAAGTAAATATTTACTTATATTATATATATTTATTTTAAAATTGCTTTGGTATAACAGAAATTTTTTAAATTTTATTAGTTAGCTGCGAAATTAACACAGGCTTATTTTGCAAAACATCAAAACCTACGGAAAGAATGTTTGGCTAAAATGCACGTTGACGAAACTGTTGATTATAATTATGAAATTAATGGAGACATAGCAAATGATAAAAATCTTGGATGTTTCTTGAAATGTGTCCTTTTAAAAGAAAATATTATCAATGAAGCTGGAGATCTTTCTATTGTACATATACAAACAATTGCGCAGCTTCCGAGAGAAGATATGTTAAATGGATTGATGGAAAAATGTTCAAAATTTGATAAAACTGATTTATGCAAAGGATCAATAGAATTTGCAAATTGCTATGTGGATTATTTTGGATCCGGCGTTCCTCAGTAGCCATTTACTGAGCTTGCAAAAATTTAATAATTATAATAAATTTCATATTATGTATATTATTTTTCTTATGATTACGTTATTACTCAGCCTTTTATATAATTGGTGTAACAAATTCAAATAAAATAAGTTTCAGTGATAAAATTCAAGTTAGCTGTTATGCTCTACATTCAAATCGGTTCTAGAACACTTCGCTACTGGAGATTTTGCATCCGGACATTTCGCTACCGGGACATTTCGCTCCCGGACATTTCGCTACCGGGGACATTTTGCTACACTTTTAGCATAACTATTCATTAGTTGAATTATTTTTGTTATTTAAAATTTTTTTATATATTTTCAATTTAGTCACCCTTCGCTAGTAGCACCTATTCGAGTTCTGGGTTAACATTCATTAAAAAATAATGAATAATAATAATATGTTAAAAGTGGTATCAAAAATGGGACGATATGAACTGCGTAAATTTGGCAGGTATAAAAAAAAAGTGTAAATTGCACCCCGAGCAAAAAGGTCGACAGTAATATGAAATATAAATTGCGTAAATGTAGGTACGGTATTACAATAAGTACGGTATTAATTTTTAATAATATGCTAAAAGTGGTAACTACAATCAGGTAGCGGAAAGTCCCCAGTAGTGAAATGTCCGGGAGCGAAATGTCCCGGTAGCGAAATGTCCAGTAGCGAAGTGTCCGGTCACCACGCAAAACATAAAGTTTTTAAATCTACACAACGTTGTGTATTTCAAATTGTACAGATTATAAACACAAAATGTGCAGTTTTTTTAAGTCAGCATTTGATAGAAAAATGGTAAATTTGTGTGCCTAAAAATTACTATTCAAAACTGCACAACTGTTTACAATAAATCTATCCAATATTATATAATTTCTAATTTTTGGACCTTGATAATTATGTTCTTTTTTACAGTTGCGTAACTGTTAGATTAAACACATAAAACTTTTTTTTTTTCAAAATAAAAAATTTAATTAATAATTAAATTAATAAATAATTTATTTTAATTTTAAAATAAATCATATTAGAAGCACAAATAAAACCATTGTACAGTTTGTGGGAAATATTTTTTTAGTTAATATAAAATACGAAGAAATAATTGCGGCTTTCAGCCGCAAAGGTTAATGTGCAACTGGGTTGGTGTGTTACTCGAGTGATGTGCAACTCGAATGGCATAAAACTTGATTGATTAAATAATAATAAATATGCCTTCAATTCCCGTAGGAATTTGGGTGTCTCTTTCGAGTCTTAACAAGAAAAGAAAAATAGATTAATTAGAGTTTTCGTTTTCCTATATCTACAAAACGTTTGATTAATTGAATCGAATCTCTATATGCGATTTTTGCCTTTAATTTTTATAGTACGAGAGCCCATGACCAAAATATTTGCTTCATCGTTATTCGACCAAAATCGTAGAAAATCAATAGACTTGGTTATTCTGATTCCAAAAATATTAATTTCAGAAATTTTCCGCCTCACGTCTGACCTGACCGCATTTTCAAATATGTCAAAAAATTTTACAGAACTGTTTCGTAGCAATTCGTCTGATTTTTCAGAATATAGTTGAATGATAGATTTAACAGAACGAAAAAATTTCATCGTTTTTAATCACTGTGGGACAGATCTTTGTTGTCATCATCAAAATTACTCTCAAGTACCAGATCTTCAGATCGCCACCGTTTTGGCAAAATGGCTTTGTTAGGCGGTATAACAGATTTGTTTTGTATTATAGCAAAGCTTCAACAAACCTTGAAAAAACTGTTTTAAACGATTTTATATAATAATATCACAAAATTAACCAGAGCCGTATTAAGGGGGGGGTACTAAGGGGGCTGCAGCCCCGGGCCACCGCATTCTAGGGGCCTCAAAAAAAATTAAAGCAACAAAATTTAAATTAGCACAGATTAAAATAATTTAAATTAATTAAAATAAAGTGTAAATTATGTTAAAAAATCAACAAAACTGATTCAAATAGGAATGGAATTAACAATTTTAGCAAACTTAATTTTATTGTAAGGCCCGTCATTCGCGCCTCAGAATGGGACGTCTCGCCGTCGACCATTTCACCGTCGTTAATTAAAAAATATAAATCGAAAGTTACAATTAAAGTTTCATTAAATTATATACAAAATTACATAAACAAATTAATAAGGATACAAATTAAATAAAAAAATATCGAGGGATTTTTTTTATTTCTGCTTTACTAATTTCTAATTTTCCATAGCCCCGAAAATATTAATTTTTGCAGTCAAAATGTTATAGTTTTTTTTATAACTTTTGAGTTATAGATTACTTTAACATTCCCAATCAATAATTTAATTGATTGATTCTATAGCTTATAAACAGGGTGTCACACTTTCATAAGAAAAATATTTAAGAAACTTTTTTTCGTAAATTCAAACCCTTGAGGGATTTTTATTTCTGCTTTTCTAATTTCTAATTTTCCATAGCCTCGAAAATATTAATTTTTGCAATCAAAATGTTATAGTTTCTTTTATAACTTTTAAATTATAGATTAAAGTAAAAAAATGTCAAAACGTCGACGGCGAAATGGGCGACGGCGAAACGGCCACGGCGAAATGTCCTAGACCGTATACAAACACGTTTAAGTTCGCTAACTTTAATGAGTGTTGAAAGTGATCTACTTTGACAAACAAATTTTGATGATTTGATAACTGAATTTGTGCATCTTAAAGTAAGAAAAAAATGTTTTTAAAATATGTATATATACCTCCTGTGTTTTATAATAAAAAGTTATAATTGATTATGTATAATAATTTAATAATAATAAATTATCCTTTCAAAAATTTGACATTTGATCTAAGCGCAGTTGACCTTGAATAATCAAAAACTTTCGCCTACGGCGCATTTTCTTAAAACATACAAGACCAAGGGGCCTCCAAAAATAGTTTGCCTCGGGCCTCATATATTCTTACTCCGGCTCTGAAATTAAGTAAGAAACACACGTATCTACCATAAGAAACTTATATGCTAGGTATACCGCCTAACGTAGTTAATATTTTAAACGTATGGTGGCGTTTAGTTAATGTAAATTCCCAATAACAAACACCGCGCGTTTGCCGGGTGATTCCACAACGTTCTTTTTGTTTTTGGAGTTATAGGTGACATTTAAAATGTCTGAAAACAATTTTTTGGCAATCCCGGTAACTATATACAGGATTTAAAGAAAAATTAAACCAGGCTGCTATGACAGAGGTCGGTTAAATTTTTTGACATTTTTGACAAAAAATGTCTGAAAATAAACTTTTTCGTAATAAAATGAAGAAACCTATGTACATTTTTAATATCAGACATATTGTGATAAAATCGTCCTCTTATTTTATTGGACATAGCGGAAATGTTTCACCATGAAACTGCCACGTTTCGGACCGGCACTGCCTACCGTCGGGTTCAGATTCATCCAATCTAATAATTTTATACGGTTTTGGCCGTAAAACGATGCGACATGGTTTTGGTCGTAGGCTCTCGTACTTATTATTTGATGTGTTTAAATATTTATATGTCTTTTTACCTACACCTTGTTCATTATTTTCAGAATTTCTAAGAAAACGCTCGGTTTCCCAAAAATATTTATTTAACCAAAGTTGTAGCCCGTTAAATTACCTATCCGGATTGAGCAATCAGTTTTTTTCTAAGACAATTCGTTTAAGAGATCCGGGGTTCATACGAAAAGTAAAAGAAATAAAATCTGAATTTTTTATACGTTTTTTTCCTTAATTTAATTTATAACTCGAAATTCGTTGATTCTAGACGATAAGGGGTTATAACCTAATTTGTAGATAAGCGAATGATCTTTAAAAAAGTTCTTATTTATTAAGCTTAAAAAATTAATAATATCGGAGATATGGCCGTTTGAAATCAGAAATTCAAAAAAATGTTTTAAAGTGAGGTACCCCCCAAGGGTTTGGATTTGGACAAAAATGTATTTGAAAATTTGTCTTGAAAAGTATCCTTTATCACCACCTCAAAGGTTCTCCACGGTCACGGGGACACCCTGTACATCTAATTTTGTGCGAGTAATTTAATATTTTAATATTAAAATTCAGTAAAGTAAAAAACATACATTAGAGCTTTTTGCAAATGTTCACATGCTGAATCATACTGTTCTTGTTTTAGGAAATTAAGATTTATAATAATAATAATAATAATAAGAATTGCGTAAGTGCTAATCAAATTCATGACATACAAACGTCGCTTGACGTACCAACTTTTATTTGTATATTTATTTTAAAAACTGTTTTTATTGCAGTCTGTATATTTCATTGTATATATTTCTCATAAATTCAAAATAATGACATTTACTTTATAAATAATACACTTTTTTTTTGTAGAAATGAGCAGAATTCCATGTAGAACATTTGTACAATGTCCTAGTCCAAAGTTGCATAATTTTTTCTAGACATGAACAAAAATTTGTTCTAAAAATAAACAAGTTTTTGTTCTAGAAATATGCAGAATGTTGTTTTAGAAATATCCACAAATTTGTTTTCGAAATTTTGTTTGAAATTGCTATTTTAAATGATGCAATATAAATGTTATGCAGTTTGTCTTGTTAGCATAAATTGTTCTCATTAATAAAAACAATGGTAAGTATTTTAAAGTTTTTAATAACAATGATTTTAATGCTAACCTATAGATAAAAATTCATATTTATTATAAAATGTATAAGCAGTTATACTAGGGTGTTACCTGACTAGTTTGATAATTCCATCAGAAGTGCGCCAAGCCAAGATATACCTAAATATATCTCGATAACTTATTGAAAATGAAGTCTTTTATTATTTATATTATTTTTATAACGGCAATACAATTGTCTCATCAATCTGATGGAGGTATATCCAAATTTTACTTTAAACTTGCATTAAATTTTTATATTTTTATAGTTTGCTACACAAATAATAATAGTATATTACTGGCCAAGCATAGAAAATGATCCGTTACTGGGCGCGCAGCTATATTAAAAAGTGAGCGTAGCGAGCTTTTTAAAGCTGTAAGCCCAGTAACGGATCATATTTCGAGGCGAGGTGAGTATACTTTTTTATCGGAAAACATAAAATTATCAATTATATCAAATATTAAAAAATATTGTTTAAATTACAAATTGTGACAGATAAGACAAATTTAAACAATGTCATTAGAGCAACCCTCTATGGCGAAGTGCAATAAGCGATTGAATCATAATTAAATCGTTTGGCGATCGCCAGTTCGAATCCCACGCCGCGCCGGACAAATTTTTATAATAGAATTTTTTTATAATATAAATGAATTGACTTGCAGAAGTAACAGAATCGACCATTAATAAAACACATTAATGGTCGATTTTAAATTATTAGTCGATTTGTGAGCTGACTAGGAATGCTTCGTTTTAGCTGCCGGGTGGACACTCGGAAAGCATCGCTTTCGTTATGTTTTCCGATAAAATATTTTAATACACACCACGAAGTACGAGATAAGTGTGTGGCAGAAATACACGTCGATAAAAACTTTGAACATTCGTATGAAATTGGAGACATAGTAAATGATGAAAATCTCGGATGTTTTGTGAAATGTTTACTTCTAACCGAAAAAGTTCTTAACGAAGCCGGAGAACTTTCGATTGAATATATAAAAAAAAAGTATGCAACTTCCGGAAAACGATAATTTGGATGGATTAATGGAAAAATGTTTACAATTTAATAAAAATGATTTATGCAACGGTACGCTGCAATTTGTAAATTGCTATTCCGATTATATGCAATCGCATTTGGTTCCACAGTAATGTGCTCGTTTGAAGAAGTTACATTTTTATTGTATTTTTAAAATTTTCCTATTTTTTATGTTATTTCAGAATCTTGCACCTCTACTTTAATTATATTTACAAGTTATATTTGAAACGAATTTTTTTAACACTTTACCATCACATATTTCTCCAATTAATTATATTATAATACAAAGTATTTTCGGACCCTTAAAAATAATAATTCTCTAAAATTTGTATTGGCAAAAATAATTTCAAAAGCCCCAATGCCATGAAAAAAAATTTATGTTACATAATATAAAATTTTTCCCCATTTTCTCTTTCACTCACTTTCGATTACTTTGATTTGCTCAAAAGTATATGCTAGGCATGAACCATGAAATTAAATAAATAGACCACAGAGATTTGTAAATTTTTTATAAATTTTATTATTATATACAAAAATTTGTTTTGGTGTTAGATTGGTATTTGAAATCAATATTTTTTCCAAAAATGAAATGAAAATTAAAAGGACAACGTTTCGACGCTATAGAGATGATAAAGCAAAAATCGTGGCAAGAGCTCAACGCCATACCAAAAGAAGCGTTTGAGGAAAAAAGTGAAAAAAGTTCACTATATCCGAAGGGGATTACTTTGAATGGGACAACATCAACATTGATGATTAAATAAAAAATTTCTGAAAAAAAAATTCCCGTTTCATTTTGAACATACCTCGTATGTAGTAAAAACCAACTAGGAACTAAATTGTAGTAAATGTATTGTAAATATAAAATAAAAGTAAAACTTTTAGAAGAATGAAATTTAGTATTTTTATAAATTTAATTCTTTATTCTTTTAATTTTCTTCCTTTTCTTTTAATTTTTTTATTTTAATTTCCTTTAGTTTAATTTCTTTAATTCTTAAATTTATTATCTCGAGGGGCTTAATAACAAAATAAATGTATTGTGTGTTAAATGTTAATTTTTATAATTAGCTAAATATTCTTATAATATCAATAATTTTAATTAATTAAGAACAAAATATTTTTAATAAACACAATTTGTTAATTTAAACAAAAAAAACAACAAATTACAATAACAAGTATATAATAATGTTCTTTTGTGTGTAAATTGTGATAACAATCTAAAGTGAAAGATCAACATTTATTATAAAAGGTAAGCTACCAGGGTAACTACCTTAGTAGTTCTATAAAATTCCATCCCAAGTGCACCAAGTTTTATTAAAAATGAAATCTTTTATTATTTACATTATTTTTATTACTGCAATACAATTGTCTCATCAATCTGATGTATGTACATACTTACTATTTCTATTTTTAAAATTACTTTGAGGTAAGAGAAACTTGCACTAAATTTTTATTTTCTTAGTTTGCTACCCAGTTAAGAGGTTTTTTTAAGACACACGAAGAACTTCGAAATAAGTGTATGGCCCAAATACACGTCGATAAAAACGTTGAATATAACTATGAAGTTCATGGAGACATAGTAAATGATGACAACTTGGCATGTTTTATAAAATGCGTAGTTCTCACAGAAAATGTTATTAACGAAGCAGGAGAAATTTCGATTGAAAAAATAAAAGAAAATATGCATATTCCGAAAAAGGATAATCTGGAAGGATTAATAGAAAAATGTTCACAATTTGATAGAAAGGATTTATGTCAAGGTGCGCTGCAATTTGTAAACTGCTATTCCGATTATATGCTAACGCATGTGGAACCACAATAATATTCTCGTTTGTAGAAATTACATTTTTGTTGAAGTTGTAAAAGTGTTATTTTGTATATATTGTCGTATTCCAAATTCTTTTTATTTTTTAATTTAAAACTTTAAAATTTTATTTTTGTTTAATTTGAAATTTTGTTTTAATTTTTTAAATTTGCCAAAAGCATCGATCGGAGTTATTTTTGAATTTGAGTCTCAAAGTCGAGATTGATTTCAGTTTTTGTGTGAATAAAAAATTTGATAACGAGTAAGTATTTTGTTTAATTGGATTTGTTTGTCTCTGCCTGGACGATTATTTTGCAGAGTTAATTTTGGATGATTTTGAAGAAATTTGGATAATGAGTGATTCGAAGAAAATTTTAATTATTTGGATTGATTTTAACTGAAATTTTAACTGTATTTGGATGGTTTTAAATAATAAGAAAATATTGGAAATTAAAAATAAAATTACATTGGTGTATGAAAAATTATAAAGGTTTATTGATAGCAAGATAAAATAAGTACAGGGCGTGTGCTATTGTTACGCATTGTTGTGGTAATGGATCTAATAATTTAATTAATATATTTTACGATATCTACAATGAAGATAATTTTGTGGAAATCAATCAGAAGGAAATAATTTTAGATTTTAGATTTTGAACCACAACGGGAATGGCCGACGTTGCAAACCACCGGTTATTTAATCATGGTTGTGAAGAATGATTGTCGCAAGTTCCATCCTCGACCAAGTAAACAAATTTATAAATCTTAATAGAAATCTAATGCAAATTACATGATAAAAGGCGACGCACGATGGTCAATAAAATGAGATGACATTTTCATTTTTGATTCAAATTTTTATTTCCTTTTGATCATTTTATTGCATTTTTATAGTTTCTTTTTGTTGCTCTTCCAAATCTTAAATCACTTCCATATTGAATTTATTTAGATAATAATTAGAATAGTATAATCTATAAATCTACTGTAATAAAAAATAAAAGAATAATTTCATCTGGTTTTTCGTATTCTTCAAAATCATAAAAGACCATAATTTTGTTTTTTTACAACAATAACTATTTTTTCTTCTTCTTCAATTTTGTTATTTATTTTGTCATAATAATTTTTGTTGAGATCTTCTTTTAATTTCTTTTTCATTGTCGTCCTGTTTTCTTTCATTTCAGTCATATATTTTTCGTTATCTTTTTTTAATTCGTTTTTTACTTCTGATATGTTTTTGTTTCTTCCTTTTGTTTTCCATCCATTTTGTTAATTTTTCTTGGCTTAGTTGACAAATAATTTTAATTTAGTTCAATCTCAGGGTCTGTTGTCGGTCCAAATTTACACAATAGTCCCACGAAGGAATAATAATATTTCTTTGCAAATAACCTATTTTATAAATTGAGACTCTCTGCTCTTCTTTATTCTTTATTTCTTATTCTATGTTTATTTATTCTTATTCATTATTTTTATTTATTATTAATAATTTCTTTATTGGTTTATTCACATCTTTGGTAACCTTCTGCAAATGAAAGAAGAAACTCCAATTGGTTATTATTTCAATTATTTTTTATTACAACATTGAATAATGAAAATGTCGCTTTATCAGTTTTTGATAGGTATATTATACTGCGACTGAAGTTATTTCTTTTATTATGTACTTAAATTAAATAATATCAAACCGAAGTTTTCAAATATTTTACTGATCAATAATTTTATACTCGATGTATTCATAATAACCTTCCCTTTTTGCATATTTTTCTGCATCTTTTAAAAAACTTACAATTAATGTTTAAATAAAGTAGAATATTTTCTGCAAAGTTCAGGTGTTAGTCTCCTCGTTCCCCTCGTACCACTCTCCTTACTCGGTACGAAAAGTTCATTTATCCATCCTAATATAACAATATATTTACTATTATGTTTTTCTAAATTTGGCAAGTGCATCGTTTAGCTCCTCCCCAGTTTGAATCTTTGATCCAAAAAAATCTAAATCATTTGTACCTATTTTCTCATTTAAAAGATGACATTAATAAATGAAAAAACTGATATTTTGGTAATAAATTATTTTTAATAAAAATAATACTTTATTGTACTGTTTTTTGTCTGTATGTGTGTGTTAATTTAATAGTGTAATAATACATATAAAATTAAAATAAAACATTAACATTCATTATAAAAGGTATAAGTTATTAGGGTGTTACCTAATTTGTTTTATAACCCCAACCGAAGTGTACCAAGTACTACTTACGTAAATCTCTTGATACTTTTTTGAAAATGAAGTATTTTAATATTTGTATTATTTTTATTACGACAATACAAATGTCTTATCAATCTGAGGTATCTATATATTATTTTTTTAATTTATAAAATTATTAATTTGCAATAAATATTTATTTTATCGCAGTTTGCTGCAAAAATAACAAAAGCCTATTATGATGCACACCAAGACCTACGAAAGGAATGTCTGGCTAATATAAATGTCGATAAAAACATTGAATATAATTATGAAGTTAATGGAGACATAGCAAATGATGAAAACCTTGGATGTTTTATAAAATGTATGATATTAAAAGAAAAGATCCTTAACGAAGCAGGTGAAATTTCGATTGAAAATATAAAGAGAGCTATGCAACTTCCAGAAAACGATAATTTAGATGGATTTAAGGAAAAATGTTCACAATTTGATAAAAGTGATTTATGCCAAGGTGCGCTGCAACTTGGAAATTGCTATTTAGACTATTCACAATCGCGTTTGCCACAGTAATGTTCTCGTGTGTAAAAATTTCTATTTTTATTGTATATTTAACACCTTTTTGTTTATGATATTTTCATAATCTTGCACTTTTATATTGATTTATTATTTTTTCAAAGTATCACTGAAAAGTTTCTATAACACCGGACCACATATTTTTCCAATCAAAATGTAAAGTGGTAAGAACTTATAAAAATAGTTATTTTTATCATTAGGTTGGAAATTAAATTTTTCCGAGTACGAGTTTTTTACAGGCCGAGGCGAATTAGTCGAGGTCTGTATTTACGAGTACTCGGAAAACAGTTTCTAGCCGCATGATAAACGTAATTTCTTACGCCCACTTCTATAATTTGTTACTACATAATATTTAATTAATTTTTTAAAATATTTGATATTAGGAATTTTTTGTGGTTGGTAGTAACCCATTTGAATTCGAAATTTGACGTTTAAATTTAACTATTTTGTATTGTGTTATAAAATTGCTCAGCACACAATAAAGAAGCTGCAGAAACAATTATTGATAAATCCGCACTCCAATACTAGCACGAATACGAGTTATTTATGAAATGGTGTAACGACAATTTTGTCAATATTTTTAATAATAAAAATGTTGTATACTATAATAATAATAAGTTATGTGTATTATAATTGTACTAGCAAAAAGCCCGTCCACGGACGGGCATCTAGACCCGATTGGTTGGAAACTCGATTGATGTGCAACTCGTCTCAGGGGGGAGTACCGGCGGTGGTTTAATATATTTTTCGGTTGTTAAAAAAAACGACCAATCAGATTGTTTCTTTTTTCACCAAAAAATGACACGCTGGAGCCGGATCCGGAGCCGGAGCAGCAGAGTTGTGGGATTTTATTTATTAAGATTAAAAAGTGCCCTTTTTCCCAAAAATGTGTAATACCTATTTAATTTTAATTCGATTTGACGTACAGGATGGTTCAAATTCGAATGTTCTTATGGGAAATTCGGTAACTATATAAGAAATATGGAAAAATGGATGGCGCATCCTCGATCTCTTTTGTTAAGAAAAGCTTAATGATGAAAACCGGAATTCGATTTCTTTTTTTGTTGATATCTCAGTTGTTTGTAAAGTTATAGAAATAATATTTACACCTTCTTCAGACACTTTTTTAAGGCGAATAAACTGGGCTAACGGGATTTTAAATATTTTTATTTATTTCCGAGTTATAACATAAAGTTGTGTTTTTTAAATGAAAACCATTTATTAGTTGGCTATGACATATTTAAATAGAGTTTTTTACCCCCTTTTCAATTATATATAACATGTGGGGTATATTATTTCAGTTTATATATTTCACATTATTTCACTAAAAACACCTATTGAGAACAATAATTGGAGACAATTGTTTTACATGTCAATAATGATGTCAATAAATGATGTCAATAATGATGTCAATAATGTCAATAATGAGTCCAAGCAGCGCGGGAGACCCAACAGACCCGTTCCAGAGACTTCAAAGTCGGGCGTCTGCATTGATCCCAAGCCGGGTTATACAAACCCGACACCAACAGATGTGAATGCTGGTTTTACTGAGGTGAGGCGTAGCAGGAACAGGCAATCCATTTGTGGTACAAGCGTGGCCAGCTGCGGAGCGAAGAACGTGGCTATTTGTTGGACGCATAAAGCAGGGCACCGAAATCGATGCAATCAAGAAGCATGTGAAGGGTATACTCCCAAATCAAAATTTTCAGATTGAGCCGTTCCAACTAAGGGCATCTTTTCGTGTTTCAAGCTAGGGGTTAAGGAGGAAGACGAAAGTGCAACGATGGATCCCAGCATGTGGCCAAAGGGTACGGAAGTTCGATCATACATTTTTCGAGAACGAGCCTCGGGTACGGCACTGTTCCAGAAATAATGTGGGTGTGGGAGCTGAAGATGTGGATGTAAATCCCGACATCTGTAAAAACCTTCAGCAAGTTTATTTTACCTGAAAAATCGCAGCCTAAACGGAAAACACAGTCGTTTTCTAGTATTGCTTGAAGATCAGGATATCAAGACGCCGTTTTTCGGCTTATCGGAGCACTGGCTGACGGAGTCCATCATCAATCTGATACCTCTCGGCAATTACAAATTAGTTAGCAGTTACTGTCGAGACGTCAAGACTATAATCATGTAAAGGCGGGGGCGTTGGTCTGTGGTGCTGTATCGAAACAGATATGTATACGCCCAATTGATTTGTCGTCAATGTAAAATACGGTCCTAGCATTGTACTAATTGTGTATTGATCACCGAGCGGAGTTTTATCTATCTTTCTGAATAACCTCGCGATGGTTTTCGACTCTTTGTTCTGATATAGTCAGTTACTCATTCTCACCGGTGATTTCAACGTCAACTTTGATGGTTCTTCGTGGCCAGATCTAGTCTGATGCACTTGATGGCGACTTACAGTGTGGTGCCTCGTGAGACTGGATCCACTCGTGACATGGGTAAGTCCTCATCTAGAATTGATGTTATTTGTACAAATCTGAGTTCTGGCTGTAAAGTGCGGGTGGGTGATACCTTCCTGTTGGACCATAAGTTTTTACTGCTCCCTTATGCAAGGCGCTACAAGCCACGCGGGATCACGGCCACTCCATCGAGATGATTAAATAATGTGAATCGTCGTGATGGGTTTCGTGAGTCTTTGATATATGAGAACTGGTCGGAGGTGTATTGGGCAGCCTGTACAGAGAACAAGTTTGTGAGATTTATGGATGTTATGAAGCACCACTTTGATCGTTGCTTCCCTGTCACCTCAATTCATATTAGACATAATACCCAGGATTGGATTACTCCAGGGCTACTTCAATCTAACCGGGATTTAAATGATTTATATATTCTAGCTAAAAGATATGAAATTTTAAACCGCATTATGAGAGGAAAAGAGACCAGCACCGGGATTTAGTATCGAGGGCCGAGTTTTGTCACTATGACTCAATGATGGCCGCAGCCAGTAATAAGGGTGGGTTGGCCTGGAGAATTATTATTCGCAACCGTAGTGATACACCTAGAAAGTCCACAAATCCTCTAGTGATACGGGTGGGTGAGAGTATCACTTGGGATCTGGTAAGGGTCGCTAACGCTTTAACGACCACTTTATTCGTGCACCTCAAGAGATTAAGAATAAGATTCCCTCTGCTGATCGAAAGCTGGGTTGTGTTGACGTTAATCTCAATACAATGGCAATAATACCTCTTAATGACTACGAGACTCTTGAAATTGTCCAGAATTTGAGCGGTTTGGCTGCTTGTGGCCCTGATGGCTTCTTCAGCCGTCTGATTAAGGAGTTTAGATACAACTTAGTTACTCCATTGACTTATCTAATCAACCAGTCACTTACGGATGGTATCTTTCCTCATATTCTTAACGTAGCAGCGGTCATCCCGGTTCTCAAAAAGGGCGATTGTCAGCTTATGTCTAACTATAGGCTAATTTTCTTGCTCTCAGTATTTTCTAAAATACTGGAATATGCAATGCTTAACAGGGTCACATGTTTTTTAAACAAATACAATATTGTAAATCAATGTCAGCACGGATTTATTAAGCGAAGATCTACTTCTAAAGCTATCCTGAGGTTCTATAATCAGGTATTGTGTCTTCTTGAAGATCATAAGAAACCAATAGGTACCTTCTGCGATCTTAGTCGGGTTTTTGACTGCGTTCAGCATGACATTATTCTGGACAAGCTATTTAGATATTAAGGGGAGTGGTCCGTGATGGGTGTAGATCATATTTAAATGATTCAAGTTCTAACGGTGATACCACAGTTAAATCTGTGCAATTAAATCACTTTTTGAATGGTTTTGTGCGAATGGGCTATTTCTGAATTCTGATAAAATAGTGTTCATGATCTTTTATGCAGGCCAAATTTTTGATGGCGATTTGCGACTTCGGATTCACAACTCGGAGCTTTCCAGTGTCAGGAGCGTTAAGTTCCTAGGACTTAATATGTGTGAGACTTTACGATGGGAGAATCATTGTCATGTAGTTACTACTACTCTTAGTTCTGTCTGCTACCAAATAAGAGCGCTTTCTTCTATTCTGAGCCTTGCAGTGTTGAGGTCCTTTTACTTCGCAGAGGTTAAGTCGCGTCTGATGTACGGACTTATTTTCTGGGGAATGTCGAGACATTTACGGCAGTGGCGTGTCGTGCCTTTTAGGGCGGGGGAGGGGGGCAAACCATTCTTAGGGGCGAAAATATGTATGAATTTCAAGTTAAACATTTTTTTAACACACAGGTTTTGAAAAATAAAAATAACAAAGTAATGCACACAATTTGCTTTTGCCAAAATGCTTTTCCTGAAAATTCGAAGCAGCTCAAAAATTTTAAATAATCTAAGCGATTTATCAAAAAATAGTATATTCTGAAACAAGTTTGGAATTAGGCATATTCCGCACGAGGGAAAAGTTTGTCATCCGAGCCGATAGGCGAGGGTGACGGTTCACGAGTGCGGAATAGCCATTCCAAACGTGTTTCAGACTATACTTTCTATACGACTATTAAAATAATAAGCTGTATAAGTTTTGACCGTAATTAGAATTTGTAAAAATGAGAAAAATTTTTTGTGCGCGATCGATCTGAATTTTTGTACATGCTTTCCTACCGTTAATTCAGAGGGGTAAAGTTGAGGCGAGGGGGGGAGAAGTTTTTGCTCAGTTTTTCGATATCTAACGCCGTTTTCGAGTTATTGCTAATTCAAGTTTGTGTGGCGGAAACGCAGCAATAACTCAAGAACGGCGCTAGATATCGAAAAACTAAGCAAAAATTTGTACCCCCTCGTACACATCCCTTGTGAATTATTGGTAGGAAAATATGTGCAAAAATTCAGATCGATCGCACGCAAAAAAGTTTACTCATTTGACAAACTTGACTTTTGTTGATGTGTAAATAAATTGAGTTCAAAAATTTGGTAATAGATGTCACTTCAAATAGTAGTCTATTCTTTGCTCTAATTGGTCTAATCTGTGTGAGAATAATTATTCTCGCACCGATATCGGTGTGAGAATATAAAAAAGAAAGAATGTAGATATTCTGTATTTAAAAATTGAATCAAAATGCCCACATTCTATGATAGTCGTATAGAAAAATTTATTTGGCACTGTTTTATATGCTTTTTTAGGTTTTTGTGCTTTAACTTGAATTATCATGCTTTTTGTGCTTTTTTTTTAATTCTTATACTTTTGAAGACAAAATATTACAAATTATATTCGTTTGCAATAAGCCGATTTACGATAGGTGCCTACCTAATTTAATTACCTACCTGAAACAGGCAGGTGCAAACAATATCATTTTTGGGGTTTCCCAAAATTTCCAGGCTTATAAAATTTGTAAAGATAACGGTTTTGAATACAATAGAATTTGGTTTTACCAAAATTATTTTTATTTTGATTTGGCATGTGGCAAGTTTTAGGATAGGATTTAATAATACTGGTGATAACAATTAAAAAATTTATGGTGAGTAAATAAATGACAGTGAAAACTTGATAGTTTATTACCGAAGTTTTACAAAATGTGCTTTGTTTGGGGCGCCAGGGCGGCACTATAGACAGGGGCGGGGGGGGGGGGCTCCCCCCTAGCCCCCACGGCGACACGCCACTGATTTACGGCAGGTATTTTTAATGCAAAAGCGTATATTAAGGTGTATGGTGGGTGCACATAGCTGGGAGTCCTGTAGGCCTCTCTTTAGAGAATTGGATATCTTAACACTGCCATGTCTTTACATCAGGTCTATTGCTGTGTTCGTCCGTGAAAACTCGAGTAGTTTCCAGACTGCGTAAACATGTAACATAAGAGAAACTTGATTGTAAATTGTAATTATTTAAAAATTATATTACATTATGTAGAAAACATGAGCAATTTTTAAGTGCAGAGAGTAAAGAATAAAAATAAACGAAGAACAAAAAACTGTCTACTGTTTAAGTAAATATATTTGTTATTTTGCTAATAAATATTATGCTGTTATAATAAGTTCAAATTTTAATTTTAAGGGGGCGCGGCAAAATAGAATATGTCTAGGGTACTCACATGCCTTAATGCGGCACTGCCGATATGTAGTTATAAACCACCCAGAAAGAAAATTGCAATAAATATGTGTTAAATGTTAATTTCTATAATTAGCTAAGTATTCTTAATATAGCAATAATTATATAAAAAACAAAAATGTTTTTAATAAAAAAAACTATTTTTAATAAAAACAATAGTATATTGTATAGTGTTTTTTATTGTGTATAAATTGTGATAATAATCTAAAGTGAAAGACTAACATTTATTATAAAAGGTACGTTACCAGGATGTTACCTAACTAGTAGTTTTATAATCCCATCCCAAGTGCACCAAGTACCTACATATGTACATACATAAGTATATCTAAATTTATTTAAAATGAAATCCTTTATTATTTATATTATTTTTATTACGGCAATACAACTGTCTCACCAATCTGATGTATGTACTATTATTTTATTTCTAAAAAATTACTTTGAGGTAACAGCAATTTGCATTAAATTTTTATTTTCTTAGTTTGCTGCTCAATTAAGAGGTTATTTTAATACACACGAAAAAGAACGAAATGAGTGTATGGCTAAAATACATATCGATAAAGACATTGAATATAACTATGAAGTTCATGGAGATATAGTAAATGATGACAACTTGGCATGTTTTCTAAAATGCGTGCTTATGAATGGAAATGTTTTTAACGAAGCAGGAGATGTTTCGATTGAAGATATAAAAAAAAATATGCATATTCCGAAAAACGATAATTTGGATGGATTCATGGAAAAATGTTCACAATTTGATAAAAAGGATTTATGCAACGGTGCGCTGCAATTTGTAAAATGCTATTCCGATTATATGCTATCGCATGTGGAACCTCAATAATGTTTTCGTTTGTAGAAATTACATTTTTGTTGAAGTTTTAAAATTATTATTTTGTATATTATACGAGTCTTACATTAGAATCTAGACTAAAGTGAGCTGTAATAATTTTTAGGCCTTAAAATAATAAATAACAGATGTAAACATTGACTTCGGCATTTACATAGACTAGAATTCTTAAAACTCACTAATTTAAAATTTTATTTTTAACCAAATATCAAATCTTGAATGTTTTTTAAAATGTGTGATTTTAAAAGAAAATGTCACAATCCAAACATTTGGATTTGCGATAAACCTCGTATCGAGGTTTAAAAATTCATTAAATGTGGAAGTGCTAAGTTCTTTTGGTAAGTCAAAATATCGGTTCGGCCAATTTTGGCATATGATTTTCTATATGGTAGATTGCTTTTTTTTGTGGACTTAGCTATAAATAATTGATCATGGGCATCAACTTTTGCACTTATTAGTTCGTTTCTGTAGAAGGCTTTTGGTTGCTTTCAGGACATTTGTCAGAACCAGATTTAAGTGATGTCTGTTTATTTCTCTCACGGAGGATAGTTTTTCACGTAACTGTAATAATCGCAATATCCTCCAACTGCAATGCCGTTGCATCAATACTAAATTCTCTATTGTACTCGTTCAGGTCAATGGGAAAGCATTCAACATCAGAGCGAGTATAAATTACAACAACAAATTAAGCAGATACAGGTTGGATATTTCATTTTTTTTACTATTGGTACTATTATTAAATTTGATTATTTACTTTTAACACTTAGAATATAATATAAACAGAAATTTTTTTTAATACAACAAATGCAAGGTAAAGAAAAAAAGTCCACAAGACTTACAAGTAATTTTGTGTTTGAACCTCAACCTGAAATTCCTTTTTCCAATACAACAAATGTGTACATTACTGTGGCAAACGCGATTGTGAATAATCAAAATAACAATTCGCAAGTTCCAACACACCTTTGCACAAATCACTTTTATCAAATTGCGAACATTTTTCCATGAATCCTTCTAATTTATCAGTTTCCGGAAGTCCCACAGTTCTTTTTACATTCTCAAGTGAAATTTCTCCTGCTTCGTTAACGACATTTTCGTTTACCATTATACATTTCATAAAACATCCAAGGTTTTGATCATTTGCTATGTCTCCATTAAATTCGTAATTATATTCAATGTTTTTATCGACATTTATTTTAGCCAAACATTCATCTCGTAGTTCTTGGTGTGTTTCAAAATAAGCTTTTATTGTTTGTGCAGCAAACTGATAAAATAAAAATTTATTAATGAAATTATATTCGTCAAGCGAAGTTATTTATAATAAGTTAGTATAGTTTCGTAGTAGTACTTATTTGCAAATAATAAAAGATTGAGCTTTCAATTTTTTAATTTATAATTAACACGACATGTTTCACCCGAAGGGTCGAGTATCTTCAGGTGTCTAAGTTTATATTTACATATGTATATTTTATAAAATTATGTTTGAAAGGATTTTTTTAGACACCTGAAGATACATGATCCTTCGTGTGAAACATGTCGTGCTAATATTATAAATGAAAACATTAAAAGCTACTACTCTAAAAACTATAGATACTTATTAAATTTTTAGCGTCAGTTTCTGGTATATCAAAGTAACTTTAGAAATAAAATAGTTACATAAAATGTTGAGTTAATATTTTGTATATTTAAAAATATTACATACTTCAGATTGATGCGAAAGTTTCATTATCGTAATGAAAATAAAGCTAATAATAAAAACCTTCATTTTCAATAAATTATCGAAATATATTTATATAGGTACTTGGTGCACTTCGGATAGAAATATAAAACTAGTTAGGTAACCCTCTAGTAGCTTACCTTTTATAATAAATACTAATTTTTTACTTTAGATTAGTGTTATCACTTTTTTTTCTATATTTTTACTAGTATAATTTACACACAATAAATAATTAGATTTTATAAGTATTTGTGGTCATAATTAAATTTTTTTATCATAATTTTATTGTCCTACAAACACCTAATAAAAATTAAATTATAGATATAATCAAAATTATCTCAAAAATTATAGTATATTTCCTCGTCCTAAGCTCATGGAAGACTTAGAACTCATTTTCTGGGTAAAATAATAAAGACCTTTGATCACTTGCAAAAACCAGAAAAAACTGATATTTAAATTTATAATTCTGCAAGAGGTGCATCAAGAGAACATTTCCGTGGTGATGCTTACATTATGGATGAGCAATTTAAAGCATAAATATGTCGAACTAGCTACATTTTTCATTGTCAACAGCATGTCCCGCATGACCTATTTTTGGTCAGAAAAACCCGAAGACATAGAAATGATTAATGAGAAGAAAAGCAAAAAGGAAAAATGGAAAAACAAAGAGAAATAGAAAATAACGGCAATTAATGAAGATACATCGCCAGTCAAATATTATAACGGTGTTATATTACATAGGCGTCCATAGGATCTTTTTCAGGAAAGGGCAAATTCAAAAAAAAATTTTATATTAAAAAAATTAAACATTCTGATTGATGAAGCCTACTCATCAATAAAGTTCCTAACTAATCGAGTTACACATCAATGGAGTTCCACAGTGTTAATTTTTGAATCGAAACCGTTAAAAGAGAGATCTAGAGAAAATTTAAAAAGCGTGTTTCATAAAATAATAATTAAGCAGAAATAAAATATAAAATTCATTTACCAAAGTCCAATCCAGTCCAGTCTATAAATTTCTTAGAAAATGTGGCAACGAAGCTGCCTTATCTCCTTCATCTGGTGTTGATACAAGAACGTTGAGTAATTTCATTTATTTACTAACCCGTGATGCATTGTAACAGATCTTGAAGCGGGTGGGGTGAGGTGTGAAGGAAGAAGTAAGGAGGTGAGAAGGTGGAGTTTACTTGCGGATTACAAAGATAAACGTTGACTGGCCGTTTTGAAGTGTTGATCGTCTTGATGGTGAGCTTGTAAGCATGTTTAGAGGGTGCTACTGGTGATCTTGAAGTTCTTGACCACTTCGTCAATTGTGTCTTGGTCAATTCAGTTCCTAGTGAGGCTGGCTAAGATGAATGTAAAGTTATTGGTGTTACTTCCTCTTGGTCCTCTTGATTTGGTTGCAGAATGGGCATTTCTTTTCGTATTTAGGTATGCGTGGCTAGGTCCTGCGTCAGTTCGGTCTGTGATTGGGGCTAGGTTGCCATATGTGCCTCGAAGCTGGGATAGAAGTCCGGTCTACTGCGTTGGTGTTTCCGTGAGTGGAGGGGGGATGTATCTGTTTTTTGAATTCGGGTAGTTGCCGCATCTTTGGTAGTTGCCGGAGTGGCTTCCTCCACAGTTTGCGCATGCAACCGGTTCCTCCCAGTGTTTGGTACAGGTCGAGGTGAGATGCCCTTCTGCCCATTTCATACAGCGGGGGTCTGCACAGCAGCATATTTGCGCGTGTCCCAATTAATGTTGAAAATTTTCTCAATCGCGGCCGCGGTACATCCTTGCCGCGAACTTCAACTGAAAACCTTGTCTGAGTAGGTCGTTTTTGACCACTTTTGACCGTTGACCGTTGACCACTACTTTGAGTGGTTTATCTTCATCGAGTTGGTAGAAAAGAATTCTCCTTCTTCTGACTTGAGTTCGCAACGTTCCTGACCTTGGTGAACTTGATTGACCGGTCCTCCATTTCTTGGCAGAGCATAGGCCATTTACCGGTGTTTTTCAGAGTCATCAGGGGATCCTGGATCTTTTTGCAGGCTGCATGATGGGTGAGTTTGCATGGCTCTCGATCTGCTGCTTGGCATGTTTGGATAGTACATGCGATCGTCATCTTCGTCTGAGCCAGCATCCATTTCAGTGCTGGTGTCACGGGTTCTGCCATCGAACAGGCGAAACTTGTTTCTGGACCTGATGTTCTAGGTTGACGCGCTTGATTGATTCGATTGAGTGGACACTAATATTCAGTTCGCATCAGCTGATTTCGATCCTAAAATTCGCGCCTTTACAACTGAATTCTAAATAACAAAAATTTTTTCAATTACATTGCTTCATTCCTTTGCCGCCCTCCATTTCTTCATTATTCACATATGTATCTTATTTCTTTATGGAAAAAAATTGAGCGTATTATGTCTACATCTCTGTTATTAAAAAAGTGAGTTTCCAATTTAGTCCAAACACAAACCCGAAGTCAAAAATTGGGTTTTCGGTATTTCTCTCTAGACTTCCTACATTGACAGATTTTATTTAAAAAGAATAAAAACTGTTGTCTAAAAACTAAATATTTCGACAAAAACTGTATGAAGTCAATAATAGCTTTTTGTGTTACTTAATGTATTTTGCATGCAAAAGCTCGTCATTCTAATCAACAGAACCCTAACAACAACAGATATAAATTGTGTTAATGTTATGATGATAATGTTATTAAAGTACTTAATGTAATAAATTAATTCAAAAACTAAGAAAATACATCATTAAGCATTTTTATGGATGTGCAAACTACCAAAGTTATCGTCGTTAAATTTATATGGATTTATAAATATTTAACATTTAATTGTAAAAAAAACTTGTTTTAAGAAATAAAGTAATTTATTTGATAATTTCTTGCAATTAGTCATTATTTTAACAAAAATTTATAATTATGAAGGTTTATATTAAATTTGCTGCTTTTGTATAATTTCATAATACGTCAAGTTAACTGGAGACCAAAAAAAAAAGAAATTTTAAATCATCACTAGCATTCCATTAATAAATTTATTACCAGTAGTACATTATCACTTTTCTCTAAATATCTGTTATTTCTTTAAGCATTTTCTTGACATTTATTTGTGCAAAAAATAATATTGTTGATTTATTTAAAACAAAATTTTAAGATGTAAATGCTCATTTTTGCTGAGGTACAAACTCAATATTTGCTTTTTTCTTATAAATCACCTTTTGCCATCGAAAGATTTTTCAGCCTTTTTATTGCATTCAAAGCTTTCATATTAGTGCATGTATATCATGGGGTAAATATCCCGAAAATTTTGTGTACACTCGTATGGAATTCCCTTGAAAATTATTTGAATTCTTTGGAAATTCTTGGAATTCTTTGCAAATCGGTGGAATTCTTTGGAAATCATAGGAATTCTTTGGAAATCATTGGAAGTCTTGGAAATCTTTGGAATTCCGAGTTTTGAGTACAGAAATTTTACTGGATATTTTTTACCCCTTGATTTACATCGTTTAAGAATGTTTAAACGCAATCTAAAAGAACTTCTAGTATCTATTATGAATGTTTACGATTAAATCCCAATCGCATTTTCAAAATTTTGTTTTTAAGAATTTTTAGAAATTCTCAAAAATCATTTAGGAATTCTCGAGTATTCTTCAGAAATTTTATTCTTGAAAAATTTTATGTACACTAAATTTCAGATAATATATTGATTCCTCAAAATGCTTAAGTTACAATTTTATTTTGAATTATGTCTTTCTTAATACAAATAGTAATATCAACAAGCAAACATTACTTAAGTGCCTATATAAAATTTTTAGTAATGAACTATTTACAAGTTTGGTAAAATTTTACTATGAAGTAATCGATTTATAAAATTCCATATAGCAGTTTGCAAATTGCACTAAGCCCAGGCATAAATCAACTTTGTCAAAATTAGAACATTTTTCCATCAATCCATTCAACGTACCCTTACTAAGTTCAGCAGCTCTTTCTAAATTTTCAATGGAAATATTTCCTGCTTCGTCAAACACTTTTTCTTTTATCATAATACATTTCAAAAAACATCCAAGATTTTCATCAGTTGCTATGTCTCCATTAACTTCATAGTTTTCTTCAATAGTTTTATCGACGTTTATTTTAGCTAAACATTCTTTTCGTAGATCTTGGTGCTTTTCAAAATAGGTATGTATTAGTTTCGCAGCAAACTGATAAAATAAAAGTTAATTATAAATTTTGATTAAACCAAAAAATATTTAATTAAAATTACTTACTTCATTTTGATACGAAAGTTGCAATAGTGAAATTAACATAAAGCAAATAAAAATAAAAGCCTTCATTTTCAATTATGTAGTTGCACTGGTATACAGAACGAAACGAATAAGATTAGTGTTAATATTAATAAGGAACAACTTGACTTTTATATTCTTAGAGATGCATTAATTTATTATAGCATAAGTAAGTTATTGTTATATTATTATTAATATACAATGACTTTTTTTAATTATACTTATCCTTTATATATCAACATTAAGAAAAATTTAATGTACATACTATTTTAATTAGTTTTTTAAAAATAATTTGTTGGCCACACACATCATTTCGGAAATATGTTTCTTTCCAATATTTTTTCTATTTTTTATAGCTTTGCTTCTGCAGCAATTTGAAAGTTGTATAATTATTCATTAGTTTTCAAGAAAACAGCGTTTAAAAATCGAAATTTTCTATATGCATTTTAGATAGGAATTAAACCACGATTTCTACGCAGGCATTCTATTACCCATCCGAGTGCCCAAGATAATTATACTCTTAGTATTTATATTTAGGCAGACGCAGAAGTAGTTTTTAGGGTGGATCACAAAAAACATTCTCCTACACACACGGACGGGTAACAGAATGCCTGGATATAAATCGTGGTTTGATTCCTATGCATGTAAAATTTTGGAAAATTGCTTAGAAAATTGTTCTGTTCTTTCTAATGGTCTTTCGAAAAAAGTTTAATTCGTGGTATCGATTAACTGACAGTAACCTACTTTTACATGAATATCTACTCTGTAACCGTTTTCTTCGGTAACCACAGGTCTGGTAGCGGGCATCCTAAAGGATCGAGAGCTACGAGTCTCGAAAAAGGGGTGATCTAAAAAAAAGATAAAATATTGGTTTTCTTCATTACTTTTTGAACACCTAACATTTATTTCAATTTCAAAAATTAGAATTGCAATGATCTGCTTACGTAAGTAATAAGTTTCAGTTTTTACAAAAATAATAATTAAAATTCTATTTATACCTAGTAGACATTTCGCACTTCTTTATGTTAAATATAATATGCATAATAATCTATTAACTTAATATTATTTTGTGAACATATTTTATTGTGTTTTGTTAAGTCTGTTTAGTAAACATTTTTCAAGTTTTATATTAAACGTAATGCTGTCTAGACATTTCTATCGAAAACGAGCTATAATAATGTGTTTAGAAGTTTTTCTTTGAAACATTAAAATAGTACAACATTAAGGCAGTGTTCTAGTCTAAAATTTTGAAAAAATCGATTATTTGTTTTCTGCATATTCTTAAAGTTTAGACATTGAAGAATACATATTATATCCTAGTGAAAAAATTTTAAAATCCCATTAATTTATGTAGTTATAGCTATTTTAGTGACGCACTGTAAACCCTTCAAGCTGGAGCATAATAGGGCAATGCCTGATAGGTGACCATTTCAGCTATAAATTATATAAATGTACAAATATAGGTCAACCCAAAACACTTAAAAATCAGTCTAGCTTTTAAAAGTCTAATTCAAATTTTGTACCAACCTTCGATATATATCTGTCTGTCGCCCCTACCTCTTTTGTACCAAAATTATTATGCTAACTATTTTAAAAAATTAAAAATTATGAAAAAAACTGGCCAAAATCTGTTTTTTGTTTTCAGACAGCTGCCGTTTCGCGAAAAAGTTTTTTCCGTTTTCTTTTTGGTAGGGGCTATAACGACATTCTTACTAAAAATGAATCTTTCTTGTAATTTTGTTTCAGATGACCAGAAGGGTTGCAATTGTGTCAACCAGCACACCCCACTTTTATTTTATACTCAACTTTACTATTTGATAAGTCGCTTAATTTTAATTTTTGGTAGATTATCATAATATCAATAAATATGTTGTAAAAAATTGAATGGTAAAAATATTGTTCCTTTTTAAGGAACTTAAAAAGTAAAATAATTAAAAACTTAAAAAGTAAAATAATTAATGTTTTACAACATGGGAAACATAATTTTTCTGTTAAATGGCCGTAGTCCGGCGAATTTATCTTATTATGTTAGCTAAAACATAGATACACACAGTGGCGGTGCGTGGTTTGTTAGTCGAGAAGACTAATTATAAAGTATACACTGTAATATAGGGAAAAACCCATGTAGGGTAGAGGGGAAGTTCCCCCCATCCCCCATCTTTGGCAGTTGGAAAAAATTGACAAGTCCATTTAAATGTTGACAAACTGATATTGTCTTTCAAATTAAATGGAGAAGTCAAAAGCAATGTGTAATTTAATGCAGCTTTAAAGCGTTGTGGTGCATGTGGGGCTGAAGGTGCTGCTTAGCTGCTTCTGCGGTAGCTGTATTTTACTATTGAATACGTTATTTTGGAAGAAGTATCAATCTTTTGATAGACCTCACAATCAAAAATTCACTTTTTTTTTGTTTCACAACTTTAAAGTATATTACTTCAGAATATCTAAGAATTCCAAGGAATTCCAAAGAATTCTAAGAATTCCAAAAATTCAGAGATTTCCAAAGATTTCAGAAGATTTCCCAAAATTCCAACGACTTCCAAGAATTCTCAAAGAATTCTAATAATGATTTTCCATTAAAACATCAATGTTTTAATATATTATATTGCTTTATCATATCAATTATGGGCTTCTACATGATATGCATAGTGCAGCTGAAAATTTTATGATCTGGCTCCATATCCGCCTGTTCCTCCGCATAATTCAAATTAATGGATTTGATGTTAATATTCTCATAATATTTGAGCATATACTTAATTACACTTAATTGCACTTTTTTATAGTTTTGGTAAAAACTTAAAAAGTAGTCCTCGTACACTAAATACAAATAAAATTATAAAATCAGCTAAAACCAAAATAAACAACTGGCCTTTTATATTTTTAAATTTTTATTATAGCAATTTGCACACAATGAATTTATTATATTATATATAGAATTTATTATTTATTATATTTTTAATAATTATAGTTCAAACTATTTTATTATAATTTTATGTGCAATTTTAAACGATTTGTAAGCTAATTTGCTTTTTAATTGTCAGAGGAACATTGGAGAGGAACAGATGTTTAGAAAATTTGATTTCGGTGTTTCCGATTTTTCTATGATTTTTGCTATGAAACAAACCACAAAAAAATCTCTTGTTTGGAAGTTACAATCGTTTGAAATTTGGTAAACCGAAAATTCAAATTAATGATTCACTATAATGTAAATAAATTGTATATCCAGTTCCATTTATTCTACAGACTTCAATAAAAAATCATTTTGTAGCTATTTAATGAAGCTTTCGTTGAATAAATATATTTTATTAAATGTTTTAAATATGAAATATTAAAAAACATTAAATTTCAAATGTTTATTAAATGTAAAATCAATTTACAGTGAATTTTTTTGAGTCTCCAGAGTTGGACAAAGGGGCCATGCTTGGCCCAGCACTGGAAAACCCAGCCTTGGTACACCTATATTGGCCCATGCTTGGGTCATGACTGGGCAATCACCTTGGGACATCCCTATGGTTGGCCAACCTTGAACCAAGACTGGTTAAACTAGACTCGGCAATTCTTATGATTTACCAGTATTGGCCCAAGACTGGGCGACCCAGTTTTTATTTATATTAACTATAAATAACTAAAATTATTATGTTTTATATTATTTTGTATATGTAATACTATCTATTATTATCACTTATAATTTTATTAGTAATAAAAACATTGTTTCATTGTAAATGTATAAATATAAAGATTATTTAAATATATTATATAAATATTATATTATTTAATTATTATGAAATGAATAGCAAATTTTTGGCAGTTAAATGAAGGCTAATTCTAGCAGCCACAAATGTCCCGGTCCTGGCAGCAAAAAGTGGCCCAGTCCGGGCAAGTTTGCATGGCCCCGCCCCGATAACCAAGCATGGCCCAGTCTTGACAACAAAGTCTGGCCCAGTATCGGTAACCAAGCTTGGCCCAAGATTATCCTTCCAAGCTTCTACCAAGGCTGAGCCAAGACTGGTTTACAAACTTGGCCCAGACTTCTACAGAATTGAGCCAAGCTTGGACCAAGCCTGGGCCTATGGTACTTTCCTCTATGGGAAAGCATTACAATATATAGCTTGGCAGAAACTGTAAAATTTCAGTCGGTACTAGATTTTTTCTGTATAAGTTTAAAGTTTTTCATTTGCATGTTTAACACTATTTCCATTATTTGACATTAATTTATAGGTCACTATTATAATAAGTAACGGAAAATATATAAATATTTAATATAGGAAAAATATAACGTTGTTATAAGAAAACAACAATAAAACTTATATTAGAATACAGTTTTTACGAACTTGGTAAATTATTATTATTGCGACATAGACGGTTGAAAATATTCCAGATAGCAATTCGAAAATTGCACTAAGCCTTTACACAAATTATCTTTATCAAATTTTGAACATCTTTCCATTAATCCATTCACCACGTCCTTATTTGGAAGATGCGCAACTTTCTGTAAATTGTCTAGTGACATAACTCCTTCTTCATTAATAACATTTTCTTTAATAAATAGACACTTCACGAAACATCCAAGGTTTTCGTCTTCTGCTATGACTCCATTAACTTCGTAATTATATTTAATATCTCTATCTATGTTTACTTCAGCTAAACATTCCTTGCGTAGATCTTGGTGCGTCGCGAAGTAGTCTTGGAATAATCTTGCAGAAAACTGATAACATAAAAGTTAATTGTAATTTTCTGTAGTACCAAATAAATGTTTAAAATAAAATCACTTACTTCATTTTGAAGAGAAAGTTGCAATGTTGAAATTAAGATAAAACAAATTAAAATAAAATGCTTCATATTTATATGATTTGGAACATACGTTGCATATAACTTCACTAGTACACCTGTAAGGACGATATAAAACTGGTTAACCTTTTAAGGACGGGACTGGTCGAAATATTAATAGAAGAATATTAATATTAAAGCAAAAAAAAATTTGTTGTTTTTCTACGCAATTTGATACACTGAACAGCCTCGGATTTAGGGGGAACAAGCCGGGGCACGTGCCCAGGGCGGCAATACAAAGGGGCGCCAAATTCATATGTTTGAAGTTATCATTTGTTTGAAAAGTCACGTTTCTGTAAGTTTTTATGTAAAAGCTAAATAATCGTAATATAAAAGCTAAAAATCTAAATATCATGGGTGTACCAATTTGGAAGCCGAAAAAGCAACTACAATAAATTTCTAAATATAAATATAATTATTATTTTTAAATAAAATTCTTGAAATGCGATTTTCAAGGCCAATTTCTTACAATTTTTTTTTAATTCACCCATGAAATTACATACGCGCCATTCTCGAGAGACCGACACGCGCAGATCTCTAACTTGCAGAAGGGATCGTGTACGTTTTCAAACGTGAAGGTCAGGAGATAAGCTCGACCCTTCTTGAACAGGACTTTGCCTGCAACATTCCTGGGCGACTTTGGGAAGAGAGGGTAAGCGTGCGAAGTTTGGCATTAGGCATTCAAGTAGTACAGCTCCAACGACAAATACCTTACGCGAGAAGTGAAGTTAAAATATGGTTAAAGTTTCCGCCAAGGTAAATGCAATTACCGCAGTGTCCTCGGGACCTAGTTTGCATTACCGATTCACGTAGTACCGCTTGAGCAAATAGTACCTTACACGCGAGAAAATTTAGTTTTCCGCAAAGCAAGCAATTACTGAGTGTCCATGGGACCAAGTGGCTTGCCATTGTTGAGTACAGTTTTCAGTCGGCTTCTACTTACCTCATTACCTTTCCGTGGCAGATATCGAACATCGATGCTGCTGTTGCCGTTGCTGTACGCCCGCACTACACCTGTTAAAGTGAGTAACTATTTATTTGTTAAGTGCTCCGATTTCCGCTATTTGCGATTGCATCTTTACTTGCAACTGTCGAACGACAGTTTAGAGGGCTTTTTACACACTTGGAGTGGCTCTTCGATCATTTATTTGTAAATTGTAGTATAATCTTAACCATAAGTTCATGCATACCGAGGTCGAGGCCATTATTAAATATTAAAAACCTGGGTTTGTACCACATAACGTTTCAACCATTAAAATTATATTATCGTGGTTATCTCTGTGTTTTTTTGTGTTACGTTTTATTTCAGAGATATATTTTGTAAAGTACCGGTGTATAAGAAACCATCAAGGCAGTTGCATGAGTGACTCTCGTAGACGTCACCCAGCAGTCAAGAAATCTCACAAAACGGCCCTGGAGATCCTGTTGAGCTATTTTGGACATTCCGTAAATTATTTAATAAATATCGATGTGAAGGAGTTTATCAAACAGTTACCCAAAACAATGAAGGTACTTCTCCACCACAACTGATAGATTCAGATGTGATTATTCCTTATATTGAAGAAAACCTCGCAACACCACAAATTTATTTATTAAATTTAGTAAAGTCGTCTAAAGAGAGAAAGATAAAACATACTTTCAGGGATCCTATAAGAAGTGGTGAACTACGCCTGGCTTTCCACAACAAATATAGCTTGAATAGAATACTGTTCTCCAGAACAAAAGATAAAGTTCCTATTCTGGATAGGGCTAATCTGGTCTATTGTATAAAATAATAATAAGAACTCCGAAACGTTGACTGACACAATATATTGTTTGATTTGCATACCCTTTCAACCCGAAATCCTTTTTAATTGATTAAAAATTGCATTTCGTCGACGTGCTGGGAACCATTTATCGACTGAATGTACGGTCTCACTACTCACTAAATGCGCGAATTACCAAGAAGCTCATAGCGGCGATAACAGATACTGCTCAGTTTACCTCAAGGCTCTAAATAAAATGAGCAACCAGGACAAAAAAAAAATCAAACGTTAGGTTTATTAATATAGTCGCAGGAAGATTTTTCGTACTTCAGGCCGAGCAGACCTATACAAAACTTTGCACCTACGATGACTCAGGTGGTGAAACAAAGGCCAGTTATTCGTCACGAAATGATCTACCAAGACCACAAATTCCTAAGGTGAATCACGTACCACCAAGTGCTAGTCACTTTTTAGTGAATTTAAAAATCTAGAAACAATGTGTAACGTTGATAAAATGTTAAAAGCTGTGGGCGAATTAAATCGCGTTATGGCTTAGTAGCCATTAGCACCAGTCGATGTTGCTGGTATGGCGGCATTCATCAAATGTGCAAAAGAAATCGATGGGTAGTCACAACCACGATGACCTTAAGATAATGACGTGGAACGCCACAAGCGTTGTAAACAAAACACAAGATTTCGAACTTTTCTTGGTCGAACACAATATCCATATTGCTCTGATATCATAAACTTGGTTAAAGGTAAGCGATAATTTGAAATTTAAAAATTACTTTGTTTTTACGAAAGATAGATTAACCGACCGGACAGGTGATGTTGCTATCTTAATTGGACAGTGTTATGCACTAATGCATCAACCCACAAAAATATCATTTTTGAGTTATTAATGCAGTTTTATGCCAAATTAATTGTTTAACGTTATAGAAAATGGCCCACATCAATTAAAAAATTTTTAACACTGTAATTAATGAAAAACACTTATTACATAATTCTAAATAGGATTTCAAATATTTGCACTAACAGATCAAGTCCCTTGAATCATTACTCTTAAAATTAAATATACTTGAGTGTTTTGTACTAATGTCTCAAGTATATGAGGTTGAGCCATTAATGCAAATTGTAATCAATTATGATAAGGTAAGTGATAATAGTATAGGCATGCGTATTGTTTTAATTTATCAGTAATGATGTAATAATATCTTTAATAATCAGTATCAGATGTAATTATTATTATTGCAAATCTGTACACCGGCTAAAGCAGTTTATTTGTAGAGTGAAAGTGTGAATATACAATAGTTTGATAATAATTTAAGTGATACATCTTTAACTTCATTAAATTGATTGAAATTAATTGATGAAATTATAAGGAGTAAACTAAAAGTAAGGTAAGGTAAATTATGCTTATTTCTTACAAACTAATCCCATTGTTTAGCCGTTTCGTTTGATACTAAATAATAATTTAAATTAAGCTTATCCCCATTATTTATTAAACCATATCATAATTATCTAAAAGCTTGACTACTACTTATAAACAGATTAAAAATAAAAAAAAAAAATAATTAATTAAATTAAATTAAAAAATACAAATGTGTATGCATTTGTGTGCGATAGTTTAGATGATTATTTAGTTCTAAATTCTACATTTCTTATTTTCACCTGCTTTACTTATTTTGATGGGGTTTATTACCAACTTATATTAATTTATGTCAAAAGTTTGGAATGCAGTAATTTATTTTACAGAGAATCAAGATGTCATCAAGAGGGCATATGTTGGTAGAACTTTGTAAAAAATCTAAAAAAGGTATTCCTTTGCTGAGCAATGCTATCAAATCTGCTCAATCTGTAAATAATGATAGTTTTATTATGGAGCCAGATCCTGAGCTATCAGCGGTCATTACATCAATGCTCTCTGAAAATCCAGAGAATGAAATGGAAAAAGAAAATATCAATCCTTTACCAAATATCTCAATTAATGAAACCGATTTACAGTATTCAGTTGAATTCGACAATTCAAGATGTACCAACCTTTTTTCAAATTTGTCTACAAGTTCTATTAACTCAAACTTAATAGAACACGAAGTCCCACCGATCTTTTCATCCACATTAATAGAAGAAGAGTTGAGCGATATTCAGAAACAAGATAAGATTCTGAATGAACAAAACTTTGATATGGCACAAAATACAATAGATCACATGCCAAATTTATCTCAAAATAATTCATTCTTAGACAACGATTATATACCGGTTTCATCATCAAGTGCCAGTACAAGCAAGGACCTAAGTAATAAACATGTTAATACTTCCCAACAGCAAAATTCTCTGAAAGGTAGACCAAAAAAAGGTAGGAAAAGAAAATGTCCTGATCAAAACAGAATGATAAAGAAGCAACGGTATAATACAAACCAAACATATACAAATAAGACCGGAAAGATTATAAAAGCTAAAACATTTTCAGGACAAAATTTTGATTGTAAATGCCCAAAAAAATGTGCAGAAAAAGTTTCTGTAGAACAAAGAGAGGCAGAATTTAATAAATTTTGGACTGCAGGATCGTATGAAGCTCGATGTGCATTGCTACAAAGCTGTGTTAGCGAAACGGGAAAAAAAAGAACATATTCTGAAAACTCCAAAAGAAAATTTTCAAGACAATACGTAATTTGTAATATATCCATTTGCAAAAAAATGTTTTTAAATACTTTTTCAATTAGTCAGGCTAGAATAAATGTAGCACTAACTAAATTTAGATCACAAGCTCCTCTTAATGATGGTAGGGGTCTAAACACAGGTGGTAAGAACAAAATACCGGAATTAAAATTAAATGAGATTAATGACTTTATAAAGCGATTTCCCAGATATAAATCTCACTATTGTCGTGATGTCACAACATCTAATTTCTTGTCTCCAAATTTAAACCTACAAAAAGTATATGATCTTTACAAGACAGATTATCCAAATGGAGTTAGTAAATCAGCTTTCAAAAGCATTTTTTACAAAAATTATAATCTTCGTTTTAAAAAGCCTCAAAAGGATACATGTTTACGGTGTGACGTCTTCAATGTGAAGAAAAAAGGAGCCGAGGGAGGTGATCTCTTAATCTTAGAACAAGAGCATAAGTTACATTTAGATCGCGCGTTTTCTTTACGTTCCCAAATGAAAGAAGATTTAGAAAAATCAAAAACTGATGATTCTGTAGAAACACTCACGTTTGATTTGCAAAAGACGCATAATTTACCATCCATGCCAACCAGCATAGTATATTATAAAAGGCAATTAAATCTATATAATTTCGGAATTCATTGTGGAAGTAATAACAAAGGCTACTTTAACATTTGGTTAGAAACTGAGGCAGGCAAGGGGACACAAGAAATTGGTTCGTGTTTGAGAAAGTACATAAACTCAAATAAAATGAAACCTTCAGCTAGTAAGTTAATTCTTTGGGCTGATGCATGTGGCGGTCAAAACCGCAGTATAAAATTGATTGCTATGTTGGTTCACATTCTCCAGAATCATGAACATTTGCAAAACATAATAATAAGATTTCTCCAACCAGGACATACTTTTCTACCAAATGATTCAGAATTTGGAGATGTAGAATGTGCTCTGAAAACTCATACCAGACTTTACACCGACTCTGATTTTATGAACGTAATGGAATCGTGTAGAAGAAAGAATAAGTTTACAGTAACTAAAATGAACACGGAAGATTTTGTGTCTGCAGAACCGATTCTAAAATCTACAACCAATAGAAAACAGGGCACTAACAAGGAAAAAATATCTTGGCTCAATACATGTGAGATAGAGCTACGCAAAGATATGCCTTTGACACTTTTCATGAAAAATAATTTGAACGATCACCCAATAAGCTTAGACATTTCAAAAAAATGTAAAGGTCGTAAGCAGGAATACGAGAAATCATTAGAACTTCCATTACTCTGGCCAAATGGTAAACCACTATCAGCAGCTAAAATAAAAGACTTAAAAGAAATGCTAAAATTAGTTCCTAGTGACGCAAAATTTTTTTACAAATTTTTAAAAAATGTCGAAGCTTGTGAATTTGACGATGACGTTGATGGGTTCGGTCCTGATATAGATTTTGATATTGAAGAAGACGTGTAATAATTTTTATAAAAACAATAATGCTGGTCTACATACCAAATTTTAGTGTTTAAAATATTATAAGTTTTTGTTGTTGTTATTATCAAGCAATATTAAAAGAAAACTTGTTATTTAGAATATTATTAGAATTTTAGTCTAAAAATATTTTTTCGTTTACTATGTTACTATTAAATTATTATAATAATAAAAAAAGCGTATTTACTTAGTTTGTTCTGTAAATGTAATTCTACTGTGTATAATTATTTTAATTTTTGTTATTAATAAACAATTAAGTAAAAAATTTAAAAAATGTTTAAACCGTAATAAACTGTAAAAAGATTAGTTTTAGCTTGCATTTCTAATAATACATAATAATTAACAATTTAAATGTCGAATTGCATTTTTTTTATAAAAAACACCTTACCAGATTTCAATAAACCCGTTGAACAAATCAAAATGACTATTGCTTACGACATATTCTAAAATTTGCACTAATGATTCAAGTGCCTTGGAACACTGTTATAACCCACAAGTATCTTAGATATATTTTGCACTAATAGTTTGCAATGTTTTACCTTATTTTCTCTGAAATTAATTTATAAAATCACATATTTACATAAAAGAACTCATCAATAATTATCGATAAACGGCATATTCCATAAAAAAACATGATATTAGTTATAACATGCGATTTGTTATTGTTTTTCATTCCGTGCATCTGAAACGTCAATATCTCGAAATGAGCTTTGTGTGGGTTGAGACAGTAGTGCATAACACTGTCCAATTAGAAAGGGATTGGTTGCCGTACGAAACGGCAGAGCAACCTAACGTAACATCAGAGCTATTGGTTTTGAAAATCAATTTGAAGAGTTCTTTTTATGTTAGTGCCATGTATGTTCCATCGTGCACGAATTTAACATCGGTTGAACTTGATAACATCCTGAACAAGAACAAAATTTTAATCGGAGGGGATTTTAATTCCAAGCACCCCCAGTGGAACTGTCGGTATCCAAATAGAAGTTATATCACCTTAAAGGCTCACAACTATATAAACAACTATCTGCTGTTATATCCACCCACATCTACTTTTAGTCCGCCAGGTCTGTTGCAATCCATTATAGATTTCTCTTTAGTAAATGGAATAACAAACTATACCAAACCGGAAACAATTACTGACTTGAATTCAAATCACTGACCCGTTTTGATGACCATACTTACCTCTCGTATTCTGCCAAGCTACGTTGTCTCGGATACCAATTGGCGCAAATTTAGAGAAGAGTGCAACAACAGAATTCACATAACTCCAAAAATCAGTTCTGTTGAAGAAGTGGACCTTGAAATTGCTCAATTCACCATGGCATTTACGGAAGCTCACCAAGTTTCCACAAAAGTTAAAGGAATACGGAACAAATTTTTCCCAGATCAGGAAACGGATGATCTGAAACCACAATGTAACAAAGCTCGGCGTAAGTGGTTGGAAACAGGCAATGTGCCCTATCATATCAAGAAAAACCAACTTACTGATAACATTCAAAACCGAATTAAAACCATTCGACATCAAGAATGGTTAAATAAAACGAAAGATAACTTTTGTATAGGTAATATAAATAATATGCCTTTCGAAAGGTATATTATACATATTTATTTATATAACATTTATTCAATTTCAAATGGTTACATTATTAAATGTTAACAAAGTCATATTATATTATCTATTATTAGGTTAAGCCCTTCATTAGATATTTAACATAATTATGTACAGTGGTTATAATTTTTGATTTGTAAATAAATTTAAATGAATTACTAGATAGAAGTTTCGAAAAACCTGATAATTAGTTTTGCTAAATTGATAAAAATGGGGTTTGGGAATTTGGTGTAGGATTTGGTGGGTTACCATGCATTGGGATTGAAAGTGGAGTTACAATAAACTAATACAAAAAACAACACAATTATAATAATATTTATATTATCGATCTTCCCTCCTCGACAACGACCAGCAGAGCAGTTTAGGCTTTAGTTGTAAACATTGTAATTTCGTAGCAATATGGACTTCAGGAGATCGCCTTTGTTCTTCGAGATTACATTATCGAGATCGTAGTCTACAATTCAATTTGCGGAATTAACTCGCTTTTGTGGAACGAGCAACTTTTCAAAGATTTTTCGGTCAATTGTTTTATGAAATCACCGATGTATTCAAATTCGTTGTTTTCGTTCATGTGCTTGATGGTGTGTAGCGAGGGTTCACCACTTTTAAAAACTTGTGGAGACAACGTTGTACGGCAATTAAGTTGCTATTTGCGGAACTTCCCCAAACAGTGCAGCCGTATGTCAGGACTGACTTAGCACATTTGCGAACGAGCAGAAGCTTAAACTCTCTGGACAACTGTTCTTCGTGGTTGATTAATGGATAGAGCAGATGTAGCACTAAGTTCGTTTTTTTAACTCTATCAGCTATAGTTTTCTTCCACGTAAGTCGTTGATCTGAGAGCAAGCCGAGATATTTTATATCTTTTTACAGTTCGATAACGCTATCGTTAATTTAAATATCGACTGTACGACGAGTTCTGCTGTTCGTTAACATGATCGCCTCAACCTTACTGACATTTAATTTAACCTAATAATAGATAATATAATATAGTTTTGTTAACATTTAATAATGTAACTATTTATAATTGAATAAATGTTATATATAATATACAACCTTTCGTGGTAAGGTTCTTTCTTTACTTAATCATTCTTGACGTCGAATGGTTGTAATTCGGTTTTTAATGTCATCCGTAAGTTGGTTTTTCTCGATACGACAGGCCACCTTGCCTGTTTTCAACCACTTACGTCGAACTTTATTACGTCGTCGGAATTTGTTACGAATTCGTTTAACTTTTGTGGAAACTTGGTGAGCTTCCGTAATTGCCATGGTGAATTGGCAATTTCAAGTTCCACTTCCTCAACAGAACTTATGTTCGGAGTTACTAAAAAGGAGTTACAATTTACTAAAAAGAAATCTACAGTGGATTTTAACAGACCTGGCTGACTAAAAGTGGGTGTGGGCGGATATAACAGGAGATAGTTGTTTATATCGTTGTGAGCCTTTAAGATGTTATCATTTCTTTTTGGATACCGACAGTTCCATTAAGGGGGTGCTTGAAATTGAAATCCCCTCCGATTATAATCTTGTTGTACTTGTTCATGAGGTTATCAAGCTCAACCGATGCTAAATTCGTAGATGGTGCAACGTACATGGCATCAACATAAAAAGAACTCTTCGAATTGATTTTCATAACCAATAGCTCTGCTGTTACGTTTGGTTGCTCTGCCGTTTCGTGCGGCAACCCCTTTTTAATTAAGATAACAACGTCACCTGCCGTTCGGTTAATCCATCTTTCCTAAAAACAAAGTAATTTTTAAATTTCAAATTATCGCTTACCTTTAAGAAAGTTTCCGTTTTCAGGGCTATATGGATATTCCGTTCGTTCAGAAAAAGTTCCAAATCTTATGTTTTGTTTACAACGCTTGTGGCGTTCCACGTTATTATCTTCAGGTCTTCGTCGTTGTGACTACCCATCGACTTCCTTTGCACATTTGATGAATGCCGCCATACGACCACCACCATCGACTGTAGTAGCTATGACGCGATTTAATTTCGCGCACAGCTTTTAACATTTTATCAACGTTACATATTGATTCTATTTTTTTAAATTCACTGAAAAGTGAATTTACGTGGTTCACCTTGGAAATGACGAATAACTTGTCTTTGTTTCACCACCTGAGTCATCGTAGGTGCAAAGTTTGGTATAGGTCTGCTCGGCCTGAGAGACGGTAAATCATAAACATAAACCTGAGGTTTGATTAATTTTGCACTAGTTTGCTCATTCTATTTAGAGCTTTCAGGTAAACTGAGCACTCTCTGTTATCATCGCTATGAGCTTCTTGGTAATTCGCGCACTTAGAAGTAGTACCCTCCGGGACCGTACATTCAGTTGATTAATGGTTCCCAGCACATCAACGACATGCAATGTTTAAGTTGTAGTTGTCAGCTGCATGTCCAAATTGTTGGCGTCGATAGCACTGAGTGATATCTCTTCTAGCACTAGCTATCCGAGGTGATGGTAATATTCCGGTGTACTGGGGAACATACAGGGCTTATGTGGACTGAACATACAGGGCTTATGTGTTACTGGGGAACATACATGTTCCCCAGTACACCGGAATATTACCATCACCTCGGATAGCTAGTGTTTCATTGGAAGTTGCTTCACTTTCGAAAGCCACTTTAACTGCTAATTTACACGTGTGCAGTAGCTTAAGTAAGCTCCTAAAATATGTCACTAAATTTAGCTACTTGCTTTAGTAGCTTTCTTAAGCTACTGTACACGTGTAAATCCTGTTTAAATGTCGGGTAAAATTGATTATCTTTGTTTAAAAGTTTAACGCTAACAACTTAAAGCGTTTTTAAAGCGTCAAACACTTTCTCTTCGTTCATTTGCTGAACATCTTTTAGGACAGCCATCATCTCTTTTTCACTACTAAAGATATATTTAATTGCGTGCCTTTTTCGGCTAAACTTGATTTCAGTGTATTGAAATCATCCATGTGTTCTGTGATTATTTTCACTTTGTTACCTAAGTATTTTAGGTAGAATTTGTTATTTACGACTTCCTTAAGGTCCTTAGTAAATTGTGCGTGGTGTTTAGGTAAACCGAAAACAATAATTGGCTTCGGTTTAATTGTCTTGGGTTTAGATATTACTGTCGGTGCCACATCTTTAGATACAGTACTATTATTTAATAGCTCAAATTTATTAGTAGTGTTTACGTTGTGAACAATTTCACTGTCTTCAACATGGTTTTTCGATTTCTTGGTCTGGCTTGTTTCAGCAATTACTTTGTTATTATTAATAACGGTAGAAGTATTTCTCCGTTTTAAATTTATTTTCCCCATTTCGTTGGTTGTTGAAAATTTCTTTTCACCGTGTAACAGAAAATTTTGTAGTATATGTGCCAAATTAGCACATTTCAATTTGTTTAAACTTTCGTTTCCAACAATTATAACAATTCTACTTAACTATAATTTAATTAAAATGCCCTTTTATTGTAAAATTTAAATTGCACAATATTAAATCACCATATACGTTTATACAGAAATGTTGGGTATTTTGTTTATTTGTGTACAAATTAATTTTAAAAAAACACTCTATCATACGTTAAAAGACACTTTGGTATACTAAAGTATACTTGATGGAGTAGTTATAATTGCTGTCGTATGGTGGTGTTTGGTTAATGTTAAATCCCATATTGGGAAAAAACGAACCAACGCCCACTTTGAAACATGGAAACAAAAATTATTGTTATACCAACCAAGAAAAGGTGGATGTATTTGCCAATAGTTTCGAAGGGGTACACCAGGTAACTACCAACCTTAGTTCCCAGTTAGAGCAACAGGTAAGAGCAAACGTTGAACTGCTTGAAGACATGGACGAGTTGCTGGTAATTAACATCACTCCTAAAAGGATCCAGCAAATTATCAAAAGTCGTAAAGTAAGGAAGGCTTCCGGAGTCAATGGTATTACTAACAAGTACCTTAATTACCTCCCCAAAAAGGGAGTGGTACAACTTTACTATACTTTTAGGTTATATCTGAAGCTCTGCTATTTTCCTACGGTGTGAAAGATGGCTAAAATATTGGCAATTCCAAAACTAAACAAGGGCAATGGCAAAGCCAAAAACTACCGTCTCATTATAGCTTACTTTCTTGTTTGAGCAAAATCTTTGAAAAGGTTATTCAAGAATAAATTGTCGATCATCTCACAAGTAATAATTTAATTATCAGGCAATAATTTGGATTTCAGAAAGGCCATAGAACCATCGATGAATTAGCCAGAGTAATTGGGGATGTGGTAGGTAATGGATTCCAACAACAAAAACCATACGAGAATGGTATTACTCGATTTGGAGAAAGGCTTCGATACGGTCTGGCATGAGGGCCTAATTCATAAGATGATGCAACTGAATCTTCCTTGGTGAGGATCGTTCAGAGCTATTTGACTAGTCGCACTTTTAGTGTTATAGTTGGCGATGCAAAATTGTCAGAGAAAAGCATACCTGCACTGAGAAAACGTTACTGAGCAAAAACAACTCGCCAAAGGTGCAACTCAAAAGGGGTGCAACTCGTAAGGGGTGAAACTCGTTAGCCACGCTCGATGTGTACCGTACGGTATCACAATCGCGTCTGACTGCTAACACTAAGACTATATCAGAACGCACGCACCGTCAATAGAACTCAGGAGCGAATCAATTTCCTATCTAAAATGCATGTAAAATTTTGATTTTCAAATGCCGTTTTCTCGGAAACTAAGGCCTAATCCATATCGAAGTGCGGTCTTAAAATGCTCAGAAAATTGTCCTCTTTCTTATAGTGTAGGTGTCGGAGCCCAAAAATCCAACAATTTCAATGAGTTTTAAAGAATTCCAATGATTTCCAAGACATTCCAATAAATTCAAAGAATTACAGTGTTTTTCGAGGAATTTCATTAATTTTCAAAGAATTCCATTGATTTCCAAGGAATTCCAATTATTTTCAAGCAAATTTTAACCTCAAGAATTCCAAGGAATTTTTACGATTTTTAAGAAGATTTCAAACGAATATACACAAAAAATTCGAGATATTTACCTCTGGATCTTCAAAGTAAAAAAAAATTGGTTTTCTGCTCATTTCAAAAAATCAATTTTTAAATCTTACTGGCGAATATTTTGAAAAGCAATAAAAAAAACTGTCTGAAAAGTGCACTTTTTATAGTTTTGGTAAAAACTTAAGAGGTAGTCTGCGTACACTTGAAATATAATTATAAAACAATCTAAAACCATAATTAACAACCGGCCTTTTATATTTTTAAATTTTTATTGTAACAATTTGCACACAATGAATTTATTATATAATTATATAGAATTGAATGTTTATTTTATTTTTAATAGTAGGTAATAGTACAAACTATTTTAAATATAATTGTATGTGCAATTTTAAACGATATTGATACACTCAGACGCGTCGGTAAAAGTTATGTAGCCGTTGGAATGCCAACAGTAGCTAAGCGGAAACTGCAGGGCCTTGTCGCGAGATTTCTGGGGTAAAGTAAACTAACCGGGCCCACAGGTTTTTACAGATATCACTAAAATTCCTGCAGAATTTGGAAGAGGACATTATAATGAAGAGATTAAACAATGGATAAACTCCAAATACCGATTAATTTCGGAATTAATTAATTTTAAAGTTTTGATTTTTTGCATAGAAAGTACGTTAATAATACTTCTTGTTGACGGTGCGTGTGCTCCGAGTGGGTCTACGGAGACTGGGAATTGTAAGGGGCGTGGCTCGCATCAGTTATTTTTCGAGTTCCAGCTTTTAGAGATCTGTCATTTTCGAGTTCTGTTGCGCCCCGGCGGATGTTTTTAATAAGGTTTGTGTTTATCAAAACGGGCCGGAGCGCTGGAATATGCTTCATTAATGTAAATAAAAAGTGGTATCTCCGGTCCCATATATCGTATATAGACTTCAATAAAAAAATCATTTTGTAGCTATTTATTAAGGCTTTTTATGAATAAAAATATTTATTAAATATTTTAAATATAAAATATTAAAAAATTTATTAAATGTAAAATCCGTTTACAGTGATTTTTTTTGTAATAAAGCATAACAAATAGCTTGGCAGAAACAGAAAAATTTCAGTAGGTACTAGATTTTTTCTGTTTAAATTTCAAGTTTTACATTTGCATGTTTAAGGTACATTCATAATTCTGATTGGTCCTAACGAAATTATATGAAAACAACAATAAAGCTTATATTAGAATAAATATTTTACAAATTTGGTAAAATATTATTGCGACATGGTCGGTTGAAAATATTCCACATAGCAATTTCCAAATTGCACTAATCCTTTGCACAAATCAACTTTATCAAAATTTGAACATTTTTCCATTAATCCATTCACCACATCCTTACTTGGAAGTTGCGCAGCTCTCTGTAAATTGTCTAGTGACATAACTCCTGCTTCATTAATAACATTTTCTTTTATAAATATACACTTCAAAAAACATCCGAGGTTTTCGTCATTTGCTATGTCTCCATTAACTTCGTAATTATATTCAATATCTTTATCTACGTTAACTTTAGCTAAACATTCCTTGCGTAGATCTTGGTGTGTCGCAAAATAGGCTTTTATTAATTTTGCAGCGAACTGAGAACATAAAAATCAATTGTAAGTTTCTATAGTACCAAATAAATGTTTAAAATAAAATTACTTACTTCATTTTGATGAGATAGTTGCAATGTTGAAATTAAAATAAAGCAAATTAAAATTAAATACTTCATATTTAAATGATTTTGAATATATTACGTATAGCTTCACTGGTACACTTGTAATGATGATATAAAACTGGTTAACATTATTATAAACATTTTTAAATTATAGCATAGTTTGGTATAATAATTTACACACAATGAATTTTTTCAATTTTTATTTACTATTATCTTTCAAATATTAATTATATTATATCGAGGGTGAAAACGCAGGACCTCGTAACTTACATTTTGAACAAAATTAACTTTTTGCCGCCATATAATGTGCATTGATGAGCTCCATCTATTTTCAAAGTAGAAATAATTTTATAAAAATTATTAACCTTCTAAATCAAAGGAAACAGTAACTCGTAACTTATTATCAATGGTTTTGTAAAGCAATACCTTGTAACTACGAAAGTGTTCGTTTCAACGCCATTGAAGTAAACAACTAAGGTAAGTGCATTCAAAAATAGCTTGTAAAGTATGAAATATCTAATTTATAAAGCTAAATTGCCAAATAATTGCATGGTTAAGTATTATTCTTAGTGCTCACATAATTATTCTTCTAAATTACTAATAATATTAGTTAATAAGTTAACATTTAATTTCAGGTGCTAGATACGAGGTCCTGTTTCTCATTGCGTTAGAGAAGATACGAGTTAATGTGCGTATGAAATGGAAAATAGTAGAACAAGTAGAATTTTGGCGTTGGCCAAAAAAGCATATAGTAATGATGCGACTGAAGAAAATGTGGAATTTTCTCTTCAGAAAATTGATGATTTATCACATAATTTTCTTCAAGATGAAGTTTTATCTCCTGAAGAAATCTCCAATATTTTCAGAGAAGCCAAAGATGTGCTGGAAATTGAGCTTAATTTTAATGAAATAGGCATTTTGAATGAAATAACAAACGTAGACCACGCACAAGAAGAAAATGACGTTCAAGAAGAAAATGACGTTCAGGACGAAGACTATATTCCAGAAAATAATGCAGATAGTAAAGAAAGCATGGAATATTATGTGAATGAAGATGGAACACAGCAGCTGCTAACCGAGATTATTATGGAAGATGAAAATGAAAATGAAGATACTACAGTAAAAAAAGTTAAGGGTCAAAATAAAAAAGTACTCAATAAGCAATTAAGAATGAAAGGACAACAGTATTTAGGATTTCGAAAGCCACGGGAGCAAAGCAACACATTTCATGATACACTGAGAAAAGAGAGAAAGTTAGGTGCACGCTGCAGCTGTAAGCAAAAAACCAAAGATCCAACAAAGAAATGTCACAAGGTTACAGAAGCAATGCGCGGAAATATTTTTGAAAATTTTTGGTCTAGCATGACGTGGGATCAACGAAAAGTGTACGTCAGTAATACCGCCAAAATAAGTGAAAAGGCCCGGCCAAAATCATTTGAAAATTCCCGACGAAATATAACCATAAAATATTTTCTAATTTGTGGAAATGATGAAATACTTGTGTGTAAAATCATGTATTCACAAACCCTTGGTTTAGGAGAATGGTCTATAAGATCATGGGCAACAAAAAGCGAAAATAGGATGAATAAAAGTACTGAAAAAGAACTAAGTCAACGCGATAAAAGAATAGATTTGTTCAGAGAGGATAGAAATTTTTTAACGGAATTTTTAACTAATCTAAACAAACTTCCTTCACACTATTGTAGAAAGGACACTAATAAGCTTTATTTAGAACAAACTTTTCAATCTTGGAATGAACTTCACAGGGGATACATAATAAAATGTCGGGATAACAACAAAACACCTTTGTCTGTTGTGACGTTAAAAAAAATGGCGACAGAAATGAATTTATCTCTATTCCATCCCAGGAAAGACCAGTGTGATATTTGTTTCAAATTCAAAAACCATAATTTAAGTGAACTCGACTACAACAAACACATAAAAAAGAAAGATAGAGCGCGAAAAGAAAAAGAGGATGATAAAAAAAAGGCATTAGAGGGACAGTGCAATGTTATTGTGATGGATGTTCAGTCAGTTAAGTTAGCACCACAGTTACAAGCTAGTGCATTATATTATCGAACAAAATTGTGTTGTCACAATTACACAATTTATAATTTGAAAAATAGACAAGCTACTTGCTACTGGTTCGATGAGACAAGTGCCGATGGTCAAGCATCTACATACGCATCGTTTCTTGTTGATTACTTGGTAGAACATTTTTTGACTTCTGCTAACCCAATCATTCCAATCATCATCTATTCGGATGGATGTACAGCTCAAAATCGGAATTGTATCATGGCCAATGCTTTACTTCATCTTTTAGAAAAGTACGATGTCTGTATTACACAAAAATATCTAGAAAAGGGTCACACCCAAATGGAATGTGACTCTGTTCACAGTGCCATAGAGACATCGCTGAAAAATAAAGAAATTTATTTGCCCAGCGATTACCACCGCCTAACCAAAGAATCTCGCCGTAAAGACCCTTATATAGTCAAAACCAAGGATTTATTTTTTTATAAAAATTATGCCTATAAAGAGTACCTGAAATATAATTCTATACGGCCGAGCAAGACTGAAAGTGGCAATAATGTAGTAGTTGACATACGTGCATTAGAGTATTGTGAAAGTAAAATTAAGTACAAAATAAATTTTGACCGTGATTTTGAAGATTTACCTACCAGACCAAAGAAAATAGACCTAGGAAAAGTCGTCTTTCCTCAACTATTTAAAGAAAGATTGCAAATATCAAGTTTAAAGTACGAACATCTTCAAGCAATAAAACAGGTAATTCCAAAAGACTGCTGGAGTTTCTACGACTCCCTACCGCACAAGTAGATTTTTTTAAACTTTATTTTATATTTTTTGTTAAAACTAGAACTATAATGAATTTATTTATTTTTAAAATTGTTATTTAATTTATGAATAATGTTTAATTTAATGTTTTTACATATTTTTCTTTTTTAATAAAGATGTTATTACTTTGAATTCCTTAATTTTTGTCATCTTAATTACACGTAATAAACACGTAACTGACATATTAAGATATGACAGTAACTCGTAAGTAACGGTAACTTTTGAAACTATTAATTAAAGTATTTTTAATTTTATTGCAATTATTTGTTTGACAATTCTGAAGTCAATAAATATTTCAAGTTTAAAAATTGGTAGCAATTTACTATTATAAACAGTTTTTTGTCCTTCCTGAACATTTTTCATTTTGTGAGATACAAGGTCCTGCGTTTTCACCCTCGATATACAATTTCATGTGTAAATTTAAATGTTTTATAAACAAATTTGTTTTCCATTTGCCTTTCAGGAAATATAATTATACGCTCATCAACGGTACTCACATCTAAATTCATGATTGCTTTGTTATTTATATTATAACGCAGGTATCAAAAACCTAACATGTTAGTGGGCATATCTCGTTGAATGAAATATTAAAAAATAGTAAAGTGAGTTACATTAACAATTAACAATTGAGTATTAACAATAAATTATTTTTTTTTAAGATATAGCGTTCCTATCAAAACCTTGGAATTAGGGTTCTTACGTTGAAAAATATAATTTTGTGTGTTCTCAAACTCCTTGCCACCTAGCTAGGTAGAAAACATAAAAATTTTCCCTCGTATTATGATAATATAATTAAAGCGTTTAATGTAATAAATGTATTCAAAAATTAAGAAAATGCATTATTAAGCATTTTTATAGTTGTGTAAATTACTAACTAGCATCGTTAAATTTATATTATGATTTTATAAATACTTAAATTTTTAACAGTAAAGAAAAAGTTTTGAAAAATTAAGTAATTCGTTTGGCAATTTCTTGTAATTCGTCATTTTTATTCTAACAAGCATTTAAAATTATCAAGGTTCACTTTAAATTTGTTGCGTTTGCATAATTTAATAATACGTCAAATTAACTGAAAAATTCAACACCGAATTATTTCTTAACAATTATCAATTTTCAGGCTATTTTCAGAGTTGAAACTTTTTTTATTATATTGAAAATATAATTTATTAGCTATTCGCGATTTACATTAAGAAAACGCCACCACGCGGAATAATTTCAAACTAAGCCAAAGCGTATGAAAATTACGTTTTGTACTCAAAAGCATTTGTTTATGTGCATTTATCATTCAATTTGGTGAATTATGTTTTATTATTAAGCTAGAAAATAATTTATTGATAGGTAGTGTATATAAAAACCCGATAAATAACTGCATCGTTGAAATAAACTAAAAGTTACTTAAGATTATCGCCAAGATTGTCTTGTTTTAATAATGAGATTAAAAAATTATCCTTTTAATACGATAATATTACACATTACTAATATGAAAAATTCTTTATATAAGAAGAATTCTTTTGTTAATAAAGTAATTATTAAAAAAATGAAATCAAACATGCCAAAGAAGATTAAGAAAAAAATTGTCAACAACGTTAACTGTTGCGTGTTCGGCTGTCATAGTAAGAAAGGACGAGAAAATCACCTCAGTTTTCATTATTTCCCTGGAAAAAACAAGGATTATGTGACTATAATAAATAAGTTTGGAGTTGAAGAAAAAACGTGCAGAAGAAGAGCTTGGGTAAGGGCATTATTACTAACTAAAGTGACAAGTTGTTCACGCGTGTGTTCTCTGCACTTCCAACGAGATGATTTTATCTTACCAGACTGTCCAACTAAGAAGCCACGATTAAAAAAAATTGCACACATTTCATCAAGCTTATTCGGCCACCATTTCTGCGAAATAAAAAACAATTTTCTAAAGAAGAAGCACAAAAAACTGCCAAAATTGCTAAAGCTCGTGTTCATGTAGAACGAGCAAATCAAAGAATACGAATATTTGAAATTTTTAAAAAACCTTTGCCGTTGACTCTTCTTCCAATAATGGAAGAGATATTTATAGTCGCATGTGCGATTGTTAATCTGTCTAATTCAATTTTAAGTGATGAAAGATTTTAAAAATAAATGCTTTTTTTAAATTAACGATTTTTTTTATTTCTTACTAAAATATTCGTCTTTTCTACAAATTATATGTAGCATATGGGTAAAATATTTGAAATGCAATGTTTCCAACATGCTTTTCACAAAGATTTCATCATATCTTACGGTCACCTTTATAAATGATTGGCTATGGCTTGAATATAGCACAAAGTCGCACTCCGGTAAATTCAATAATGCCATTCCCAACTGAACCTGGCCATAATATTGATGTTTTCTTTTCAATGTTAAAACATCATCTTCTGTGTGTTGAAGGTATTTACATGTTCTGTGAAATGTTTCAGCAGCTTCTGTTTTTCCTGTAAGAAAAGCATATTAAAATAATTGTAACATAAAAGCAAACAAATTCTTAAGAGTTAGGACATGTAAATAATTACCTGAATATGGGCACTTAATTTCTAATAATTTAATAGGTATGTTATTCTTATAAACTACACCATCGGGAGAGTACCCAAGCCAAGGTTGTTTACTACTTACGATTAGTCCTGTTTCTAAAATTTTGTAGTCTGGATTTTCCTTGCTGTACATGGTTCTCGCTGCACCTTCATACAGCTTTCCATGTTTGGTAAATTTGTTTTGGAACGATTTGGGCCAAAAATATTTCAACGTCTTATCTTCCCATTTATCCTGGTTATACGTGTAAATTCCGTAACACCTGGATCCAGTGATACGAAATTGCCTTTCAATACCCCACTTTTCTGCATCGCTTTTTGTTATTTCAGCAATTTTAATTGCGTTGAAATTGTTTATAAATAAATTATTGTATGTTGATTTGCAACACTCGTGTGTAAAACTCGGTGGCGGCAATTGATCGATTAGATGTGCTTTTGAACAATTTTCTATTAAAACCATCCAATCCTGCTGCTGATTGACATTTTTGTCCTCGAGTGGTTGTGCGACGAGACTTTTATGTAAACGTCCATTTCTAATAATTTAATAAAATAAGTTCATTTTACAGTTTATGTACGGTGTATGTATTACCTGTGTTTTGCTAGAGCAGAGTTTGGCAATAGTGTTATGAATCTTTGAAAAAGACTTGCCTTTTGAATGTCGGTTAAAGGCTTTAATTTTATCGGGTTCTTTTTAAAACAATCTATTTCTGAAAATGGAACTGCTGCATACTTGTTAGAAGTTGACTTCTTGTTCCAGTAACACTTTACATCGGTAGTTGACAATTCAGGAAACTCCAAAATGTTACCCCTAAAACAACGTAAATTACAAATTAGATTTAAATAAAAAAATTGTATTAATACTACCTAGCGCACAACAACAAAACTGCAGTAACATGCTTACACTGACCCGACATTCCAGCCTTACAAGTACAAGAACATTTGTTAACATCCACTTCTTTGTTTGTTATGGATAAAATGACTGATATTTCGTGTGGACTTTCTAGTAGTGCACTTGTTTGCAGGCAAAGTGCAAAAATTGTAATACTTTCTTCACTTTTGCTAGTTATTCCATGCGTTATAATGTGTTTAGCACTTTCAAGTGCTTGACCTTCACTTATACATCTTGAACTAGGTGTGGCCCCAAGATATGTAAACAAATTCAAATACGATAAACAAAGTGGTTGATCCATTGTGTATACTTCTTGCGAAACTAGTAATATAAATAATAAATTAAATAAGGTTATTTAAAATTAGTAGTAGTTTATTATTTATATATTAGTATTAATGCTTATACTTACTGTTGGTAATTACTTTTTGTGTTTGTACCAATTACTGCAATCTATTAATAATCTATTTTTAAATACTAATACAGGGCGTTTTCTGGTTCAGCACACGTAATACAGATGAAAAATAACTAATTAACAAAACAAATGACGACAAATTTAAGAACACACTAAACACACACTAAATTTAACCATAAAAACATGATAAAAACATTGAAGTGTACGCTTTAATCCGACCATGCTGGTGGTGATAGCAGCGCCCCCAACGGTAATGTAAATCGCCAATACCAGTAGCTTATAATTAGAGTGCGCAAAACATGCAATTGCATGTTTGTTATCCCTATATGCAGCTATAATATTTTAAGATATCTTTTCAATTCGCGGAATTCTAAGAATTTTGACACCATTTTTACAGTGCATATTTTAGCATATTTTGATGGTTTGGCGCATATTGCATGTTGGTGCATATTGTGAGAAAATTATGCATATATTGATTTATTTTTATATATTTCTAGGTAAAATTTGTTAAAAGATTATTTTAATTTCAAAGTTAAGTTACAAGCAATTAAGTATGACAAGACATAATATATTTTCTGAGAAGAAATTAGATCAGGTTACAATTTAAATGATACAATATTTTTCTCTGTACCTACCTACTGGTTGTATTTCTCTTATCTAAATGCAATTCGCTTTAACCTTTATGTGACTGGCGAGGTACCCGGGTACCTTTTGCAGTTTGAAGCATTCATAACTTTTGTGTTGAAACTCGTTAAGTTTGGAAATTTCGTGACATCTCTAAGCTTCTTATATACTATACTTTACTGTATTATTTTGTTTATTATTATTAATTTTATTATGAGAAAATGGCGTCCAAAATTATTACACCCTTTAATGACGGAGTGGGTACCCGGGTACCTCTATAACTTTTATATGCAATTAGATAGGAATTGCAGTAATAAAAAGAAAATTAAACTTTTTTTACATTATTTTATTTAGAAATAAAGCCAAAGTAAACATATTATCTAATAAACATATTAAACATCGTCTTCATCAGAATCAACAAATGGCTCTTCTTCAAATACTGATTCTGCAATCAATTCTTCTGATGGTAGTCTGTAAAAAATAAAAGCTATAAACGGTGCCGTTATTTTATCAGTGTGTTTTGATTATTATTATCGATTTTTCTAAGTAAATATACAGTGACTCGTAAAAGAACTCGCATGTCACCAATGTAAATTGAACATTTTGAAACAGTTTTTTGCATATAAATCGCTTTTAGAGCAAAACTCTTTTGACGTTTTTTCTTGCACATATCATTGTCTCAGAAGTTGTCACAGTTTCAGAAGAAAATGTCTAAAACGTTTTGCCATAAAATAGATTTTTATATAAAAAAAAACAGATTCAACATGTACAATTTACATTGGTAGATTACAATATGGCAATAAAAGAGAGATCATCCCTTTTATGTTGAAACGAAGTAAACCTTTCGGTTACTCCAACGGAGGTAGTCATATAAACAAATCGATTAATACTAGATTTGTTTACAGAATGTATAAGTTTTTATATAATAATTAATATTGCTGATGTGAGATAATAAAAGCACAATCATAATTCTTGACCTAATAAAGAATTTGCAGTGTTTAGTAATTTGCTAGCTTCGTATTCTTACACCTACATAATTATTGTACTTTACCTCAAGAAAACTTTGCAGTGTTTAGTAATTTGTCAACTACTTATTATGCTTTTGTTTACATGTGTTAAAAATTATAGAAGTTTATATTTGATTTTGAATTTTTATTGTTAAGACTATTTAATTGTTGAAATTTAAGAAATAGAAAAATTCCATGGCTAATTGTAAACTAAACAATAGGAATGTCCGAGCTCTTCTGCGGGTAATTGTACATATATTAAATAATTTAAACTTTTATATCGTCGGGTTGTTGGTAAAAGTGACCAACTATGTGACAAACTAATGTTAGTTGGTCACTTTTACCAACAACCCGACGATATAATTTGTAATTACAATAATAATTTATCTTACCTCGTTTTCCGCAATCTGGGTTTTCGAAAAGAACCGTGACTTGGTCCAGACTCATTGTGAGACATCCTAGTTGATATTATAATTTTAATTTTTATAATGAAAACTTTTTATAACTGAAAACACTTGTAATTTTTAAATACAAAAATTAGATAGGTCTAATAGGTTCTAACCTTGCTCAATAAAGTACATAAAGCTTTGGCTCACAAAGCATAATAAACATTATAGTCTTACAACTATCGTAGATAATTATAATTTCTGCTTAGACGCGGAGAAGTGCATGTAATTGTATGACGGTACCCGGGTACCCATGCCGTCATTAGAAGGTGTTTTATTTCTCAGTCACATAAAGGTTAATCTCGATAATTTTTTGTCAAGTAATGTGAATTTTCTTTCTACCAATTTACTCATTTATGTTAAGAGTCTAGCACTTGCACAGAGTTGTATATGATAAGTATCACCTACACTGTACAGTGGGTAAATTGATAAATTGCCAAAAATGCTTAAAATTAGTAGTAGTGCAAAAGAATTGGTAAGGAAATGGACAGAAAAACATAAAGATTTAGAAATAAGTGGTGAAAAAGTGTTTTGCACAGTATGCAGTAAAATTGTAAGTTTTATACTATCGAGTTAGTTATAGAAACCTTATTTTCAAATTGTTTTTTAAGGTAAATAGTGCAAAAAAATATCAAATTTACAACATCTTGGAACAGCTATTCATAAAGTCTTTGAAAGAACGGTCGTTCTCGGCTTACAAAATGGTGCTCAGTGATCGTCGTCAAAATTTTACTATGGCCAATTTAGAAAAGTATTTGATCATTTACTGCTTCAATAAATATTAGATTTTTTAAAATTATCGCATTACCTATGTATCTATACTTAAATTTACTACTTTTGTCATTTTTTGTTAAATAAAGTTCATTTTTTAGTGCATATTTTAATTTAAAAGAGCATATTTAGGTAATTTTTTAAAGCATAATATGCGCTTAAAACATGTGTTTCTAGTGCATATTTTCGCGCACTCTACTTATAATACAAATTTATGGAAACACAAAGAAGAAAATAGATTTAAATGTCATAGTTAACTAAATATCACTTTTCTCTTAGTAACTGTTGTAGCTTTAAGGATTTCCTTCGTGTACGTTTTTTGTTTTAGCTTTAAAAAGTTGCTCTTAAAAAAATCTAAAATTTAAGAAACTTATATATTTAGGTAATTTTGGAAACCTTGAGTTATTATCAATAGTAATATAACAAGACCTCATTTTTAGATCGATAAGTTGTATTGTAAATACGAAGGTATCATTGCATAGCAATGCACGAAAAACTTGTTTTGAGTGCAATTGCTTAATATTTCGAGGTCATCGGTTAAGAACAAAGTATTACTTGATTCTTGAAAGGTATGGAATTTAGCTAAATAGATCCTATCTAGTATTTCTTTATTTATTTATTTATTTATTTTTTTTGTAATTTTATATTTTGTAAAAATACGTATTGTAAAATTATTACGTACACTTGTAAACAATCTAAATTAAGCAATACACATTCGATTATAATCTATAAATGACGTTTCCCTTTGTAAATGTGGCTTAACATTCATTGCGCCACCTACATTAGATAAATCGCTACCTTAACTTTAAAAAATTCATAATTTTAAAACTAAGGAGCAAAATGAAAAAAAACTAAGGAGCGTTCAACAGCACCCTGAAACAGGGATAATTTTTTAGTTCCTAGAATTACTTGCAATATACTGGATGTAGTGAGCACTGTAATACAATACTGAATTAATTAATTATAAAAATTACTAAATTTAAACATTTACCATCGCATTTATACCTTGACAGTGACAATACCTACAACAATTTTTACAACTAATTAATTAATTAGAATATTGTGAGATTTATTAGGAAATTGTATAGATTCCTATAATTATAAAGATCAATTTAACTATTTAAAATAATACGAAGCCTTTTTGTTTTTTCCGAGAAACTTGTTTCAATCGGATTTTAAAAATGTTTACTATTAACCATATTATCACTATTTTAGAAAACCCAAAAAATGCACACACTTTTCAGAACTAAAATGTTTTTAAGTTATCACAATTAAAATACACTGTAAGTATACAATATCGCTTGCGATAAGTATATTAAGTATAAAAACTAAAAATATCGCTTGCGATATTGTATATACACACTTGCGATATTCAGGTCTATTATGTATCACAACCTTTAAAAATAACAGTCAACCTTTATGTTATAATCAAGTTTCAAAATAGCGTAAAGCGAGAAACATTATTATAGCTAACATGTGTCAGAAAGAGAAAGTAATATTTTTATTTTCGGATCAAAACGCAGTTCATCAATTTTTTATTTCATAACTGTCACTGTTATAACAGTGTATTTTAATTGTGATAACTTAAAAACATTTTAGTTCTGAAAAGTGTGTGTGCATTTTTTGGGTTTTCTAAAATAGTGATATGGTTAATATCGAGTTACACTACTTAAACCACGTATCAATCGATTATGTATACTATTAAACAAACAACCAAATAAATTTGAAAAATTTTATTTTGTGGTAAAAGATTATGCTTAATTAGCATTAAACAATTTCAGCCTCTTTTTGTGATAGCATAGATTTAAACGCAAATTAAAAATTTTGCAGTTTATTTTTAACCGACGAACACAAAAAAGGAGGAGGCTATCAATTCGACATGTATATTTTACATGTCGAATTGTATATTTTACATGTCGAATTGTATTCACATGAACATGTCGACATGTATAAGTTTTTTATTTTTATTTGATTTATTTTAATTACTACATTGCATTGCAATTGTTTCGTCAAAATGAAGTAAACAATTTTACAGAAACTTAAATTGCAAAATTTTTATTTTTTTGTTTTTCTGCAAAACTAATAAAAGCTTAGGTTTTTGAAAGTGTTGAAAAGAAAATGTTATTAACGAAGTATGGGATATTTCAGTAGAAACTTTACAGACAGCTGAATAAATAAGCAATTTATAATATACGATAAGTTTACAAAAATCAATTAATATTAATTGGATAATTGCGTACAGTAGCACTTACGTTGAGAAGAGAGCTTCATCCTTTGAGAAGAGAAGGCCATCCTGTTTGTAACCCAGCAACGCATTCGTGACAGTGACGTGTGTCATTATTTGACGCAATTACCTTAACAAATATAGCATAACCTCGCGTTTTCTTTGGTAATTCTTAGTTTTTAAACTAAAATGCATTGTTGCTTTGAAGCAAGTGCTCTCGAGCTGAAGCTCTCGTGCGTTGCTAAGCAAAAATACATTTTTGTTTTCAAACTAAAATTTCCAATTAAAACACGAGGTCTTGTTATATTACTATTGATAAGTGTGGAACGTGTGGTAAAGTTATCTTGCACATTTTGTTTAAAATAAAAATGAACGGCGTTATACAACATTATTTATATTAATATTTGGATTATTTTAAAAATATAATTAAGAGTCCCATGTTCAAATAAATAACATAACATTTCCTTAAAAATAAATTATTTTAAAATTGAGATCATCATATTTCTTTATTTATTTTATCAAAATCGCATTAAAATTGAAATTTTGTGAAAATACGTTTTGTAAAAGTACTACGTTAACATGTAAACATTCTAAATTAGGCAACACACATAACACATGAAATTTAATTGTTTAATGACGTTTCCCTTTGTAAATGTGGTTTTGCATTCGATTAGAGTTATAATAAATTGATCGACTATATATTGTCGTGTTCCAAAATCTTTTTTTTGAATTTTAAAATTTTAATTTAGTTTAATTTGAAATTTTTTTTTAACTGTTTTTAAATTCCGGCATGTTCCGGCATTGTTAAACGACATAGTTTATAACGATTAGCATAACGATTGCTAGATAAAACGATAGATAGAAAAATCAGTCCAAAAAATCTGTAGAGCCGCTGTCAGTCAGAAACGGCGCGACAAAATAGAAAATGTATATAAACAAAATTGAAAACAATGAAAATTTCGACAAAAAACGTCTAATAAGTTTTGCTGTAAAATGGATTTTTATATACCAAAAAAAAACGGTTTCAAAACCGGCAATTTGCATTGTTATCGTAGAAGCGTCCGGATTTCATTATGAGTCACTGTAGGTAGACAACAAAACATTCCCCCCGTATTATGATAATGTAATTAAAGCACTAAAATGTAATAAATTTATTCAAAAATTAAGAAAATGCAATATTGAACATTTTTATAGTTGTGTAAACTACTAACTATCATCGTTAAATTTATATTATGATTTTATAAATACTTACAGCCTTATGCAAAGTGGTATTTTTAAAATGGTTTTAAAATGAATTAAGTAGCTACTAATTAATAGCATTCTAGTAGCTTATAAAATTTTGTTATGCATAGTTGTTTTAAAAAGAACGTTAGTATCATTTTAGTTGGTAGGATACTAAAGTATGATTTTTAAAATATTTATTAGGCAACATTGCAAATTTTCAGATGATAACCTAAAAGCATTGACAGTTTACAAGGTCAATGTCAAGGTCAAAAATATGTCGGTAAGTTACATTACAAAATTTAACTAGCAAAATGGCAATTTCATAATAAAAGGGTATTTAAATTTAAAAAGCGACTTAAGACAAAGAGAGCAATAAAAATCATCAGTTTTGTTTCAAGTCGCCTTTCAAATTTTTTTGCCCTGTTAATTTTTATTATAAAATAGGTCATAACTAGGTAGTCATGTTTTATTGATATTCGTGTAAATGGAAGTGTAAATGTAAATAAATCATGTACCTAAGTTATATATGTATTCATTTGTAGTTATAACATGATTATTTAGACTGAAAAATTAAAAAGCAAATTGGGATAATTTTCTCCGACCAGGAGAAACGGATATTTGTGGAAGCAATTAGGCCGTATGTTAAAATCATCGAGGAGAAAAAGAAATCGACTTCTTCATCGCTTTAAAGATTATTGTTGGAAGAAAGTCCAACGAGAATTGTTTGAGAATTGTTCAAGGTAAATGAAGTTTGCGATGCGATGCACAGCCAATATTTTAGCAACTACACGTTTAATTATACGGCTTAATGTACTTTGATGAAAATCATGTTTTTCACTAATTTCGTTTTGATCTGCACCCTTGGCAAAGTACCTAATAAACGCCAAAACTTGAATTTCGGGAGATACAGGACGGCCACGATTGTTAAAATTATTTAGTCGATCTCTCACTAGATCTATCACAACACGAGCTACTTCTTTATTTAATCGATAATATTCGCGAAACATTGCATTATTATAATAAATTAAAGGATTTATATGATGTAAATATACTTTTGGCCTCCTATTTATATTAAGAACATCTTCAATAACTTGAACTTCTTCCATTTCTTCATCAACGTTAATCCATTATTTTAATGACTATTTTTATGACAGTATAATTTTCAATATTGTCTATTATTTTTAAAACGTCACCTTAAAATGGTCTTAAACATGCCCAAAACTGTCAGTAATATTTAGTAGCCACCCAACGATTTTAGTAGTCCTACTAAGGGTAGTACCATTTTAACTCGACTATGCATACAAATTGTATGCTTGGTTACTAAGTGACATACTAAAATGATACTAGTAGCGCGTTAGTAGCTACTGAGTTGACTATGCATAAGGCTGTTAATATTTAACAGTAAAGAAAAAGTTTTGAAAAATGCAGAAATTCGTTTGGCAATTTCTTGTAATTCGTCATTATTCTAACAAGCATTTAAAATCATGAATGTTTACATTAAATTAAATTGAATAATATGTCAAGTTAACTGCAAACGCAAAAATATAGTTTGCTCAAGCTCTTGAAAAATGGGTTGGGTACAACTCGCCGCGCACGATTCGCTACGCACGATTCGCCGCGGCACGATTCGCCGCCGGCACGATTTGCCGTGGCACGATTCGCCGTGGCACGATTTGTCGAGAGCTTCTAGCGCCATATATCAATAAACTAATTGCTCGATTTGTTGACCTTTTATATTTACATGAGGACACAGGTCAATTAATATGGTTCAAATTTTATCTCTAATGAAAAAAATAATTTTTTACGGTGGATCCATGTATTGCCATGGTTGTCTTTGTCAAATTCGACTCTGCGCTACCCTGCGCTCCGCTTCCTCCACTCCGGGCGCTTCGAGCCGTTTTGACGAAGACTAAACTAATTAAAAATATCCCTGAAGACCGAAAGAACTCGGAAAAGGTGGAACTCGAAAAAGGTGAAACTCGTTGAAAACGTGAATATCGTTTTGTAACAGTTTAATTTCTTTAATTCATTTTTATGAGTTAAAAATCTATCAAAGATTATCGATAGATGGGGACACTGAACGGAAAAAAATAGAAAAAAATAAAAATAAAAAAATCGCGGCAACTCATACCGTTCCCTTGAAAAATATAACTCGGAATTATTTCTTATCGATTATTATCAATGTTCGGACTTTTTTCAGAGTTGAAACTGTTTTTATTATATTGAAAATAAAATTTATTAGTTATTCGAGTAAAACAAATTTATGAAAACACAAAAAAGGTAATGGATTTAAATGTAGTTAGCTAAATATCACTTTTCTCTAAGCAACTTATTGTTGTTTCTCTAAGGATTTCCTTCATGTACCTACAATTTTTACTTTAGTTTAAAAAGTTGCTTTTAAACAAAATCTAAAATTTAGAAAACTTATGGTCGGTTTATACTCAACATTTAACATTTAACCTTTAACATTTATCATTTGCATTTAACATTTAAGAGTCCAGATACATGCTCAGCTCATTTAACATTTAAGAAGTTGACAGATTTTTGACATTTGACATGAATTGTGAATGTTTTTATATCTTCTTAAATGTTAAATGTTAAATGAAAGTTGGTCATCTCTTAAATGTTCTTAAATGATAAATGTTAAATGAGTATAAATGCTTATACACAATTCCTATTGTTAAACTTCTTAAATGATAAATGTTAAATGCTAAATGTTAAATGTTGAGTATAAATCGACCATTATTATTATAATACTCCTATTTAGATTGTTTGTATTAAATCATAGGTTAAAGTGCTCACTACATCCAGTATATTGCAATTGATTCTAGGAACTAAAAAATTATACCCTGATTCAGGGTTTTGCTGAATGTTTTTTTTTTCATTTTGCCCCTTAGTTTTTAAATTATGAATTTATAAAATTAAGGTAGCGATTTAACTACTGTTACCAATTCATACCAGTTGCGGAAATAATGTAATAATACACGCTTGTATTAGAAATTTGTAAGTCTGGGTTCGATTGCCACAATGATTCTTTTTTTTTAAAAAGAACACGGCGGTATTCTTTTGGCGTTTGGAATGACTAAAACAATTGAGATCTCTATTGCTGACAATATATTGGATCTATAGTCCGGTCCATTTAGACATCCAAGGTTACAATAATTCACACACGGCTGAAAATTGGTAGGATTGTTTAAAGCACTATTATAAAAGAAATGTAAAAAGTCCTCATCGATCTGACACCTGGAAGAAAATTTACTCGGGGTCAAAGTTCACAAAAACGGATTTTTCGCAATTTTCAGCAAAACGGTAACTTTTATCTATAAAAAATGTCTAAATAGTTTTTAGAGTTTAGTTTTTTAAAAACCAAAAATTCAACATTAAAAAAATAGATTACTTTTTTTTTCGAAAACTTGAAAAAAGTCCTTGTCCCTCGTTTTGTGTTAGCCCTGGCAAAGATTTCTTTGCCAAAACCTTATTTTCACCACTAGAGCCCACCAAAAATACGTCCAAAAAGTTTGACTGTTATCGACGCAGAAATGCCGAAGACAATCGAGGGACAAGAACTTTTTCCAAGTTTTCGCAAAAAAAAATAATTTTTTTTTTAATGTTGAATTCTTGGTTTTTGTCAAATGGTTTTATATGCTGCCAAGTTCTGTGGGGGCAATGTTTCTACATACAAAATTTGGTTGAAATCCCTTCAATTCTTCATGAGTTATTCACTTATCTTGAAGTTTAAACTTTGGCAGCTTGTAATTTTTAATAGATGACAGATAGAAATTTACTTTCACCTATTCTAGATAAAGCTTTTCAAGGTGATTAAAATAACCTATCACAAGACAAAATCGTTTTTAAAAATTTGTGTTAGTTTTTTGTAGTAGATTACAACTCTTTTAACTTTTTGAATTGTTATATCTCAAAAACGGTGGCTCTTAGAAGAAAAACTATTTAGACATTTTTTATAGATAATTATCTAATCTACAATTTTTGTCTAAGCTAATTTTATGATAAAAGTTATCGTTTTGCTGAAAATTGCGAAAAACCCGTTTTTGTGACCTTTGACCCCGAGTAAATTTTTTTCCAGGTGTCGGATCGATGAGGACTTTTTACATTTTATTTATAATAGTGTTTTAAACAATCCCACCAATTTTCAGCCGTGTGTGAATTATTGTAACCTCGCCCCTATTTTTTGGTCTAATTTGACCGGACTACTAGTTAACATTAACATCGAAGAAATCTTTTTTTACTTTTCTACTATTATCTTTCAAATATTAATAATCCAAACAAATTTATTTCTATTTTAATTTCTAATTGTTATTCGGGTTATATGCCTATCAACGTAGGCATATAATTATAGGCCCCAATAATTAATTCTATTTTGCTTTATTTGTATAAATATTTTTGAAAGCAAAAGTTTTCAAACAATTGAGAATTTTCTTTTAGATAATTTTTCGTCTAAACTTTATAATAATAAACAATATTTAAACAATCAATTAAAACTGGCGATAAACTGACGGCTTCAACAGTGGGGAACAAAAAGTAAAACAAAAAATTTACCTGCCTGAAATTTACCCATTTGAAAATCTTAAAGAGAAATGTAGTATATTAATAATAAAAATCGGTAATTATTGACAATGCACACATTTAGCTTCGAGGTTTAATTAATAATTATTCACAATAAATAATAATTTTTATTTATTATACTATTACATTGGCAAAGTAATAAATGTACCTACATAGGTCAATATAATTATTATAATCAATAATAAAAATTTATATTAGTTATTTAGTAAGATTTATGTAAATATATTATAATTCTATTAGTATAGGAAAATAATTAAAAAAATTTACACACTCGGAAAAGCATTATTGTGATAAAATCTGTTGAAAATATTCTAAATAGCAACGCAAAAATTGCAATGAGCCTTGGCATAAATCAACTTTGTCAAAGTTAGAACATTTTTCTACCATTGATTTCAACATATATTGATGTTCATGTGGCACAACTTTTGCTAAATTTTCGGCTGAGATAACTCCGGCTTCGTTAACAATATTGTCTTTTATCAAAATACATTTCACAAAACATCCAAGATTTTCATCATTTCCAAAGTCTCCCTTAACTTCATAAGTTTGTTCAATAGTTTGATCAACGGTTATTTCAGCTAAACATTCTTTACGTTGATTTTTGTGATTTTCAAAATAGTTATGTATTAGTTTTGCAGCAAACTGACCAAAAGAAAATTGATTGCAATATTCTGTTGTAATAAATAAATTTTTAAAATTAAATTACTTACTTCGTTTTGATAAGAAAGTTGCAATGTTGAAATTAAAATAAAGCAAGTAACAATGACTGACTTCATTTTTAATTGATTATTGAATATAAAAAGTATAGTTCCACTAACTGTAACTGCAGTTATAATGATAAAAACTGATCTTTTATAGTTTTAGATTTATATTGTAAAGGTTGGTTTATATCAAACGATGACGCACGTACTTTACGCACGTAAAACGTAGCACAGCAATATTTGAATAAATATTATAGATCCTAAATGTTCTTAATTATTTTAGTAGTAGGGGAGTGTTCCCGGTATGAGAGAGCACCAGGTATGAGACAGTCAATTATTTTCATTATGTAATGTCAATATGGCCGATCTAATTACTGGCATATCGTCGTTGATACTGCAATAGGACCTATGTTAACAAAAATGCTATTTGAGATTAAGACGGCAAAGTATCCAAATTGTGAAAATTTGTAATTTTGACGTAAAGCGATTTGAATTTTTAATTTCTCAGTAAAAATCGGAATTTCGAGTTGTGAAAACTATTTTTCTAACTATTACAAAGAATTCTATTGGCCAATAATATTCGCTGTTTTGCCAAATGATAGATCGATAAAATTTTAGATAGGAAAATGCAAAATAGGAAAACAGGAAAATATTATTTTTTCTTTGTAGGAAATTCATTGAAGATTAGAAAAATAAAGTAAACCTAGTGATAAACTGAAGACTTAAGCACTAGTGTACAGAAACTAAAACTTTAAACGAACTGAAATAAACTTGGCTGAAAGGATCATTCAGTTAATCAAACATAAATTCCAGTTGATGTTGTTACATTGTAAGGTCATGGTTATAATATTATAATAAAAAAATTATAAAATTTAGTATTTAAAAGCTTTATTGAAATGAATCTTTTACATACTGAGAAAATCATTTATTGTGACATGATCGGTTGAAAATAATCTACATAGCAATTCGCAAATTGCACTAAACCTTTGCATAAATCAGCTTTGTCAAAGTTTGAACATTTTTCTACCATTCCATTCAACATATCTTGATTTGGAAGTTGGGCAGCTTTTTGTAAATTTTCCACTGAAATAACCCCTGCTTCGTTGATAATATTTTCTTTCATGAGTACACATTTCAAAAAACATCCAAGATTTTTATCATTTGCTATGTCTCCATTAACTTCGTAGTTTTGTTCAATAGTTTTATCGACGTTTATTTTAGCTAAGCATTCTTTGCGTAGATCTTGGTGTTTTTCAAAATAGGTTTGTATTAGTTTTGCGGCAAACTGAGAAAATAAAAATTGATTATAAGTTTCTGAGTTCTACCAAATAAATTTTTTGTTTAATTAGCTTATATTGAAATTTTTAATTTATTATATTTCACAAGTAAAAATTTTTTTATATAAATAAAATTACTTACTTCATTTTGATGGGAAAGTTGAAATGTTAAAATCAAAATTAAACAAATGAAAATGAAAGACTTCATTTGTAATTGATTATTGAGTATAGTTCCACCAGTACACTTTGAAGGAAATAGAAAACTAGTTAAAACTAATAATCAACCGGCATTTTATATTTTTTGATTTTTATAATAAAATTTACACACAATGAATTTTTTTGGATTTGTTCTATTATTATGTTTCAAATATTAGCAATATAAACATATTTATATACAATGTTATGTGCCATTTTAGATCTTTTATGAGTTAATTTTTTTTTAATTATCATACTGGGACTACGGGGATTGGGACGACTCGCCGCGGCCGACTCGCCGCCGGGCCAACTCGCCGCCAGACCAACTCGCCGCCAGACCAACTTGCCGCGGCCAACTCGTCGCGGCCGACTCGCCGCCGGCCGGCTATTGGCGGCCGTTTTCGCCGCCATCAATAAAAATGGTTTTTGCATTCTTTATATTTTCTTAATATTTTAGTAATAAAAATAATATACTACATAATATAACAAATTATTACGTATATACTTGCCGGATTAAAAGGGGTTTTTGCTTTTTTAATATTTTATTAATAAAAAAAAATACCTATATCAAATTATTACGTGTAATTGTGCGAAATACCTCTTAAATATTCTATTATATTTCTATTACGATAATCCCGAACTATCGCTAAAATTACGAAAGGGACGTCACTTCAAGTACGGGCCTGATAAGTGATCATTTTGAATTACCTTCTATGTACGTAAAACCTCCTTAAGATAACCAAATTTAAAATACTAACTATTATTTTATTAATAATATTAACACACAATGACGTTTTTGTTATTTTTAAATTATATTATTTTTTAAATTTTAATAATGACAACCATTTTATATGCAATTACGTATACGTAGGAGAAAAGCTATTATTAGCCAGTCAACTTTTTCACTCTCCAATAAATCCCATCGCTTAGTCTGTGCAAAGTATTCGAAATTTGCATAATTAAAACAGTTTTTAATTTGCAAATTTGCAAAGGGCAAAACGAAAATTAAAGTAAGTAAAAAAAACTCGTAAATAATTTTATTATTGAGAAATTATTTGAGTTTTTGAGTTTTTGTAATTATTGAAAAGGTTTAAAGAACTTAGTTTTAAGTAACTGCAAAAACTCTTTTTATAGTTAATTAAATATAAATTAATTATATTTTTCATTATAAAATTAATTTTTATGCTTATCTACTTAACATTTACCTATTTTCTAATCATTTTAGTGAAAAAAGATTTTAGAAAAAAATGTTATTCAGTTATTTACATGTTTACATTTACATGTGCACAACTGTAATGTTGACTTTTATTTTTTAAATTCAACAAACAATGTTAATGTCTTTTATATAATTTAGATTTTACAACCTGCAAGCTATTTTTAATTCTGTTTTTATATGAATTATTAATTTAAAGAATTGTTATTAAAATGATTAATTTTAAATTATCAAAACTTAATTTTTCAATAATCAGGTAAGTCAAAGTAAAGAATGTGTATAAACTCTACACTTATAATTTTTTGTTTTTATTCTTCAAAAGTTTTATAAGAAATCAGCCTATATTTAGTTTTGGTTGGAAAACACGAAAAAATAAGTAAAACAAATATTGAACAGTGACTCTTAGAATACAACGAATCCTGAAATTAAACAATACAGAAACAACAATGGCAATAAAGATTTTTATTTGTTTACTAAAACTCTTCATTCAGAAGAAATTGTTATTGTTTTCAACTTTTTAGAGATACAAAATTTTATATTAGCATTACACGTAGTAATGGTCGGCACTTAATTTAGTTCCGAATGTATTTATAATTATTAAATTATATATTTAGTATACAGGTGCAACAACACAAAAATAATATAATAATATAAAAAACATATATAAATTAAATATTAAGGTATAGCTAAATAAACAATAACAAGATTTATTTTTTCCAAGCTTTCGAGGATTTATGTCCTCTTTATCAAGGTAAAATTTATTTTACATTCAATAAATTTTACCTTGATAAAGAGGACATAAATCCTCGAAAGCTTGGAAAAAATAAATCTTGGTATTGTTTATTTAGCTATACCTTAATATTTAATTTATATATATTTTAATAGCTAATAATTTAATTAATTTATAAAAAACATAAATAAATTTTTTAAATTTTGCAATATGAAAAATATTAAATTTTTCACACACACAGAACATATATATTTGCTTATTTTATGAAATTGCATTTGTCTTTTAAGCGGTTTTTTATTTTTTTATTTAAAGAAAATTTTTTTTTAATTTTACAATAAATTATTAAAATATTATCGTAATTCTGACACTCGACTGAAGTTTACAAAGACTGCGAGGTATAATATAAGAAATCCTAATTTAAAAAAAAAATTATCTAAAAGTGTCACAATATGGTACACTGATGTTACTTTACTATTCTGTATAAATAATGTTCGAAACATTGCTATGGCACACGTGTATTTAAATAATCTCCGTAGCAATTCATAAATTGGACTACACCTTTACATAAATCAATTTTATCAAATGGTACGCATTTTTCCTTTAGTCCAATCAACTTATCATTTTCCGGAAGTCGCATAGCTCTTTTCAAATTTTCGAGTGAAACAGAAGTTCCTGTTTCGTTTATAACATTTTCTTTCAAAAGTATACACTTTAAGAAGCATCCAAAATTTTCATCATTTTCTAGTAATTCTTGAGGAACAAACGAAAACTGCTGCCGAAAACATGCATTTCTAACTTCTATGTGTGTTTTAACATAAGTTTTAATTAGTTGTGTTGTAAACTAATAAAATAAAAATTTATTATAAATTTTTGTTACATTAAATTAAATTTAGAAATACATACCTGAGTTTGGTGAGAAAATTGAATGGTCTCGATGAAAATGAAACAAATTGTCAACATAATATTAAGAGACTTCATTTTCAATTAATTATTGAAATGTAGTACTGTAGTAGTATATTTTGTACACCTCAACCGAAATCATAAAACTAATTAACACGATAGATAACTAACCTGCCTTTTATAATAAATTGGAAATATTTTTTCATTTTTGTTGTCCAAACAGCAATAATTTACATACAATAAATAATTAATTTGCAATGTTTCGGGTCATTCCAGGAACCCGATTTTAATCTAAATAATATATTTTTATATTTATTTTTAATTTAACAATGGTTTAAGATTTTTTATATATCCCCTTTTTCAAAATATGGAATTTATCGAACCATATCCGAGTTCATATAGGTATTTTAATAAGTCCATATAGGTACATACCTGCTTGTTATAATATTAGTCAGTGTGATAGTTAGTTTACCTTTTACAGTGGCGGCAATATGAAACGCACGGTCTTAAAAATTTAAGTAATTGGTATTATTTTCATATATATTGTATTAAAATTGAACTAATACTTATATGTTTCAATTGACTAACCAAAATATATACAAAAATTACAAATTCGATAATATAATATATATATAACCACTTAAATTCACCCCTGTAATAAATAGCACGTTTTTCAGGTATATTTTTGCACATCAATAAAAACAAAAATTTCAGTTAAAAATATAATTTAACCATATCACTATTTTAGAAAACCCAAAAAATGCACACACACTTTTCAGAACTAAAATGTTTTTAAGTTATCACAATTAAAATACATTTTATTTGTATTTTAATTGTGATAACTTAAAAACATTTTAGTTCTGAAAAGTGTGTGTGCATTTTTTGGGTTTTCTAAAATAGTGATATGGTTAATATCGAGTTACACTACCTAAACCACGTATCAATCGATTAATATAATTTAAGTAACAATTATGTTGTATATAGTTTACTAATCGATAATTATTTTATTAATATGTGGTTAGCCCTCATCGTGCCTTTATGGCATCCTGTAAACGACGAGGAATTGATTGCACTAACCGTTCCAGGTAGTCGCCCTTTATATTATTGTCTGATACAAATTTTAATGCCTGTATTAACTCGGGTACACTTTTTGGAGAATTTTGAACCACGTGCCGTTACATTATTGCCCAAAAATTCTCAATGGGATTCAAATCTGGGCTATTCCGTGACCAATCGATTACATAAATTGCATTATTAATAAAATAATTAGCTACCTGTATCAAATTGAAGAGCAATCAATTGGATATTTTTGCATAATTTGATACTTAAATGTATTAAAATCAATGCCCGATTAAAAAATTTTGAAAAAAAAAATTAGTTACCACGGTACTACTTACTAATTTTGCACTACGACAAGGTGCGTTATCTTGCTGAAAAATGCATTCATCATTTTCCGCGTATAAATTGAATACCGATGGTTGTAAACTAGTTTTTAATATACCAAAAAATTTTACAAGGTTCTGTAAACGCTAAAAAAATTTTTGGTATATTAAAAACTAGTTTACAACCATCGGTATTCAATTTATACGCGGAAAATGATGAATGCATTTTTCAGCAAGATAACGCACCTTGTCGTACTGCAAAATTAGTAAGTAGTACCGTGGTAACTAATTTTTTTTTTCAAAATTTTTTAATCGGGCATTGATTTTAATACATTTAAGTATCAAATTATGCAAAAATATCCAATTGATTGCTCTTCAATTTGATACAGGTAGCTAATTATTTTATTAATAATGCAATTTATGTAATCGATTGGTCACGGGATAGCCCAGATTTGAATCCCATTGAGAATTTTTGGGCAATAATGTAACGGCACGTGGTTCAAAATTCTCCAAAAAGTGTACCCGAGTTAATACAGGCATTAAAATTTGTATCAGACAATAATATAAAGGGCGACTACCTGGAACGGTTAGTGCAATCAATTCCTCGTCGTTTACAGGATGCCATAAAGGCACGATGAGGGCTAACCACATATTAATAAAATAATTATCGATTAGTAAACTATATACAACATAATTGTTACTTAAATTATATTTTTAACTGAAATTTTTGTTTTTATTGATATGCAAAAATATACCTGAAAAACGTGCTATTTATTACAGGGGTGAATTTAAGTGGTTATATATATATTATATTATCGAATTTGTAATTTTTGTATATATTTTGGTTAGTCAATTGAAACATATAAGTATTAGTTCAATGTTAATACAATATATATGAAAATAATACCAATTACTTAAATTTTTAAGACCGTGCGTTTCATATTGCCGCCACTGTATATGCATTTTAAAGTAATATTATGTACCTACATACATAATTTGTAGAAGATCGTCTTTAGAGATTTAAAAATATTTAAAATTTTGTCTAATATTCAGAATATTTATTTATCCATTATCAAAGCTAAACAAAATAAATAGTACACCAATAATTAACAAAAAAACGAAACCAGCAGTGTGGCATAAAAACTACACCGGCCGACTGGAAAGTAGGTATAGCCCCCTCTAAATTAAAAAAAAAATCTTTAAAAAAATAGCATAATTTGAGAACAGAATCGTAATAACTGTTCATCATGAATGCTGCTACGATACCCAGACACGGGCGTACCGAAGAAGAAGAATTAGAAATTAATAAACAAAAATTAGTATTTTATTTTATTAACATAAATAACAGTGGCGGCTTGTCAGAGTTCTGAAAATCAGAACTATTAAACTCTTTTAATGTTTTCAAAAACGTAAAAAATCAAATTTTAGTAAGTGAAATAAATTATAAAGATTTCCAACGATTTTCAATTAATTCTAAGATATTTCAAGAAATTTTAAATATTTCCAAAGAATTTCGAGAAATTTTAAGAAATGTCAATGATTGAAATCTAAAGAATTTCAATGATTTATAATAAATTTTAGTGATTCCAAGAAATTTCATAATATTTTCCTAAAATTCTAAAGATTATCAAAATAGTTCAAGGAATTCTAATACTTTCTTAGAAATTTCAATGATTTCCAAAGAATTCTAATGATTTCTCCACAAGTATCAATCTAAAAGATTTCAAGATTTTCAAAGAATACCAATGATTTTCAAACATTTCAAGGGATTTTTAAAATGATTCCTAAAAGTCTCAGAGATTTCAAAAGAATTCCAAATACCAGTGCTTTCCAAAGGAATTCCTAACAAGTTTACACAAAATATTTGGGATATTTATAGCTCATAACGTAGTTGGGTGACAGCCTCTTTTGTAAATGATGGGCCTTGGTATACTGAATACTGCTGACAAGTAAAGGATCCCCGGTGTCTCTCACCGATTTGAATAATTTTTGGATATGTGGTAGAGCATCAAAAAATAAGAGACCTTTAAGTTTTTTAACTGCTAACACGCGGGTTTAAGAGGTGTAATTTCCCGTTGAAAATAGGGTGAAAATTAAATTTTTATATAAAAGGAGGTTTTAATGAAACCAACGGTAAAATACTGCATTTTATAACTAATAAGTACCTAATAACAAATATAATTTTTTTAATAATTTAAGGGGTAAACCACCCCTTAAAATTTTAAGTTTTAAAATTCATTGATAAAAATGATTTAAATTTTTTACGGTTAGGTATATTAACCAAAGATTGTTTAGTTAGGTTGATTACAGACGTCCATATGACTAGAAACCTTGTACCTATGTAGTGTAACAATTATTTTTGACTCGCTCGGTAGATAATTATTATTTGACCTTAATAAACTGTGTTTTGAGCAAGCGCATGAACGAGCGATAGCGGGTAGGAAGTAGACTTCACTTTCTGTCAAACTTTTGTAGAGTCAACTTATTCATAATTTATTGAAAAACTTTAGTTGCCTTAATTTCATTTCCAGAGAACCGAACATCAGGTAATTCAGTTGCTAGTTTTGATAGTTAGTGGTCTACTTCTCAAATTTTTTTAGGTTCTCATTATCTTTCTATCAGAAGTCGTTTTTTTTGGTATCACAATATTAATTGATACGTTTTATTTGGTCCGTTCGCCGCATTGTGAATTTGGACCGGGTCATATTTTCGGAGGACAGTTCATCTTAGTTCCTAGTTGCTGCTTGATGCCAATATTGGAGGTTTCCTGCTTGAATCACTTTTTACCAACTCAAGGAAAACAGAAGGTCGTATACTTAAATTTCGTGCCGTACGCAAACGATTTGGCTACGGGTTACGTATTTGAATTTATATGTATTGTCAAATCATCTTTAAGAAGAACAAACGCAAATCATTTTTTTGTTACCGGAATAGTTTTGTTTTGAACCGGATTAAGTTCGTTTTAACAGACATAATTTTTATTTCAATTACCGAGTGTTTCTCTTTTAAAACTTTACTTGTACAAGATTATTGAAAACCCACAGGTAGCTATTAGACGCGTTGGGTAATAACCGTTTTTGTTATCATTAATACAAGATATTACACTAATTCTCTGTTGGAATATATTTAATTTTCATGGTCAATAATTATTTTATGTCCTTTCTGACTTGAGGATTTTTATTTTCAGCTTGTTTTTCCGTAATTTTTGTCTGATAAAGTCAGTGGCGTCTTACAAATTTTTAAGACAAGTTTTTTTTTTACCAGACTCAAATTCTAGGGGACCTACGACTCGCTCTCCAAATAAACAGCGGAGCTACCGGCCGGCATTGTGTTAACCGGAGGATTTTTAGAGTTTTTCGGTTATAGTAGGGTAAAATCAAAAAACTATTATGATTGTAATCGAGGCTGTTCTAAAATATACACGTGAATCAGTATTAACTTTTTATAAATATACATTTTTGTAAATTAATTTCTAATTTATTCAATCAACCTGAGAGTTAAAGCGATAGAGACTACTGGCCAGTGAAATAAACAGCCACTAAGTTAACTTGAAATAAAGGTTAGTGGTTCCAGGCTTCAAGTATTTTTTTTTTCCTGAAAGTTAGGTAGGTATAAAGAAATATCTTCTCTCAAAACTTCAAGATTTACTTCTTTCTGAAAGCAATTGTTTTATTTTACGGGCGGCACTAAAGTGCTTTAATGCAGCACTTCAGTTTCATGTGTATTTTGTATGCGTAATAAACAATGTGCGATAAATTAATTTTTTATTTTTTTTATAAAAAAGTATAAAAAAAATTTTTTTTTTAAGCAGTCAGTTTGGTAACCGTTGCAACGAAATACTTACGTAACTTGCCATTGATCTCTTTATTGAAGCAGTGCAACAATACGACAGAGCAGAGGAACTCTGAAAAGGCAAAACAGGCCAAGCTGCTCCTACCTCAAATACGTAGTATTCTAAGTAAGAAAATTGAACCGCGACATATTTTAGTTTACTTTCTTAGTTTGACAATAACTGATTTTTATTTTTTTCGCCTACATACTCCGCAAAGTGTGCTAGGCTCATCTGGCCCATCTCGTTTCCCGTCTAGCTCACTCTTTTGTGAATTGGAAGACCAAAACTATTTAACTCCGTTCCATTCAGTTAGTTCCTGCGCATTACCCTTTCGCTGTGAAAGGCGGGCATAAAGCTCTGACCTCCAACCTTTAAACTTTAACCTCTAAAGGTTTTAAAGCATTGACCACCAGGTTCTAATATTTCAGCTTTAAGCAAGCTCTATTCTTCATGCTTTGACTTCCAACCTCTAAGCTTTAAAGCCTTAAAGCACCTTAGTACCTAAACTTTAAGTTCTATTCCCAAGCATTAAAGCATTGACCTCTAAAATTTAAACTCTAACCTCCAAGCTTTAAGCTCGGGAACGGTCCCAATCGGCGCAGCCGTTTCGGCGTAGTGGTTTCGCCGCAGCCGTTTCGGCGAGGGTTTAGTTCGGCGCAAGCCCGGTTTGGCGTAGACCCTATTCGACGCGAGTACTGTTCGCCAAACTGTACCTGCGCCGAACCGGTTTTGCGTCGAAACGGCTGCGGCGAAACGGTTGCTGCGAAACACTTGCGCCGAAGTGTACCCAACCCTTAAGCTCTAACTTCCAAGCTTAAAGCTCTTACCTCTAAGCGTTGACCTCCGACCTCTAAGCTTTAACCTCCAAGCTTTAAAGCTCTCACCTCTAAGCTTTGACCTCCGACCTCTAAGCTTTAACCTCCAAACTTTAACCTCCAAGCTTTAAGCTCTAACCTCCAAGCTTTAAGCTCTAATCTCCAAGCTTTAAAGCTCTAATCTCCAAACTTTAAAGCTCTCACCTCTAAGCTTTGACCTCCGACCTTTAAGCTTTAACCTCCAAGCTTTAAAGCTCTCACCTCTAAGCTTTGACCTCCGACCTCTAAGCTTTAACCTCCAAACTTTAACCTCCAAGCTTTAAGCTCTAACCTCCAAGCTTTAAGCTCTAATCTCCAAGCTTTAAAGCTCTAATCTCCAAACTTTGAAGCTCTCACCTCTAAGCTTTGACCCCGACCTCCAAGCTTTAACTTCCAAACTTTAAGCTCTAACCTCCAAGCTTTAAGCTCTAACCTTTAAGTTTTAAAGCTTCGACGTCTTACTTCTAAGCCTTAAAGCTCTAACTTACAATGTCTACTCAAAACATATTTTTTGGATTTTCATTATATTAAACAATACAATTACATAGTAATTTTTTATTTATATTATATTGAAAAATTAAAAATATTCCCCGACTTAACATCAGCACTTAACCACAGCAGCGGTGAATTGGTGGGATCGCTGGTTTAGTTACAGAGCGGAAATTCTTGGTTCGAATCTCGGACTATACAAAATTTCTTAGCTCGGCCTTCTGGTGTGCATCAACACGTTGTGGTTTTAAGAATTGGTTCTATAATTACATAATTAATTGTTAGAACGTCAAGGTCAAAAAAAACATCAGCAGTTCTTCGTCTTGTTCTAAAAATAGACGATATTATCACTAATAATGATGATATTCACTGTGAAAAAATAAACTCAGTTGCAATTTGAACCTGTTAGTAAAGTTTAATTTATAATTACTAAGTTATAATTTATAATTTAATTTTTATTCATTAAATTTTATTTAATTTAATTCAATTTTAAAATTGAAAAGATCATAGCAGTATATACGTATTTATAAAAACCAATTGAGGGGGGCGGCAATTTAATTCTTTGCCCCCCATTGCAAACTTCCTAGATCCGGCCCTGCGACCTGCTACCAATGGTTTTCACTAACGGTTAAACGTGCAGTTCTACGAAAAATGTCCAACACTGGGGCTTCGACATCAAAAATTGAAAGTACATTTGGCTTAAAATGTGATCCCAGCTTTTTGAGAAAGTGGGCTAGCACCTATAAAAAACTAAAATATCGAAAATGTTTAAGAAAACCAACTTTGAAAGAGCGACATATTAGTGCAAGACTTAAATTTGCAGAAAAGTATATCCAGAACAGTAATATTTGGAGCCATATAATTTTTAATGACGGTAAAAAATTCAATACTGATGGTGCAGATGGATTTCATTATTATTGGCATGATTTAAGAACAGATGTCGCGTAGAGCTGAAATAGTATTTTACATTACAAGCCAGGTAAAGCAATTTTTACTGGCCATAAGATGAGGATGACCGGTGAGTCGCTAGGCGAGCCTGTCACATCCTTAAGCCAGTAAAAACAGTTACCTGCGTTCTCTTCTATTTCACGGGTACACTACTCGCTCCTATTTGTCGCACATTTACGTTTTAATAAAAATTTCACTGTTTAAAGCTCAGTAACCCCTATTTTGGTCAGGTTTTTCGCAGACAACCCTATATCATCCTGTTCGCAATGAAAGAGCGCTTATTTTGATATATAAGTTTCATTTCGTAAACAAATGGGTGAAGATATCTATTTTTGATTACCTCTTTAAACCAAGCAACGCATTATTAGGCCAGGAAAAAATTTGGCAACCCTACGTTAGCATATTCTATAATAGGCTTCATATTTTCGGTTGGTATAAAATTTATTCTGTAAACACGTCGGGCCGTAGTGCAATTTTAAATAAAAAGTCATTTTTGAATTTTTAATAATCATAGCTTGGTCAAGATTATTTTAGGCAACCCATACGCGATATATTTATTAACATACTAAATTTGATATAAAATATATTTCATCCCGTAAACAGATCTATGAGAATTAAAGTGTAATATTGAAGATGATTAAATCGGAAGCTAAAATATAAGTGTTAATTTGGAGATAAAAACATTATAAAAGAAGATAAATAAGAAATGGAATTTTAATTGCTAAATTAAAATTTAAATGCATTATTGTAAGCATTTGTAAAATATTTAATTTGAAATAATTCAAGAAAAGGCAAATAATATTGATACTGGGGCATAAAAGTACTACATGCATTTTGGACTTCAAATTTTTTATTTTCTAATAACACCAATATTTTGACTATTGTCAATGTTAAAAATATGACTATGTATTGCTTAAAATGGTTTGAGACATTTTTGTTGTTGAGTTAAAAATTTAAATTTTGCGATTATCGTAGAACGAATTTATTTCATATTTAAAATAATATTTTCCCATCGTAAAAATCAAAAAAAGTGTTTGTAATAAATTATATTATTAAAACAATTTTTACTTTCCTGGTTGAATTGTTGCCCCTGTGCATGTACTGGTGGTTTACGTCACCACAACATAATTATATATTGCAGTTTGATATATCATAGAGAAAATAAAAAATTGCACTATACATTTTTCTAATAGACTATTTTCTCAATGTATAGGATAAGAAAATATTATTAATGTTTAACCCGGACTTCACGCCTTCTGAAAGCTTAAAAACGTATGAGTAAAGGATGGATTGAAGTCATAATTTTTGTTGAAATCAAAAACTATCTAAATTTTTTCTAATTTATATTTTGTACATTATGGTTTTATATCACTTAATTTAGAACAATCTGTATGGTATAAAAATAATACTATATTTAATCTACGAGTACTTCCAAAATTACAATATAAAAAAACATTCAGGAATAATGAAAATACATCAAATTAATATTTACAATGAAATTTTACTGTTTCATCTGCGATTTAAAATATTCCAAACAGCAATTTGCAAATTCTAATACACCTTTGCACAAATTAGTTTTATCAAATTTCAAACATTTATCTTTCAATCCATTTAACATATCACTATTTGCAAGTTTCATGGCTTTTTGTATATTTTCTATCGAAATTTCTCCTGCTTCGTTCATAACTTTTTGTTTTATTACTATGCACTTCAAAAAGCATCCAAGAGTCTCACTATTATCAAGGTCTGCATTGAGTTCAAAATTTAACTCAACATTTTTATCAACTTTTATTTCGGCCAAGCAAGCGTTTCTTATATCTTCGTGGGTTTGAAAATAATTTTTTACTATCATCGTAGTCAACTAAAAAAAATTTAATTATACTTTGATTTTGAAAATATAAAATACTCACTTTATTTTGATGAGAAAGTTGTAGTGCCGTAATGAAAATAAAACAAATAATAATTGAAGACTTCATTTTCAATGAACTAATATCGTGTATCGCAGACTAAGTAGGTATTTAGTACTTGATGTACTCTTACTTGAGATGAAATTATAAAACTAGTTATCATTAAAGACTACATCTTCCTTTTTATGATGAATTTTTATCATTTAACTAAATGTAATAAATTTATACAATATAATTTTAAGAATGAATTATTAATTTGTTCAACTTTTTTTGTGAGTCATTTTAAGATTTTCTAATTAGAAATTCGTCAAAAAAAGAAACAGTTTTCAAAGAAACAGTAAAGAATAATTTAGTATATTCAGTAAACTAACATACCTGCTAAATTCACTGTGGCAATCTTTCAAAAAAATTTTCAATTTGCAACTAACTTTTAAACTAATAAAAATAAAAACCGAACATAATGTAAATGTATAGTTTTAAACCATATATAAATAAATAGATAAATAACGAACATCAATAATATACAGGGTGTCCCCGTGACCGTGGAGAAATTTTCACAGAAATTACGAAAATAATGAACAAGGTGTAGGTTAAAGAAACATAAATTTCCGAAAAAAGCACCATTACAAATAATACAGTGCTACACCGAACACCTTTTGAAAAGAGCATGCCTGTGTGCTGAAAATGAGGAAGGCCATTTTGAAAATTTATTAAAATAAATTTTGTGAATTTATTTAGTTTTTTTAACCTACACCTTGTTCATTATTTTCGTAATTTCTGTGAAAACGGTTGGTTTCCCAAAAAAAATTATTGAGCTAAAGTTGTAGCCCGTTAAATTCCCTATCCGGTTTGGGCCGTTAGTGTTTTTCTAAGACGTTTCGTTTAAAAGATACGGGGTTGGCAAGACAAGTAAAAAAATAAAACTCGGAATTTTTTGACATTTTTCCCTTAATTTAATTCATAACTCGAAATCTGTTGATTCTAGGCGATAAGGGGTTATAACATAATTTGTAGATATTCAAATGCTCTATAGAAAATCTCTAATCCATTAAACCAAAAAAATCAAAAATATCGGTGCAATGGCCGTTTGAAATCATAAATTGAAAAAATTGCTTTAAAGTGAGGTACCCCCCAAGGGTTTGGACTTGGACAAAAATTTTATTTAAAAATATGTCTTAGAAAAGTGTCCTCTATCACCACCTAAGAGGTTCTCCACGGTCACGGGGACACCCTGTATATTAAAATACATAATTATTTTTACTATGACCAAACCTAGAATCGTGTAAAAATAAATTTTCGTAACTTTAAATCACATTAGTTTACATTTGTACATACATTGTTTATTTAAATAAGTGCATACATTATTGAGGAGCATTGTAAAACAAAGAATTTTTGTGGCATCAACGACAATAAGTAAGTATTTGGAATATTTTGTGTACACTTGTTTAGAATTCTTTTGGAATTCTTGAAAATTCCTGAAATTTTTTTAAATTTACTTTTACTCTACCTGACCGCAGAAAATTGTAACTCTGCACCGCTACATGCATTATTTTGTGATGTAACAATGAATATTAGAATAAATTGTAAATTCGCATACTAATAATTCCGCATTTAAATTTTATATAATTATATAATAATTATTATGATTTTAGGTATTGCATAATTATTTTTCTGTTTGTAATCCCCTCCTCCCAAAAGCTCAAGTGCAGGTGCGCCATAGTTTAGATTAGAGAGCAAAAATAAAATATATTTATAATGATATTATGCCTCAAAATAAAGATGAAAAAATACTAATAATAATTCAAAAATAAATAAATTTCGTTATTAATTGAAATGCAATTTTTAAAAAAATATTGTTTCAGCTAAAAAAGTTTGGGTAGTAACTACATAATATGCTTTTAATTAGTTTTAATGAATTTTACCTAATTAAATAATATAATATTCATTATTAATAATTTTATAATGCATAATGATATATGTGTATCCTCTAAAAGTCTAAACTCTAAAGGCATTAAAAGCAATTATATAATTTTATTGCATGTTGTAAATCATAGTTAATAATAAATTATTAGATAATAAAAGACCAGAAGTGCGGATTAAAGCTTAAATCGCTGGTCTATGAAGCGGGAAACTCATGGAAAAATCATGGTCGCTCCGATTACACTGCCGTGATCTGAAGCTTAAGTTCGATCTTTGGACTATGGAGAAAGTAACAGGAAACTACCTTATTGATTAAATACGTCATCTTGACTTAAATAGGCAGGACGATAGCCAACATCCAAAACGGATAGGCACCTGAAGAAGAAGAAGATAAAAGAGAATTCAATTGGAGGTAACAATTTAAATTTGAAATATAGTAGGAGTATAACATATTGGTTTTTGACATTTGCTGATATTTATATTTTCATAGGTACAATATTAAGGCATTGATTTTTGAAGACATGATCGGACTGGATAATACATATTTCAATTCAACATAAAAAATAATATTGGTGAAATGGTCTGTATGTTTTACATATAATATTCAGCATAAATCCTGTAGTAGTTCATAAATAACGCGTCGAATCTCGGTCTTTAACCTCGGAATTGTTTAGTAGTCATTGGCATTACACTTTCTGCTTCACATAATTCCCAATAAGTCTTCTAAATGCGTGACATCACAGGATTTTGGTCGCTAGAACGAAACGAAAAAAGATTGTAGCTTTATGTAATAGGTACCTTTAATTCTTATATTATAATTGATTTAATATAAATTTCAAGAGTTAATATTACTAATAATTTTATAATATATTATAATGTCATTTTAGACGCTTGCTTTTTGAGTTCGAGTACATTCAGGCATGTTTTTTTTTTTAATTTAATTTTTTTTTTAATTTTTTTAATTTTAGAGTTTAAGCGACTGCAGGGATGTTTTTAAAAAGTACGTGCACTCGAAGATGCAATTTTTGTAAATCAAAGGTTTTCGAGTTCGGACGCCCTTTAGAGATATGCTTTTACTAAGAAAGTTATTCCAAAGACTTTTCTTATTTTCCTATATATGTTATTTTGAGCGAATGTATTTACTAAAAAATAAAAAGCAATTATATGCTTTTGGCTGTAACGACTTGGATAATTAGGTATAAATTGACAAATTATTCCAAAAACACTTGTATAATAATAAAGACACGATATAAGCGGAGCTAACGTTATGGAAACAGCCAATAATGCAGTAACTGCCCTTAATTTTTTCTTTTTTTGATTCTCTTTTTTCCAATTTTTTGGTTGACATAAATTTTAATAATTAATTATATTTGTAATTTACGATAAAAACTTAGAAAATTTGTAAGTTTTAGAAAATTTTTCGTCATTATTTTGTATCTGATGACTGATGACCTTCGTGTTAAAATATTATAGTAAAAATAGTCGTATACTATAATAATAGTTTTGTTTTTAAAAGTATATTTAGTACATTTGTATAGTAATTTTATTTAATAATTGAAAATGTAAACGTATAAATAATTACGTTAGATTTTTATTCTTAGTTTTATGTACAAACTTCTCAAAATAAAAAGCATAACAATATACTAAATAATAATAAAAATTAATTGTTCGAAACTAAAATAGTAATATTTCCATGGGGAAAAAATATAAAAATTGTAAATGCCCATGGTTCAAAATTCACATTAAACTATTTATAAGTCTTGGGGTCTGTTACTTCTTTTCAGCATATAACAGGCAAGATAAGCAAGCAGTTCTAAACAGTGGAGATAATAAGCTAGAACCCGCCAAAAATTGAAAACCAAGTCAATTTTTTTATTTAAGTAGAAACATTGTTGTGCAATTAAATAACAAAATTGCTTTCATGGATACCTCTCCTGTAAGTTCCGAAAAAGGGGGGTTAATGGTAAATACATATTGTAATTAATATTTTTGAATTAAAATTTTATTATTATATCGATGTGTTTTATTTTGAACAATTTTGTTATTTCTTAATTTATTATATTATTAATTTTTATTTATTTGTTTTGTGATGTCTTATTTATCAGATTTAGTTTTATGTGATTATTACTTTTTCACTTTAGACTTTAGATTTCCTATTTGAATTTATTCTTCTTTTTATATTTTTGTCCTAGTTATGGGTTGTAGTTTCTATACTTTCGTAGTACGTAGGTATAGAGTAGTATATGTACAGTTACTCACAAAATACAGCGTACACTTTGTAATAATTTAATAATTGCATCATATTTACAAGACACAAATTTTTTTAAATTATCTTTTGTTATGATTCGTTTCTAAGGACTTCTGGGCATACTAATCGCTTATTATAAATCAAAATTTTAGTTAGTATTACTGATAAAAAAAATTGTTTAAGTAGACATGCTGATATGCGACGTTACAAAATAAAGCGTACATTGAAGATATTATATACCCCCAGGCCCCCGGTCAGGAATTCCATATAATTAATTTTATTCCGTATTAAGCCCATCAGAGCAGAACTGTCTAAACTAAAGGTGTTTTATTTCATTTATTGCATAACTAACGTGACCATACGTCCCGCTTTGAACGGGACTGTTCCTATTTTTAGTACTTTGTCCCGGTGTCCCTGAGAAAAGTTTTCGGATACAGAATTGTCCAGTTTTCAGTTAAACGGCAAATATAGACTTCTGAATTGATTTTAATGCATGTAAAATTCAAATATTTACGATTTTTTAATATTTTTTTATGTTTAAAAATTATATACAAAAGAAGATTAAAGAGTAAAAATTAGAGATTGGAGATTGAAAATTGAAGATTAAAGATTAAAGTTTGAAGAGTAGAGATTAGAGATAGAAGATTGAAGATTGAAAATTAAAAATTAAAGATTAAAGATTAAAGATTAAAGATTAAAGATTAAAGATTAAAGATTAAAGATTAAAGATTAAAGATTAAAGATTAAAGATTAAAGATTAAAGATTAAAGATTAAAGATTAAAGATTAAAGATTAAAGATTAAAGATTAAAGATTAAAGATTAAAGATTAAAGATTAAAGATTAAAGATGAAAGATGAAAGATGAAAGATGAAAGATGAAAGATGAAAGATGAAAGATGAAAGATGAAAGATGAAAGATGAAAGATCAAAGATCAAAGATCAAAGATCAAAGATCAAAGATCAAAGATCAAAGATAAAAGATCAAAGATCAAAGATCAAAGATCAAAGATCAAAGATCAAAGATCAAAGATCAAAGATCAAAGATCAAAGATCAAAGATCAAAGATCAAAGATCAAAGATCAAAGATCAAAGATCAAAGATTAAAGATTAAAGATTAAAGATTACAGATTACAGATTACAGATTAAAGATTAAAGATTAAAGATTAAAGATTAAATATTAAATATTAAAGATTAAAGATTAAAGATTAAAGATTAAAGATTAAAGATTAGAGATTAGAGATTAGAGATTAGAGATTAAAGATTGAAGATTGAAGTGAAAGTGAAAGATTGAAGATTAAAGATTGAAAATTAAAGATTGAAGATTAAAGATTGAAGATTAAAGATTGAAGATTAAAGATTGAAGATTAAAGATTGAAGATTAAAGATTGAAGATTAAAGATTGAAGATTAAAGATTGAAGATTAAAGATTGAAGATTAAAGATTGAAGATTAAAGATTAAAGATTGAAGATTGAAGATTAAAGATTAAAGATTAAAGATTAAAGATTGAAGATTGAAGATTAGAGATTGAAGATTAGAGATTTAAGATTGAAGATTAGAAATTTAAGATTGAAGATTAGAGATTTAAGATTGAATATTAAAGATTTGAGTATTAGAGATTAAAGTATTTTTATTTCAATTGACTCCAGTCTTCCCTAATTTTTACCAGATCGAGTTCCGTTTCAAGTAAAAATAAAAAGTGTCACGTTATGCATAACTCAACTAATGTTTATTTAGACAGTAAAGGTTTTAATCTAATTTGTACATAATCTTGCGCTCTTTAAAAAGGCATTGAACTATTTATATTAAATTATCAATAGTTCGGATGCTATTGCCGTTTAAAGCTCTAAAGAGCCTTTCATTTATTTGAATTTTGAAACAAAGGTAAAATATGACTTGGAAAAAATTAGTCTATAATCTCTGAATTACGGGTGTATTGATCAAAAAATCATTGTTTTGCATAGATGAATAAATTTCATTGTTATAATGAACACATGTTCATAAATCTAATGATTATCATATGTTTCATATATTCATTTTTCCGCCAGTTGGTAAGTTAGGAATCTCTACTTTTCAGTTAATGGTAAGTCAGCAATCTGTACTGTCATAAGTCATGACGTCACATGAGAGATTTCTCTTAAGTAGCGTTTTTCTGTATTGCCATTAGCTAGAAAATACTTACCAACGTTTTTTTTTTCAGTGCAGCTTCTCTGTCAGGCAATATCAATTTACCGGATCAATATTTTGAACCTTTTTTTTTGATAATTTAAGGAAACCCTAAGAAAATAAGAAATCCTAGTAAGTGTGGAATATCACAGGTAATGCAAAGAAATCTTAGGAATACTCTGTGAGGATCTTTTGTATTTTTTTACATTTTCTAGATATCCCAAGGCAATCAGAAAGAAATTCGGAGAAATCTAGTGTGCAAATTCAGTGTAAATCAAAAAATAAAATAAAAAAAGGAAATCCAAAAGTTTTGGTTGGATTTACAAAAAAATTTACTTAGTTTTATTAAAAACTTCCAGTGATTTACGTACATTTATGTTTACAATGTAAATTGTAATTACCTTTTAGGAGCCGTCCATTAATTACGTAAGGACGATTTTTGAAATTTTTTGCCTCCTCCCCTCTCCAATATCCATTCAAACAATTTTTCGGGTTTTAAAATTACAAGGCTATGATGGTTATATTGCGAGAAAGAAATCTTTTATTCAAAAGTAAATAGACTAAAACAGCTAAATTTTGTAAATCTTACCAAAATGTTAGCAAATTTTTGTCGAATAGTGTTATGTTTAGTGATAAAAGTACATTTAATTAAGTTGGTAATGACAGAAAATAAATTGTATGGAAAAATCCACACAAAAAAATTTAAAAAATCTCGAATTTTTCAGTATTTTTTTACTTACTTTACTTTATTTATAACTCGAAAATTGTTGATTTTGGACAATAAAAGGTTTGGATCTTCCTTAGTTTGTAGATTATTTCACGATCTTTAAAAAAGCACTAACACATTTTTACCAAAAAATCAATATTTTCTGGGCTATGGCCACGTGAAGGTGGAAATTATAAAATTTCTTTAAAGATGCCTAACTCTCGAAGGCTTAAATTTAGAAAAAGAATTTTGTTAAAAATGTTTCTTAGAAATGTGTCCTCTATCACCACCTAAAGTTATGTAAAGTGTTTCCGGGGACACCCTGTATTATATTGAAAAAATTAATTAGAAATATATTTATTTGAAAGCCGAAATCTTGTACAAAGCTTTTTTTATAAAAAATTTTATTCTATAATTTGTTTTCCTTCTCTGAGTAATATTTTGTATTTTGCTTATACAGGCCGTCTTACACAAGGCGATTTTTTCATGCGATCGATCGCCGCGATAAGTTGCAGGCGCTTATCGCCTCGTGTAATACAAAATCGCTCATGCGATATGTTGCTGCAACCCTGCGCACGTGCGATTTTTTAACCTTGCGCATCCAAAAAAATCCCTGCAACAAATCGCGGCGATCGATCGCATGAAGAAATCGCCTCGTGTAAGACGTGTAAAGGCCTTACGGACATATTAGCAATGTATTTAACATATTTTTTGAGTATTCTAATCCTTTCGTAGATCTTGCAAGAGAGGTATCCATGCAAACCTTTTCTTAATTTTATTTCAAATCATTTTCCTACTTAAATACAAATATTCATCTGATTTACCGGGGAAAATCCTATTTTTAGATAATAATGATTGGACTAAAAGCAAACAATTAGATAATGCGCTTATATTTAAACTTAACTTTAATTCATAATTTACACAAAAATTTGAATGGAAAACTTAATAGGTTTAATTTTATATTTTAATGACAATAATGAATTCAGTGCAAAAACTGAGAAAATACATCGTTAAAAGATTTGAATAGATCATAACAATTTAATATCATCTTATAGTGTATTATATAACAATTTTTTATAAAAAATCGGATTTTTTGAAGAAATTCAGCAATTGGTTTTTATATAAAATTGTTATTATTATATTATATGAATTCATTATTTTCGTTATTAAAAATCTAAATTTATGAAGGTTTTCATTTAATTATCTGCTTTTGTACAATTTATATGCAAAATTAACTTCAAACACCAAAAAGTTACAATTTTGATAATATTTTGGCCAATTTTAACCTTGATTTTTAACCTTGATTTTTAAACAGTTTTTTATAAATTTGTTTTATTTTAAAATACCAAGAACTGCAGGAGACCTCAGAACAGAATGGAGATTACCGGAGTAGTAATGGAATTGCTTAAGATTTCCTATCACAAGTGCTGGAGGTGGCTTCCACTCCCTGTATTTAGTTAAGGATACGATTAAGAATTTTTATAAATATAATAGCGATAATTACCGATTAATCGATATGTATCGATATACCGTAATTCATCGGTAAATCAATAATAATTGATCATTTATTATTATTGAATCATTATCCGAAAAAAATAGCTTATAACATCAGTTCTGGAAGTAAATTATCGAAAACTATTAATTAATTAATTATCATTAGGTATGTTTAATTTGCAACAAATTATAAAGCCCGCCTCAGACGATGCTTGTTTTGCTGCTGGATTGCCTGATAGGAGCCTTGCTGGCTGGTGCATGCTGGCTGCTCATAGAAAATGACGTCACTGCTGGCTTGCTTGCTGGTTCCCGCGATGGATTTTCGTGATAGAACCCATAGATATCTATGATATCTATATCTATGATAGAACCGGTCCTATTTTTGCTGCTGGTTTATGTGATGGGTTTCAGCGCTAACCAATGATAAAGTCGCCTTGTGTACATAAACACGAGTGTTACGCTGTGTTGGTAAGGGAGCGTTCATAAACTACGTGGTTTGGCCAAGGGGGGGGAGGGGTTAGGTAGAAAGCTACGCAGGGCTACTTGAGGGTACGGGGGGGTTATAGTCAAGCTACGTAGTTTTATTCATTTATTATGAAAGCAATTTGCAGAATATAAACGACAACATAATATGGATATTTATTTCCGTATTTGGATTTTTTTATTTATATTTTATAGGTGCGGTATTTAACACTTACACTGCCGGATGTGTGTCTGACTTGTAGTCATAATAGTGCTCGGGTGGCATGGGCCTGGCACGTTTCGTGGACCACGCCGCGCCGTCCCAGTATTAATGTTTAAAAAACATTATAAAGGGACTTTGTAGTAACACTATACTTTTAATTTTCTTGTACACAGCACTTTTCCTGGTAGCAACAGCCACTACGGTTTTGTATACTATAAAACAAAACTGTCTCATTCGGATCGATTGCGTGTCACTATACGGGTTGGCGAAAAAATAATTTTAATTTTTCCAACACTGAAAAATATAGCTGGTACCGAAAGTGCTATAAACAATAGCAGAGCTGATATGGCTACACGGGCTTGAAATTATAAAACATTTTCCTAATATTTATTAGAAATTACTATAAAAAATAGCTTTGTATATTATTTCAAATGACTGCTTAAAAATATATAAAAACTCCTGTCTGTCATTTCTTTCAATACAATCTGCAATAGCATTCATAGGTATTTAAACATAGCAATCATAAATACTTATAATTGCTATTTGATTTTGTATTATTTTTATCCAGTATAGCTGTATAATAAAATAAAATATGGCTAAATGTGCTGGATGTCTTACAAATTCTGCTATTCTTCATAAAAGATTTTATATTTGTATATACCTTTGTCTGATAGTTTTTTAATCAGATGCAGTTATTTAAGTAGTAAGAATTGCTATATTTTAATGCTTCATAAGCACTTTTTGTAAAACGCAATGCAGTTTGTTCTTGTGTTTTATATTGTGGTGTAAGTTAAAGCGTTGATTGACAATCAACGGTTAAAGTGTAAATTGTGTTATTAGTGACAATGGCTGATGAGTTTGTGCAAAACATTTTAAAAGAATGGAATCTTCTAAATTTAATAGAAATATTTAAAGGTAAATATAATTGATATTTTTTACAATTATTATTTTGTGAATATAAATAAATAGCTATAATATTTGAATTCAACTGCTAGTAAGTATAGTAGAAAATGCTATTTTATTTGGTAATTTGGGTAATATCGATTATTATTTTATTCATTAAGGCTAAAGTCGTCATTTAAGAAAGATCGCGTATGCTCTCAATAATAAAATAATTGTTTAAACTGTGTTTTTGTAAATCATTTTAAGTTAATTGTTTCTTATTGTGTAGTTGAAGGATTTGGGAAAACCGAATTTGAAAGTTTGGAATACGAAATTGTGGCAAGCCTTATACCTCAGCAAGGTGTCAGGTCGCTTTTCTGGAAGAAATTTAAATTAGGCTTTTTGCAAACAAATGTAAGTTACTATAAAGACACGATTACACCAAAGGAATACTGTACGAACTTTTATGTTGCCGTAGCATATTTCATAAAAGTTTCCCTATGTTTTTTGTAAATTTAAGTAAGAATTTTTTTCGAAAACAAGAGGGAGCAACATAAAAGTTCATATACTTATGTTCCTTTGGGTTAACTGCGTCTTTAGAAATATTTTTCTATATTTTATTTAATTTTTTTAGCAAAATAAGGATTTTATATGCGAAACGAATGCTGTGCCGACACTATTGTTTAATGAAAATCCGGAAACAGCATTAATTTTACCTATAAATGAAACCTTTTCCGTGAATGAAAGCTGTTCTGTGGAAAATAGGGATTTTCAGGATACTACGGATAATAATTTTATTAGATCAATTTTAGTGGAAAATATTCCTGAATTATCAAATTTTAATTGCACTGCCCTTGAATATTTCTTAGACTGTACGGAAGGAAAACTAGTGGAACTATTCTATAAAAAAAATTCAAATTTAGACAACGCGCACAGAAATAATCTTGCGCGAGTAATTATTAATAAAGAGTTTCAGTTGCAAGGTTATCCAACTAAATTTAAAATCACCACTGGAAGATTTAAAGAGTTTTTAAATGCAATAATAGAAACTTTTCCAACAGAAAAGGAAATCATTACTATTTATTACGTACCCCATGATTCGATCACAAAAAGACATGCAACTGGAAAATTGTGGGACTCTTATAATCATTTAAAATCAAAATTAATAAAGTTTCAAAAGGATGAGTCACCATCAGAGTCGTCTCCAACTCATGCAATAGATGAAAATATACTAGATAGCATTGAGTATTTAAAAAAAAATTTATCTCCCTGGGAGAAAATTTATCAACTTTGGCAAGATACTAAAGATTTCAGATATTTAAATCTAAATAAAACCAATTCTGTACACGGTTATTACGAATCATTTCCAATTCTAAAAACGAACAAAGGATCAATTCTTCTTATAGCAGATTTTGATAACACGTATTCAGGAAAGGCCAATAAACTGTACAGTATCTGGCCAACTATTGAAAGAAAAATAGTTAAATATGCACAGTCGAAACCAAAGAAAGAAATACAAGCTATTTTAAAAAGTAATTGTGAATTTAAAGGGCTCTTGATCTTAACTCACTTACTTGGAAATTCTGCTTATGTGCAAAGCCTAAATTTCAAGATAACGAAGAACCGAACAACAGTAGTCATCAGAAGAGAAAAACTCCTAAACGCATAAAGGTGTCCCATTCAGAAGTGCTTAGGTCATTTCTATTGCTGGAACAGGTAATAAACTACTGAATAATATTGAAAATACCTATAATAGATCTTTTCAGAACGGAAATCTTATAACAGAGGTGGTCAAACAAATGAAAGAAGAAAGCAGGAAAAACTCGACAACTTTGCAACCAGGGGTTATTGTTGTCGGAAAAACTTATGGTAATATATCCAAATTAAAATTTATGCAAGTTGATTTTTTGTTGTTTAAACGAAACAATATACAAATTTGACACAGTTTTGTCTGCTGTGGAGGCCTGTTTTAAAATTATTCATGCATTGAACTGTACGTATCAAGAGGAATCAAAGCCAGTGTGGACATTTTTACAAAAATACGTTTTTGAAATATCGACAACATTCGATTGTAATTATTCTAGTATATTAACACTGTGGAAAGACTTATCTCTACTTTCCGACTCAGAATAAGGACTCTTGTAAGCTGTTTATTTTTTTTATTAGCTATTATTTTAACTATATTATTTTTGTATTTTTTTTTAACCAATAATGAATTGTTTTATATGTAAACTTGAAGTACCAACGTCTAGATATTACATTAAACACTTAAGCTTATTTCATAAGTTAGAAACTAATAATTTAAAATGTTATGATTGCGATACCATTAGATTTTTTGGAAGTATGAATAGTTTTCGAAGGCATATTGAGCAACATTTTCAAAGTAAACGTGAAAAAGATAACGTAAAAGTATTAAAAGCTGTGGAATTGAATGAAAGAAAGTCTAATACTGATGAAGATAATGTTTCAGCTGGAAGCAGCAATGTTTCACATAACAATACCACAACTGAATTTAAAAATTATATTAATGACGAAGTTTTAACTTTGATTAGTAAATTGTATAGCAATCACAATATTTGTAGAAAGTCTGTTCAGTCAATTATCGAAATATTTTATTCGTTTTTAAATGGAAAGATTTTTTCTGTCGCTGAAAGATTAATAGTAGACAAAATTTTAGAAAACCATGGAACAAATAGAACAACATTACCTTCAATCAGTTATACATTTAAAGAAATACGAAATAGTTTGGAAGTTGCTAAAACTGAACATCGGCGATTAACATTATTGCAAGAATCCGTTCACTACTTTAGACCCAAGTCTATTGTAATTGGTGAACGTATAGAAGTTATCCGAACTAATAATAAAGTATTCCAGAAGAGTATAGACATTACATTATCTTTTGTTTCAATAAAAAGTATTTTACAGTCCATTTTTGAAATTAACGGTTTTTTAGAAAATTGTTTTGCATATATACAGTCTTTAAGTACAGATGAGAGATTTTCAAATGTTATGCAAACACAGTTTTGGAAAGAGAAATGTTCTTTCATAAAAAATAAATGTTTAGAAGCTGTAGTTTTGCCAATTACATTATATTTTGATGAATTTGAGACGAATAATGTTTTGGGCTCAAGATCGGGGCTTCAAAATTTAGGTGGCGTATATATATCTTTTCCATTTGTTCATCCCAGATATCGTTCAAAACTGGATTTAATATTTCCAATTATGCTATTTAATAGTTTAGACCGAAAATACTATGGAAATAGAATATTTCAGCCAGTAATATCTGAACTAACGGACTTGGAAAATACAGGCATTTTAATTAATGGAAATATTTTTTATTTTGTTTTAGTATATTGTGTAGGAGATAACAAAGGGTTAAATTCAATGTTAGGTTTCACAGAATGTTTTGTAGCAAATTATAGTTGCCGTTTTTGTAAAATTGATAAGCATGCCATGCAAAATTTAATTAAAGAAGATAATAATATTTTACGAAATCAAATAAACTATCGCGAAGATGTACTAAAAAATTCGGTTACGCAAACTGGAATAGTTTCTGAATGCGTATTTAATGCTCTTAGAGAGTTTCATGCAACAGAAAACTATTTGGTAGATGTTATGCATGATCTTTTAGAAGGTGTTTTAAATTTCGAAATTGCCTGCATACTTCTCAGTTTTGTTGAAACTGAAAAATATTTTACTTTGGTTGAACTCAATAATAGAATTAACGTATTCGATTTTGGAAGTTGTGAAAAAATTAATAAACCTCAACAGATAACTCTGGATAACTTAAAATCAAAAAAACTCAGATTATCTTCATCCGAAATAATGTGGTTTTCAAAATATCTCGGGCTTTTAATTGGTGACTGGGTAAAAGTAGGAGATAAAAAGTGGGATTTGTATTTAAACTTAAGACAAATAACTGACATAGTTTTATCTGATATTATTTCAGATAGTATGATATCATTATTAGAAATATTAATTTCTGAGCATCACAAAAGCTTTATTGAAATTTTTAAATTGCCGTTAAAACCAAAACATCATTTAATGTTACACTACCCCAGAATTTTGAAAACTATAGGACCACTGGTTCAAGTCTGGTCAATGCGTTTCGAAGGGAAACATAAAATACTTAAAGATATAGCTAGATCCACCAGATCTCGTAAAAATATTTGTCTTACTATACTCGAAAGATACATGTTAAGAAAACAAAATAAAATTCTTAGCATAAACTGGTCTGATATTTTTGACGCCTATGGCCCTAAAATTACTATTAATACTCCAGAGTCAGAAAAAAAAATCTTATCATTCCTTATTAATAATGACGATGTAACATTCTATAAATGGATCGTTATTAGAAATATGATATTAAAGATTGGAACGGTTATTGTTGTAGAAGACGACGATGAAGATGAGTACGAAACATTTGGCAAAATTCTGCATATTTGTGTCGGTCAAGGCAATGTGACTTATATTTTAGTTCAGTTACTAAAAACACTTTATTATGACAGCCACCGTTTCTGTCATGTAGTTGAATTATTAAGCAAGAAGCAACTTATTTGTTTAAACATGGAATTTTGTAAAACCTACTCTTTAATAGATTTTAAGTCGACAAAATTTGTAATTGAAATGTAAATGTACAATTTTTGATATAAAAATAAAATTACATAATATGTTCATTATTTGATTACTTTTTTTTCCATATACATTTAAAATAATATTACAAAAAATTATATACAGTTACTCTCAAAAGAAGTGGGACACTCTTATGCTAACAATGTAAATTGTGCATTTTGAAGCCTCTTTTTGTCTCATAAAAATCAAGTTTACAACAAAACTTTTTAAACAATTTTTGATGCAAATTTCAATGCCTTCAATTTTGTTTCTATACGTTTTTCTATTTTTTCGCACCGTTCCTTAGTGACAACGACTTTAAAAAGACTTTAAAAAAAAGTAAAAATTTAATAAAATTAATATTGCTTTTATGAGAGTTTCATTAAAAATTTTACAGAGTCTTTTTAAAGTCGCTGTCACTCAGAAACGGTGCCACAAAATAGAAAAATGAATAAAAATAAAATTGAAGGGAATGAAATTTTTAACAAAAAATGTCTAACAAGTTTTGCTGTAAACTTGATTTTTATGAGATAAAAACAGGCTTTAAAATGCACAATTTACATTGTTAGCATAGGAGTGTCCCACTTCTTTTGAGAGTAACTGTATATTTATTTTTCAATATATTTCAGCAGCAAATATGGAAGCATTAAACATAAAGTTCTGCTATAATACATTGCAACTAAAGCTAAATATTATTTGTTTTGCAGCTAGTTTACATTGCATTTACTGCTGCAGAAATGATAATGCCTAATTATATTATTATTAAAAATTGCTATATTCTTTAACAATATTTGTATATAATTTTATGAAATATATAGTATAACGTGCTGCACTGTTTCTTATTTTAAATAGGACATACTGCTATCTTCAATCAAGTAAATATACTATTCGTATAGCAAACTTTCATAGTAATTGATCTGATATTCATACATTGCATTTCTTTTTTTCTAATACTTTATAATTGCTTCTGCTATGGCAGAATAGCACTTTTAGCTATTCAATTAGCAAATACTTCTATTTATCAGTAAAATCAAATAGCATTTCACGCTAATGGAAAAGCAAAGTATGACAGAAAAACTAGCCAACGACACTTTTTGGTTTTGCTATTTAGTATAGCATTTGAAATTATTAAAATCCACTGTCACGATTTCCACTGTTTAGGTTGCGACAAATACTTACTATAATAGCATTTGCTACTATCTTTTTCTTTCAGTGAACGAGTTTTCAAAAGCCAAAATCATCCAAAATAATGTTAATGAGTTTTGGAAATCTTTTAAATAGGACAGAACATGTCTTCTGGATTTTATAGGAAAAAAAACTACGTTCCATCTAAGGGGGGGGGGTATCATGATAAAAGCTACGTTAAGCTACATGATGGGAGGGAGGGGTTCTAAAGAGGTCAAAATCAAACTGCGTGGTTTATGAACGCTCCCTAACTGTTGCTACCTGCGTGCGCATTGAAACCACAAAAATAAAAAGAGATAGTTAAACGCGTGTGAAGCCAACCAAGCACAGAAACCATCACCTGACCAAGCAGGTAGAAAACCAGCAGAGAAACTAGCAAGCAATCCATCAGTAAAACAAGCATCGTCTGAGGCGGGCTTAACATAGCAGTAGCATAGCGAGGGGGGGGGGCACACTTTTTAGCGGCGCCATGCTTCCATTTAAAAAATAAATTTTTCGTATAATAATATAGTGTAATTGAGGCTAGAAAAATAAACTACTTGTAAGATCATAATCAATAAAGAAAAACATACCGTTGACCTTTTTTTTAGCGTTTTTGTTTTGACAATTTGCAAAATAAAAAATTGTTCCCATGGGGGGGGGAGTCAAATTTAGGGTCCGCCCCAGGCGCCAAAACCCCTCGCTACACCGCTGTAACATAGAAATATTCAATAGTCGGTGTGTACTACATATTATATCGATAAATCGATAGTTAAGGATAATAATCTAAATATTGATAGTTGTTGGTACCTAATTATACACAATTATCAAAATACAAATAGATATTGATCTATTGATATTACACAATTTTACTTCCCTGCTTGTTGGAAAAACAAAGATCTCTACACATTAAGCTATCTAAGTTTGAATTTATCAAATGTAGAGGGAACTACTTTGACGTTAAAGCTTGGCCGAACTGTTCCTGATGCAATTAAAAGTGACAATGAAACTATGGTTCATCGTTTAAAAATTTAGGTGCAGTGGCGTGCCGCCGTGGGAGCCAGGGGAGGGCTCGATCCCCCGCCCCTGTCCATAGTGGCACGACACACTTTTGTTTAGGTGGATACTAAAAACAACCAAACTACAAAAAGGGGGCGAAATTTTATAGGTAATAAATCCAAAAAAACAATAGTTACTCCCAGTAGCGTATCTTGGGAGCTAACGGACTCAAGCCTTATTTTAGTGTTTAATGTTTACCTTGATAAAGCCTACCCTCAGCTAGGTCAAGCCCCTTCCAAACCAAAATCTTGGATCTGTCACTGGTTACTGCTTTTGGTTAATGTCAAAAAAAAGTTAAAATAAAAATGAAATGACGCACTAAAATAATATGACCACTAAGTTACGATAGAAAAGAGGTCTCACAAATAGCTACCAAGAGATCACAGCAAACATCTTGTACAATCGTATCCAAACTCAAATCGGTCTACTGCATTCAATAATTGAAAAGACGATGCACTGTTTTTTTGTCTTCGCACACCATCGAAGGCATCCACAGTATCACTCGTAAAATGGTAAAAGAAAATGCTTTGATTTTATTCTTAAAATTTTTATGACTTTACGAACCTTGTCCAAATGCTGTTCATAATCATCTTCAGTTCTTTCCGTCCACTGCAGGATAATCAACCTCTACCTATGAGAAAAAGGTTTCTTCTTTTATTGTGGATGTAAAATTGTGATTTCCATGTAATTAGAATTTTCAATTCCAATAATTTCATATCAATTCTACTAATTCAATTACTTCCCAAACTTGCAGCTCGATTGCTGCCATCTCTTTTTTTAAAGAAAATCCCGGTTAAGACCATATTTTCGGAGTCATATATTTCTCTTGACCTTATTCATAATTTTAATTTTGTCATATTTGCGCAAATTAAAGAATTCCATTTTTAATATATTATTTATTTCAATATTTTACAGATACAAAATTACGAAGTTATAGGAATATTATAGTTAAGTTATAGGGGGAAAGTTATAAGAATAACATTCAATTTGAATTCAGAGTATGTGCATTATAGGTATTACATTTTAAAAATAACATAATATCAAATAATAAAAGTGAATACAAACTTATTTTGTAAGTTTTTTTTTAATTTATATTTTTTTAGGTGATGCTAAAAAGCGAAACCGGTAGGAAAAACATAAAATATATGCAAGCATCTACGTCTATTAATTAAAACAATATACTATATAAACTTTATAAGAATTTCTAATAAATTTCCAAAAAATTAATTTACTAAAATAATACCTTCCTACTTTGGTAAATGCAATTCCAAATAATCCCCCCAGCAATTCACGAATTTCATTGCACCCTTGCATAGATCAGTTTTATCAATATCAGAACATTGTTCTTGCAAACCATCAAACAAATCCTTTCTCGGATGCTTCACTTTATTTTTTAAATTTTCAAATAAAATATCTCCTGTTTCGGTAATAATATTTCCTTTTAAAAGTATGCACTTAAAAAAACATTGAAGCTTTTCGTTATTTTCCTTGCCTTCAGAAATTTCAAATTTAAGTTCGGTTTCTTTATCGAGGTTCAATTCAGTTAAACAAGCATCTCTAACTTCTCCATTTGTGTGAAAATAAGATCTTATTAGCAGTGGACCATACTGGTAAAATAGAAAGTTGCATAATAGTACTATAGGTTTTTCTTTTACCAAACTAATAATATAAATAAAAATGGATACTTACTTTATTTTGATGAGAAAGTTGTATTACCATCATAAAAATATGTATAGCAAATAATAATTTTTAAAGATTTCATTTTCTATGAATTTTTAAGAATCACTTGGTTTACTTCAGATGAATTTATAGAACTAATTGAAACAAACATTACAGCTTATCTTTTATAATGAATTTGACTCTTATATTTTTAGAGTTTAATTATGAAATAACTGAAACAATATTATATTCATAATGAATTATTAATTTGTAATTTTTTTTTATTTCCCATAATGAAGATCAGCATTTATTGTATAATATTTCATCACGGTCCACTGGTTTTAACATAGATGTGCGTAGCACATTGTGTTTTGAATAAATAACAAAAAAAAATATTTGTTTAATTAACACCTAATTCTATTTTTTATTGCCGAATTATTTACAAAAATTTATAAATATTATTTATTCCTGCTATTAGTTGTTTTAATATTTATTTTATGGAATTTACGCCTGTATGTTATTTTACGTACACGACTATAGAAAGGATAGCATATCAGGTAGTTTTTATCGCTCGAAAATGATACTTTGCAGCGGTGTTCGGAAAATTTTTGCACATAAGCAGCAATGGTGGCGTACATAGTGGGTTATAGTTATTGTATGTAGTGAGAATGCTTCGCTTTTAGTTCCTTTCCGCACGCTTAGTACCTTTCCGCACTCATACAATCAAGTAATGCAATACCCTTATAATTAACTCGAATCGTGATTTCCTGGCTACGACGGTTGTTGATAAGCGATAAGGCACACCTGCAAGATTATAAATAGTAAAAGACGGCGGTTGCTTACGTTTTTTATTGTTTTTAAATTCTAACGCTACACTTTTAATTATTAAAAAATAAAAATTACAAAGGCCGCTTTAAGTTTTCATGTTTAAAATGTAAAATGTAACTTTTATAATACACTGCTACTCTGTCTGCGTTTTTGTTGTCTGCGATAAGAGTATTATTTATTTCCATTATGTCGCGTCTCATTTCTATTAACCTTTATAAATTATATAAACGTTACTTTTTAAAGCATAATTTATGTTTTTTTTTTGGAAAGGACCTGTCTTGAATGTAAAGCTAAATACAGTGACTCGCGCAGAATGTTTCATTGCGGTTGAGTAAGCAATATATCAGAACTCGCTAAACGCTCGTTCTGATATATTGCTTACTCAACCGCAATGTTCAACTTTCTGCAACACGACTGTAAATAGCTATTACCAGCTTTAACCTTCATAAAAGAATACAATGAGGATATTGATGTATAAAACTTTAAAGTAATTCCTAAATTCTTTAAAGTACGGGAGCCCGGCGCGTGCATGTGAACTTAACTATATTTAATAATTAATGATTGCAATATTTTTCTTTGTGTCTTTATATAAATCATCAGCTGTTTTGATATTATTTATTTACTTTCTTCGTGATGATACCCCAAACTTAGTTTGTTTTATTGAAGGGTAAAATGACCCAAATACCGTAAAAATGTAATGCGTAGGTATATTGTATTGGTAGTTTTCATAAAGTAAGACTGTAACAATTTCATGTTAATAATTGTTCAAGCATCCTTTTTGCCCTCTGCTCCGTGCCGCTAATGGAAGGAACGACGCGCCACGGGAAATGCAGTGGAAATACGCGGAAATTGGGGCAGTCTTGGGTTGAAGTTATTGGAACGCGGTGGTAAATTTGCAAGTCCATGCGGGGAATACAACTACGCAGCCGTTAGAGTTAAGTCAGCCGAGTTGAGAATTTCGAATTAGTACATGTGCCTAATAGGCAAAATATTTTTAACCTGTTTCGCCATTCAATTGAGTCAATATTCCATCAAACATGATCGAAAATTTTACCATCCGATTCAATAATTGCGAGTGTATGAATTGCAAGTTATTGTTTCTTGAGTCCTGCTACCGTCTTCGACGTACACCAAGTGCTAGTGTTCATTGTGTGCTGCTTCTGTTCAGTCAACTGCCGAGTGGTCCGTTCCGACAGCGTCAGACGAGAATCTTCAATCTACAAGCAGCTGGAATCATCACGTCCGTCGCGTCGTTCTTCGTCTTCCTGGAGAATCGAAGCAGGGGTAGTAAACTACCATTGTCGTTACCGAAAGTTTGTAAACTGATCAAGCGCTTGGTGAGTAATATTTTGCTTTACTACTTCTTGCGGTCGATTGGAATTGTGCGCGGCGTGATCGATTTGTATGTTTTGGCTGCCGTATTCAGAATTTGTGCATTGGAAGTTGTTATTGTACTACTTGATAATAATTTTCATGTTAGATTCAATACATTATTATTTTCATTTACTATTGTTTATTCAGAGTAGAAGCAAATTGTTTCTTTCTTTCAGATCCACTCTCTTTCACTTTTCCATTTACTATAGAGCTAGTTCTAACAACTGGGGCTTCACCACTGAATTTTTTTGTAATTGAGAAATTATCGGTTCCAGATTTATTTGGAAAAGATAATTTTCATTATACCGGTATAAAAATTAAATCACTTTTTGCAACACTAAATTACTTTTAATCGAAACAACTTATATTACCTAATAAGCAAAATAAGACGAAGCAAAAACTCTCTGATTATTATATAAACCGATTCTGTTTAAAATAAAATACAAATTTTAATCCAGTTTACGTCACCAATTTTTTTTACCGCTATTTAGGTTTTGAGCTACACAGTTTCATAAGCAACAAATTAATCAGCGACGCGCATAGCAAGATTAACGAGATCTATTTTTCTTTTCGTGTTCAATAAGAATTTGCTAAAATCCAATTTTAAAATTAATTCAGCCCTGCTTTTAATATTTTTTGAAGAAAATACGGTTGTATTAATTGTAAATCTCATTATTTATATGAAACTTTATTTCATTTTTAATTTTATATCATTTATTTTATTAGAAAAAAAGTCAATAATATAATATAGTTGGTTAATAGTATATTAAGAAACTAGTTTTATAAGTGTCGTTTTTAACGCACGCAATCTGTTTAAGGAATCTAAAGGATAAGTGCGATAAAACGTCTTATAAAACGAGTTTCTTATTATTTTTTCTATTTTGCGCTTTGTACGCCCTAAAAATATTTAAAATGTGCATTTTATTAAATAATAGTAAACTTGAATATTTTTTTGTATTTTTGTGATAGTTGGTAACAAAAAATTTACAGGTTAGAAGATCGCATAAAAGTTTAAATAAACGAAATTATACTTGCAATTTACAATTTTCTTTATTGTTATTAATTATTTTATAGACAATTATATATTATTTTGCATCAATTTATAGGTTTATAACTTTTATTTATAGTGACATCATTAGTTTAAATTTTTACTGACGTTTAGTTACCAACCTTTTAAAACAAAAAATTGCGTTTCGAAATATTGTCCATTTCGATACTGGGTTTCGAAATAACTTTGTTTTAGACTCAAAATAAAAAAAATAATTTCAACAACCAAATTATTACATATTGATGTATTCTACGATTAATTTTAGTACAACCCTACAAATTATAGGGTTAATAGGTAGGGACGATAAATTACATAGAGCAGGTGTTGGCTCGAGTTGCTCAGCAACACCAAAATAAAACTAATTAATTCGGAAGTATGTCAGTGAAGTTTATAATATACATCAAATATTTATATTAAACATCGAAAACTTTTACAATATTTTACAATTCTTTTGTTGGGTCCAAAATAGTGCACATGATGAAGAAAAGCCATTTTACTAAATCGTACATTCATGTCTAAGTGGTAGGTGAGTCTTTAAAATTAAAAATTTTGATAATAGTCGTCAGGTTTTCTTTTTATTTCAGGCAAACATCGAGTGAATTCTTCAACAGATTTGTTAAATCCAGTTGGCACTCTCGAAATGATTCTTCAAATATATCTGGAGTATTAAAAACTGAACAACATAGTATCTCCAAAACTCTTTCGTATGGCGAAGATCGTGGAAGTGATGGTATGCAAGTACCCTTATTAGTTTCAAATGAATGTTATACGATTTATTCGAATCGAGCAAAACATAGCTGTAGCAACTGTTATTGCAACAAATCGCCTGTCGCTCCAGCTCTGGCTAAAAAATTGGATTTAAAATACGAGTACAAATTGAATCCTTCCAGACGCAAAATGTTACACCGAATTAACAAATACAACGGTTACGTTTACAATAGTACACGAGAAAGATATGTCCCATGTGATTTTTTGAAAAATTTAATGAGTGCCAAGCCAAAGCCAGATGAATGTTGTTTACACGAAGACCTTGCATCTCTAGATTTTACAACTCCCAGGCAAGTGTACGAAGAGTATAAAGCTCCCAAAGGATTTGAAAATGAATATAGAGATATATTACAGAGTTGTAGAGATAAATTAAACAGCTTGCGCAGTTTAGAAACGGCACAAAAAGGTGTTCAAGTTGATGATACAGTAGAAGAAGATCTGTTAAGTTTCCGTCCTTGTTATACGCAAAGAAGCGACGAGAATCTTAAAATCCCAAAAACATGTGATAAATCTACGACAACAAATGCTAAAATGGACCATCTTCGTAACATTACATTTTTGGATTCCAATACAGATACCGATTTTAATTTACAAAAACTTAATACTTTCCGCAAAGAAAATTATTTTGATTGTCATTCTATTCCACTCAAAAATGATTCGAAGATTCCTGATCATAAATGCGTCCATAAATTTATCCTCGACGAACGTTTAATTCCGCAACCCTTAAATGCAGATCCGTTCGGACAAAGTAGTTGTGCAATTTGTCAAAAAATAATTGAGCCGGGGATTCCTCGAGTTCAAGATTCGAATACGCAATTGAAGATAACGGTTTCAAATACACAAATTGCTGCCGGTGATCTATATAAAAAGGAAAATAAAGAAGATCCAAAATTGTCGAAAAATGTTAAAATGATGAATAAGGCCAACAAAATAGAAATTACTGTGCCGCTTTATTTAAATAACAATTTCAAAATAAATAAACCTGATAAAAATGTTTCTCCTGCACTGCCTGTTAATAGTTTAGCTTTACGGCACCAAAAAGGTGTCATGAACAAATAAAAATTAATTTTAAAATGTATATTGTATAATTTTATCTACTTATTTATATTTTTGTAAAATTTTATAATAAAGTTTATTTATTAGTGAAAAGTATTACTGATAACAATAAAATTTGTTTTGACAACAATTGATTATTATTGATCCTAGTGTCTGGGGTAGGCAACATTTCGGCATTTATAACATCTGAAAAGACAGCTGTCAGATTGAGATTTTAAATAAAAATCATTTTACATAGATAAATTATAGTATTCAACTCGCAATTAAACATTCTAACACCATAGATGATATGGTGTTTGAAAATCAAAAACCGATGCACGTCAGAGGTATGACACATCTGTCATTGCCACCACCTAAAAATAAAATTTCAATTTATTACATATACGAATTTTGATTGTATAGTGATTTTTATTTTTATAAGTTTGTTTACATTAACTTGTATGTACAGTGTTGTGTGTTGCGGTGACAGTTCAGTATATGTCTCACTTTATCATTGTATGGTCTTTAAAATTTTGACAACGCCGGTCTAATATGACGTCGTCAATGAGAATGACGTGTATTGGCAAATCCATTTTATAAACCATAGTAGATTTACCTCTTAAAATAGATATTCAACTCCCCATCAATTTTTGTGACCAAGTAATAGTTGATACCAATAACACCAATAGCGCTGCTAATCGCGCAATAAAATCGGCGGGAATTTAAATATTACATAATACTTATTATATTATCAAGTAAAAAATATTATCATATTATAATTGAGATTTTCTATTTATTGTTTTTTCTAGTACCTAAAATTTTTGTAATAAAATTATAACCATAAAAATTTCCACTAATATTTACAGTTTTAAACAATACATATAAAAATTAAAAAAACATTATTTATCATTAATTTATTTTCATTTCTACTTATATTCATTACTTCAATAAATTTTATAAACATATAGCAAAAACTAACATTTTTAGATAAGTTGTTTTGTTCTCTTTGTTTTTTGCTCAGATTCCTTAAAAAAACTGTGAGTTCTCACAATTCGAGATGAAAACTTTTTCCATCCATTAACAACGCACCTGCAAATCATTATAACAGTAATTTAATAAATAACACACTTCTTTGCACGCGCAGTGTGGGGTTTTTTAAATCGTCAGGTTTTTTAGACTATTTGTTGAAAATTTAATACCAATCTAAAATTCAGCACCTAATGGACCAATCAAGTTGCATATCTTATTAATAAAAAAAAAACAGGAGTTTTATATTGGTAACCATTGCCCAATGCAAATCTGTTGAAGTCTATCAGCTCCAGATGAAGGTTGGACAACCTTCAAACAAAAACGTGTTTTTTTTTAAACTTACTACAGATATTTCATATAAATACGTATTTTTTTTTCAATGACATTTGCCAACTTCGCATAAATTAAATATTCCTTTCGCCTTTTGACATTTGAAAATGTTGGAAATTTGTTTGCGCATAGTAAATCGATCTTTGTGATATTTTTCTCTATCATAAAGTTCGCGTCGCAAATAGTACATTATGCACCAAGGGTATAAAGTGACTTGTTTTCTGGCGTGAGAGTAAAGTATTGTTTTACCCGAACGCCAAAAGTCACTTTATTCCCGAGGATCAAGGCCGTAACCAAATTAAAACACATCATAGATATCGGCAATTTCCGCAAGCTATTCGCTTTTATGAAACCGAAAAACAAAGGGTATGTGCCGAAAAAATCGCGTGTTCTAACCTCTGACCACATCTTACCAAAGTAAGTACTTTTAATTTATATATATTTATTTATTTATTTATTCAATCGCCAATTTATTTCATTGTAAGTCGCACTAATATTTGCCCTAGCGGGGGCGCGCCGGACCGAGAAATTGGTAAATTTGTGCATAACAGAATGTAAAAAAGGTGATTCTTCCACGCTGCTATACATGATTCAAAAATCTAAAACCGGTGTAGGACGCACTTTTGTTATTAACAACGGCGAAAAAACCGACATAGACCACGCGTGGCAATCGTCAAAGATTATATGGGTTTGTGGCAGCCTGGCACAAATCATTCCCGGTTTTTTGTGCAGTTCAGAGACGAGAAGTGTACTTCTCAATGTCTTGGTAAAAACACTTTCTCGGCACTGCCATAGAAAATCGCGGAATACCTTGATCTTTCAGAGCCATCGGGGTACACGGGCCACTGTTTGAGGAGGATATCCACCTCGATTTTAGCTGATTCCGAAGCTACCATGGACGTCCTGAAAAAGCACGGTGGCCTGAAATCCACAAAGGTGGTAGAGGGATACATCGAAAACTCTACGAAGAACAAGGCCAACATTGCTAATAGAATTTTTGGCAATACCAAGCCGGTCGTAGGAGTTACCGTACCGGTCAATTTGATGCCCACTGTAGTCGTAAGAGTTCCCATACGGGTAGAATTGAAGTCCGTCGCCCTCAAAGGTAAAGACTTACCAGATATCGACAGGGGCAGTTTCTCTTTCTACCGATGGTCAAGGGTTTCTATAATCCCATGACTATTCCGCCGCTGCCGTTGGCAGGTAGACTGGTTATAAATGTAATCTTTTAATTGTTAAGTCTATAAGCTGTTCAAAAATATATATAAGCCATATACTCTCTTAATCGAGTATCGTAGAGTATCTGAATCGTAGAGAGGTGGATCAAAAAATGGATCGTTGAGTCCCCATCGAGAGAGATCCACCCTCTTCCCGGTAGTACACTTTGCCGAGTAGGACCGGTAGATATATTTAGCTAGTACGGCCGGCGTTAATGGGTTAAGATAGCCGGGGCATTTTTTATAAAATAATACAGTAAAGTCCCGATTATAACGAATCTCAATTATAAAGCAGCTCTCAATTGTAACAGCTAGAAATAACTCGTTTCAGACTTACAATACAAACATGGTAACACTATTGCAACCTTCATCTTAATTACCTAAACGTTTAAATTTCACGACACTAATTCTGCAAGTTCCATATGCAGTTCCGCATTTTATTTAAGTTCCGACCATACTTTATATATTATAATTGAAAGTTTACTGTACCTACCAATTGTAAGCTTTAAGATATCAATCTCCAACTTAGGTCTCCATTTTATTTTTTGTTCATTAAATAACTATATACCTATCAGTAATACCTATCAGTAATACCTATCAGTTGTCTTATATTCTGGAATTTAAAATACCTGACTCAATCTAAATTTTTGTTTAGTTTGTGCTTTTTATTTATTGCTACATTTCATTTTGAGTAAACTTGCGACTCTCGCTTACCGTCGCGTCGCTTCGAGATTTAGCTTTTTTTTCTATTTTTTCTAGGTCATTCCGCATAAAATTCTTCTTTGTCAAAATAATCACAATTTGAGTTTTAGAGATTTATTGATTACTATCTGATCAATTTATTCATGCATGAACTTTATTTTTAAAATATAAAAAGGTAAGTAATCGCTTATTACAAAAGCATTTCACACAAAAACTAGTTTTACATTTATAATATTAAAATATGATTAAGTAGGTAATTAAGAAAAATTAAGACTTTTGACGTGGTAAAAACGGAGTTATTAGATCGATTGGTATGGGAAAAACGATAGTAGAATTTTTTTCTGTCGATATCGTATTGAGGGTTTGTAAATATCGCAACTAAAAAATAAATAAGTAGTATTTAAATTTTTATATCATTTAGATTCAAATTTTACCTGCATAGCGGCTGGAGAGTCCATCATAACATTTGCAGCTTCAGTTAATGCCCGCGACGCTTTCATTTCTCCTTCGGCAGCTATTACTTTGGCTCTAGCTTCCCTGGAAGCTTCCGCTTCTGCTGCCATGGCTCTTTGTAATTGTTGCGGCAAACTAACGTCTTTTCTATAGAAATCATTGCAAAATATAAGCTTTTCAAAATAAATTTAATAAAATTACATTTCCACCCTTTCAACTTTCACGCCCCACTCATGAGTGGCAGCATCTAATGTTGCTTGCATAGAATGAGAAATCGTTTCACGGTCGGATAAGATTTCGGCAAGATTTCTGGTTCCCAAAATGTTTCTCAAAGTTGTCATTGCCAATAGTTGAGTCGAATCACTAAAAGTTAATTTTCAGATTAAAATATGTTTCAGAGGTAAGTTTTTGAATTAGATCACCTAAAGTTTGATACTTTAACAACGGCACTGAGAGGATCGCTTATTTGATAATAGACAACTGCATCTACAGTGACAGTAACGGAATCTTTTGTAAGAGCCTGTAAATATTACAATAAAATATAGATAATAATGAAAACTTCCCAAAATGATAGATAGGTACCTCTTGGGGTGGAACATTAAATGATACAGTTCTTAAATCTACATTCATGTAACTATCTATACAGGGAAGGATGAAGAAAATTCCTGGTCCTGCCGCGCCACCCTCTTTCAAACGGCGGCCTAATCTAAATATTACAGCACGTTCGTATTCTTGCACAACCTACAATGGGTCATAATTACAAAATAATAAAAATAAGAATTAAAAAAGTGTACTTACTTTGAAGCAAAAGAAAATAGATATGGGAAATGTTAAAATAAGGAAAATTACGGATCCGAGCGTAGCTGTAAACTCCACCCAAGTCGACATGGCGGAATGCTAAGTATATCTGGAAATAAAATTTTATATAAATGGAATTTTAGAAAAGCTATGTAATTTAGGGCTATATTAAGTGAGAAGGACGGTTTTTCTTAGTGACTATTAGTATCTATTTTGTTTTCGTTTATACTCATTTGATTTTGAGATATTTAAGAAAATGTAATGCCGCGCAATTGGATTAACGAGAATTTTTTTTTACCTTTCTTGGTAGTAATCAACTTGTAGTTGATTACGCTCACTCAACTGCACATTAACTTCCTCCAAGCCAACACATTCATATATCTTTTCATTATATTTTTTTTTCCAAACTTAAACTATAGAGTGTATTCGGGAGTGGTCTTTTCTGAAGATAAAATTTGCCTGAGTTTTCTGAGTGGATCTGTGTATTGACATTGATTGTATTGCCAAACTAATTAAAAATATCCCTGAAGACCGAAAGAACTCGCCAAAGATGGAACTCAAAAAAGGTGAAACTCGAAAATATAATATTTAAACATAAAAAAAGGGGGGAAGTCAATTGCATCTAATTTTTCGTGTTCAAAAGTCTCTGCGTTCAAACAGCCGCGTTCAAATGTCCGGTTCCGTAATATATTGATATTAACCCAGATAAAGCCATCGTTCTTTTGAAAAGACACAATATTGAAGAAATCTTTAACAAATTTTATTGTTTATGTAGTTTTAACAACAATTGGGTTAAAAAACAACTTAAAAAAAGCGGGAAGTGAATTTTATATGTCCGGAATGAGATTTGAAGCGCCTCAGATCATAAAAGTCACTTTCCGCTTACAGTATCAAAAGTCATTTATTAAAATAAAATTATAAATGTTTGATTTTTCGATTTTTGAAATAAATAACGAAACAATAATAAATAAAGCAAGTAAAAGGATTTGAAAGAGATTTAAATTCTTGATTGTACAACATAAATGAACTTATTCTGGAGGCACCAATAAAAATAAATCAACAAAAAAAATAATCCTTTAGCTTTGAAATTTTATATTTAAAAAATGCAAAGTTTGCTTCTTATCTATTAAAAAAATTTTATGGATATTCATATAAACATTAAAAAGTTTAATACTAAATTTCCGACGGCTTAACGACGACTGCGAAAAAAACGGCGATGAAACGGTGACGGCGAAGCGGCAACAACCAAATAGCGACGGCGAAATGTCTTAGATCGCTCATCAAGAACTTAAACTGGTTCACCTTCAAATCCATTTATTTTCTTGTCAGTTAGTAATATATTGCCGAGAGGGAAACCACAAACCTAATTTTTGAACACCAGATATCCTTTTTTGAGATTTTCTTGGATTTCCCCAAATTTTCTGTGATATCTTTTAAAAGAAGTTGAAAAAGGGAAAAAAAGATAATTTTGTTTCGAAAAATTTGTAAAATTTTTTAATATTTTGAAGCTAATGTGAAATTATAAAAAACATTACAATATATAATATAAAAATATATTATGCATAAAAAAAAAGTTCGAATTATCATCAATTAGAATGATTGAGGTTGCACTGTGTAAAGTTAACATACCATGTTAATCGTAACATAATTATAATATGTACATAGATTTGGTAATTTGCTGATATAAATAAACACTGATGTATACTCATATGCTTGGGCACACATTTTTAACATATTTAATAATCAGACAAATTAACAATATTTTTATAATTCTTTAAAGAGTTATTTGGGCAGTTAAAACCACACCCAACAAGAAGGGTTAATTATTTTCGCATTTTCTTAATTAATTTTATTTTTAAGTGTTTTTAGTAAATACTTTTTATTTGTTTAGTGAACATTATTAATTTTTTTTTTCAAAAAAAAAATAGTTCCGACAGCTTGAACATTTTATTATGCTCTCAGAGGGTCTTCACAGTGACATTTCAAGTCATATATTATAACATAGGGTGAGTAAGTTACCATTGGTAAAAAGCCTGATGCTTGATGCTAACTTTTAAGGAGGGGTTATGAATAAATTTAAGCAGCGTCAAAAATTTGAATTAAAAAATCAAAAATACTTAAACAAGTTTAAATTGACTTACCTAAAACCTAAAAGTTTTAAAAGTGACCGTTGGTATAATATTTAACCGATAGCATCAATATAATATTTCAAACACTCAAGTAACTTCTTTAACACTAATATTAATTTGAATAAAAATTATGATAATATATATTGGTAATCAATTATTTATTTGAAATGCGCAATAAAAAATTTAAAATACAACAAAAATTTTGTATTATTTGCTATAATATATCAATGGATAGCACTCCACGCGGCCACACCAAAACAAACTGAATTCAAGGTTACCCCACTCTTTGCTGTTATTTAACAGTTCAATAAACTTATTTTAACTACGATGGAACTTCGTTAATCGGATCCAATATAGTTTACCTTAAATAGTCAAACTTTTAAAAACATACAAACTTTATTAAATTTGTTCACACCATACATAAAAAATTTATTTTTATTCTTCAAGAATTATTAGTACGCGGGAGGAAAGCCGAAATAATATCCATTGGTAATGGAAAAACAATAGTTGAATTTTTCTCCGCTGATATAGTACTTAGAGTTTGTAAATATCGTAACTAAAATTTTAAAAAATAATTACAAACATTTTTTTAATTTGTATATAATTTTACCTGTAGTGCTGCAGGAGAGCCGTCCATAACATTGGCAGCTTCTTTCAGGGCCCGGGACGCCTTCATTTCTCCTTCGGCAGATATAACTTTTGCCCTTGCTTCTCTCGATGCTTCAGCTTCTGCCGCCATAGCTCTTTGCAACTGATGTGGTAAACTAACATCTTTTCTGCAAGAAAAGTTATGAGTATATCGTAAGCAAGGACTAATAAGTATGTGTTTACATTTCCACCCTTTCTACTTTAACACCCCAAGGATCAGTAGCAGCATCAAGCGTTGCCTGCATTGCATGGGAAATAGCTTCGCGATCAGATAAAATTTCCGCCAGATTTCTGGTTCCCAAAATATTCCTTAAAGTTGTCATAGCCAACAATTGAGTTGAATTACTACAATTTTACAATATGTATACTTTAATTATTTGCATAGCAGATAAAACAAAATAAGGTCACCTGTAGTTTGTAACTTTAACCACGGCATTTAGAGGATCGTCGATTCTGTAGTATACAACTGCATCAACAGTTACTGTGACTGAATCTTTCGTAAGGGCCTGTAAAAATTAGGTAATCAATTATACAATTCAAAAATAAAAGTTAAAATACTTACCTCTTGCGGTGGAACATTGAACGAAACCGTTCTCAAATCAATTTTGCAGTAAGAATCGATGCAAGGAAGTACGAAAAAGATTCCAGGCCCTCTTGCACCTCCTTCTCTTAGGCGTCCTAACCTGAAGATAACAGCACGTTCGTATTCTTGTACAACCTGAAAGAAATGTTAAGTTCAGATCTCTTGAATAATGAATAGAAAGTTTGCTTACCTTGAAACACCAAAAAAGAGAAAATGGAAAAGTTATAACGAGAAGTATGAGAGATCCTAACGTTGCTGAAAACTCAACGCAGCCCATTGTATTTGGTTGATCTGAAATTATAATATTAGTTGTAAGAAATATTTATAAAATGCAAGCTATAGTACAGTCAAATATTTTAAAGGTAAACCTTCGATTAAATAAAATCAGATAAGTCAAACCTTCTATAATTAAAAAGAGTTTAGAAAGGGAAGGTTATGTTGACACTGTTGGTCGCTATCGATTTTTTTTTCATTAATTGCACAGTACATTTTCTAATTTCCTTAGTTTTATTTTAGGCAGCACAACTAACGAAAACAACTTTGCTAGATTAAAAGAACACTACAATTTGGCTAAAACTTTTTTTTTTAAAGTACTACAAGTAACCATTTCTGAGAAAATAGCTTTTAAAAGTTTAAATGTAATACTTCAGTTAGTTTATGCAATAAAAATCTAAAGATTTTCTATCTGAGAAGCCTGTTATAAGAGTAGCAGCATATAGCATGTTCTGTATCGCATTCGAGAATATATATAAATTCCCTTCCAATACATTTGCAGACACGTTAACATCTCCGTCAGCTAGAAAACCTTTAGATTACTGTTGCATAAACTAGCTGAAGTATTACTATTGAAAACTGTTAAACCAAATACAAATTACAGATATCGTAGATATAGTGTTTGTTTGTGCAAATTTGAAAAAAACAAATTCTTTAAGGATAAAAGATGTAGTACCGTAGTCCTAGTGAGCAAAAGGTCATTTCTGATCTTTTCACAGCGTTTGCGTTTGTGCGAATAAAAAATTCAAAATTGTATTTAGATTAACATTTTAATTACTTACAGTTTATACTATATTTGCCTGAATAACACTATATAATACAATAGTCTTATCGGTCATACAATGGTCTTATATTATTATCACAAGGACTATTGAAAAGATTGCTTAGAAAAATTGGCAAGTTTTATTAATTTTATTTAATTTAATTTTGAATTATAAAAACAAAGAAGGTTTTTTCAATAAACTTGAAATCTTGGGGACGGGGAGGGGGTTACAAATTCCAATCATTACGTAAGGGCAGAGGGGAGGCTAACAAAACCTTGGAAAAAGGAAGTTAAAAATTTCAAAAAAAATTATAAGTAGCTATGTCATAATAAAAACCAATAAAATGCGTATAAAGTAGATTTTATCAGCATAATTATTATTTTTTCTTTCTATTGTTATTGCATTTATCTAAATATAAAAAAAAATATTATTGATAGTTTTATTAGTTGGATATTACCGAATGTATATTATTTAAAATGATGCTAATAGCTACTAAATGTTGGCTATGAATAAGCAAGTACAACTTGAATACAACAAATATAATGGTGATATTATTTTTAGTGTTTTAAATTTTCTAATATTTTGAATTTTCTGATTTTCCCGCCAATGAGTTGAGGTGGCACAACTAGAGATGGGGAAACCGAGCCTTTCGCTACCAAGATGACCGCAGACAAAATTTTTCTCCTTAATTTGGTCCTTTGTTTCCTTAATTAATTGGCGATTTTGATTTGAGTTTTGTAATTTTGTTCATAAATGCGAGTTTAATTTTGCGTAAGCGATTTAATTGTTTGATTTTGAAATTTATATCAAATTTATTTGATGATGACGACTAATGAGTCAGAAACACATACGTGGTATGATGGCTTGATAGTCTATGAAGCAGTGTGTGTCTGCCGCTCTTCCTTAATTGTGTTTTTAATTTTTAAATTTTGAAATTTATTTAGGTTGTCTTTGGAAAATGATTTTTTTTATTATTAATAACTAATTTCGAAATTAAAAAGATAACTATATAATTAAAGTGATTGGAATGATAATTGGTTAATTAGTAAATTAAAATTAGATACAGGATACAGGGACATGTGGGCGAATTACTTCTTCGTTTAACGTTCTCATTTATATTAAAAGTTTTGTTTAACAATTAAATTTAAATTTGTAATTTAAATTTTTGAATTTTACTTATTTTTCTCAATTAAAATTAGCCCGACTGTGACTGACAGATAATTTGAGTACTGCATTTTCTGGAATATCGTTTTCTAGTTATTTTGGGAATTGAAAAAGAACAGTACATTTTTCGAATGCAGCGTTGGGCCTGAATGTATCCTTGAACCTCCTCTTGACTCTAACAAAAATTACAACATCTTGTTGTAATCTTGGTAGCACAGATAATACAACCATGCAGATGTTACAAGAAATAAACAAGAAAATAATTAAAAATTTGATGTAAAATTTGAATAAAACAGAAAAAAATCGGTAGAAAAAGACGAGAATTGAAAAAAATACAAGAAGAAAAGATGATAACGATGAACGGTCTAGGACAAACGGATGCAGCCGAAAGGACGCAGACCCAAAAAACGCCGACCAAAAAGGACGTAGACCCTGAAAGATGCAAAATATTATTTATATTTTGCTATTATGGAATTGATATAAAAATGTACATGTACTCGTATATTATGTTACTGTAAACTTGACTACGACATAACAGTCAATCTTAGAATTGACTGAAACCTACGAATATTACGTTAATTGAATTTCAAAAATTTTCATTTTCCGTGGTTGCGTTTGTCAACCACGGAGCATCCGGAGAAAAGGGTACTCACTAAAAATGTTCACTTAGACCGATCCTATTACTGGGCAAAATATGCTACAAGGAAGGGAGTGGATCTCCTACGATGTGCACTCGACGCTGTGATATTCGGAGCGTAGAATGCGAAGGATCGGTTTTGACAAACGAAACCACGGCAAATCAAAAATAATTTTTTGGGTCTTTTTGGGCCTGCGTCCTTTTTGGGCTAGCGTCGTTTTTGTCCGAGATTGATGAAATAAAACTAAGGATAAGATGGAAAAAGTGATGGAAGTGCAGGACTGGCGAATGAGAGTGCTGAACAGGAAGTTATGAAAAAGAGGTTGTAGAAGATATGAAAATCAATGGCAAAATTTAAAAGAAGAAAGAGTTTAAAAAATAATTATGAAGTTCGAAAAATAACCGAAAAGATTTAAAAATAGAAAAATGAGGACAAATCCATTTTAAAATAATAGATTTAAAAACATTGAAAGATGTGGCGATATTCCACATGGAATGAAAAGCCTAAAAAAGAAGAAGAAGAAGAAGAAGGGTGCGGAGGATGCGAACCACGGCAAATCAAAAATAATTTTTTGGGTCTTTTTGCGCCAGCGTCGTTTTGCCGGCGTCCTTTCAGTTGTGTCCTTTCGGCCGCGTTCATTTGTCCGGCACTGTGACGATGAAAATATGTTCTCGCCAAAGATCCAAAATTAAATTTTAAAAAAGCAATGATCAAAACAAAATTATCCGATTTGGATAAAGATTTTTTAATTAAAATTTTATCTGAATTTGAATTTAATAAATGATTGGCTCTCACACACTGTTGTCATCATATATAACAAAATTAAATTAAATTTTGAAGATATTGCCAATTATCCTGAGGCACTCTTTTGTAAGGGTGTAACTAGGTCTTATATTTTTCTTCTTCTTTGCCTGTACTCATCCACTCCTCTCTCATTTCTATCCGTGCTTCCCTATCCGCTGCTTTTTGAAACCACTCCATCTTTACTGGGGTTCTCCCATGATTCTTTTAGACGTTCTTGGGCGCCAGTGTTTATTTTTATAGTTTTATGTCTTCTAGAATCATTCCTTGCCACGTGTCCCACTCCCTTACACTTTAATTGGGATACTCTGCCTATTACGTCAGCCACTTTTGTTTTTTCTTTTGGATTTTTACTAATATTATTCTGTTCCTCAGCGATATACCAAGCATGTTTTTTTCCATTAATCGCTGCATGCGATCTATTCACATATGTTATCATTATCGCCATAGTTTCCAGTCCGTATGTGGTGACAGGAAGAATTCATGAGGCATACACTTTTCTTTTTTAATTTATTGGGGCATCTGTGCTCTTTAGGATATATCCCAATCTTTCAAAAGCGGTTCAGCTCTGTCGAATTTTTGTGCCTATTTCGGCAGACCAAAAATGTGGACCATAAAAGAAAAGCAATTCTATGAAAATGCATCCGATGAAAATACTTTGTTTTAACATTTTGTATTCACAACATGATGAGTTAAATTAATGGATTTTATTGTTTAACGGGGGGGTTCACAGAGAAAATGTTGTGTTCCAAAGTCGTCCATCGATTTTAGATATGAAAGTTGTAGTTTGATTTTGTAAATTTTCTATTTTTAGTGAAAATTTTCTTTTTTTTTTAATTTTGTAAATATTTTGAATATTTTGATTTTCCAACTAATTAACTCATATTTACCAATGGTGCGAAAACGCACCACTGTCATATTATATTTTTTTCAATGAAATAGCAAATTAAATCAACAGAAATTAATGTTTGCTCTTGTTCCCCAAGAGTAATGCAATAAGTACACTGTTCATCATTTTTGCGTCAATCAACAAAATTCGTTGTATTGATGAAAAATTCGTAGTATTCATGAAAAAAACTTTGTATTTATGAATTTGTTCATCAATATAACAAATTTTGTTCATCGGCGCAAAACTAATGTATTTTTCGTTAATAAAATGAATAACTTTTTTAGTGTAGGTACATGAAGTTTCAAAAAGATCTGAATTAATTGATTTATAGAAAAAAATTCCTAAAAATTGACAAAATTTTGACATGGCAGAGTAAAAGTTTAGTGTCCATTTTTTTATATCTTGTTTTTATGTGAAATATTTTCACTAAATTATTAGTAGCAAAAATTATGAAGAAACGTTATCAAGTATTGGAATGTTTACAACAATGTAATTATTTTCGTAATTTGTTGCACTAACATTTTTTTTGCTAAATATGTATTTCTATTTGCTAATAAAGTCAGAATAAACATGGAAACTGTTAATTTTATCTTTATTTATACTCTCGGTAAAGTATGGGTTAAGCTGGCAACAACTACGTGGGAAAACCCAGTTTTTTGCCGTTAAGGTGACTACAGGAACGGTCGAGGCAAATTTTGTTTTTTAAGATTTTTTGAGATATTATATTTGAGTTTAACATTTTACAAATAGCAGTATTTTAAATAAGTATCTATCTAGTTTTGATTTTTGTAAATAACTTAATTTTAGTGAATGATTTTTTGGGTAATTAAAAATTGAATTTGAAGATGAGAAAGATGAAAGTTTTAATTGGAAGATTGGTATCAGAGTTTAATTACAATTTCATTTTGGTTAAATTTACAGTATAATTATTAACTTAATTCTTTCTGCCCTCCCCGTTTAATTTGATTTTTAATTTCATAAGTTGTACCTATCTCGTACTGATAAAGCAAAAAGAAATAGCATATTCAGAAATAAAGATTTTCTTTAATTACTGACCTAAGAATCCAAAGTAAAATAGGAGAAGTAGCGCGGAAATTCAAATTGGATATCAAAAACTAACTATTAACAACAAAGTGTACGAATGGAAAGCCATGAAGAAGACCGTGAAATCCCAGCAAAATGGTGAGAATGGCTAGATTCAAAAAACTAGCAAAAATGCAATAGCGCTCCTGCAATTATCAATAAACTTTAAAAAAATAACAGAAACTATTGCCGAATAGAAAAAGCATTAAAGAAAACAAAAAAGAAGATGAAACAAATACCTAATAACTGGAAGAATAAATTAGGTAATTATTATATAACGATATTAAGGAATACATGGTAAGTATGGCAGCAATAAAAAAAGTAAAATGGGAAAATTAAGAAGAAGAATTCAGGCAAGAAGAAACGGGGTAGAAGTGGGGTAGCGTTCATACTGGAGAGAAGACATACAAATAACTTAATGGGGTTTGAGTCAGTAAAAGGAAAATTGGCATATTACAATTAAAGAGAGCTAAATGAAAACAAAAACAAAGAAGTACAGATTTCAAATAGAAAAGATAAATGATAATAAGAACCAGAAGAAATATACCCAAGCGCTACAGAAAGAGATGATTGAAAAAGAAGAAAGCCTGAATATAGAGAAAGAATAGATCAATATTAGAAATGGCATACTAATGAGAACTGAAAAAGCAATTGGTCAATCTAAAATAAACATTAAAAACGAGTGATTTGATGACAAATATGCGAATCAATAACGATAATAAAAAAGGAAGCCAGTTTAAAATGGATGATTTTCGATATACCACAGCAGATAACGAAATATTCAGAAAACAGAGAAGACAAGCTGCGTGAAGGAACGGCAGTGGATTGAAAGACTAATGTCAGACATAGAAATAACGCATAAAAATGAAAGAAAAAATTTACAAAAAAAGAAAAAAACAATAAAACTGAAAGAAGAGAAATGAAAGACAATAACTGAAATACAAGATATGAAAAAAGAGAAATCAAAAACCTATTGAAAAATAGATAATTGATATAGATTAAGAAATTGAGTGCCGATGATGATGAATCTAATGATGAAGAATTATTTGCTAATAATTTTTTATTTTTATGTAAATAAAACTTTAAATTTTGCAATAAATCTATCTAGGTATTCATTACAGTTCTACTAAAAATTTTCACTAGGAAACGTAGGTTTGCAGACTAGGCTAATGCCAACGTAAATAAACCAAAATGTTTATTACCCGTCACATACTCATTTTTCAAGACCATCAAAAAAACAAGTCAGAGTAGAAATTTGTGTTTATGAAACAAGATAATAGTTTCGGTATGTAGTATATACCAGCGGTTCCCAATTTGTTTTTGCTATGAAACCCTAATTAATCCACCTTTTTTGGCGGAACTCCATCTCGATAATAAAAAAGTAGATTGTCAATAATTTTATATTTAAGACCCCTGACACTTTAGATATTATATGTATGTTGTAATGTCCGACTTGAAAAGAAAAACTTGATTTTGAATTAAAAATCTTTTCAGCAATTACTTATTTAAAGTGAAGAAATGCTGTACTAACTCTAGGAACCAGTGATCCTTTCACAGAACCCTAGGATTCTGCGGAACACCTTTTGGAAACCGCTGGTCAGCGGCTTCAGAGAAGACAATGAAGGCTTAGTTCCCTTTTCAATTCTGGACGATTAATTAATTAAACTCTCAAAATTTTCAAAAATATAAAAAAGTAGATTTTTGATTGTAAAAATCGTTGGCCTAGAACGGCCTATAAATGATGTAGCCATCACAAAGTGTAACTGTACTACTGATCAGTACCGTAACTAGGCAGGCAATGATATGCCTAGTGCAAACATAATATTTTATGCTCCCCCTCAACTTAAAATTTTGGCAAAAACTAAACAAAACTATTTTCATTTTTCCCTACCCCTACCCTCCTTCTGCATTGCTCCCGGGACAACCGCACCAGTGCCCCACCCCAGTTACGGTACTGCTACTGATAATTTCAAGATTCGTCTGCAGAGACTTATTGCATTATTATTTATAAAATAAATCAGAAATGTAATCTCTGTGAACAATATGAATTATGAGTGAATTAATCATTTATTATTACTTATTATTCATGTACATAATTATATAAATTATATTATTTATAAATTATTATATATAATTAATTGTTTAAACGTTAAAATTACAAAAATATAACAGCATGTGATTAAATAATAAACACATAGTTGAATTATTACTTAATAACAATTACAAATACAATAATAACTTAATTAATAATTAGTAATGTTTAGATGGTATTTACGGGTTTATTCTAATTTTAAAAATACTCACCTAATAAGTATTTATCTAATAAATTCAAAATTTACAGTCGATCACTCAAGTATCCCTTTTTCCGCTATTAAAATTATTTCACTAATAACACTGAATTTTAGAAGTAAACTAAATTAAAAATAAAGTTCGTGAGTAATTTTGAACACATAGATAAGAAACAACAATACATCGGAAATATTCACTTCCACTTACATTTTTTTAATCAATAAACCGATAGCATCGTGCAAATATTAATCTTATTTGTTAGTTTATTTTCTTAATCATAAGAGAAATCTTTCACAGGGAAATCGAAATAAGTAAGTTTACTTGTTAAACTTTTTTGAAAACGAAATTTTTTCGGAACTTAAAAAAAAATAATTAATATTCAAAAATTTACTTACCATAGGCAAGAAAGCATTCAAATCCACCCGAGTCGGTTCTTTTTCCTTCTAAATTCATCAATTACATTTAACCTCAAAACCATTAAAATCAAAACAAAAAATTCGAGTGTCAATTTTTTATTACAACCTGACGGCGTCGATAATCGGTTGTAGGCTAACCAGAATAGAACTTCTTGTTTGAGCGATTAAAATTTTACTACTACCGTCAAAATGGAAAGCTGCGAAACAAATTTAACTTGATTATTTTTTTGTTTATAATTTTGGGTTTATATGAGCATCTTGATTTAAATTCCTATTTTATTGGCAACTTAAGGTTTTTAAGACAAATTGCAGTGCTTCTTTTTTCATTTTTGTAAAATGGAATAAGAGTTTAAAGAAAAAGGAAAAAATAATAGTTAACAGCGATTTATTTAAATAAGATATAATATATTGCTAAAAAATCAGAAAAATCATCCTATTTATTTAGACTGTTTAATTCCGGAAGCTGCAAAGGTCTATCTTTTTTTTGTGGAATTTTTTCCGAAACAAAGTCAAACAAAAAGTTAAAGCAGAAGTGGATTTGGCATATACATATTTACAGCCAGAAGTAAACATAAACATTCCAAAAATTTAAATTGAAATACCTACTGAATATTAAAAAAAGTAAAAGGATTAAAAATTAATGAATAGCAAAAAAAATTAAAAAAGGTCATAACTCATTAAATTCGAAAAAAATACTTTAAATACAAAATGTAGAATATTTTAAGGTAAAATTTAAAAAAAAATGTATTTATAAATTGTAAGCAAATACCATAGCTTCTTAAATAGTCATGTTAAAGTACAAATCAAATAAATTTGCCGGTACGTCATAGTTCAAAATGGTATGAATCAAGCTGAAAATCACTAGTCAAATAAGTAATTTTCAAATGCATCTGTTCTTTTTATTTTAATATTGCTTTAAATGTAATTGCTTAATATGAACTACGTCCTAAATTACATTCAGTATGTCATTTTTTAATCAGAATTTCGTGACGTAGAGGCACAGATATTTGAGGCGAACTTTATCTGCTTTCTGTACTTTAAGTAATCTAAAAAATAATATTTACTTTATTAAATTATGTTAAAACTGTAGGAAATAAAATAGCAAACTTAATTATGTTTTCATAATTTTTTTAAATTTTTAATGCTCTCAGGGTCAATATTTTGATAAAAACTGTTTTGACTGTGGGCGGGCAGGTCGTTTTGATAAAAATGAGTTCTCAAAAATTGAGAACACGTTTTAGAACAATATCAAAATTCCGAACAGTTTCCTACGAAATCTTACAGAATCGAATCCCACTATTCCTAGAATGGGGAAGAAAAATGAACCTACGAAAATAAAAGTTCTTAGTGTCCAATCAAGCGACGAATCATCGTCTGAATATGAATCTCCTTCCGAAGTGGATGAAATGGCCTCGCAAGCAAGAGCAAAGCTAGACCAATCCAAACGGGTGACTAGACAGTCCACGATTGAAGAAACCAGAACGAAAACAACAAAACCAGTTTCGAACAAAAACCCAACAACTGACCAAACGACTAATCCTTCAGATAACGAATTTGAAACAGTTAAAAAAAAGAAAAACAAAAAACCTAAAAATAGACCCTCACCCACAATAGTTCCTGTACAACAACCTTCAACTTCCCAACAAGACCCCATCCCCACCCCTAATCCTACTCCATTGCAGACTCCCGTCACTCCAGCTTAGACTTCCCATTCAAACTCCAATATAGACCCAACTCACGAAACGAACAACCGTATAAAGGAGAATTATACGCAAAGAGAACTCTTAGCCATGTTAGACGAAAATATGGAAAATGCCCACGAAATCAGGGAATACCTGATGAGAAGTTAAGATGCCCTACCAAATAGGAACAAAGCTCTGGAAAAGCTCAAAATTTTTGAGAAGAACACGAACATTAGTTTAATGATCGCGTACAGACATTGTGGCCAAAAAACTGACCCCCAAAACAATCCCCAGCAAATTTCACCATAAAACATAGACCAAATTGTCATCCAAACAATCACACGACCCTTAAAGAAACAGAAAATCCCGCTACTCTTAATATCCGAACCTCCCCCAATTTACCTTTAGACCCACCTGAACCAACTCCTGTACCCCAAAAACAAAATCCTCCTAGGGACTATCTGGCTGCAATCAAGAAGAATCCTACTCTTGTGCAGAAGAAAAAGACCTACAAGGTCATGGTCTTCCCTGATGAGGGAAGTAGCATAGCCTCCGCTGAGGAAACAAAGAGGCAGCTTACGAGCATAAACCTCAAGGACCTCAAAATAAAACCTGACCATGTCCTGATGGTCAAAAACAATGGGGTTCTTATCGAATCCTCAGACCCTTCTCTGACCTCCATTATTGACAACCCACTTCTTAAAAACAAAAAGCTTACAGCTAAGACCCCCACTGTTACATGGCCCGCCATTAGTATTTTCATTCCCGAGAAAGACATTGCACGCGAGCAGAAACCGAATTTACAGATGCCGTCAATCTGGCGGGACCTGGTTGGCTCCAAAGCATCAACCCTGTCTTCTCTCGAACTTTCTCCCTACAATAAGTGTATTCTTGAACTTCATCCGACAGTTAAGAAAGCTATCGACAAAGCCCAACGTATCCCGATCGGTTGGAAAACCTACCGATTCCAGGACTACGTAAACGTCACTCGGTGCTACAAATTCCAGAAGTATGGACACACCACCAAGTACTGTAAGTCAGCTCTGACCTGTGCTTTCTGTGCTGGTACTGACCATACCTCTCGGGACTGTAGCATCCAAAACGACCCTTCCAAGCACCGTTGTGCAAATTGTAGCAGGGCAGGCTACAATGTCCTCAATTACTCCACAGGTTCCAACCAATGTAGGATATACAAGCTCAGACTCCACGAGCAAGCCAATTCTTTGATAAATGCCAACCTCCAGTCAGAATCAACTTAAAATTATGCATGTGAACCTCCGCAACTCGGAGGCGGCCACGTGCCATGCCCAGCATGTGGTCGACAATTCACAGACCTATCTCTGCTTCTTCCAAGAGCCCTACTGCTACCCCTCCAAGGGACAGTTCCGACTTCCTTATTATCCCAATTCCCGAACTGCTTCAATCTCTAACAATAGGTTCCTCACCTGCGCATACATCAATGAAAAACTTAGCGTTAATCTGACTTACACCTTTCTTCGACGTTTATCAACTCCGGCCATCACAACCATCTCGGTGACAGTAGGCAAAGCAACCCCAATTACTCTAATTGGGGTGTATTTTCCTCCTTCTGACGACATTCTCCCGCATCTTGACGACCTCAGAAAAGCCATTGAAGCGAGCGGTGGAAGCAAAACCTACATTTGTGGGGATTTCAACTGCCGTTCGCGAATGTGGCATGATGAGGTCGCCAGCAATACCCGTGCCCTCGCTCTAGAGGAATTCCTTATTCAGACCAATCTTCTTATCTTTAACCTCCCCAACGACACTTTCACTTTTGAAAACTGCCGTGGGAGGAGCAACATAGACCTCACTCTAGGCACTTCTGACCTCATTCCATGCACTTCCAACTGGGAGGTTAAACCCTCTATTGACTTCACTGACCACCGCGCAATCTCCTTCGAACTAACCACCTTATTTTCAGGATCTTCAATCATTAAAATTAGGAACCCGGACACAATATCTGTCGAAAAACTGGAAAAGGTTCTGAAGCCATGTGCAGACAAAGCCGAACATGACACGGCCACCCTGCACACGGCGGAGGACATCGACCGGTTGATCGATAGACTTTACACTAAAATTGAAGAAATCATAAACACCCATGCACATCTTAAGAAGAACTACATTGGCAGACCAGATTGGTGGAATGACAATGTAGAACGTTCAAGACTGACATATCACAAACACAAAAACAGACTTTATAACAACAAAGACGAAACATTGAGACAACAACTAGGCAAGGGAAGGGATCTGAGTTGGAAAAACTTCGTCAATAATGACCTCACAAATAACCCATGGGGAATCACTTCCAAATTAGCTTCAGGAAAACTTCGCAGAAACAACATTCTCACCACCTTCAAAGACTTTTCAGGTACAGACACCCTTACTCCGGAAAACACTCTTAACTTCTTAATCAATGGCCTCCTACCGGACGACGACAAAAGTACCGACGCATTGGTGAATCACCAAACCATGAGGTCGGACTTTGAAGAACTCCGGTGGGTAGACAACTCCGAACCCATCACCCCGATCACGATAGAGGAGCTAAACGAGGTTGTCAAAAATACCCAGGCCCGCAAGGCCCCAGGTTTTGACAACCTCCAAGGCTCCTTTTTCAAGAAACTCTACATCTTTCTCGACCAAACTATCCTTGGAATTTTCAATGCCTGTTTGAGGATTGCCCATTTTCCTCAGAAATGGCAGAAAGGGGTACTCAGAGTACTCCCAAAAGCCATGGATGGGGATATGGGTAACCTCAAAAATTATAGACCTATCACCCTTTTTTCAGTCTTCGGAAAACTATTCGAAAGACTCATCAAGACCTGACTTCTCCAAACTCAGACCTCTTACCACTCCCTGCAAAAATTTAGATCGATCGCCCACAAAAAAATGCTAAAAAAATAAAATCTGTTTACGTAGGTGAGAGTTCGAGAAAGTTAGGTGTTCGCATAAAGGAACATATTAGAGTTGTTAAGAAAGCTCGCGTTTTCTTGCGAGAAGAAGACGAAAACACCTATACTACCTTATGCAAACACATGACAGAGAACTCTCATTCCATAAAACGTGAAGATATCACAATACTGGCTAGGGAGAAAATAAACAAAAAACGAAAAATTAAAGAGGCCATCAATATTCATTTAAATGGCAAAACAATGATTGACGAAATAGATGTCCTTTATTTTCATGGAGGGTATAAACATATTCTTAATTTAATGAAACGTATAACATAAGCAGGGCCGGATTAAACATTTGTGGGCCCCTAGGCAGTTACATATTTTCGGGGCCCTCTAGAAAATTATTGCTTGCATATGGTGTTAGTGAGCTTTCTTTTTTTATTTTTAGCTTTTTCGATCTTTTTGTGGCGTCTCGGGGAATTTCATCAACATTTCAATTTGTCACGTCAACGGCCAAAATACCGCCCTAAATAAAATCTGTTTTCACGGGGCCCCTAAAATAAGTGGGGCCCCTAGGCAGCTGCCTTTTCTGCCTTATGGTTAATCCGGCACTGAACATAAGACATTCTTTTTGGTTAAATTATTTATTTGTAAAAAATTTTTTAAAATATCTTATTTATGATGGCTATACTGTCAATTGTTTATGTTGCATGTTAACAATTTGACATAATTTGTCATTTTGGGTAAAATATTTTTTTAAATTTTAAATTTAATATATTATTAGTTTATTTTGTAGCCTTGAAAATGAGTCAATAACGACTCGAAACGTTGGACAACAAAGATTGTTAAAATAAAGACCTAAATCTCAACAAAAATCTAATAATTTTAATTTTAATAAAGGTCAACAATAATTTAATATTTAAAATAAAATCACTTTTAATGCCCGTACTTATAGTCCCGGATCAATCCGAGACTCAAAATGATCCTATAATTTACCAATGAGATTACTGGAATTTAGACCGTATCGTAGCAACAGCTGTTATTTCGAGAATTGATCTCGATTCTCGGTTCAATCCATGACTATAAGTACGGGCATAAGTCATGCACAATAAAGTCTTTGTAGTGCACGTAAAAAAAAGTGTTGCTTAGCAATGTTCACATTTTTATATTAATAACGAAAACGTCAACTTTTAGTTGAGGTAATGCTATTAAAAATGTACTGCTTTTAATACGGTTGGAGAAAAAATTATTTTGAATACTTAAAGATTAAGATTTACAATAAAAAAAAATAGCACTAGCAATATATTGCTAATCCACACAATTGTGCAGAAAAAATACGCAATTGTGTAAATTTTCTGCACAATTACGTGAATTAGTATGTAGTAACACATATTTCTCTCTGTGTAAATTTGCCAACTTTTTTGCTCTTCGTCTCATACAAACGAGCTTTTTTTAAAACTTTTTTTCTTTTTTTAAATAAAACGCCTTTGATTTCCAACAATATAAGTGATAAGTGAAGTGTGAGAAGCTGAGAGTTTTACCAACTTTTCGATAAATGTAGCAACTTTTGCCGAAGATATTGAAGAAGGAAAGCCACCCCCTTATTGCTACGTCCCTGATAACACTACATAATTTTTGCAACTTCCAATATTGATAGCTTCAGTGTAATTATTGGCAAGCCGGGGGGTCTGGGGGGATGGAATACCCCCCAGTGCACCGTTTTCTCTTTGTTTACGCACCAAAACTGAGGAGTTACTCAGTAGCCAATGCTAGGTGTATTCCATACCCCAAGATTCGGCAGAAAAGCAGTCGAGAAAATTAGGAAAGAGCTAAAAACTGAGAACGTAAAGAATAACTATGAAATTAATTTATATGACCTCTCATATTAATTAGAATTATTAGGTACCGGTTTTACCGGCTAATACAGTTGTTTTGGCAATATTTTGGCAGTAAGAATAAGCATATAAAAATGGAGACGTAACTATCAACTACACTATAGTCCGCGGAAAAAAAAGGTCGTTGTTAGATTGCCACTGTTTGTGGACAGTGGCGTAACTGCCGGGTTTCCATGTGCTCGATCGAACAAAGGCCCGAACGTTAAAGGGCCCGGTTCTATCATGACCAAAAACATCAAGTATTTTATCTACATACTAATGTTAAGTGTGCGACTGCTATTAAGAAAAAATTGGGGCCAAGTTTGACTCTAGAACACAGGCCCATAAGCTACATTCTTACGCCACTGTTTACTCTATTTAGGACATTATAATACCTACTTTTTAACTATGACCACCCTAATATGTACTATAGTGATATGACTGCCTTTTGCTATACAAAATTAATACTTGACCTATATTTTGCTATGCTAACCAGATATTTTATTTAAAGTAATAAATATTTGCTTAAATTTAAATAATATGCTTTTAAACTTTTTAATTATAAATTGGTGCATGTTTTATTAAAAAATAAACTTTGCTACATAAAAATAAACATTCATGTATACCCACATTGCAAGTTAACTACTACATGATTCAGCAAAATAAAATATCCAAAAATTCAATTACAAGAATAAAAATAATTTATTCAACTTGAAATGTTGGGAAATGAAGAAAATGTTTTCCTTATCCAACTAGCAAAATAAAGAAAATTTAAAAAAAAATTGTTTAAAAAGTTTTTATAGCGAAATGCGAATAATAGAAATAATCATACTATTATTTTTTTGTAATCGCAAATGGCGTTTTACTATTGCGTAAAAATTTTTTATTAGGCCACATAAAATAAATATTTTAGATGGAAAACCTCAAAAACGCTATCAACATTCCAATGACGTTTTTCTGTGGGAGGTACAAAATTAAATATAACATTTTCAAATACACATATAAGACAAAAATTGTGTTGTTTGCACTAACTTCATACCAGGAACATAAAAGTAAATTAATTTAAAGAAATTGATTTCAGATTCTACTATAAAACGTCAGTGCTTGCAACGCAGTAATCGATCAGACTTCAGACCGCTACAAGTAGAATAAATTGAAGCAATTACCATCTAAAATTTAAAATCAGGTTGGATATTAACAATAAACTTAATAAATATCAAAGTAGACATACAGGAAAATGAAAAGTGTTTTTTTTACAATTAAAATAATTTTTAATTTTGTTGAATAGATACATAATTACTATTTGTTTCGTATGATATTATTCATTTATAAATATCTACTTAAGGTATATTGTTAAAATATAAATAAACATTACAATCATAATTTTCATTAATTTCTATTAGTTGTGGCTTGCCAACTTACTGAAAAAAATAATGTTAGAGATAGAGAGCTGTGCGACATAAAATATATGTTAAGAGGTAAAGCACTTATTGTTTAAACGGAAAATAATGTAAGTTGTCATTAAAACTATCACATATTTCTCGATAGAAAACGTACTTTATTTAAACATCACAGAGCAATGACGCATACCTAAAAAATAATACATTATGGCAAGACAATGCAATTATAAGTAAAACAGTGATTAAAAAAATTGTAAATTAAAATATAGCCTGAATAACTGTAATGTGATATTTTAACTAGAAATTAAATCTGGAGGTATATGGCCACTATCACCGAGAGCTCTCAGCACCACTCGTCCATTTGGGGTAATCGAAATCCACGTTATACTACCGTGATTTAATGAAAACCTTAACCAAGCTTCAGGCGGAAATTGCAGAGCTCTGAAAAGTAGCAAAACATAATTAGTCGCAGATTTTGTAAAAATTCTAGCGAGGTTACCCCACAGCCAATTTGTAAACCAGTAGATAAAAAATACACTCACCTACACACAAAGTATCTAATTACATTAGCATGACATACTAAAATTGTAAAAGTATCTTTACTTTCAGATGCATCTGCCCTATGGAAATATTCTCGAAATCCAGCTTCAATGCGAGCGCCGTCTTGGTAGAACTGCTAATTGAATCATTATAACACAGGAATCAAACATTTTCAACACAAACACTGAATTAACTTACACGAGTTTCAGGCTTCCAATGACCTACTGGAGGCTCGGGCGGAATAGGTGCACCTTCACGTAGTAAATGACAGTCTGACACTGGTATCTGTCAAATAAAGTTGAAGAAAAATATTTACATATTACAGTGGTAACTTACATTAGGCAGACAACCATTTATAATTGAGCCAGTTTCCTGTGCTCGAGTCATCGTAGATTTAACCATTGAGGTATAAGGCAAACCTAACTCTTTCAAACGATTTCCAGTCCATTCGGCCTGGCTTCTTCCTATATTCAAAAAAATAATGCCAAATTTGAAAGTGGATGTTTTATTATACCTTTTGGTGTTAAAGTCATATCTCTTTCATATTTCACATCCATATTATATTGTCCATGTCGAATTAATATCAAATGACGAGTTGTTTTAGGAGTTACACTCTCCACAGTGTCCTTTAACTTCTTGTCATTATCCTGACCGTTACTTAGCGCACTGACTTTATTAGGATGAAGAAGAAACTGTGGGGATCGACTGAAATTCAAATATAAAGCAAATACTGAATATACGAAGTAATTAAACTTTACTGATCCCAATTGAAATCCCACTTTGCATTGGTCGGTGGAGTATAATTCGTCGTCCACGAAGCATAAACTGGACCGCCTTTAGTCTTGTTAGAATGAAAATACCACACGGCACCACCAATAGCACTGGCACCGAGAGCAAATCGCTTGATTTTTGAAAAATGAGCCATCTGTAATTGGTACATAACCTTAAGAAAATCACGATAAATTATATAAAATATCATAATATCAATCACGTAAAATGACATAAACCGTCATAACTTATTATAAACTTACATAAACAATAAACAAAGTTTGAAATAATATGAGGCGTGCAAAATTTTTAATAAAGATAAGGGTATGTTGTTATTTAAAAATTAAATGAGCTTTCATGAATGTTTATAGTACGTGATAAAATTCAGATTGGTTTTGAATAATTGCAAAAGTGTATTTACCTTTTAAAATTGATAAATTGAAAATTTTAACCTAGAATTGTTCAACGTCAATCAAACAACTGACAACCACAGCTGACAACCTGACAACTAAATTTTAAACGTGCATGTCGAATGGTAGTTTCATAAAATTCTCATAGATGGCTTTTGCGTGAAATTTTGTAAATTAATTTTTAAATTGTAGTATTAATTCAAGAAGGAATCCTTTTTATTTTATACACACTAAACCTCAAAAGCATACAGTAATATATTACACATAACATGCAGATTGAATGAATAGTAATTAAGCAAAAACTGAATGAAAACCGAAACTGCATTAGTGCCTTACGCATATAAAATTAAAAAAACCAAAAAATTTTTTTTCTCTTTCACTTATAACGCTACAACCGGAGTATTAAGTAGATTAATATCAGGTATTTTATGTCAATTTAGTATTCATAAACATTATATTTTCAAAAATCCAAATAAGTACATGAATATGACAATTTATAAAAAAAGTGTATTAGAAATGTTTTAATGTATGAAATGAATTAAATTAATTATGACTAAATTATCAAGCACCAAAACTTTCTATTGCGAGGTTTATTATTACGACTACACTATCATCTAGTAAAACTTACTATTGTCATAACTGATGAGGTGTTAATATCATGTAAAATGTATATTATAGTCCACTACGAAATAAAAACGTAAAGTAGTAAATTGACAGTTATAAGCCTGTAAAGATATTATGTCGAGTTAGCAGTAAAAATAAAATTTAATAACAATCTAATATTTTGTTTTGATAGAATGATCCCCTCCTCCGGTACCAGTTCTGCTTGTGCGTCATATTATAAAAGAAATAATTATATATTCTATAAAAAGAATTATTTTTATAACTATTACATTCAATAATTTATTAGATATCAGATAAATTTCATTTGGATTAATATTTGCTATATAAAATTAATATTTAAAACTTTAATTTAATATTTTTTTTATATATGCCTTTTTTAATTATTTCCTTATACTTTCTTTATTTTCTATTTTTTAGTCCAATAAAAATTTTTACAAAATTTTATGTACTTACTTGTTAAGAGGTAAACCACAAATAATGAATCCTATAAGTCCAACGCGAAGTGATTGAGTTTGTGGCGCCATCCAATGATAATATGTTCAAGTACGCTTGGTGTTCCCAAAACCCCCGTAAGTTAGTAATCCACCCATTACTAAATTTTAAAAAGTTAGAAAATTTCGTTCTGGCGGTTCACAAATTTAACCAGAATCTTACTTTGGCGGCGGTAGATGCAAACTTCCCATAATTTCTTTAAACATTTAATTCCTTTACCCGGTAGTATGTCCAAACACCGAAAACAAAAATATCGAAAACAAAACACCGAAAATAAAAATTCAGTAATGAGCGTCTTTTCTTAATAATCAGCTTCTTAGAAATAGAGATTTGTGTACGGGTTAATTAGGTCTATAAGTCATGAACTATTCTTTATAATAAATTCTGCTAAAAAAGAGAGATCTGAATGTAGGTTATAACGTTATAAGTTAGGAAACATGTTTTTATTAATATTTTTTTGCTTAAAAAGAGACATCTCTGTATACATAGATTATAAGTGAAGGACCAATTTTTAATACTCAGCTTCAACACAGAGCTTGGTATAGCATCCGATTTGGGCCAGGCCTGGCCCTATCCTGGGCCCGCCATACTTTCCTGTATGGGATTACGGTATTTTTATTTTCAAAATTTTTACTTTTCGGTATTTTTGATTTCGGTGTTTCGACTTTTAAATTTTTGATTTCGGCGTTTAAATTTTTTTAATTTTAAATTCCTTTTTCACGTTTTATGCCATCTGCCACTTACGTTGCTCTTCGCTACAAAATTGAAATCTCTTTTTTTGTTTCTTAACCATGATCACTATTTTCTGTATTTGCACACTCTTCGCTACTAATTATTTTAATATTATTTTTTGCTTTGCTTTGCAAAAAGCGCCCACAAACTTAGTATATTTTACTATTAACCCTTTTACGCTTTAGCCTTACTTACCCCACTAGAAATAAATAATTAACCAATGCATTTAAATTTATTATGATAAAAATCAAATATACCGGCAAAAATGTTGCGCAATTTGCAGTTTTACATTAAAATATTGGGTTACATGTATAGTTTGGCGTAGGTGATTTTAAGGTTTTACCATTAGGTCTCAGGAAATAAATTATTAAAAAGGTGATTTTATAGTGAAACCAATAGGAATGAAAGGTTTAAATAATTATAAAGTCACATTACATCGATTTACTGAGACCAATCTGACAGAGGATTAATTTTTTCAATAAGTATAATTGGTTTTTCTCTATATTTTAGGCTACTTCTTCTGATAAGTGACTATTTATTTCAAAGGCGTACATAAAGTATAAAAGAGCACTGGACAGAAAAAATGAGATAATTATGGGAAATCGAGTAACTCAATCTAATTTTTTTCTAATAATTCCAATGATGTAGCGGCATGAGAGTTTAGGGAAACGCTCATCGGCTCCATATAGGCTTTGACTGGTTACAAAATTTACATTACAAAAAACATGCTTTGCCGAGGGGGACACCGCTGGAGAAATTTAGTGTATAAACGAAGGGAAATCTGAGAAAATTCTAAGGAGTCTCTTAGAATACCTAAGAAATCTTACAAAATCTCAGGAAATTTTAGGAAACCTGGAAATTTTAGGAATAATTCAGACAACTTTTTTTTAATTTTTTTTTTTTTACTTTTTCTAACAGAAATCTTGGGGAAATCTGGTGTACAAACATTAGGTCTGTGATTTTCTCCTTGTCCGCCTTCCGACAAAAAATCTAAAAGGCGATTAGTCTTTACACAGTATACGATAATTATGGTGCCGCCTAATGAATCATTGTTGTTTTATAAAAGTTTCTATAAAAATATCGCCATTACCTGATATCTAACATAACAAATGCAACAAATTGGTTTGTGAACCAAATTATTGGATAAATCCACGAATATCTTAGATTCATTTTATTCAAAAATGTTCGTCTTATTATTTTTGCATTGTAATTTTGTATAATTAGAAAAACAAATGCTTGTATTGATTTGTGCGTCAAAGATAATAATTAAAACAAATGAAAATTAAGAGTTTTCAGTGGCGGCTCGTGGCTTCAGCATTTGGGAGGCTATTCATGAAATATCGATTTTTCGAGATTTCTTTGAATTTCTTAGAATTTTTTTAAATTTTTAAGGTTTCCCGACATTTCTTTTGATTTCCTAATATTTTCACAATTTTTCAGATGGCTCGGAATGCAGATCTAAGGGCGGATCCAGGCGAAGTTTATGCAGGAGAAAATGGAACAAAATACATGTGTTGATTGTTTTTTTGCTCTTTACGCCTTCAGGGTAACAAATAAAACCTACTATAGTAGGTTCTAGTAGTACTAGTATTAGGTCTTCTTTAGGGGGAGGGTATATTATATATTTTGATAAAAACTGCGGTATATTTTTCAAATGTTTACAAATTTTTTTGGATTTTGTTTTTTGATAGATCATGAGGAAATATCCCCCTCCTGTATTCGCATTTACACAGATCTCTTATGAACGGTAGAGCTTAGTATGATTATTTCAGACCTAAAATAAAATTAATAATTGATAATCCAATCAATGAATGTGCGTGAAGTTAGCCCCGCCATTTTTGAAAATTTAAGAACTAAATATTGTGCCGGGCTGTGCCCGAGGTGTGCCACCTTGTACAGTATTTTGTTTTATTTTATTTTATTTATTTTTTTTTTTAGATTTCATCGAGATTGCTATATACAATTTTTCAAACGGTAGGTGATGATAAGGAAGTCGTGTGCCTTTATTGTTTTGTTGTAAATACTTAATTTAAAAAATTCTTTTTCTTTTTATGCCGTGGGTTCGCGCCAAGAAACATGTCTTAATTTGGGAAACCATTCACTTGTTAAAAAATCCCCTGAAAGCAACCGATCTAAGTGTCGCTAGAAGTTGAAGTTTTGGGACCAATTGAAGCCGCTCATTTTGACTTAATTGATCATCGGTGGAACTTACATTTGAGATAGTAATGGCCCAAAATATTTTGAAAAATTGTTTTAAATCAGATTTTAATCTGTAGTAGTAATCTGTTTTACCGTCCCCGGAGAACAAAATTAGTGTTGTGGTATGGGAGTAGCATAAGTTAAGGTTTGACTCGAGGGTAATATCATTAAATAAATTGCTTACTTTATACGATTTTATTTAGAAAGTATAGTCGCTACATCACATTTTAGACACATCGTTTTATCGTGTGATAAATTAAAAATTTCAAATTCTAGAATACTTATTATAATTTTTATAATTATGCGTTCTTAACCAATTTGTAATATTTTGAAAAACTTTAATTTTAGTATAACTTTTATCACATAGCTTTTGTATCTCTATAATAAAATTATTTTAACTTACGTCATAATCGACAGCATTTTAAGTTAAGTTACTTCTGATTAATTAAAAAAGAATCCAAACTAATTGAAAAATTAGAAAATAAAAATAATTTGATTGGAAGTATCTACAACTGCACGACTCGACGTGTCTTCCTACCCTTGATGTGAACCATTGATGCAAATTTGATAATTCACTGTATCCATATTGACTTTTAGTTTGTATTAAACACTCGTACACAGAGTCTGCTACCAACCCAGTTAATTTGTATTGCTGCAAACGTTCTGTACTCTCCGAATTAAAACTTAATTCTCTAGGTCGCACTATCATGTCGTGCCATTGATCGTGATGGTGGTAAGTTGTGTTAATCTAACAATTAAATTTAAAAATTAAAACTTCGGTAATAAAATATATTATTCCACTACCATCAAAGAAATCAATCAAAATTGCACGCACTATGACGTGTAAAGTTTATTTATTTTGCTGTGTTTACCGTTTTGGTGGTAGCAGGAAAAATGGTTATGTTGTAGCTTTTAATACTCACCAAAAGACGCCTGTACAAAATTTTAACTTCCAATATGGGAAAAACTGATTGTACAGTCCACGTTAGCTTATAGTCATTTGGATTCGAATAACTGGGACTGACAATTTCAGCCGTTCCTGGTTTTCCAGAAACTTCGATGTATTTCTTTTCTTTACCTATCGAATTAATTACGACGCAACTATAATTTCCGAAATCGGAAAATTGTACGTTTTTTATTGTTAAAGTGTAAACTGTTCCCGACGACGATATTAATCTTCTGTCGGTCGGTTGCAATGGAAATGAATTTTGGTACCACAACACCTGAAAATATAATTTAGCCACGAAATTTTTGGTAAAAAAATTGGATTATTTACATCTGCAGGTGGATCAGCATTAACTAAACAGTTTAATTTTGCTTCTAAAGTTCCGCCCAGATTGGTCCAGGAACGGACGACGTGCACTTCGGGTGGATCTGAAAACATTATGTTGTTTAAAAAAATAAAATAAAATTATTGTAAAAAACCTAAATATTCGTGCGGTGTTCGGCAGTTTGCATTAATAAAGTACACCACAATTTGTCAAAAATTTAATTGACGGATAAAAGCACTTACTCGAGCAAAACAAGTTTGAAAAATGGAAAACCACACAAATTTCTATATAAATTAAAAGAGGAAATCGGTGAAAAATCAATTAATTTAATTTACGTCAAAATTTACAAAAAGATTTATTTTAAATTCTATCTTCGGACCATCACATGTAGTATGTAAACAAATGCTTTTTCGATATTTACTTTGTTAACCCAAAATAAAAAGGGTTGCTTAACAAAAAAGGGAAAATTACGTCTGCAGTAAATTGCAAATCTAAATTAAGTTGCGGAGTTTTTAATTAATTTGAAACACAATTCAGACGATTATGAATTGTTTATTGTTTAATCTACGCTTTGTTTGGAGACCACATCTGAAGTTGTATCGTAGCTATTTTAAAATGCAACAAAAAATGCAAAAATTATTAGCTTTTATTTATATTCAAATCAAAAACTACCGCATGCAGCGGGTTCTGTTTAATCTCGATAATCTGCACGAATCGATTAAGCGAATACTAAGAGTTTTTAATGTATAATATAGTAATAAATAAAACATTGCAATATGTTTGAAGCAAATCGAATGATTTCTCTGAAACCCTCGAAAAGATAGAATTAAAGTTGTTTTTAAAATCAACCAAAACAAAATTATTTAGTTATTATAATGAAAACCAATTTAAAAAGCTTTAATTTGTAGGCCTACAGCGGTATAATAATTAAGCCGTTGAATTTGAATTTACAGAAAAGCTTCTCAAATATTTTTTATTATTTATTTTCGCAAATACCATTTTTGAATCGGGAATTTAAAGTTAATTTTACTTTTTTAATTAAACTACGGATTATGTAACATGGAAAGTTATTTTTGTACCCAAATCATCAAATTTATTACAAAATTTACTACTATTTTGCACAAAAATTGTTATATTTAGTTATAAAGTTTATTTTTATCCCCATTGTAGGCAACATGGTGAATGTAATCTAATTAACCCTTTATATACAGATTTTAAATTTAACATGGAGCACCATGTGAAAGTAATGCAATTAAGTTGTAATATGCAATTATTAAATGAAATTTCTTATATTTATACGTTTAAATATTATGCAGCTATAACTTAAACAATTTCAAAATATATGATAATCACAAAAAATTTCGACTACCACAATGCTTATTTGTTTTAATTTTACACTACTCTGTATTCCTAATTTGAAACCTAACCCTTGCGTTTGTTTAAGATTGTTATATCCAGCGGCGTACTTTGCAAAAGTCAATTATTCTACCCATATTTGACCCATCAAATTAATTAGTACAAAAAATAATTTAAAAAATTCTAATAATAATAGAAAAGGAGATATAATTATTTGTTATATATTTTAATTCATTATTTTACTACAAATAAATTTTTCTTGCCTTCGTTTGTGCAAATCTGTCAATAACACTATCAAAATTTATTTTTTTTTAGAAGAAATAAGACCCCTAAAAGGGCGCTTCAGGCGTCCACTCCCCCCCTCCTAGCTACACCACTGGTTATATCTGACGGTTCAATCTTATTGGTTGCAGGCTTTTCGGTGGCATCCAAACGTGACAACTGTGTCGTCTTTTCTTGCTTGGTTGATCAAAATGTAATATTCGACTGCTTTGAATGATTTTAGATTTTGGCATGTGACATGTTGCATTCTTTTGGTATTTGTGTAACCAATTTTGTTTTGCAGCATTACTTCATACTTTAACATTTTATACTTTCTCAATCAATCGTAACTGTTTATATTTTAAAAATCTGTGAGTAGATTGCCACGATGGCTACCTGCTGGTACTAGGTAACATTGTAAACTTCTGTTTAAAAAAATATTTGATTTTATAGTACATACAGAAATATTAGGTTGGTATGACAACGGTGAAGTCATCTACCTTTGCTACGCTTTAGTCTGCAGCCCAGTGCAAGGATATAGGACCCCATCTCAGCTTTTTTATTTAGGCTTTTTATTTTTTTGATTTTGTTTACTAACCCCCCCTCACCCTGACACACAATGTTTTATATGTTGTGGTATTCCACGTTTTTGTATTTTGTTGTTCAGCGGCCCACCTTCCCTTCTATTCCTCGAGCCATTCCAAACTTAGCACAAATTCGAGTATTTTAGAAGGCGATGCGGTGTGTCATTAATACTAGCCATATCAGGCCAGAAGTTCCTTAACATGGATTAGGTGACCTAATGAAAACCCTAAGTTTTCGACCTTGAGCCTTTGCCGCTCGCGCCGCTATCTTGAAAAATAAAAGAAAAAAATTGCTATTCCGGCTATATTTTGCTTACAATGCTAGTTACGTCAAAAATGCCCATTATGAATTTTATTCGTTATAAAATTCCTTATATTTCTTGTTTAAAAATTTTTTTCTCATATTAATAGATTCTGAGATAAAATAATTCAAAGTTAGGCATTTTTATGTAATTACTCAAAATGTTTCCATTTACTCGTTTTCACACCACCATGCGGTAGAGTAAAATACGCGGTTTTTATGTAGTAAAAACTGATGATTTTCATTGGCTTTCTTTAAACTTAAACAAAAAAGAAGTTGACTCTGCCTTTATAATTAAACGAGAAAAGAAAAAATAATTTCCGATTTTTAAATTTTTCTGAATTTGCTTAGCTTTCTCTGGATTTTCCAAAATTTTCCTCATTTGAAGAAAGAAAAAAAAATGAGCAAGGAAAGCTAATCGACCAATACATAAATTTTTTAAACCAGCTTCCTCAGGACTTGACCGAATTTTCTTGAATTTCCCCAGATTTTATTATTTTTATTGTTATTGATAATCAGGCCTATTATGTATCACAAACTCTATTATAACAGTGACAGTTATGAAATAAAAAATTGATGAACCGCGTTTTGATCCGAAAATAGAAATATTATGTTCTCTTTCTGACACATGTTAGCTATAATAATGTTTCTCGCTTTACGCTATTTTGAAACTTGATTATAACATAAAGGTTGACTGCTATTTTTAAAGGTTGTGATACATAATAGACCAGAATATTTGAGTTTTACAATAACTTCACTGTTAGAAATTCGCAAATGGTTTTTGAACCAGTACTCTCAAGAACTGCGAGTTAAATCTCCAAGTTAGCTAATCACGCGACGTGTATAAATTCTATCTACGGTTAAAGAAGTGATGAATTGTGGTAAAACTTAGGAAATTCTTGTTACAAATCTGTAAGGTTTCACCAAAGTTCGGAATAACTTTTTGCAATATTTTAATCTGAACTTTGCGTTGTAAGAAGTTCAATTTCAATTCTTAAGTAAAAGCAAATCCAATTATCCCTTAATCAACTATTTCGAATTTAAGATTTATTCGGTTGTTTAGCTTAACTTAGTTTTTTTTTGTAAAAATCACCAAGCATTAGTCTACCTCTCAGCATACAATTGATTTTTAATTAAAGCAGTATTACTGTTAATTTTAAGTTTGCTAATTACTTTGTACAAAACTTTTGCAATCTACATTTATTAGCATTTTTATTAAATAGTCGTTACGTCAGTCCGTAATTACATTATCATGAAACCTAACTAAAGCTAAACTACGAACTTCAGAATTTAGTACGTTATAGTTTTGCAAAATTTTGAATTTAGTTTCCAAGCTGGCACTTACTAATTTATTATTTATTTTGTTAATGAAAAAACTTACATAAAACTTGAAGTTTAACTTCAGCTGTTGCAGGTTGCCCTATTCCATTGGAAGCAGTACACTGATAAATTCCAGCGTGCTGTTTTTGTATGTCCACTAGGGTCAACGTGGAACTGGATTCTACTTGTAATCCAGAAGGTAAAATTCCATCCTAAAAAAAATATAACAACTTTACAAATGGAATTCTCGTATTTGTAAAATTTTTTGTACATAGAAATTAATATGTTAGCCCTCATTATCTCATCAGCTTCTAAAGGACCGTAAGACCGTGGCCTTTCATATGAATACAATTTGCTCAGTAAACTTTCGTGGAAGGGTTGAACCGAATATCAAAGTTTTCTCTTTAGCTCAATCATCGATTTACTTAATTTTTTTTCTTGGGTGCTAAGCTTTTGTGCGAAATTACCAGCTCTTCGAGCATTAATAATTAATCGGGCGTAATTCTGCAATCACTCTAGTCAATTACTCCAAAACTTCTCGTAGATTTAATTGCACTTAAACAAATTTTCCCACAAATAAAAATATTATTTCAAGTAAATTTATCAAAACAAAAGTAATAACTTACTTAACTGTTGAGTTATATTTGGATTTAGAAAATTAATGTTTAAACAATGAAGCTGCAGGCTTCAGAAAATACGGCAATTTATTAATAATAAAAATTTAAATCAGAACTTCACCTGAAGAAACATCGATTAAGCGTTTTCTTTACACAGAACTTTTCCTCATAAAAGTTTTTGTATAATATACTGTAATTACATTTTCATATTATAAAGTTAGGTATGCAGATGTTATTTTAGAATAAAAAGTTGAACCTAAATTATAAAAGCACAAATATTAGTTTATGGTTATTTAAAAGTACTGCTTGGAGTTTTGGATAATGAAAAACATTTTGCTTGCGTAGTTGTTATTTCAAAAGTTATAACACCTAAAATAACATTTTCTGTTTTACTTTTCGGCTTACCAAAACGCAAAGTTAATGGGTTTGAGTATCAATTACTTGGCTTGTGTTTCTAGCTTTTAGTCAAAGCCCAAAATTTACAAATACTCGCAATGGCTATTATTAATTTTCAAATTTCGAAGAGGTTATTTTTGAAGTTTACAACCTTTATTCTGTTTATTTTGTGTTCAAGCCGTAAGGGCACAGTAGTTTATTGACTTTTACTTTGGTAACATATTTATTCATAGTTTAAACTGCCTCGGGCATTTCGTTTCTCAAAGTGTATTTTGAGAAAGAATTCAGCCAAGTGTTTCCGCTGTAGTTTAGTTTCAATTTTCAGTCAAGTTTGGATTTATGGATTATCCTTCCATTAGTTTTTCAATTTTGTTTGAAAATATGGAAACTTATTTTTGCGTACTTTAAATAAACCATTTTATGATGTAAGAAAACATTTCGTTTTCGACTAAAAATAAAAATTTAATTTTAAAAAAATAGTAGAAAAAACCTGAGTTAGTCGGCAATATATCCCAAGCAATATTAATTTTATGTTATTTTTTGGATTTAATGTTTTTAATTGTATTTAATGAATATTTATACAGGATAAAAATTTCAAAAAGTTGCTTTGTTTAAAGCATAGCATTACCGGTCATAAAAAATTTACACCGGCGAGAAACCATTCAAATTGAATGATAAAGTCTTGCTTAACAGACCATCATTTGAAATTATATAATGTAATCTCTTTTTTAAATTTAATCTTTTCATTTAAAACATCTTATATCCATTTGTCACAAATTACTACTTTTGTTCATCAAACAAGTTTCTATAAATATTAAGAAGTTCGCAAGTTCCCTAACATCATTGTTTCCACCGAGCAAAAAGCTCTAACTCGGGAGAATAATGAATATTATTGTTACATCTATAAAAAATTTAATTAAAGCAGCTATCTATGAGTAAACGGTAAAATGTATGTATTTTAATCTTATTCAAGTAGATTATGAGTGAACAGTAAAAACTACATAGGTAATAAAATGTTCAAAGGAGAATGCGATAAAGGTACAAAATCTCTTCCGACTCTTTTGAAGTCAATTGCAGATGATGTTTGATATTAAGGTAATGAAATGCATGGCTTGATGCTTGATCCAAAAGTTAATATCTGGGTATAAACCCATATTATAATGTTATCTTTGATAAGCATTAAAATTGTATTTAAAAGATTAAAATGTAAAAAATGTTTATTTATTTATTAAACTCCGTTGTTTGCAAAAAATGAAGCGTTGCGACGCATAAAAAGTTCTTTGCATGTAATCTTATTGTAAACAATGTAATAACTGTGTTTTTATTTTTATTTACTAGACATCGATAATTGGGTATAATAATAATAATTGACAATTTTAAATAGGATAACCAATCTATACACAAACTCGAAAATAAAGTTATAAATACACAAAAAATTATTTTGCTGTAAGAAATAAATCAGAAAGTGGATTGATATAAGAAATGCAATTCAATTAAGAACATTGAGAAAATGGAACAAAACTAATTATTACTTAAGGACTGACAAATCTTCAAAAAAGAAAAATATCTTCTGGCAGTACAAAATATAATGGATAAAAATCTAATCTGTACCAGAGGTGTAACAAATAGACAAGATTAGTAAAAGAGATAAAATAGCGAAAGGAAATGTAATTGCTATTGTACCAAAAATTAATAACGCAAAGTGTAATAATTGCTAACAAAGTTTATTCTTACAATAAAGTATTGTAATAATTACATAACAAAAGCTTTGTATTTGACGTTTATTTCACAAGATTAAATTACTGCAAGGTTTTTGTTAAAATTCAAATTTTGTTATTTATAAACATTCATGTGTAATTAATTATTGCTGTTTAGATTTAATATATCTGTGTTGAAAGTTTGTCGATTAAATTATGTAAACTGTAATATGCTATTACACATTTAATCAATTGATTTGCACTTCGTGTGGTGAAACTTGATAGTCGAGATCTAAACACTTTTCACCACTAAAATGTTCAAAATACATATATAGGTAAAATCATCAGGGGATAGTATATAATATCACAAAAACTTTTATACGAAATATACCTGCAGTATATTGTACAATTTAGTTCTGTTGGGTATAATAAATGATCGAACAAAAATCAATTAATTTAAGTAAAATCTTTATTTGTTAGTCTAAACTTACCTTTTTGGACCATTGCACCATTGGGCTTGGGTTTCCGTTTGCTTGGCATTCAAATATAACGCTTCCACTTTGTTTAGCAGTCACTTGATTTTCAGACGGAGACAGTTGCAAACTTGGAGGTACTGAAAATTATAAATGAAAATTGTTTTTACAACAATTGAGAAATATCTTTCACGGCGGATACTATCGCTTTTAAATAATTTAATTAAAAGTTTCGTAACTGTAACAACTTAACTAATTTATTTTATTTTTGCATACAAATTTTAGTGTAAGTTCACTATTTATAGTTCCTGCGATGGTTTCATAGACAAAACGAATTGAACAGAATAATAGGAATAGTAGAACAAAATATGGCAAAACCAAAACACATAAAATATATGTGGAAGATAACGTACCTATAGCAATCATTTTGTAAATTACATTAAAGCAAGTTATTTAAACAATTTTAATTAAAATTTTTATCAAAATGATCTTTACTTTCGTTGATTGATAAAATGTTGTGTTCGCTTATTATTTTATAAGTATGATTGGCAGATTAATCAGCCTTTGTATTGTATTTTGGTATTTTGTATGTAGATGACGATTTTAACGTCATCTGAAAATATGTTTGCTTATGAATATTAATATTTTTTTATTTTTACAGACTAAGCATCTAAAAAGGTTTGAATCTCTCATGAATGCTAAAAATAAACTCGGTACATCCTGGTAATTATAAGATGAAATCCTAAATTAAGATTAAGAGGAAGTTAACTTACTTACCCAAAGATTGCAGTTTTACTCTTTTTTATAATTTTCCTTTTTACAAAAGTAATTTATATATAAAAAGTATTGCACATTATTATTTATTGGCTAGTCAGTCGGAATATAGGCCGCTGTGACCTTCTAGTATTTGAATAGTCAATTCCACAATTTTATTTTCTCGTAACTTCTTAAATTTTATTGGTTGGCAATAAAAATTACAAAACATTTTGTGGTGACAAAATATTGTCAGCAAATTATCAGCTGCTATTGCGGTCTGTCAACTTAAAATTCAGCTGGTTTTCAGCGTCAGCTAATTTAATGCTGACGCTTCTCTGCTTCAGCTGAATTTTAGCGTCGGCGCTGAATTTTAAGCTGGTGCAACGAAGCGGCAGCTTTAAATTCAGCTGGTTTTCAGCACCAACACATTGGCTGAATTTTAAGCTAATTCTTCATCAGCATCAGCATAATTCAGCATCAGTAGATTAGCTGAATTTTAAACATTTTTTCATCGCCAAGAATTCAAAATTTCTGTTCAATCTTCAAAACATCTATAATATAATCTTTTAAACCCGTTTGAACCTAATACAGCAGAATCCGAATAGTACGACTTCGTTTATAACGACCGACCGCTTTTAACAATGTAAGTGCAACCTCAAGTTTGGTTTTCATATAACGTTTTCAAACACAATTTCAAACCGTTTTGTGCGTCGTTTGGTTAGTACGACGTAATATCGCCGGTCCCTTGACCGTCGCTATAACCGGATTCTACTGTATTTTTATAATAACTATAGTAAATACACAGTAGAAATTGATTGAGTGCTATTCGATTAGTGTGGAATTTGATTGATGTGTAACTCGATTATTGTTTGCCATTGTCAATTTTTGTACATAATTTGGTTGGTAAAAACGCTAAGTAATTTATCATATTTAATTATAGGACTAATTAGTCTTTCTAAGTCTTTAATTAGCCAACCTAACGTCTAATCTAACCTGACCCTAACTGTTAACCTAACTAAACTTCTTTAGTTTATAGAGAATAAATTTATAAATATTAAAAAAAAACGTTAGAAATGAACGTGTCGAACAGTCTCCAGGAAGGGACAGAACCAACGCAGTGGCGTAGCCAGGCCCCCCTTAATTATATTTGTATTGTAATTTTCTAACTTTCTATTAAGCGTTTGACCTTGAAGAACTTATAAGAATCGCTTCGCTCGTGCCCCCCCCCCAAATTAAATTCCTGACTACGCCACTGGAACCAAGCAAAACGTTTAACAGAAGAGCAGTCCACAAATTGTCAACCATCGACAGTTTTTCTTCTCTTCACTTCTCAAAGTGAGAAGTTTTTAAGAATCTTGGCTCTTGATTTAGCTTTCGCTTTTCTACTTTTTTTTAAAGTGAATGCCAATGATTGCTAACAATATAAGCGATTTGTTAAAAGTTAGGATTTTTCCAACTTTTCGGTGGATTTACTAATTTTTCGGTGCAGAGTTTCTGCCTCATTCTTCTCCATGGAACCTATAGATGGAAATGAGAAGATCTGGCAGTGACAGCAATGCCATGAATTGATCCTCTGGTATTGGTGAAAGCCGATATCCATATGAAAATCAATATAGAAGTATAATCAATTACTGGAAAAAAGTCAAAGATAAGTATGCTGGATTGACTAGACACAGCTAGACAAAAACCTATACCCAAACATAAAACCACAGGTACAAATAACGTGTCTAGGACTTTTCGGCGCAGCCTATTTGGTGTTGCAAGTTCTGACGCCTCTTTTTCAGCGCAGGGGCGATTCGGCGCAAGGACAATTTTCCGTATCCCATTTCGGCGCAAAGACGATTCGGAGCAAAGGAATTTTTTTTTATTTGTAATATAATAATGTAGTAATAATTATTATTATCGCTTAAATGAAAAAGTTATAAGGAATTCAAACTACAACGTTCATTTTGCACCACTCTGCATTACTATAAAAGAAGCTGAATGCAAGACGATGCGGAAATCTATACTTTATAGTTTATATAATACTTATGTTGTTATACACCTATTCCTACCGTTCGTGTAAGGATAAGGCAGCAAATACAATTTTGTAGTTTTGAATAAAATGCGCCGAATTGGGTTACACCGAAGTGCCTTTGTGCCGGACTGCTACACTGAACCGGCAGCACCAAACCGGCGGTACCAAAAAGTCCCATTCCCCAAATGACACAAGCTGTATCAAATTGATTAATGAAAAATTCGTGATTTTCGCGTCGATAAAGGAAAATCATGGTATTAACGAAAATACATAGTAGTCAGGAAAAGAATCATTGAATTTATGAATTTGTTCATCAATACCATGAATTTAATTTATTGGCGCACAAAATGATAATTTTTTCATCAATATGGTGAACCACTTTTTTAAGTCCAACCATCTCCATAGAGCACACTGTTTCAGGATTAGGATTAGAAGTGGAGGGCAGGCCGAAGCTTGACTCACGCCGCATATCGGGACCATTATGCTACCTCCGATGTTAAGACCACAACGAGTTGATGCACATCGGAAGGCCGAGCTAAGAAATTCTGTCAAGTCCGAGATTCGAACCCAGAATTTCCGCTCTGTAACTTAATCAGCGATCACGCCAATCCACGGCTGTGGTTACAGCATACTGTAATCAAGGTTTAAAGCTTCGGATGCATTATCTTAACTCATGCCTTTTATAGCAGCCATGATTCATGCATTGACAAAAAGAGATAATGCGATAACGGCAACGGCTAAAAATAGTAAAGGTTTGGAAAGAGATTCTCAAGTCACCGTTTCTTCTTCTTCTTCTACTTTTGGGTAAGGATTGCTCCTGTTTGCCTTGACTTCAGACGGTCTTCAATCGAAGGGGAGCCGAAGTCACTACATAGTAGTCTTTGAGCATATTAATTGTTGTACATCTGAGGTAGCTTGCTGGGCTCGTCTCAGATGTGTCTGTTCATCTTTTCCAATTCCTTACTTTTACTTTTTTACCTTGCTACGCATTAAAATGCATCGATTTAAGTAATAAAAAAATTATGGAAATTACTTGCGGTTTTCATCAATGAATAATTAAGAAAATAAAGAAAGAAAAATTAAAAATTTACAATTTTTATGTTTGTTAAAATTTATGTTGTTGTAAACGATTCGTAAAGTTTTAAATTTGCAGCGATTTGATTGATCTTGCGCCAACTAGTGGAGAAAATGCAGCTTTTTTTGCAAAAGTATTGCAGACATTTTTTTTAATAAATAATTTTTAAAAAATAAACATTTTTAAATAAAAAGCGTCTTTTTCTCTGTTTAAAATTTATTTGGTTAAATTTAAATGTGGTAATTGGGGTAATTTTGAATTGGTTGAATTTTTAAAGGTAGGATGGTAAGAAATAATTAATATTGATTGGAAAATTAGAATCAAAATAATTTAAATGGTAAAATTGATAATTTTAGAAATTGTAAATTGAAGAAATGAAGAATCCATTTTGATACCACGATAGATGGGCATAATTACTTTTTTAATTTAACTTTTGCTTTTATAAAATTTTTATTGAAGTATTTTTTACATAATTATAATCTATAATGATAATAAACGAAAAATTTTTGAAACTTTGTTACTGAATATCTCAAAAACTTATAGATGTAAAGACGATCGTCTTGTTCGAACAATATTGATTTTCAATATTACTTCTCTGCCATATTTTAATAGTAAACCACGAACCGCCACTGGCAATAAACAAATAATAAATTTAACTTTTGGCACCCCTTAAATCACTATAGTACGTCTTATTTGAAAAAGTAATATAAAGTTCCAATATTTTTAAGTCCAATACACGTGTGATGAATTGCTCGTACAATATTTAACAGTTCAAAGAACGTGAAACATTCTTTATTGTAACACAATAAATCATAACTATGAAAGAAAGTAGAAGCTTTTTTATTAAAAACAATAAACAGGTGTTACCAAAGTTTGTTTCAGATTTATCTTTGATTTTTCAAATGTTTTCTAAGTTTTCGAGAATTTCTACTGCTTGTACGGAAATTTTGCGAGATATATCGTCTGCAGTAGTGTTGGACAAGTTGAACAAAACAAAAAATTGCAAGTAAAATTTGTTTAAAACAAAAATCAATTTTTCAGGAAGTCGGTTACCTAACCATCGCTAAAGTGCCCCGTTATTACAACTTTTGTAAAAATTTACTACGTGAACTTTCGCGAAATATTAAACTTCCTTATATAAATCAATAAAAACATTTGTGACAGAAATTCGCTCCTCGATAAAACTTTTCGATAGAATGCGTTAAGATAAACATGATTTAAGGATTAACATTTCTAATAATAGTATAAAGTTACCCTAAAGAACTCAAGAGCAAACAATGAGTTATTTAGGAAGACTAATCAAAAAGTTATACGATTATATGATAAAATAAAAGCATCGATTGTAGGACAAACTAAAGAGCAATAAATGGTTTTAGGATAAAAATAATTGCATTGCAAGCTTTCAAAAAACTTTCTAATACTTTTCCTTAGAGGTTGAGGTTTAATTCTGAATACAAATTTTTTCGCTATTAGCCAACGTTTTTTGTTTTTTTTCCTTCTACTTTTATTTAATTTATTGAATTAAGCGATGCTTTGACTGAATAGAAAATCAGCACAAATTATTTTACATCGCAATTTTATACTCATAGAGCTTGCCGGTTTCAACAATTTTTAATTTGATAGCTAAACTTTTAATTTAAATTTTTGTCAAATTGAACATTTAACCAATAATAATAAATTTAAATAAATTGTAAATAAAATTTTAATTTAGCGTGACAGTTTATTTGAATTCTATTCGAATTTTTCTATACCTGAAGTACGGCCACTAGAGACAAAGTGCTAGATGCTCGTTTAACTCTAAAAGTCTAGAAATATTTCTGACATTTTAATTTTTTGTTTATTTATTATTTATTTAACTTTCTTCTTCAAATCAGGTTGCTGTTCGATAAGGGAATCCAACCACAAAATTTGGACCAAGTATTTCTTTTCATAAAATCCCCATGAAATTTCCCCCTTAGTGGTTGTTTGATCGTAATATTGATAACTTATTTTTCTTAATTTAAAATATTTTTCAAAAAACAATGTCAACAACTGCGATAATTTGAGCTTGAAAATAAAGCTGTACATATCATCGAATGTAAGAAGAACATTAGACTAAGATTGTAAATATGTATCTCAAAGAAATCTTGAAATTCCAAAAATTTACAATGGATTCCAAAGATTTAAAAGATTTTTCGAAGACTATCTGAAATTTTCAAAAATTTTACTCAAGAATATTTCTAGAAATTGTTGAACAAATTTCAAGAATTTTCAAAGATTTTTAATGATTTCTAAGAGAATTCCAAAGACAAATTTAAATTTTTTTAATGCTTTTCAATGAATTCTAATGATTTCCAAATGAATTTTCTAAATATCAAAAATAAAGTTTTGATTGAAATTTTTGAGATATTTACTCTTCGCATTAAACAAAAATAAAATATACAAAAAAATATAATTGATAAAACTAATAAATCAAACAAAAAAAGAATAGTACAAAATTTGAATTAAGATATTTATTTTTAAATTATATCCGGTGAATTAAAAACATAAATGTCCCGGTAGTTCAGTAATCAATATTAGCCGGTTTACCGGTTAACCATTTATTTATGGCTGTAGCCCACGACAAAATTTATAGAGAGATTTTATTTTAAAAATTTTCAATTTGTAAGGTATATTGTGCTAGGCCCCCCCCCCTTATTTTGAATTTTGGATCCACAATAGTTTAAAGCGTTTGTACCTAGTTTAGACCTGTTTGTCCTTCTTTATTTTTGTTTGTACCCATTTTTTTTTTATTAAGATATTTTAAAATGGGGGGGGGGAGAGTTTTTTGGCAGTTCCTTCTTGTTTAATTATAGAACCAAAATAGTTCAGATCTAAACTGTTTATACCTCTGTGTATCGTCCTTATTTTTGGTTGTACCACATTTTCTTTTGAGATATACAGTGAATACGTATTGACGCGCAGAATGGATCAATGAGATTTGCAAAATGCCTATTTTAGATATTTCAGAATATCTAAAAAACTTAATGGGTGCAAACGAAGATTGCTATCAGTTAACTCATCCCACGAATTGAACTTTTTCCTATAGACTATTGGAAAGAAGACAATGTTCTAAGCATTTTAAAAAACATTCAAGGTGGATTATCCATTAGTTTTCGAGAAAACGACATTTAAAATTCTAACTTTTCATGGATTTTAGATAGTGATTAAACCTCGACTTCTGCACGAGCTATCTGTTTCCGGTCCGTGTGAGTATACTCTTAATGATAGCAATCTGGTGCGATTGTTACTCAGTCGTCAACATCATCATCGGGAACTCATATTAGGTTAGGCCGCATACTCCGTGTCTGGGGGGGGGGGTGTAACAATTTATTGTTAATAATTGTTCGAGCGCCCCATTTGCCCTTTGCTCCGTGCCGCTAATGAAAGGATAGTTTCGAATCGCCACTTATATTGCAGTGGGCACTCGCTAGAATTAAACTAGTCTTGGGTTGGAGTTGTTAGAACGCATTTGTAAAATTTGCACGTTGGAGAGTACAATTACGCGACCGTTATTGTTAAAGTAAGCCAAGTTGAGAATTTAGAATTTAGAGAAGATTATTGAGTGAGTCATCAACGTGACCCGAGACCAGTTTCTTCAGGTGTCTAATTGGGGATTCTTTTAACTTGTTGACGCCATTGAGTCAATATTCCATTAAACACGATCGAGAATTTTTCCATCCGATTCAATAATTGCGAGTGTAAGAATCGCAAGTTATTGTCTCTTGAGTCCTGCTACCGTCTTCGACGTACACCAAATGCAAGTGTTCATTGCGTGCTGCGATTTGTGCCAGCATCTTTCTTTCAGTTCATCAGGTACCGAGTGCTCTGTTCCCGACAGCGTCTAGTGATCTTTTTCATTCTTCAAGCAGCTGGAGTTTGTGGTTTTTTTTCACTAATGGCCGCGATTCTCAAGCAGTATGGCGGTGCTTAAATAGGGTTTACCCCTATGCACCACGTACGGCACCAAATCTCTAATGCGTCGATGGCGATCTGAAGCTTTTGTGTCATCTTGTGCGGTCTTAGTGAACTCACGTATTGACGAATTGACTGAATTCATAGTTTAATGGCTTAATTTTAGTGTTAGCTAATATTATATATTCCGTCACATTTTTTCTAAAATTTTATGTATAATACCTTCGGATACTGGTTATCGTACTCGAGTTTTTATTTAATCGTAAGATTCATTTTTAAATTCTCCTTAATTTTCGAAAGATTTAAATTTTGAGTGGGATTGATTCACTTATACCAGCATAACTTTTGATTTATTAGTTGTTCTCTTCGGAGATTACTCAATGTAAACTTGGCTTGAGTGAATCATTCCTTTGGGAAAGTTTCAGTTTGTTAAATTTGCGTTTAGCTTATCACTAGCTATAATTATTTTTTATTGTCTCTACTTCTATTAACGCAATAAATATTTTTTTACTTTTTTTTCTAAATTAGAATTGTCTAACTGTAGTCTACATCAACACCAATATTTTTCTTGTTTAGATAAACAAGAAAATTTTAGTTTTTTAAAAACCAAAGCCTGTACTGTAGCATAATACACAAAGTTAGCTAACTGGCCAAATAATGATAAAAATAGAATATTATCTGCTATTTGAAAATATTATAAAAATTATAGAAATCCCCTGCGATGCTGCTTAATATCCGCAATTTCCGCTTATTATTTTTTCTCACTAAAGCACTAATGCTATAATACGCTATAGTACAAATAATAATAATAATAATTTGTCTTTTAAATGAATTTATTATTGAAATGGTGATAAAACGAATATTTCGTTGCGAGCACATTAAAAGCCACAATTCTCGCTTCAGTTCTGAAGTAAATTCAAATAAAACGATCAAAATGACGATTTACTGTGACAAGTCTGCTGAACAGAAATTTAACGAAGTACTTTTGCACTTAGGAAAAATTTAATTAATAATTTTGCAAAACACGCTATAGATGAATTTCATTTTTTAATAATTCTGCAAGCGTATGTTAATAAACGCAAGCAGGTTATAAAATTTACGCGCTGAAAGTAAGTACATCCTTTTATACAATTATGAACTGCTATAATACTGTGATTTTTAATCTACGGAAATCGAAAGAACCTTTTTGAGTTCTAGAAAATTAAGTTTAAATGTTAAAATAAAAATTTGACGACTGCAAAACACGCATACCAAGAAAAAAATTTGGTTTTAAACTGGGTGAAAGATCAAAAATTTACTAAAGAAAATAATATATAAAAAAAACTGGAGTTTATCAAATTTTCCCTACCATGAAAATTTTTCATATAAAATTTAGTTTGAGCAAGATTGAAAAGTTAATCTAGGAAGACTTTTAGATATCCGAATAATTTACATTTTATAAGTTGCACTTTGTTCAATCAATCGAAGATAAAATTTCCAACTCAAAGGTTTATAAAAATTTAGAAATTTAAATTGAAAACTATATTCTCATTTCCATTTTAAATTTAATTCTGCCGCAAAATGTGTCAGAACAAAGCACTCAAACGGGACCACTTGCTTTGAAAACTGGCTTTGATCACGAGGGAAATAAAACTTTGTACAAGTTCGTATATTATTTGCATTTAATGTCAAAATTTACCTCACTTCCCACAAAAATAATCAAAGATACCGAGTTTCGTAAAGGAAAATAAAGAAGTGGGCTGTTAAAAATTATACTTAGAGTAAAATCGAAAAATTACTTACTTAGAATTTCGACATTGTGAATTAAATCGCCCATAGATCCATCTCCAATTTGACAAGTGTAATCGCCTTGATCGGTAATTTTTACGTTTCGTAATTGGAGATTGTAAGATTGCAGGTAGAATCGTTTATCACTGGTGATCAAATGATATCCTGCGCTTATGAGATTTGATCCCTTTCTCCAAACTAGCACGGAGGACCCTAAAAAGTAAATATTTTAATAATCTTGGAAAGCATATTAAAGATAAAAGCTTAAATTTAAGAGCGTTAAAACAAGCTTGTAAGTTAACGTACATAATTTATTACAGTTGACAAAGGATTCGTTTTAGCTCCAAGGAAAAAGCTTACTTAAATATTTGCAATAACATTTTTGAATTACAAATTTTACTAAAAAAGGATTATTTACTTACTAAAATTGACTAGATTGTTTATTTCGGCGTACAAGAACTGAGAATAACCAAAAATCTATTACCTACATAAAATCAAACTAAACTTTTGTAATAAATGCTAACTAAGCATACCGAGTAAAAGTTTAACTTTCAAATGGTTTCACTTTCAACCGCAATTTGAAAAATGTGTTTTTGAATTTATGTACATATTTTAAATTTTTCAATAATAAAAAATTTTAAATATTTTTTTAAATTTCAAACTTATGTTTTAGTAGCCAAACGTGAAATTTTTGTAGTATCTCTGCCTGAAAATTTTTTATGTAAAATAAAAAATTTAAATATTTATACTTTTGTGATCTTAAGTTTTGCAGTTATATTGAAAATATTGAACCAAAATTGTTTCCAAAAGTATATGTAGACGATTCAATATTATCATTTTATTTGCTTTTAGATTCATTGTTTTTTTGATTACGTATATCTGATTTGCAGCTGAAGCAATGTGCTAACTGCTAACTGAAATAATTATAAGCATCGGCGGCCTGTCAGAAGAGGCAAGGTATGCTTGGCCTCCCCTTAAATTCTGAACTATTAATTGAACTATCTAAATTTTCAAAAATATAAAATAGTAGATTTTTGATTGTAAGAACTATCAAAAGATAAATACTCCTTCAACAACACTTATTCAAAAAATTAAGTGAGGCTACCGTATAGAAGCAGAATCGTTGACCTAGAACGGCCTATAAGGACCGCAAAGTGTACTGTACTGCTGCTCAGTACCGTAACTAGGCAATGATACGCCCGGTTCAAATATAATACTTTACTTTAAATTTTTGGCAAAAATTAAACGAAGCCACACTCATTTTCGTGTGAGTTTTTGTTTTTTGCTTTTTTGTTTATAATATCAGCGGCGTTTACTACTTTGCGCCCTCTTTTTCGTCTCCTTCTGCATTGCTCCCGGGGCAACAGCACAAATCGCCTCGCCCTAGTGACGGCACTGCTACTGAGTGAGTGAGCGAGTGAGGCACGTTAGAAATGTTTTAGTTGGTAACACCGCTTTCAATTCGAATTAACTAATTGCATGTATACACCGGTTTGTAAAACTAAAAAGCGAGCTAGCTTAGATCGATCTAACTCTAGGTCGACCTAACGACTGCATATAAACGTGGTATAATGTGAGGCCGACGGTACTGCTTCTATGGTAGCTGCATTGATCTTTTGATAGATCTCACAATCAAAAATTAACTTTTTAATTGTTTGAAAATTTTAAAGTTTATTACTCCAGAATTTCAGAAAAGGCTAAGCCTCTCTTGCCTCTTCTGACGAGACGCCGCTGTTATTTATCTTTTTGAATTGTTAAAGATTTAATTGAGGTCATGACCATTTTGTATTGTTACAATTACTAATTGCTTTTAAGACTGGTTGGACCTCATCTAAGTTTATAAATAATTTTTTGTAATTAACTAGTTGAATAAGACTGCAAGATACCATTAATTATGTGCACCGGGGGTATTCAATTAAATTCAAACATTTATTTATAGAAAATCCTTCATGAAGCTTAAATTCTTAGGCTCAACAGAGTTACCCTTCTGGTTTAGTGTAACTACATTGTAACTTTTTACTGTCTGACCGAAGTACTGTAACAATTTATTGTTTAACAATTGTTTGTGCGTCCCTTTTGCCCTCTGCTCCGTGCCGCTAATGGAAAGATCGACGCGCTAAGAGAAATGCAGTGGATTTACGCGTGAATTAGGCCAGTCTTGAGTTAAGGTTTGATTTAGTCAATATTCCATCAACACGATCGAGAATTTTACCATCCGATTCATTATTTGCGAGTGTAAGAATCGCAAGTTATTGTTCCTTGAGCCCTGCTACCGTCGTCGACGTACACCAAGTGCTACTTTTCATCGTGTGCTGTGTTTTGCTCAGCCTCTTTTGTTCAGTCAACTGCCGAGTGGTCGTTCCCGACAGTTTCAAGTGAAGATCATCATCTTTCAAGCAGCTGGAATACTGGATTCCTGAAGAATCGAAGTAGGGGTATAGTAAACTACCATTGTCGTTAATATCTTGTAAACTGATCAGGCGCTTGGTGAGTAATATTTTGCTTTGCTACTTCGTGTTATCGATTATTGGAATTATTCCCGGCGTGATTGATTTTTATGTTTTTGCTGCCGTATTCAGAATTTGTGCATTATTGGTTAATAATAATTTTCATATTAGATTCAATACATATCTATTCATTAGCTGTTGTTATATTTGGTGCAGAAGAAAATGCATTCCTATTTTCAGATTCACGGTCTTTTGCTTTTCCTATTACTATAGAGCTAGTTGTAACATCAAGGGCATCACCACTGAAATTTTGTATTACTGGGGAGCACCTATCCCAGGCGGAATGGAACGTCTCGCCGTGGCCGTTTCGCCATCGCCTATTTCGCCGTCTTTAATTATAAAATATAAATTAAAAGTTACAATTCAAGTTTCATTAAATTATATAGTATAAAATTAAATAAAAAAATTAATAAGGATACAAATCAAATAAAAAAATAATTCCTGCTTTTCCAATTTATAATTTTCCATAGCCCCGAAAATATTAATTTTTGCAGTCAAAATGTTATAGTTTTTTTTTATAACTTTTGAGTTTAAGATTAAAGTAAGAAAAATGTCGAAACGTCGACGGCGAAATGGGCGACGGCAAAACGGCCACAGCGAAATGGGCGACGGCTAAACAGCGACGGAAACACGGCGACGGCAAAACTGCCACGGCGAAACGGCCACGGCGAAACGGCCACGGCAAAATGTCCTAGACCGATATTTCTGATCAACAGTATACATACATATGCGGTATTAGGGTATTACGCATGGAAAACACTAACTTAATTGTTCAACAATTGCGCTGCCGTATTAAAACACCAAAAAAATCTAAATCTAAATTGGTTACGTTCCCAAGGTTATCAAGATTAAAAATTCCATAATATACTTTATTCTTTTTGATTGTTAAATTAATTGATGAAAATGTTGATCATAATATTGATGAAAAAATCATCAATTTTGCTCCAATGAACAAGTTCATACATAATGAGGAACAAGAGTGTTCATCAAGTGTACATCATTTTTGTTTCATCAATAATATCAACGTGTTCATCACTACGATGAACACTTATCGATGAAAAATATCATTCATTATCATCATTCATTAAACTTAATCAATGAATTTGTACTTCAAATTGATGATTGCTTCATCACCACGATAAAAATAAATAAATGAAATCAAATTCGTTGTATTGATGAACCATTCATCAAACTTGATCGATGACTTTATACGTCATATTGATGAAAGTTTCATCACCATGATTAAATGAATTCACGATGAATCATGAAAATGATGAATTTTATGAAATCAAATTGACGAATCATTCACCAAATTCATCAAATTTAATCGATCAATTTGTACATCAATATATAAATCATCAATATGATTTGTTCATCATTACGATGGATTACACTTGATGAACAGTGTTCATCAATATGATGTACTTTTTTTCAGTATAGTCGGGACATAACTTCTGTTATCTGTTAATGACACTGCACTATATAGATTGCCAATTAAAGAATTCAAAATTTTTTACAATGTAATTAACAACATTGTAAACAACTAATTAAAATTATATTTCAAGGGGTAAATATCCCGAAAATTGTGTGTACACTCGTTTGGAATTCTCTTGGAAATCATTGGAATTTCTTGGAAATCCTTGGAATTCTTTGAAAATCCCTGGAATTCCTTGGAAATCTTTGGAATTCCTTGGAAATCCTTAGAATTCCTTGGAAATCCTTGAAATTCTTGGAAATCATTGGAATTCGTTGAAAATCCCAGGAATTCTTGGAAATCGTTGGAATTCCTTGGAAATCCCTGGAATTCTTTGGAATTCCTAAGAAATCGTTGGAAGTCTTTGGAATTCTTTGAAAACCGTTGGAAATCGTTGGAAGTTTTGGAAATCTTTGGAATTCCTTGGAATTCTTTGGAAATTTTTTAAATTTCATGGAAATCCCTGGAATTCCATGGAATTCTTTGGAAGTCTTTGGAATTCCGAGTCTTGTGTACAGAAATCTTACTGGATATTTACTCCTTGCTATATTCTGGCAAAATTACCCGCTGTTGACTTGCCAAATTATTTCAAACATCGCAGCAAGTTATCTATGATGACACGCACGGCTTTCATCGGTATCGATGCTGTTATCTTTAGTAAATAGCGTTTTAGCAGCTCGATATTTTTACGGTGCTTACTGCAGACCAAATTTTCGAGCACAAGCCACAATCTATAATCCAGTGTCATTATTTGTCAGTAAATTTTCTTTGACTCACTCATGTAGCATTGGTTAGTTGGTAGACTGGAGACGTTGTTTTAACATCCTTTTCATTAAAGTGTAACTGTGCTATACTTTCGTGAGAGATATCACCACCAAATCATCAAAACTAGCGTTATATTAATGGTAACAGTATTTATGTCCTCACTAGATAGTACATACATATCAATGACCGCTACTGTATATACTACTTCAAAAACATTAGTTTACCAATTTGTAACTAAAATTATATAAAAAAATTTAAAAAATAAAAGAAACAGGCAAGTGAGGGATCAAGAAAATATTAATGTTTTTATACAAAATGATAAAATATAATTTGAAAATTAAAGAGGCGGAGAGCTTGGTTATGCAATATAGCGCCATTTGATGATTATTATCAATTTTCAATTGCATTTAACCATAAAAACAAAATAAATAAAGAAGCTGATCACAAAAATATATTGAAGTGTTATTTTTGTTATGCATTTTACATCCCAAATTATTCAAAACTTTCAAATTTTAATAAATTTTGTATAATGTCATCCGAATTTGTGTTGAACAAAATTTGTGCTCTTATATATGTTACGGTCAATGATGTAAATCGGGCGTTGACGTCAATGACCGGACAATGTGTTTAGTGTGTTAGGCAAGACACCTTACATAGATTGTATTATAATCATTTATTAAAATAAATAATAAAAATTAACAAATATTTTAAAAATAATTATAAATTAAAAAATAATTTAATTAAATTTTTTAAATTAATCATTTTTATTCTGGCACGAGAGTGATCCATGGCATTCCGAATTGCAAATTTGTTTTGTCCCCCTAAAACACTGCTTTGAGCTGCAGCTCGTCTAAGAGTAATCTCGTTTTCTTTGGTAGTATCACTAATGTTTTCCAACAAAATTAACTTTTCTCTTAATAACTGTCCTTAATAATCTCTTATCTCTAATCTCTTAATAACCAGTACTAATTGCAAAAGCACATTGAATACATTACATTCTGATGGAATAGAAAATCAAACCGCCAACTAAAATGATAACAGTTTTGCCACAAATCATGATTTGTGAATGCATTCATGAATGCATTCCTTACCGTAAAAATTAAAAAATTAAATTATTAGTTAATGTTAAACCTGTAATTTTGTTATAAGTATTGTGTATAGCATGTATAAGCTGAACAAATAATATCTAAATGAAATTAAAAAAAAGAGTAGTTTCATCATCGCCCGCTCTGTATTGAGCAATGACGTCATTGCCCGGACAATGATGTAAAAACCACATATGAAATTTTAAATGTCAACATCCCAAAATGCACGGTCAGTGACGTCTTTGGCCGGGCGTTGACGTCAATGCCCAGTTAAGCAGGGCATTGACGTCATTGTCCGGCCATTGACGTCAATGGCCGAGTTGTCATCATTGACCGTAATATATACACACGTTGCGCACTCATTTTTTTCAACTTGGCAATCTTTGCAATTTTACCATTTAAAATCAATTTCAATTTTTCTAATCTAATAATTTTTTCTTCTTCAAATCAATCCAATTCAAGTTTTATTACTATTTAATTAGTAAGATTTCTTACAAAATCAATCTTCCAAATTTTTCTAAATTAATGTCGTCCAATTAAATAAAAAAATATCCAAATAATTTTAAAACAAAATTCATACTCACAAATTATAAACTTTTTATTTGCATTTAACTCAAAAAATTCTCAATTTTACAAAATTTTCGGAGACCGCCCGTAAAAGCGATCAATTCGGTCAACGCGAACGGCCATCAGACCCCACTTCAACCGCCTAGCTGCTCCAAGCTCAATTACTCGGCGGCAAAACGACAAAATTCTCAAATTCAAAATCAAAGTAAAACTTTTTACAAAATACAAAATTTTAAAATAAATGATAAGATTCTAATTTTGGATTTTGGAACACGACAATATATTATTTTTATTTCAAAAAATTTGAAATTGAAATTTAAACGTCGCTTAGTTCGTTTCGGGTTTCAACTGGGATAGGAAAATCTTCTTTTGTGCAGACCTATATTTATTGTGGATGGATTTTGAGAAAGCCAAAATTTCAAAATTAATTTTCATTTGTTTTTTTAAATATCCAAATCCAAAATTTTATTGTAAATAATTTCCAATATACACATGGGAACATCAAATTTCAAAGAGAAAATTTTGCCAATATGTCGCCGCATTAAATGTAATACATTTTCTTTAAAGTATAATTTTAATATCATAAAATTTTTCATTTAAAATTAATTATAATTTTTACATTTCCTAATTTTTAATCTTCATCTTTTCAATCTCCAATTCTCAATCTAAGTCAATATTATCAATCATCTAAAGGGCAATTTCATAATTAAAGTTAATTGGGCATTAAAATTTAAACGGCGACTTAAGACAAAACAGACAAAAAAATCATCAGTTTTGTTTTAAATCGCCTTTTAAATTTTAATACCCTGTTAACTTTTATTATGAAATTGACTCTAAATCTATTTTGAAAAATTTTAAAATTAAAAATCACATTACTCGCTCATAAATAAACCACTTTTATTTCTTTGGTTCTACACTTTGATTTCTCTCCCTTGCTGACGGAACATCTACTAGTTAGCAAGAAAAACCAAAAAAAAAAATATAATTTTTAAATTTACAAAATATATATTTTGAAACACGACAGTATATTGTGATAGTACTCCCCGGAAGGTCTAAAGGTTGTGTTATACTCTTTACACTTCATAAATGGTATGAATTACAATGAACTTCATTATACAATATATTTCATGATAATAATGTCTTCCCAAAACAGAAAATTAAATTTTAACTTAAATGTATTATCATTGTCATTTATTGCTATTATAGTAAACTACGAGCGGCCGCTGTGTGTTACCATTCAAAGAGGAAGTTTTAGTTGGTAAGATTACAACAATACCGCTCGGCGCGAACTAGATAATGTTCTTGAAAAAGTTCCTGAAAAGTTTACATATTACATATTATGTATTTTTTATTTTTTGTCGACTACATCGGTAATGGACACTCTGGAATTAAATCTTCCAATTAAAACTAGTAAATGTTTCATGTAAGTTAATTATTACTGAAGTTCTGTTTAGGAAATGACGTTTCGTCCCTGTGGCGTAAACAGAAGCAAAAAAACTAAACTCAGATTACTCTTTTTTTGGGGGGGGGGGAATAAATCCTTTATCACTGCACTTTATTTCTATATTCGTATTACAAACTATCGTTCAACATTTTCTTGAGACTTTTTTCGGTTAATAAATCATTTCTTTAGCCTTTCCGTAAAGCTTTGATCTTGTAATTTCAGTAACAAGTTTAATGTAAATACATTTTTTACCTCGGTATTATTTGATTTTCGCAATTTTAAACCCTCTTGCGCACCTGAATCAAGAGTCAGCTACACAATATTTATAGTTGGTTTTCGTTAAAGTCAAACGAAGCCAAGTGCTCCCAATTTATTCTGTATTTTTGCATTTTGCTGAAACGAGTATCGCTTTTATTGTTAAATCTAATTACGTTCGTTTACAAAATAAAACGAAAAAGAAATAATTAGGTAGCTCGTCCTATGTGCCATAAATGTAAATTTGAAACTTTTAAAAGGGTTGGAATAACTAATTTTAAACTAGTAATAAAAAATTTAAGGGTTCCACTTTCGAGAGTTATGGTTCTAACCCAAATACAAATTTATGTTAAAACTGTTCATTAGGTGGGAGAGGAAGAAGAGTTAAAATAATAGAATTAAACATTAATTCGTGTGGGCTCATTAAGATATTATTTAATATATTTTTTATGAATTAAGGAAAAACAATTAAGTTCATTATTCGTAATGTAATTTTGAAGGTATACACACTTACATTTAAATTACCAGTCGTTAAACTTAATTGCTAATTTAAACGCAAATTTATAAAGTTATGAGACATGATAAAGTATAAAATAGAGTTTGTTGTTTTATTTTGTTTACATTAAAGGGAGAGGCAGGTATGACAATATGAAATTGTTTATGATGTTATCTTTCGGAATACCACACGAGAATTTCGCTTTGGTGGTAGACTTACAAGAAGAAAATTATAAACACCGAATTTTACAAACGCAAAAGCTTTATTCTATTAATATTACCTTAATGAATAAAATTATCTGGAATCTTTATGAAACACACCGTCCAATTTATAGACCAACAACAAAGTTGTAAACGTTATTCACCCCCAAAATACATTTGGTCTTGTTTTCCTTAACAACGTCGTAAATTATAATCATGCCCCTACAGAGAGACAAATTTTATCCTATTGCCAGAAGTTTTAGCAGTAATACAGCGCGTATTGCTGACTCTCAACACAAACTATTCACTGGACCCATGAAACTAATGCACCGCTAATGCACTCAAATTAACCTCAAGTACGTTTATCTTCGATATAATTCAAGATTTTTTAATACAAAAGGGAAATGCTATATTAACGACGCTAAGTGCATACTTTTTCTGAAAAACAATAATCCAACAATGGAATTGTTAAATGTAGCGGTTCCCTATCTACTTTATGTCACATAAAGTTATACAATGTTCATTTAACCGAAACATGCAAACTCAACTTAGATACATCAACATAAAAACATTATTGAATTTAAAAGTTTCTGATAAAAACCGTTACTGCTATAACTTTCAATAAAATTTATATTAAAAAATTATACGCCATTCGCTGCTTTAAACAAGAAAGGACTCGAAATTTACTCGACCGGTCTTCATTATTATTTTCAAACTTGCAGTTGTTGATTATTCGGGAATCGCTTTTTGTTGTTATGTCAGGTTTTTGCTAATTTACTTTTTAGACCAAGTACCGGGATAATGTCACAGCTTATACGTCAAGTCATATCTAAACGGTTGATCGGCAAGAACATTTGGGTGGAAAATAATCTACGCAGATATCTCCGAAGAACAAAAAATGTAATTTATTATAAATAAAAATCGAAAAAAAGTTGAAGCATTGCGGAGTATCTTGTTATCCTAATTTAATTAAGCAAAGTTGTGACGATAATTTATTCATATTTTACGGTCCATGTAACCATTCTCACTTTAATTATTCATAATAAATTTAGTATCATTGGTAGAAGGTAATGATAATAAAAATCTGTAGCTTCTGCATGATCGGTTTTACTGCATTTGCAAATTTTTAATGTAAAATATAATAAAATGAAGCCATTAAAGTTTTTATAATCGCTGTTAAAATTTCACTTTTTTGTTTGCTTATCTAAATGTAATCAAACATTTGTAAATTGAATTTTTAAAAGACAAAGCTTATTTTAGGGCGACTTAAATTTAACTTCGTTAGCTCATAATTCGCATAAAACTAACGGCCTCTTATTTATATAGGTACAAAAAAAAGTAATAAGGAAGAAGTTTAACGTTTTATAAGCTTTGCGGTTTTGGTGCTATCAAATTTCATGAAGTGTAAGGATAACTGACAGTCAAACGATGAACGTACAAAACTGGGCTGTTATTATTTATATTGGAAGTTCTTTTAGAGTGCAGTCAGTTTTAATTATTGAGCGACCGTTTACCTTCAAACAACTGGGTTTTTAATAGGATAGCATGTAAAATTTCATGCAAAATCTTGTGAACTACTACTCCCTTTTGGGCTACATCTTACATCCCCCTGAGACAGAGTTGTAATTTCTTTGCCAGTTACCAACTCGTATACCGCAGTCACTGAAGTTCAACTAACCTGAAAAGTTTCTGATGTTTATGTATAAATGTTTGATTTTAAGGAATAGTAAATCGTGTTAATTGCTTTCACTCCAAATTTACTCAACAAAAATTTTGAAAATTTTAAACGTTATCTGATGCAAACGATCAGATTGTCATATTTTATTAAGCTTGATGAAATGTAAAAGCTTAGAATCTGCAAACGACTGCGATGTTGATGAAGGAATCGATTTCATGGCTATGCAATAATTATTAGGATTTAATTTTGTGAAATTCTTCAATGAATAGCATGCACCAGACGGGTTTAACAATTTCGAACGGTCGAAGCACAAAATAGTCTTTACCATTATCAGGATAGTTTTGGGACAAAAAAATTAACTCAGACAAAATCAAAACCTTAAATAATATTTCAGTTATTTTAGCAGTCAACTAAACAATTAAGAAGGTAAATCATAGCAATATATGTCGAAAACTGAGCGTAGAAGCGCCCGTATATTCAAGATAAAAAATAAAACAGAAAAATGTAGAAAAGCTTGTAATGATATATACGTAATTTATATTTGGCGCTCATTGAACGATTTAAATGTTTAAAATATACCGTCAAATACACATACATTACATTGGAAGTGCTGAACGTAACCACTGCCAACTATCTAATGGCACGCTACGTGAGACACCACCTTACAACAACGAAAGAGAAGTGGGAGAAGAAGGGCTATGATGGAAGAAGGTACCGGATAGATGGCCCTCTCTTAGATGTTGGGCAGCCAAACTGCTCTGTGTTTAATAATGTGTTCGCTTTGCGTTTCTCTTGACTCAATTTGCTACTGCTAAAGTTTATCCTTCAAAACGAGAGAAATACTACGACATGGGGTAATGCCTTCGTGGTATACGTTACAGCGGGGGTCCTAGCATTTATATGATACGGCATTTCGCGTGTGGTAGCCACCATCATAGCGCTTAGGAAGGTTAGGGTATAGTTTCGAAAGTAGGGATTCGGTGGGAAATTTGAGTTTATTTTTTGACATTACAAGCTAAAAGATGTCAAGATGATAAAGAGGGAAGGAAAAGTATCAGGTATATCAGATCGTTCAATAAGTCCCCAGACTAACGCAGAGATGACACCCTTAAAACAAATTTTTAATATTTTTTAGAAAATAACAATTTTAAAACGATATGTGTCAAAATTTCAGGAGAATCGGACCATAACATACTGAATTAGAGTGATTTAAGTGATGCTACATTGCTTTTCAATGGGGAAAAACACCGTCAAATCTCAGCAATCAATATTGTGAAAAGTATTATCCCGACTCTGCTACGTTGAAATCAACCATTTATCTGTGATATGCTGATTTCAAAGTGGTCAAATGAAGCCGAGACTCAAGAAAATATCAATCAAGTCCTGAAAATCATGATGGTCTAAAATCAATAGCTAAAATCATGAAGATATCACCTGGTAGTGTTTTGGCTATTTTGCCACGAAAAACTTTTTTTCCAAGTGGGTGCCGCGTTTGCTCACAATGGAACAAAAATAACAACGGATTGATGATTCAAAGCGCTGACAATAGATGAAACATGGATTCAACATTTGACTCCGGAATCAAATCGGCAGTCAGCTGAGTGGAGATCACCCAGTGAAAACCGTCCAAAGAGTTCGAAGGCACAACAGTCTGCCGGCAAGATTTTGGCCTCTGTATTTTGGGATGCTTATGTCATAATATTCATTAACTGCTGTGAAAGAGGAAAAACCATAAATAATGAATACTATAGGCATTATTGGTGCGTTTACAGAACAAAGTCCCTAAAAACGGCAAAAAATGAAGAAAAAATTAGTGATCTTTCACCAAGACAATGCTCTGTGTCACAAGTCGTTTAAAACTATAGGCCAAATTACACGAATTTTAAACATAAACCGAATTCTTCCAATCTCCCCCCGCCTCGTGCTTACTGACTGTTTGCAGACCTCAAAAAAATGCTTCAGCGAACGAGATTTGGCTCTAATGATGAAGTTATCGCTACAATTGAGAGTTTATTTGAAACCAAAAATAAATCATTCTACACACACGATATTATAGAAACTTCAGAAAAGCCTTGGAATGATTGTATAGCTTAAACTTAGCTTAAATTTAAAGGAAATTATGTAGATGAATAGAAATGAATTTTGCCAAAAAAAAATGTTGCTTTTGTAGTTGATGTGTTAGGAAATCTAAATTGAATAAGAAGAAGTAGACACAATTTAAATAAAAACCAATACATGACGCTGTGACTCAAATTAACACTGCGAAAAATAGTTCATCAATGATACAAAATACAATGATTTTTTTTTCATGAATACTTACGAAGTTTTCTACAGTATAACGAATTTTGTTCATTGGCGCAAAAATGATGAATTTTATCAACCCAAATCAATTAAAGTAATAAAAAACTTTTTAATGACAGCACTTTTAATATAAGAAAAAAAAATTCCAAAATAATCCATAAGGATTTTTGCTAGTTCTTTTGACAAAATAAAAAAAAATAAAAAACCTTGAAAAAGTTCGCAATTTTTATTTATTCAGTTGGCAACTTGAAGATTGCTCCCACCTCAAAAAAGTTGGCTGGGCACGTCCCTGCTACTGATCTACATACAATATTGATTTAATTTTTTTTGTTCAATATTGAGGCATTATAAGGTATTCAATATTGTACCAATATTAGTTGCAGCTTGGTGCAATATTGTGCCAACAGCATGATCCAAGATCAGTTCAAACTCTGAACGCCAATGAAAACAAGACTGGTCCAGTATTGCCATTAGTACTGCCCTGATCGCAGGCAAAGAAAAGACAAACAGTACAAGTTTCCAGTTTTCCGGTACAAAACCGATACTGGCCCAGCATTGGCCATTCGTTCAGAAAAAGTAACGGCAAACTGCATTAGCCCAATATCGGTTCGAATACCGGATGCTACTGATTGGCTGCCAGTACAAAAGCCTATACTGATCCAGCATTCGTCGTTCATTGCAGGCCAAAGCTTAAACTGAGCATTGGATAGGCACTGGAAAACGGCATTGGCACCAACTTTATGCGCCAGCGCCGCGCCAAGCATTGGCCGTGTTGTAAATATCGGCAATATTTTCATGGATCGATGCAATATTGTGCCAACATTACCTGACGATTTTAATGCATTAATAACAAAAATGTTGCAGCCACCTTGTGAGAGAGAGACGGAAAAACTCAAGTATACTAATCTAATTCTTCAGTCGTCAATTTATAACCACATTCCAAAATTTGTAGAATATTATATGTAATTGCCAAAGTGAAAAAAAAAGCAAAAAGTTGTGTAAATGTGTTTAGAGTGGAGACAAAGACCTAAAAAAGATCATAAATTCAGAGAAATCGGTTTAATAAATAAACGGAGCGGTTCCAACAATTACAATTGAGCGATTGAACAACAAAAAATATTTTTGCTCCGAATAAAACATTCCATTCTACCTTAAAACTTAAAATTTTTTTGAAGAAAAAATACTTAGAAAGCACAATATTATGCCAAAAGAGCTTAAAAAAGCAGCGTTTGTTTTTGCACACTTCTTTTTCTGTAGGTTTCATAGCATAATTTTTGCTTCGTCCTAGTTAACTTTGACTATAGCATGATTTGACCTCAGTTTTAAGTTAAGGTACGCGTTATTGTAATTATAAACACAAATATTATGTGAAAACTTCTAAATTCCAATTTTCTGTGAATTGTGGAAATTAATTTTTTAGCAACTTTTAAAATGTATTCAAAGAAAAATAGCTTAGAATCCGGTCTCTTGTTTATAATATTTTAATACTTAAAGTATATTAAAATACTAAATGTTAACTGATTAGCTGCTGCAGGAGTTATAGCAGTTATAGTTATCAGTAAACAAATCCGAACCAAATTATTTGTGCATTGAAAAATTGTTAAATTTTAAATTGAATTAAATTTTCTTTGAAATTATTACTTCTTATTTTCTTTTCTGAATTTGGCAACTTCAAACGTGGCAGTTCCATATTCTTTTTCAGAACATCATTAAAATTTCTAACTTGGAAATATTCAAAATTAACTCAACCGCTTAGAGAGAAAACTTACTGGTACTTGTTAACTTCTTGTTTGGTTTTACTTATAAAATAACGAAATTATTCTTATTTAAACCAAAAATATTTTAATTTTATTCTGGTTTTTCATATACTCTAGTATCTCTTTCGACAAATATTGTCTTGTTCATCCGAGTGCAATTAAATAATACAATTTGTTATCTTATAATTATAATAGAATTATTAATTTTTTTTGTTTTTAATATAATTCCTTTATTAATGCTTTTTCGATATTTTCGATATTTTACTTCTTTTTTGTAACCGTTAACTTGTGTGTTTTTGCAACTTCGGAAAACTTATTATACCTAATTCTCTTCACGTGTACAGACGTCTGTGTGGAGTTATTCTATAACAAAAGTCGTAGGTAGTTTTGCATAACAAATCAACTTGTGTACAGGATAACCACATGGCTCCAGGTGCTTTTGTTAATATGCTGTAGTTGTTGTACTCAAGAATTTGGTGTTACATATTAATAAGAGTTGGAAGCTTTTCAAGCTGGGTGTGCTATGTACATTTACATGGTTTAATCTTAATTTTGCACAGGTGTTACATTAATAAATGTACTAGAAAATTCAATTCGCAACAACTTATTTCAAAAACTTTCACTTGTATTTTATAGTCAATAATTATTTGGAGATAACTGATCTCATTTATAGGTATCATTGACCATTCAAAAATTACGTGACCCTTTGGTGATATTTTGTAACAGACAACAGGGCCTCCTCCTTTAAACCGTCACGTAATATTATAATGGTTCTTGTAAGAACAGCAATAACTAAACGGAATTATCTACATAATTCTTCCAAAATCTACAAAAATTAATCGAGGTTGAAGCATTAATCGCTGTTCATATTTCACCGGCGCACCGTGAAATTTTATTCTATCAAACAGCCCCTATTTAAAATAAAAAAATATAGAAAATAAAAACTATTCAAAATTGTTTTTACAAAGAAGATTTTAATAAATTTATAATTTTTTACCACAATTGGAAAGGTTACAGCATAGCAATATATAAAGTTACAATTCTTGACTTTTGGATCACCTAGAGTTTGTATTTTAAATTTTGAACATTATCGTTAGGTTTACTCATTCTAAACTTACAACTTCGGAATTGCTCTAAAGTTTCTGCGGTAAACATAAATAACACTTAAATTGTTCAACTTCGATTTATAGTGAATGTTTTCGTCGAGAAAAATTAAACTTGGTGCATATTAACGAAACTTTCTTTAGCAAAATTAAATAATTAATTATTTTTGAAATGTTCCAAAAATTAATGAAACCTCCTGCGGATTGAGTTTTAAGGTATTCATTCTGTATTGGCAGATTTGAATTATCGCTTTCATTAAAACGTTGTAACTACCAATCCAAACTTAGCGTTTAAATTGAAGCATTGCAAACACAGAACTTTAAAAGGAACGACAGAGAGACATAAATATAAAAATCGAAAAAGCATTTTATTTTATAGTCGATCATATTCTTTAAGTTACGAAACTGAATTTTATATTAATTAATTATTTATAACTTTTTGGTATCTGGACTTGAAAAGTGAAAACGGCTTTTATGTTATATTATTGTCTATCAACTGAATACGACCGTTATTTAATGGGCTTCGTTGAATGCTATATTGGAGAAATTTAGAAAAGAGGGACTACTTTATGATTACTGCGTTAATGATGCTTTCTCAGTAATTATTTGAAAATAGGTGCGTATCGCAAAGCATTATTTAACGACAGCGGCACGTCTATAAAGTCTGACTTGAACGTAACTATAATTACGTTTTTCATTAATTTTCTGTATTAACTTATACAAGTCTGACACGCAAAAGTTAATTGTTGATTTCGGGTTTATTAAAACAGAATATTAAATTATATTAAGAGTTAAGAGTTACTAGAGAGTATTCCATACCATAGAATCATCTTTGCACCGAAAAGACTGAGTCAAATCGGCCGCGACACAACGTTGTCAACCGACTGCGAGTCCAGATATTTCCATTGGGAAGGGAACTTATTTTAAGTCTCTGAGTTTTTTTTTAAGAGTTTTCGCATTAGTCTCAATTATAATTACTGACGTTTCAGGGAAATTTTTGTCAAATACAATTTAATTAATGCAGTCTTAATGAAAAGGGGCGGTTACGGTCTAATGCTTAAGTAAAGTACATCGACTGCTAAGTAGAGATCTTTGGTTCGCGTCTGAGTAGAACGAGAACTTTACTTTAATCGTCTTCCCTCGGCAGGCAATGACAAAGCACTGAGGTAATCTGCCTTGAACATCCTCCATAAAATGAAGAAAACTCAAAAATCGCTAAGAATCTAAACAAATCCAGGAAAATATAAATTAAAATTTACTATACGAAAATTTATGTAACGATTGATCCCCCCCCCCATTTCCCCATAAAACAAAGTAAGAATCTGTCGAAATTGATAATTAAAAATTTTAAAAAAATAGTGATTGCTGAGGAGTGATTCGGCTTGGTGCCGTGTAGCGATTTACGAATGATGCACTAATTGAAAAGATTTTGGCCAGTATCGGGTCGCAACATTGCTAAAAATGTTGTACGTCAATGCGTACGATGTTTTAAGGCTTTACCGAAATCTATTAACCCTGTTATGGGTAATTTACCTTCAGAACGCGTGTCTCCGGCACCTATATAGTATACTCTCGAGAGTAGGCGTCGATTACGCTGGTCCAATTTTGATTAAAACTGCTCAAGGACTTGGGTGCAAAACCTATAAATCCTACATTTGTTTATTTGTATGTTTAAGCACAAAGCTATACATTTGAAATTGGTCAGTGACTTGACTACACAATCTTTTATTTTATGCTTACGTCGCTTTGCAGCACACCGAGGAAAACCCTTTGAAATTTTCTCTGACAATTAGAGTTAATTCCGAATTAAAGGAACTTGGTCAATTTTTAATTAAAACTAAAACCGAGTTTTCTGAATGCGTTACTAATGACGGTACCTCTTGGAAATTCAATCCGACGTACAGCCCACATTTTGGTGGACTCTAGGAGACTGGGGTCAAATCTTGTAAATTATTACTCAAAAAGATTGTTAATAACTCACTTTTAAATTATGAGGAACTTTATACGTTGCTAGTTCAAATAGAAAGTATCCTTAACTCTCGACCTCTTACTCCTCTCTCTTGCAACCCAAACGATTTGCAGCCATTATGTCCGGCTCACTTTTTGATTGGAAGGCCTAAAACAGCAATGCCCGATCCTGACATTTTAGAACTGCGTGAAAATCGTCTTTCAAAATTTCAACGCATTCAACAACTTCAACAGCAATTCTGGCACAGGTGGACCAAGGAATACCTCACTGAATTGCAAAAAAAGGTCAAAATGGCACTCATCGACAGCAAACATCCAAATTGGAAGTTCTGGTTCTTATCCAAGATGATAATCTTCCTCCACTAGTAGTTTAAGTTAAAGAGTAGTTAAAGTGGTAACCATTCGCACCACTGAAGGACTAATTAAACGCGCGACGAACCGCGTTTGTTCTTTACCAAGTGAATAAATTTTAGTGAAGTACTTTAATTTTAATGCTTGATTTTTTTTGATTATATTTGATTTGTTCTTAATATTGTTCTGTAAAACTAAAATTTTTAAATTTAGAAATAACCGAAAATAAAATCAAAAATAAAATTTCGAAGCAAAGGAGAGCTGATGGTGCAAAATCTTATTTCGCGATTTTCGCAGTTATTATTAAATTTAGAAATTTCATTTTTAAAATTAATAACAATCGAAGACAATCAAAATAATTTTTAATTTTGAAAAAAAAGTTCACTGGCACGAAATATTATTTCACGATTTTCGAGGTTATTATTAAATTTAAAAAAAAATTTATTTTTACAGAACAATTGGGAACAAATCAAGAAAAATCGAAAACAACAAAATAATTAATTTTTTGAAAAAGGGGAGCCAAGTTCACGCACATATGCAGCATAAAAAATCGAAACTTGAATATCGATTATTCCTAAATTAATCAATATTTAAAGTTTATTCATAAGCTTCATTTTAATGTTATCTATCATATTCCGTTGCAATAAAAAATTATTTGTGATATTACCATACTGGGTTACCATACTGTAGTCCAGTGGTCGGCAACCTTATTAGCCAAAAGAGCCAATTAGCAACATTAAAATAATTAAGATTTCTTTTGAGAAATAACTTTCTTTGAACATTTGAACATTTTTTTAACTTTTTTGCATGTTTTTAAAGGAATTCGTGTTTTTTTAGAGCTCTAACAAGGGCGATCACCCCATCGCCCGTTCCCCTGACTCCGCTCCTGGACTTGGTCATTTGTGGTAGAGGGGCTAAAGAGCAGCAGGTTACCCACCACTGCCAATGGATCAGACACGTGCGTGGCACAAAGAATGAACAAGGAAAGAGCTGCTGGGGTGGAAACTAAGAGTGGATTAACAAAATAAAGGCAGATCACCAATTTGTTAGTATCTCCATAAATACATCAAAAAAGAGAAAAGTGGAAATTTTCAGAAATAAGCCTAAGGCCTGCAGTTTTAATCGCTTTGAAACGAAGTAGAGTAAAACTTATTTCTCTGTAAAACATTTTAAACAAAATTTACAATGAAAGAAATCTAATGATAGTATATGTACATAGGTTTACCTGCTTTGGTTTATTACACCGCAACCAGGGCCGGATTTACCAGTAGACACAACAGGCGATCGCCTGCGGCGTTAAAATATAAAAAGCGCAAGTCGCCAAGCATTCCCGCGTTTATGTTCAGCAAAAATAAAATATATTACATTTATGGCCGTACTAATAGTCACGGATCAATCCGAGACTCAAGATAATCTTAGAATTTACCAATGAGATTACTATGGAATTTAGACCGTATCGTAGCAACAGCTGCTATTTCTAGAATTGATCTTGAATCTCGGATCAACCCATGACTATAAGGCCCATACTAATAGTCACGGACAGAGGCGTATTACGCAAATTTGGCGCCGCAAGCCTTTAATATTTTGCGCTCTTATCCTCGAACCTCGACTTTACAGTTGACCATTTTTTTATTAAAATAATTTATAGAGAAAAGGAAGCTGTCTCCTGAAATTCATTATCACATCATGTTCACAGCCCCCCATTTAATTTGAATACAAAATTAAATTGGGGGGGGGGGCAGTGACACGTACATACGAAAATTCTTATTTCTAGATTTGTTTCATCTACTATGGGAAGTAACACTTAACATTTTTTGTTTGTTTGCCAATAAATATTTTGCAAAAGATTTAAATAGAGAATATTGATTTCTATTGTAGAAGTTTTAGTCGCAAGCGTGATTGTGAACTTAAATGTAGAAAAAACAACTAAAATATATTTTTGAAGAAATCAAGATTTAATTATAGAACAGTAGTCTCTTAACCAACGAATTAACTTGTTTTGCTAATGAAAGATATCACTTGTATAAATAATTAAATTTTCTTCAAACGTAATGCGCTTACCTTAATTTAAGTTTTGAAATGAAAATTGAAATAAATTGTGACCGAATTATTTAGAGCAGTGAAAAATTTCCAAAGCTAATTTCATAAAACATTTTAACATTTGTTAATTTGTCAATGCATACGATGTAATCTCGAGCTTTGGAGATTTTGGAAGCTTGAAAAATTTTTGGTTCGAATTTTGGAAGGTTTCCATTTGTATTAAATTAATTAAAATTTAAATTGCATAATTTTTATTTATTCTTTTTACTTTCGAGCAAATTTCTTATCTCGACTGTAACAAATTGCATTGTAATTTATTAACGGACTTTTTCGGTGCAATTTAAAAAAAAATTGTGGTCATTTATCATTGGTAACTAAGCGTTAGTATTAAAAAAATTTTAACATGAAAAATTTAATAAAAAGATTGTATTTCTCTGCAAGGTAATCTGACAATGAGTTTATTAGTGGGATTCTTGCACAGTTTATCCGTGATAAATATCCTTACTTTGGAACTAAGTTTTGTAACCCTAAGCAACAAAATCTGTGTTACTAGTACATTATACCCACACAATGTTGGTACACTTAACTGGCTCGTTCTGAAGAGTAAAATCTAATTAAAAGCTCCCGTTAAATCAACATTGAATTATATTACATAAATATTGGGTTAAGCTTAACTTAATTAAATGTTGTATTAACTATGTAGATGTGTATACACATTATATACCTAGATACATAATGCTGTATATTTCATAATTTTTATAATTTTCTAATTTCCTCTCCAAGTCACTTTTGATGTTGTTAACAACCAACATGCAAAACGTAATCCACGAAACGGAATATTTTTCATATTTTACCAAGTCACAATAAGCAGCGCAGATCATTTTAAAGCCATTATGCAAGTTTTTCCCAGCTAGCAATTAGGGTCTTTTTTTACTTCACATTTCTAATTGTAAAAGAAAATCAATTCATGAGTGCATACTAAAAGGGTTCTTATGTATGGTTAGAGCTTTATTGTAGGTGGGTAGAGAAAAAACAATGGCCTTTTCGCGTTTAAAAATTTTCCGTTCATTTAAATTTTCATAATTTTCTATGTTAAAATTAGCGAGGTTTAATTTGTAATTTATAATTTATATAATATTGTATTGTGCGTTTTAATGTAAATTTCGTTATCAAATGAGTAACTATCGATTTGCTGTAAATCGTAATCGACAAATATATGAATTTCATTACATAGCCGAGTTGGTATGATCATTTGTGCGGTTTTAATATCATTTAAAATTTGCTCTCGTTAGCTAAGTGGAGGGTTTGAGAGATTCCAACAGGGTGGGGTCCCGGCTGCGGTTGGTTGTAACATTGATCCGGAACGAATGACGGTAACCAAGCAATTAGTGGAATGGTAATTACAAGGGCTGTGTGTTTCTGCCGAGTATGAATTTTCAATAGCGAGGTTTTGTGTCACCGCATTCACTGCTGCATGTATCAAATATTATAGACCTATAATACTATTTCTACTTCATAATTTGTGTAACATTTTAACATTTTATAATTTAATGCATTCAAAGCAAAACAAAGAACACAAATAAAATTTAATGGAGCCCAAGTACCACTAAAACATAAGTGACGTCACCAATTACGGCTCTCTCTCGTCAGATTATTCTATGATTTTTATGAAAAACCAAATAGTATTTTATAATTTAAATTTTATTCAGCACAACACAGCATTCGCAATTTAACATCAACTGGTTCATGTTGCGTGATATTTTTACATTCATTTACTTTCAAAGACTTAAATTAGAGATGTAACTCGAATTTTAATTTAAAATTGCTTTTGTAACAGCAATGTTAGTTATATCATTTTTTTTCGGACAACAGCCACAGCGAATACAAAGAAATGCCTGCTTTTAATATACCCCATGACGGCTCTATGAGATAACGATGTGCTGAAAAATATGACTCCCGATCTGGGAAATTCTCAAAATAATTTTATTTTATATTTTGTCTGGCGATGTTAAGATATTACGAAACTAGTAGCAAAAGTAAATTCGTAACAGAGATCCTGATAATAAAAATTTAAACAGAAGCAGTTTAAAATTAAAAATGTTACATTGTAAATTAAAATTTGCATTGCATTGAAAATTATGCATGCACAGATTATCATTGTACGTTTAAAATCAATCATTCCATTCACAAAATAAAAATTTTAGTAAAAATAAATTAAAAACGGGATTTTTGTGACAACCCTTAATAAATTCAAAGAGCGATCGTTGCAATGTAAACGAGAGTACAAAACTAAGTTCTTCATTTTTATAAACTTTTATAACATACAGAACTAGTTTGATGATACCCCTGGCACATCAAAAGGTAAAAAAAACTTGAAAAACTGAGAAAATTAATTCGAACAAAAACTCTTTGAAAAAAAACCCAAATCAATAGAGTAAACTCATATGACTGCACAAGCACAAAAAATTCTACGGATTTGCTAACATTGGTATATCTTTCGAATACAAAAAGGTCTTTCCTCGACCGGTAACCAGTGCGGTAAAAATAAATTTTTGGTCGAAATTTCTTCATGGGAGCGATGAATTCTTGAATTTTAATTTCCTATAATGAAACCACAAGAAAATTCCTTATTATAAAAAACCTCAATTTATCGGTTTCGCAATTATCGAGTATGAAATTCAATTTTCAGATGTAAAAGAAAATGGATATTAGAAATCCCAATTACAGCTTAAATTATTATTTGACGATTTTTTTGACAATAAATCAAACATGCTTTAGAATTTCAATAGTAATTTCAGTAAAAATAAAGTAATTTATCTATTACTGTTACGTAATTGCTCACTTTATACACTGATTTGGGTTACATAATGTGTCACTTTACCGCATTAGTGCAGAAAGTGGTTGGTTTTTTGGTTTTTAAATTCATTGGTAATGCTGGTTGTATGATCAACTCAACGTCGTACTTTAAAATTGCATCCACTTGATGCTGGTAAACTTTCCAAGAAAATGATTTGATGGGTCGTGCTTAGATAGTAACTACTTCACTCATCTAACTGATGAGTTTACTTTACTATAACTTGAAATTGCTGGTTTACTGCTTAAAAGCTATATGAGTCATCAAACTGAACTTAAAAAGTAAAAACGTCTTACTCCCAGGAATCGTAACCGACAAAAAATCTTTTGCGTCGTTTTGTGACAACAAAAACTTTTGTCCCTGTTTGGAATACATAAGATACTCATAGGCGCACCGGAGGCGCACATTTGCTATAATAACGCGCGTTCAATAATGACTATTCTTTCTGCACTGATCAAATAAATTACTATTATCTACCCTTGCTATTAGAATGTTACTTTATCTTCTATTACCTTTAAAGTGTCACCTGTTCTATTATTTTTGTATATCAATGTATATTTCAGTAGGAAACAAAACATTCCATTACCAAAAATATAGACTGCTTGACATAATATAGAAATATAATAAAACTATTCGTTGAATCAACGTAATAAACATATTAAAATATTCAAATACTAGATTACCCAGGTTAATCCTTCCAGTTGGTAACTTAAAACGACACTAATCAGATGTGCGTTACGTATGGAAACACACCTAGCTACTACTACGAGGTCCGCCGACATGACATGTCTCAAACGTGATTGATTGGCAACTGGCTTGCCAAAGTTGTGCGGTCTGAAGACCGCATTGACCTATCACTCTCTCGCGGCCTACTAATTTTTTAGTCTGATAACTAACAAACTGTTAATATTTACAGTTATTTGATTATTATTCTCGAAAAAAGGGAATTTTCGAGTTTGTGATGTAGTAGATGATTTTATAATATTAAAGTTTTAAAACTTATCACACGATTAACTTCTGATTGTCACTGGTAAAAACCAAAAATTCGATTTAACAGGCTGTTTTTGACTTAACTTGCTACAATACATTTATTGTGTAATAAACATATGCTAGGTTTGCTAGCAATTTTTTGGATTCAATTAAATATTATAATCTCAGCTCTGTACTAAAGGCGGACACGGGCAACTCCGCGGTTCCTACTCGGCTACAGTCAACTCGGCGACCGCGACCGGTCAACTCAGCGAGGAGAGCGAGATCTGACAAGTTAGAGGAACATGTGATGTATATTGCAGTTTTACAAATGCAGTATATTATAATATTAATTATATTTCTTGATAGAGGGAACACCCATATTCCCGAAAGCTCAAATTATATTGTTTAATTTATTCCTATGGCGCCTATATTGATAATTTAATTATATATTATTTCAAGAGTTAATAAGCTAATAGCATTATAATTTTTTTTAAATAGGAACCACATTACAATTTTCTTTAAATAATTGATAGATTCGTGGTATACATTATGGACTGAAAATTTATATTATAACTACTGTATCTGTATTTCTGAATAATCACCGAGTTAAACGTCGCATAGTTGACCAGTCGCCGAGTTGGCCGGTCGTCGCGTCGGTCGCGTTGTCCGCGTCGCCGAGTTAAAACGTCGCCGACTAGGAATCGCCGAGTTGTTAAAGGACCTTTACCTTTCGGATGAGTTTGGATGACTTTGGAAGTTTTGCAAATATTTGGATGGTTTTGTTAAGTATTTTGGAGATAATTAATTAATTGAGTGATTAGTATCGGTAATTTTGAGATAAAAAAATTTATTTGAATAAAACATTGGATTAGTAAATTTACAAGCAAAACTTGAGAGGAAAAATTAAACTGACAGTGCGGATATTTTATGGTAAAATTTATTAAAAAATTTGGATTTGGTTAAAGATTAAAATTATAAATTATCGAAAGTGCCTGCTTCTAAATAGAATGACTTTTTTTTATGTCATTAGATACAGTAGCAGTCATGGAAATTGCATCGGTGATTACTTCCGAATTAAAATAAGAATTCCCAATGAAATTTCAATAATCTCACACAATATAAACAGAATACGCACACAAAGCTAAGTTTTTCAAACCGGGGGGGTCCAGAGATTGTGCGCAAAAACATGTGATATTGAGCTTATGGATTCCTAACCAGAAATCTAACTTTTAAAACGTAAAATTTCTGATTTGAAATTCAATAATATATTTTATTTCTTTGAACACAATCACTGATGTGCTGGAGGGTATTCCAGACCCCCCGGTTTAAAAAACTTAGCTTTGTGATTATGTTAAAAAAAGAAAATGTATTTTTGAGTTTAGTTTCAAACCAAAAATTTAACTTTTTATCTATTTCTATTCATTTTTAATTCGGGAATAATTTCCAATGCAATTTCTTGTCTTATCTGTTTTCGAGGTAATTTTCAGATTTAATACAATGTTGTGCTTGAATAATTCGGCTTAAACAAAATGAATATTTAGAACAATTTTGAGCTTCATTGAAACTTTTGTTTTCAGCATATTTATGTTTAGAATAACAAAAATTTCGAGTATTTTAAATTTGTGTCATAAATAATTAGAATCTAATATAAAGGCATGCGGCATAATTTTGCTAAAGCCTTGTCGATAAATAATGGCTCGCTCTATTGACTTACTGGGAATGCAAGATGCCTCTAGGGACGAGTTAAACACATCCAGTAGTAAGTCGTTATTGCGACAATAAAAGCGCAGAAATAAAAGTTTTTATTCGGTTTTACTGATATAATATCGAGTTTGAGTTCTGAAAATTTTTATAATTTTCTTTAATATAAAATAAATACAAATTTCTAACTGTAATAAATTAATTACAAATAAATAGAAAATAACTACACAAGGAATTTGTTAAATCTAGTGTACCAATAAATCAGGGCTTGCCCTACTAACTTACTGAGAATGCAAGATACCTCTAGGGATAAGTCAACACAAGTAACCTTACCGTAAAGCGGTAGTAATGTGACAACGTAAATTTAGAGATAGAGTTTTCCAAATCAAACGATGCTTTAATTTTCTTCAAATTAAATTCAAATATTTACATAATTTTATGTAATTATGGTAGTACAGTGTTATTGTGGTAGCATTTTATAAGACTGGAGTAATGTATATACTTCGTTATAATGGTATTATAGTGTACTATATTTTAATTAAATTTAAAATACCTTTAAATACGGAAGGTATAAAATTTTAAATTAATTATAACAATTTAATTAATAGTATTAGCTATTGCTTGTATTGGGTGGTATACTGTGATACACCAATTTAAAAAAAATTATATGAAAATATTTTGATTTGTATATTTAATAATAGTTAACTATCCACATATACGGAGATAGAACTATACTCATGTCTCTAGGGATAAGTTAAACACATACAGTGGTAAGTCGTTTTTGCGACATTAAACCGCAGAAATAAAGGTTTTTATTTAGTTGTATTATTTTATGTTTTAATTTCTTATAATTATTCCTTTTCGTCTTGTTTAACCTCTTTGATATTTGTGAATCTGTGCTGTAGCAGTATAACTTTTGTGGTGTACCATGTACCATTTGAAGTAACTTTCTAAGCTGAGTTTATAATATATATAATCTAGAATTCCTGTAAAAATAATGTTTTTATTCAAAAAGTTGTACACTCCAACTTATTAAGCACAAGTTTGGATCTATCAATTTTGTTAACCATATTAAAGGGTAGTGATCCGTTAAAACTATATACTTTAAATAGAACTTTTGGAAACCGCTGATTGTTTTCTTTGAGTTTTTTCATTGTTTGTCAAATGATCGACGGGAAATAGAATTATTGTTGGTATTCGACGATATAAAGGGGAAAACGAAAAATAAAAAAAAATCTGTATTATTATGAGCAGCAAGTGTTAACGTTCAACCAAAAAGCTACTAATGATCATTAGGTTCTTTTACTGTGTAATGTGTACAATAGTTTAAAACACGTTAAATATTTGTTTAAAGTTTTACCTTGTACTCTGGTATAAATTGGTATCCTAGCATTTATGAAACTTTTTGCTTTGCTTTCTTTTGTAACAAAAATAATAATCAAATGCTCTATAAATTCAAAAAAATATAAAACATTTTGAAAACTGTCCAAAAACTAATGATGTTTATTTTAATAAGGAAGTCGTGATCGGAGTTTATCTGCAAAATTTCCATCATTTTTCTGTAGTACATAAAAAGAAAAGGTGCCTCGGGCATCAAAATCCGGGTTCGGCTGTTTTCTCGTACAACATTATTTGATAGCTTTCTTACTAATTTTATTTTGAAATCTTCTAAATGTGGTTATAAAATTAAATTAACTACATAGGAAGATATTTAATAAATAAACTAATTAAAGTTCCACGTTCCACAGTTATAATACGACTATTAACAATTATTTATCTTTTATTATTATGTAAATTTTAATTAGTACAAAATTTACCTAATTGCTACTTAATTTAAATGCACCTACGAGTTTGTTACACGAAGTAAATAATTAAATTTTATTTTATATAGTAATATATTCCTTATTACATACTAAATTTTAATTAGTTTTTTTGTTAGCGTTTATTTCATTCGGATACAGTGTAATAATGAGATCTCTCGTATCTTTCGCTGTTTTTGCAGCTCATCAGCACGAAGCAATCGATAATTTTGCTGGAAAATTTTCCATGATGGCTATTTGCATATGAATTCATACAGTTTGCCGAACTAATTTTCAATCTTATCTGATTAGGACTGAATATTCATTTGTGATGGATTGTACTTTTTGAAAAAGTAACCACTAGAATATTAATAATCCTGTGTAAACATGTTACTGTGTTCAACGGCTCTCCTACTTTGCGTAACTGGAGATAACTACACCCCATTAGATCCTATATAATCAATCAATTTCGAAATTAGAGGAAAGCTGCAGGCAAATTAATAGTTAATTAATATACAGGCAGAAGCTTAGTATTATAAACAACAATTAAAGTTCAAAGCAAAAAAAATGTAGCAGAGCTGTATTTTTGAAATTATTTTATTTTCGCGTTAGCACTTGTGAGTTTATCTTTTTACTTTTGTTTCATTGCATAAAATGTTATCAGCCAAGTCCGAATTTGCACAATGGAAGAAGCCCTTTTCAGAAGAAGCTGTGGATGTTAAAATTTGAAGTAATGTTATCGCAGGCGTTTGTTCAAAAGTGTGTGTGTATAATATAAAGAGCATTTTAAAAGTTTAAAATAAAAAAATAATTTTTGAGCAGCATTTTCTATTTTCTTCTCTCAGGTACAAAAGATAAATGATTAATCAATACCGTAATCTAACTTCGGGAAATCCGCATATTAATTATATCTCATTTATATACTTGCACATTTACATATTTAATCACAAATTTGCATACCTACAATCTAATAACCATTAGCAGGGCTTTAGCAAAATTATTTTAAAATTTCCTGTCTTCGTACATTAACATAGTTTAAATAAATCGGAATTTAGATTTACTAAAAAAGTTAACCGCGATGATACAATATTTTCGAGTACAGAAATAGAAGAGTATTTGAAATTTGCTTGAGGGCTTTTATACGGTTTCCCCAGCATAGTTTAATTCCGAGATCGCAGTGAAAACTTTTAAAAAGCAAAAATTTGTATTCTCGTTTTTGATTTACTTGGCGCACCCTTTTTCGTTTAAAAGTTGAAATTCAAAGCAATTCGTCGAATTAATTGTAACACCGCATTTAAATTAATTTTCGTTTCACCACACGGCGCTATAATTTATTTCAGAGGTTCTCAAATTTTTACGGTTCAAATAGGAGTTTTCCAAAAGTCGAACATAAACTATAGCTAAGATTTGAACTAATTGCTAATAGGTTCGCAGTTTAACTCCCACGCCTCTAAACCAATCTATCATTGCGTATTTTATTTTAATACTGCACAACTTTTCGTACAACAAAGCAACTGTAATTACAAAAGTTTCGCCTAGCTTCCAAGGTTAAAAAATGTGAACAACCAAAATCAACAAAACAAAAAATATTTTAATGATTAAATTTCCTATAAATTATTAATTGGATAAGCCAATATTACAAAAGTTTATTCAATGTATTAATTTTTGTACAAAATGTAACATTCTCTATATATAAACAAAATCTATAATGGAGATTGAGTAGTATAACTAGGCTGGTTCTGAGCCACCTAAACTCGTTCCAGTTTTGATTCGTTGACCTATTGGAGGAAAATTTTTATGACAAATAATTTTATAAAACTTTAAAGCGCAAAAATATTGTAAGCAAAAAATTTTATAACCACTGTATAGTATGTTCGCCATGCATAAAATTGGAACTGAGTTATGTAGTTATGACCGTCACGACTGCAACTCGAATAATTTTAGTTGTTAATTTTATTACGGTTATAGTTTAATTTAAAAAGAATAAAATATATACAAAGTTTTCATAAATCTCTACTTTACTAATCTGCATAATTTGTAGCAAGCAAGTACGAGTTGAAATGCGGTGTTTTTTAAAAGCATCAGATCGTGAGAAAGTTGAGAAGTTTTTAAGTGGAAATTTTCTTTTCAAATTCGGGGTCTGCTCCGATGTCTTTTTAAAATATGGATGTGGTCAAGGACATTTTATTTATTATGAGTTTTATACCTTTGAAATAATTATTTTGATTTAAACTGTGTGTACAGTTTAACGCGGCCTGAAAACCGCAGAAAATCTCGTACCTGGATAGTGTGGAATACCCTCACGTCACTAATTAATTGAAGTTTAGTTTTAGGTATAAATGGCAAAAGAAATAAAAAGTTGTAGATATATAAATGTAATATGAGATGACGAATCAATTGAGGAAAGAATATTTATTTTACTTTGTATAATGTCATTCCTAATCGTAAACGAACGTTTGTCTTTCGTTATTAGGCTTCCGTTGGCTTAATGGTAACTCACCCTAAGTAAATTACGACATAACAAGTAAACAATTAAAAGTTTAATTATTACTCGAAATAATTAAAACATTTTAGCTAATACATAATGAGATATCTAATTGCGTTGTATAAAAGTTCGATCGGCGACAACATTACATTGTCGTTCGTACATTGCAATCTGTACATTATCGAGTTTTTACTTACGTAGGGGACTTACTGGTTCTTTCTTACTGCTAGGAACCACCTATCTCGGTTATTTTCTCACCCGGGATTAAACCGAGTACCTCAGTTTCATAATATTGAAAATATTATGACAGTTACGATAAATTAAAAGAAATACCCATCATCATTTTTGATGATGACTATTTTGTGGACCTCCTATGGTTTAAAATCTTAAAGTTTTATTTCCGAAAGTAATTTTTTAAGCTTAAATTTTTAGGGCTGTTATAAATTTTGTTTACTTGTTAACTAAAATTCTGAAGCATTAATCTTAATGACAAGTTGCTTGTTATGTTTAGCATAACAAATATTATGCTTTCCAGAATGTATAATTAAAATGTAGGCTATTTATTACAAAACTTTTTATTTTAATAATTAAAACCCAACAAATCCTGTTAAGTATGGAGTATTAATTAAGTGTTACTGTATAGAATCGGGGATATAATTTTTGTCGGTAATATTTTTGAGAGATTATAAATTTTGTTAAAAACTTTTTGAATTAATAGGCTGCGGCTTAGTGCGTGTACATATATATGTAAATTAATGGTAACGGACACGCATATGATCATTCATTTTGTTATCAGAACCAAAGATGTGTCCTATAATCTATGCATAAGCTAACAAATATTTATACTAGTGTTTGTGACACATGGGATTTCACAACTCAAATTTGACATTAACAGAATACAACTGTATATGATTTGTTTTCATACAACACTTCACATAGCGATGTACAAATAATTATTGCTATATATCACATTTGAACCTCCTTCATACAATTATGTATGTTCAGGTTGGGGTAACCACAGGATAGTCTGTCTATATTACATAGTCTGCAGTCTGCACTAGACGTTATTATATTAGATTTTCTTTTTAATTCGCTTTTCAACGTCATTGAGAAGAGTGGGAGTCAGCTCAGAGACATTTTGTAGAGGATTAATTTTGTTTGTAGTTAACCATAATAATTATTATGATTTTTTTAAAATTAATATTTTAAAAATTAAATAATCATCATTAATATGCGGTTAATCCATTCTACAAAATTGATTTGGGGATGGTAAAGCTGCATTACAACATTGAAACTCTTATTGTAATCGCTCATGACATGTCTAGGAACTCTTTACTGTTAAACGAAATACAAATAAATACAAATATTGAAAAACCTGTTTTTCAAAAATTAACAATTTTGAAAAAAAAATTCAAGTTGCTACTCACGAAGAGTGTAAAATAGAATACAAACAGTCAGTAAAGGTGATGCCTTGCAAATTCCCAAAACTATGGCCATGACCTTTCCGGCCGATAAAATCGTATTCCACTTCTTTGAAGTAGATTTACTAGGTGAAATTCACCATTTTGTATATTAGCAAACGCGGCACCCATCTTTCCGATAGATTGCTCTGGCAGCTGACGCAGCCTATGAACAATATAGAAAAGCGAAGAAAGACCTGGCTCTGGAAATCAAATGAGCCAAGAAGAAGTGTTGAAAAGACCTGCTGACCCTCATAGACAAGAACCCATGGGGAAAAGCCTAGAAAATTGTCAAAGGAAAATTAACAGAGAAGATCAACATTCCAGGACTCGCCTCATCCAGAGTCCGGATCTCACTGCAATTCATCACTACGAAAGAACTTGCCAACGGGAAAGGTACCTGACTCCGATAGTGTACCAGCTATGGCCTTCAAACCCTGGCTATAAAGAATCCAGAAGTATTTCTGACCACCTTCAATAAGGCCATCGATGAAGGTACTTGTCCCATCGATTGGAAAAAAGCGGAACTTGTGCTCATAGGAAAGGGCCAAAAACCATTGTAATAGCTGTCGTCCTATCGATCGATCTGCCTATTGAACCACGCCGGGAAGCTCTTTGAGAAGATGATCCTGCCAAGGCTGATGCAGAAGAAAGCCGGCCTGTCTGACAACCAGTTCGGATTCAGAAGGGACAGGTCCACGGTTGATGCACTCCAGAGGATCGTACCAACGGTGCACCGAGCCAGAGGTGACCTTAGATGTGCGCAACGCCTTCAATAGTGTCGGGTGGAGTCACATCCACAAAGCTCTCCGGAACAGAAGGTTGGACCCGCACACCTACAACATCTTGGTCGGCTAACTCAGTTAACATGGAATCATCTTTGGACGAGAGGAAGACGCTCCACCCAGAAAGCGACTAGCAGCGTGCTACAGGGATCTGTTCTTGGGCCATCCCTGTGGAAAATTATGTAAGACGATGTACTAAAACTCCGCCTACCAGAAGGCGTAACACTTCTAGGCTTCGCCAAAGACCTGACTCTGATAGTCAACGATCGAGATCCAAAAGCGCTTGAGGCCTAAGCCAAGAAAGTCATCATCATCATTCTGTGGTGGATCAGCGCGCATGGCCTACAACTGGTCCCCGCAAAGTCTGAAGCGGTTTGTGCATCCGCAGCCATAGGGCACTCCATTATGTTGTATGCGGCACCGGTCTGGCACGAGGCCCTCCAGGTTCAACGAAACCGTGAGCGTGTGCTTCGAGTGCAGCAAAAAGCGGCGTTTCGAGTGATCAGCGCGCACACAACAGTGTTAGGGAAGGCAGTGCTGGTGTTATCATCAATACCATCTGCCGATCTACAGGCGGAAACAAGGCGAGAACCCACTCCGGACAAGTGCACACCTTCGACAGCACGCTGGATCACTGGCAGGCAAGATGGAAAGAGGCCGAGGTTGGACGGTGAACAAGACGGCTAATACCCGACATCCGACAATGGGTCGGACCACATGCCCTTACTGGTCACGGATGCTTCAACAGATACCTCTACCGATGAGTGTGATAGTATGGCCACTGTGATGCGGAAGAGGACACTGCCGAACATAACTTCTTCGAATGCCAGAAGTCGGATCCAGGCAGGACCGTAGCAAAGTTTGGCACAAGCACGCAACTTACGCCTGACAACATAGTGGCTACAATGCTTCGAAGCCCCGAGGACTAGATCATTATTGAAAAGTGGTTGCACACGGTCCCACAAGGCAAAGAAGAGGCGGAACGCGAAAAGCAAGCCACCACTCCATAATAAAGACGTAGACACAAAAGAAACAACCCAAAACGACGTAACATCACACAAACGGTGTCAGAAGTAATAGCCCAGACGACAAACCCACACGATGCCAAAGTAATGCCTAAAGCGGATACTCGCTGTCGAAATTGTGGGGGGCTGGGGGGAGGTTTTAGTTTAATTAAAGTTTTGTTTTGGTTTAAATTTTTGTTTAGCGACATTCGACATAGCGACAAAAAATTCAAAAAACTTTTTCCTTGAGGCTTACGAATAAAAAATTTAAAAATGAAAGTTGCGAAATTCTGACAACTTTGTTAAGATTATTCTACTTAAGTCTTGGCATTACTGGAAAGCAAGCCATTTTAGCAAGGATGGCCGCCTATGCGGTAGAACAAAATTTTTGGGTCTGCAGTTTTATGATTAAATTGTTATAAGTATTTTGTTTTCAATAAGATTTGCTTGTTCTGCGTAGTTAATTTTTGAAGTTAAATTTTGGAATGCAGGATAAGATTTAATTGGAAGATTTGGAATCTTAATTGAATTTAGAAGTAATTTTCGTAATATTTTAAATTAAAATTAAAGGAACATAAAAATAAATTTTAATGCGACGGTACATGGGTGCGCTTATCTGTTTTTAATTTAACGTCCCATTTATTGAAGTTTATTTGAAATTGAGTTTTTAAATCTATACGAGAATTATTTTGAAAATTATATTATTTTTTGAGTAATTAAAAGAACACAGTAAATTTGAAATACAATGTTGGAAAAAATATTGTCACAATATTATATTATAGTGCTACAACCTCCCCCCGCTTATAGCATACAATCCCTGCATCATCATCCCTCCAATTTGTTCCGCTTAAACTCAGTTGTTGGGCGCAAAATCTAATGATTATTGTAATCATTTTTTTAATTCTTTTTTAAAACTTTTCTTTCTTATTGATTCAATTCAAATTTTTTTTATGAACGTTAATTTAATAATATAATTAGATAAATAACACAAATTACTAATCAACAAGCTTTCCTAAAGATTATTTGGTTGCTTGTGGCGTAGTGTACTGTTCGTGTACTTATTAACTAACTATTAGGACTACAAAAAATACAAATTTGAAATTTAAAATCGCGACAAAAATTTAAATTATTAACCAATTTATTAATCTCCCTCTTTCTTATTTTTTCCCCGTTTTTATTTGGATTGATCCGTGCAAAACCTTTTGTTGCACTTTTTAACTACGAAGATATATTATTTATCACTCGATTAATTAATCTACACAACTTGATCTATTTTGAATTTTTTTTCCATTTTGAAAATTAAAATTAAAAAACTTACCTGTGTTTATTATTACAACTAACCAATAGTGTTTTTCGGATTTACATTATTGTGAATGGATTTTTAAAATTTAATAATTTATTGAATGTAGTTAGTAAATTCAGATATTTGAAAATTGTATCAACAAAAATGAAGCTAGGTATATCACTAAACGAAATTGCGTTTATATTATTAAAAACACTGCAACTGCAAAAGCAATTTAGTTTTGATTGACATTGCTTATTACAATGAACACGATTTTGTGTTTCAGATAATCGTTTTGTACCTATCCTATAGCGATACACATGAAAATACTGAAATGTTTGTTGATCCTATAATTTTTATAATTTTCTCAATAACCAACGTCTACGTCGATTCGTAATGTGCTTCGTGTTAAAAATTTTCCCTTCATTGTGCCAGTTTCAACAAAAAGACAGTTTAATTATTATGCTTTATATAGGTAGTCACAGCAAAATTAAATCATAAAATATTACTGAAGGAGAAATACGAAATAAGTAAAACTAAAATTGAAACTTTACTAATATAGTTATGCAAATTTATTTTTGTATTTTTACAAAAGAAACTTGAAAACCCTTTCAAGACACTTCAGTAAGTTAAAAAATCTATATCTATACCGGCAGCGAAACTTATAAATACTATTTTGATTTTTTATATTTTTGATAATAAAAATTAAAGTTTTATTTTTCTTACAGTAGCTAAAATGGTATGGTCAAGCCAAGTTTCGTTTATTAATCTAATAAAAAATATAGTTAAGTGCGTCATGTGGTTCCGAATGTTATTACGTTATATGTGCGTTAATGACAATTTTCCCGTTCTTTTCCAAAACGATCTTCGTTAGCTTGATATAGAAATATGTACCTACATTAATAAAATTCTTAAAAAAGTTGATTTAAAATTTTTTTATGTTTTATTAACCAACTAAAGCATTTCAATATCTAAAAAAACTGTAAAAGTTTGATTTTCGGCATCGACAAATTAATTCGTAAAACTTTGATTCGAAGTTGAATGCTTTTACATACAAAAGTTGATATTTGGCACACTATTTTATGCAAAGCATACCTTAATAAGTAATCAAACTTTTAAATATGTAAAACCAAATTTTATTTTAGTCGATGCGTAGAACTCGATTGAGCTGTTTCTAATCAAACATTTGAATACCAAATCAGTTCGAGACGCTTTTAGTACTAAAACCAACTCCGCTTAAGTGGTTTTAAAATAAAATTAAAAGAAATAATATTTAAATCAGTTCTCTATTAAAAAATAAGTTCACAAATAAATTACAATAATTTCTTAAAATCATACAAAAATAATGTTTTTTACACTAATTGTACAACAAAAATATTTCATGTATCTATAAGGAGAAAAAGGAGAACTGTTTCTTCTCTCAGTATCATTGTAACTTATTGCAGATTCCTTAAGGGAGGAAAAGGGTCTGAGGTACAAACAAAGAAGCATATTTTTGTGATTTTTTTTTCCCGAGTACCTTATTTGTTAATATTTTTAAAAGTTTTTATATTATTAAGCATTATATTAAGATTGTTCTGCTAAATTTTCGTTAAAAAATATTGTAAAATAAGCCAGTGGTATTGGCGAGAACTGAGTCACATAAAAAAAAGGTTGCTTCATCTGAAATCAAAAAACCAAAAGTATTTCTTTAGTACATAATTTTATCTTGGATTTTATCCAAGGAATTAACAAAATATTAATTTTTTACTTTTATGTATAGGTGCAATCAAAACACTGCGATTTTTAGCTTTAATTAAAATAACAACTTAGTTGTAATTGAAATTTTAAAAAAATCCTTTGTTCACATCCCAGATAAAATTATGTACTAAATAAATATTTTTGGTTTTTTGATTTCAGATGAAGCAACCATGAGTTATCCTGACTACCGCATGGAACCTTTTTTTATGTGACTCAGTTCTCACCGCTACCACTGGCTTATTTTGCAATATTTTTTAACGAAAATTTAACAGAATATTCTTAATATAATGCTTAATAATGTAAAACTTTAAAAATATTAACAAATAAGGTACTCTGGAAAAAAAATCACAAAAATATGCTTCTTTGTTTGTATCTCAGACCCTTTTCCCCCCTTAAACGTGATGAACTTATAAGTGACAAAGATTAAAACTGGCTCCTCATCTCTACATTGGAGAAAAGTGCATTTTTCCTCTCTGACAATGGCGAAGCCAAGAGGTGGGCTAGGGCTCTATAGCCCCCCCCCCTCTTCGCTTTGTTTTAATAATAATCGTTTTAATAATAATTATTATTATTATATTATTATAGTTATTTCGGAAATCTCGTCCTTTAATTCCCAATTCAATTTAAGGTAGGTAACAGTGGTAACACAAAATTATACTCGAAAATAAGATGACCACGTCCCTTTTTCCGAAAAGGGTTTTTAACTCAGCTCGATTCGCTCGCATTCCTTAATAACATCCTGACTGCGCAACTTCTCCTTGAAACTATGTTCTTATGGGTTAATTGTTTTTCATCAATCCAAAGAGAAGCTCTGATTGGTCTATTTTTTATCAACCTAAAAACTATGGCAACTAATCTAATTTCACACCAATTAAAGTGCACAGTGCACACCAATCGAGTTTCACGCTCGCACCACTCACTAAGAGGTCAGGGCGATAAGGCGTTCAAAAATCTCTCATTTTCTCTGTAACTACCTGACTTTCATAATTTTTTTAATAATCAAAAAAAACATGGAAACCATATATTTAACCATTCGGTTTCTACTAACAGTAGCCGCTTGTGGTTATTTTATTTGAAAAGGCTAATGATAAAGAGTAACTCCCCCCCCACCCCACCCGGCCCAATTTTTTGAATTAAAAAAAATTAATTTGGAGGTTCTAAGCCAAGGATGCTGCGTCTGCAACAATTTCAGTAGCCAAGGGGGGGCCTCCCCAGACCCTCTTCCTTTTTTGTGTTTGAATTTTAATTTAAGGTAAGTAACAGTGGTAACACAATAATTATATTCGAAAATAAGATGACCACGCCCCCTGTTCCGAAAAATTTTCAATGCGCAGCTCGCATCCCTTAGCCTCCCCTATACCAAAATCCTGGGTACGCCACTGAGCTTCAGGTTACGTTTTGAATAAGTATTGTAGAAGAAGTATCTATATTTTGATAGATTTCACATTCTGAAATTCGATTTTTTCTGTCTACTATATCTGTCTCTGTCTACTATATCTACTCAGGCCAGGTCGTGTGACCTTCTGGACTCTTATATTACAACATCGCATCACTCATTTGTTCATTTAATATTACCAACCTAAAATTAATAGAAAAAAAGAGGATTTGACTAATTGGTGCGGCTGAAGCCGCACAGTATACATAATTTTGTTATAAATATTTTGATATTAATAATTAATTCAATTGTAATCTATAATTATTTTTTATCTACTTTTGAAAATTTTGATTTTTGGTTTGAATAGCGGATTAATTGAATTTTTAATTTGAGTAATAAAAATAAATGGAAAAAATCATCCAAAATTTGTGGATAACGGTTATATGCGATGCATTGATAGCTTCTTCAGCGATGAAGGATTTTGATCATAACTCATTCATGTTTCTAATGCCACGTTGAGATCTTGTTCATATGTTTAGGTATCTCTAATGTTTTGTGAAATATTTGTTTTGAAAATATTTTTCTTAATCCGATTTCTATAGGCTATTTAAGCCAAGATGACGTACTAGGGAAGATTTAGTCATGTTTTTAATATTTATTGTATTTTTCAATATCGAATACAGACTTTAGATCACAGAGGTGTCACCAGGCTTTTTCTTAATTAAATTAGAATAATTAAATTTTTTATTAAAAGTGAAATTGTTTGCTGAAAAGTGGTTTAAGTGTCTTGAGAATACCCTTGTTTGGATTTTTTGGAATTAACATTTAAAATAATTTGGTATAAATAAAGCCCGAACTCACTGACAAAACAACGACCTTCTTTTGGTCAACTTCGCCATTTACGTCATTTTTCTTTCTTTTAAATCTACAGTAGCAGTCATGGAAGTTGCATCAGTAATTATTTCCGAATTAAAATAACATTTATATTGTTATTAAATATTAATTATATGTAATAATAATCGCTATATTTTTGATATTTGATCTTTACAATTTCAAAAATATGAGATTTTTTTTTAGCATAACTTAATCTAATTTCAAAATTTTAATTTTTCAACTTTATTTTCGTTTTGGCTGTTTTTCATCATTTTCTAAATCTAAATTACTATACATTTTATTTCTTCCAATTTTCAAATAAGAATAAAATTATAAATGCTGCTCAAGTTTTGAGAAAAAAATTTTTTCCCTAAAAGTATTACAAATTTTATATTTTCATCAAGCTATTCTTGATGATAGAAAATTTCATATATTACTAAAAATATAATTCGAAATTAGCCGGTTTTTTAGAGATTATTATTTAGTACGTAAACAACTCTTTGGATTTTTCCACAACTTTTCTATTGTTTTCGACAATTTATATTACAATGATCATATAATCATTATATATCATTATATATCATATAATAATGATAAAAAATACTAATTATTATTCTATGTCAAATTTCAGAGCTATTGTTCATCTGGGAATGATTGAAAAATCAATTTAAAAAGAGATACAGACATCAAAGGGAAGTTAAATAAAGCTTTTCAAAATAGAAATATTGATAAATTTAACATTCAAAATTCAAAATCTACTATTTGTCTGAATCTGCAATTTAACAAAAACCATAACTATTGTCGCACAAAGATGTTACAATGTAGCAAAACAATTGTTGGGTAGTAAATAGATTAACTTTGCTAATGTAACGAGTCCTGATTTATTCCACGCTAATAAATTATGCTAACTTGACACAAAAATTTTTAAGTAAAAAAATGGGACGCACCGAGAATTCTTAATTAAAATTAACTCAATTACAAAAGATTTCCATTTCCTTATCATATAGCAAATATCAGAGCATTGTTCTCGTTATAAATTTATATTCGCGATTTCTCTACTACGCAACTCTATGGGTCGATTGTTCGGTTAATTGTAGAGAAGTAATGAGTCGTTGTCGTTTTAATGAAAAGCTCCTCAATTTCCTAGGCTGAGAAACTGTCACTCAATTATCAATCTAAATTTCTCGATTTGAAACTTAATATCATTATACATTTTTCTGTCAACACGCAGCATATAACGTATTTTAGTGTTTTTTCAAAAATATTTTGATTACAAATAAACCATGATAAACAAAGCGCGATGTAATTTCAATTTACCTCCGCATTGTATTTGGTTCAAAGAAGGTGTTATACCTTGTTAAACAGATTGATGTTTCGTAACATAAACGTAACTCCAGGATACTCAATTTTGAATTTTAATACGTAAGAAGGGGTTGGCTTTAATACGTTAAATTCCATTATAATAATTTTGGCAAGAGCACACTTCACAATACCTATAATGAATGTCACGTGGTACTAATGCTATATAGCTCTCAGAAGTTCCTCTTCATCGAAACTAAACAACATATTTTTGAAGTAGGATTGATTATGTTGGAATATCAAAAGCAAACTCGGAATTAAACAAGGAGATATATTCAAAAACGCAAAAAGCTCCAGGCGTTAGGAAAAATAAGTACCGCATCATCGCGCTTTATAATGAAAAAGTCAACTGTAATATCATGCTTACTATCGTAATAAAAAATTTATTAGCATTCATTAGATACTTTTTATTTGATGCATCCAGTGTAGGATTTTTAATTAAAAATATTTATATGTATTTTAAACATAAAAACTCCCACCCAATAATTAGGCGCCGCGTATACAATTGTAAATTGGAGTAACTTCGCACTGAAAAAATTGATTATCAACTTCTTTATATAAATTACGAGAAAATTCTTTTCTGCTACATTTTATGTGATGGTTTACTGCTGCATGAAAACCTTAAGGGTAGGCAAGCGGCGTAAAATTATTCAAATTTTCAGAAACGAGATGTCAAATTTAACTACAGGTAAATATTTGAAATAGATCAGTAGTTGTAAACGAGATTTTCATATATATCATACCTTTTTTGCATCAGTAATTTAATTTTCGGTTGGTTAATCCGTTAATTGCAGTAGATCTTGATATGGCATTTTGGCAGCAAATAAGCACAGGTCAAATGCATAACCCCTTCACGTTCAGAATTTGAATTAAAATTAATTTTATTCTGCGTGCATTACATTTTATAATATAATTAATATTTACATCCGTCAAAGAAGAAAATCAATAGAATTAACCGTATAATTAAATTAAATTTACATTTTGGTTACATATATTAAATTACAATTACAAATATTAAAACAATATCTGTACAATACATGACACATTTACATATTATATGAAATTTACAAAAATTTACATTTTACGATATTAATTTGTCTCTGAAAAGAACTCGTTAAAGCCACAGGCCTCCGTGAGGTACAACTTTCCTCTTGCCTTCAACACCAATTTACTCAAGACTTAAAAGTCTTCTTTACAAAATGAACACCAAATTAAAACGAGCTGTTTCTCGACCCTCTAAGTCTCAATTGCGGATGATATAACTATAATTTACCCCCTTGATCTCTTTTGATCCCAAAAGAATATACAAACTATATATCAAAGCAGCCGCATGAAATACTGTAGTCAGTTGCAAATTGCATTTTTAATTAGTTATACTGAAACTTTCATCTGATGTGGAGCGACTAACTCCGTCTGAAAGATGCGTGTGCGAATTATAAAATAGCGTGTGACGCCATAGTCTTAACAGTAATTTTCAAACAACCGTGCAGTTAATGGTTAGTTAATAAGCAGGAGGTAGTGGGTTAAATTCAATCACAAGAAAAGTGTCAAACGCCTACAGAAGTCCATCAAGATCTATAATCTATTCTAAATATCGCTCTGCTCCGGTACAATTTATGATTGGCGAAAAATCATTCTGAAACCTTCGAAACAGATTTAAACATACTTCTAAATCCAGAAAGATCTTCGAAACCCATTGCCGGTTTGAGAAGATAGTGACGAAGTGAGTCCCTACAGATCGTCAGAATTGTCGTCATAGTTCAACGGAAAATACTAAGAGTATATCTAAGCACACGTGCCGGTAATAGAATACTCTGCATGGAAAATTTTGATTTTTAAAGTTTTCTAAAAAACGAATAGATAATCCGCAATAATTTTTTTTTAATACTCAGAAAATTGTCCTCTTTCTAATAATTGTCTATAAGTCTATAGGAAAAAGTTAAATTTGTGGTATCGATTGACCGACAGTTCTCATCTTTCTCAACACCGAAAAAGAGTAACAGAACTGTGGAATTACAACACGAATGTAATTTTTGAACCGCATTTTTGAATTATTTACATCCCAGTTAGATATTTGTTAATATTTTAAAGTCCCTTGTGATTAATTTTACAAACAAATTTCAGAAATATAGTTTATATGTATATTATAAATTCAAACCTATAACTTTTACCTCCCTCCTGTGTAATAATTGTATTTTATATGTAGGTATATCATGCAAACTACTAGGTATTATTTGAAAATGGTCCTGTCGTGGATAATAATTGATAAAAGCTTGAAAAGTTTTAATTTGTTTGTTTCAGATTACTTTCAACATCCTGCACTTAAGCATAATCTAATTTTAAGTTTTAATAGCAAATTTATATATTTTGTGTGTTTAACGCACTTTGCTTTTAAAACTTGTTTGATATTCAAAAAGCAGATTAAATCATTAATTCACAATAAAATTTGTTTAATATTTAACTTTAAAATTTATTAATTTAGAATTCTGTTTAAACTCGGGAAATTTAAATACTTTGAAAGATTATAATAACGTAATACAACAAAAATGATAATTATATGAATTTTTATTTAAAAAATGCCTTCTGGGACCTTCATCGAGAGCTTATAATTATTGTTTAAAATTTTATCATAAGCTTACAATGCCTTAGAGCGGATCAAAATAAGCTCGTGAGCTCTTCTCGAGAAAATATTAAATCAGATCTCAACTCATCATTATACCTATAGATACATACTCGTATATTATAAAACTAGAAACTTTTTCAAAAGTCAAATAGTTTATATTCCAATTTGAATTCGCTTTGCATTCACGTAGTACCTATTAAAGTTTTTAAATTTCCTGATAAATTACAATCTGTGTTATATAAAGAATGAAACTTACTCCACTCTGTTATACTTCTCTTATTTTAATGAAAATTTATTTTATTAATAAACTTTCAACAAGTTTTAATGTGTTGCGTACTTATTTTTGCTTGTAGCATTTGTGCTTATTTTTACTAACTTAGAGACAGGAAACTCGAAACTTTATGGTTAAAATTTTAAGTAACAAATTTGAACCTCTACCTACATAGGGAGTCATCTAAAACCTTTATTTGAAAATCACCACAAGGTTTTTTCGCTTAAGCAGCGTAAATTATAATTTAAATTTAAATAATCAATAATGGAAAATATCAGGGTTTCTTTGGAACTACAAAAATGGGACTAGCGCAAGCAATAAACAGATTTAGAAAGTAATAATTTTTTCTGCAACATTTTCTAAATTTCTTAGTTGATTATTCGTTACTTCATTGAAGTTGGAAGGTGGCAAACAAGAGTTCAATAGAGAGAGAGTCCAGACTCTCCAACCACCTTTTAACTAAAAAAAAATGTCACAGGGGGATTATTATGTGAAAAATATGTTTGGAGTGTAGTATCTCTAGTACATACATATGTGGTGCCGGCAAATTAAATTTTGAGAATTTATTAATTGTAGACAATACTTTTTATCATTAAAAATGGTAAAGAGGCTTACAATAAATGTAAAAAAAAATAATGCAAACTTGGGGTTGGTATAGGATTAATTTTAGGGGGTTGAAAGAGTGTGCAAAATATATTATTGCATTTTACGGCCAAACGAAATAAATCTGCTCTCTTTGTAAAAGTCACTTTTCAAAATTACCTCAAAATTTCCGTGAAAACTGTGCAAGATGCGAAAATTTTTTATGTTCGCAAAAATAATAATTCAATGTTGATGAAATTTTGTGAAAGTATGTCTCTTTATGTCTTAAACAAGCACAAATTTTTTTATATAAAAAAATTGAGAATTTTTTGAGATATTCAGTTTTTCAGTCTAAAACAGTTTTTCTTCAAAAATAAATTCTGTGGGGAAAAATCATTTTACAGAGTTCTTCCTGTGCTTCGTTTTTTTGTTTTACATGTGTTTTTTGATGCAAAAATAAAAAATGATAGTTCTTATTTAACAACACGCTCAAAAATTGAAAAAACTCGAAAATGACTTTTGTAACAACGAATTTTTCTGTAATTGTTCATAATTTGAAAAAAGCAGTTTTAAACTGAATAACTGAATATCTCAAAAACTTCTCGATTTTTTTTTATAAAAAAATTTTTGGGAAAATGAAAAATAAGAAACTACGAAGGCGTCCCGAGGCCAGAAAGTAAAAAATTAATTTTAAGTGGCAATTGCGACTTACAATTGTCAATTTACACTTCAAAGTGGCAATTGACACTTCAAAGTTGCAATTAACGCTTGCGCAATCGTACTTATAATTACTACTATTTATTGTAGTATCTAATAAGTATTATTGCGCAGGCGTTAATTGCGACTTTGAAGTGTCAATTGCAACTTCTAAGTGCCAATTGCAACTTTTAAGTGTCAATTTCGACTTCGAAGTGTAAATTGACAATTGCAAGTTGCAATTACCACTTAAAATTAATTTTGTGCTTTTTTAAGAAGCAATTTAGGAAGCAATTTTTTAAGAAGAAGCAATTAAGAAGCAAAAAAAAAGAATTTTTTGTTTAAAGAAACAGAAACAATCGTATTTTCGCATTTTTCACATTTTTTTAATGAAAGTTTTGAGGTCATAGTAAAACGTGACTCTTATGAAAGTTGTAGATTTTTTTATGATATACAATTTTTCTGTAGAACATTTTTTGATAGAACATCAAGTTTCGCCGGAAATCGCAATAATATATTTTACACGGTCAAAATTCACGAAAAATTGGAACCAACTATTTGATTGGCTACTTTCATAAAATTGGCTCCGCCCATCCTTTAAAATTATTATAAAATATAAAATGAATAAAAAAAAATTGATTTTTTCAATTGACAATATTGTTTTCAGTACATAATTTATTTATTAATTTAATAGACTACAGAAAAAGAGTATTACAAAAATTATTATCTACACACTAACACTTGCCCACCGTTCTTCAACTAAAGCAGTGTTAATGCATAGTTTCCTGGCACTGCTGCAGTCGGTCAATAGAACTTTTAAAACTTGCTTCTCTTTGTTCAAACTGCAAATTTTAGCACATAACGTTTTTTGGTTTACCATTTCGGCAAACCTGTCGATGGCTTCGCTTGACCATCGTGTATCTGGTTCACGTGGAGCGATTCCAACCAGCGTTGTTCTGATGGCTTGTTGAGGAAGATGAGCAAATCTCTCGTACAAATAGTACAACTGGGTTTGCTCGATTGAACAAAAGTTGCCATAGTCAAAACAAAAAATGTTAACTTTGCCTTCTTCCTTCCCAATTCTTGCAATAAACGCGCGACAGTATTTGGAACCAATTAAAGCCACACACGGCAATCCTTCCGTTAATTCTTCAAACGGAATCTTTCTTTGGCGGATTCCTCCTTCAAAGGTTTCGTGCATTGCTTCCGTTAATTTTTTCAAATCGCCTTGACAATCGTACAAAGTTGCCCAAAGCTTAGATGGATTAAATAAATCAGAAACCCGCAGTGAAATTTCATTTTTTTCTTTAAAATTGCTTATTTCAAATTGTGTTGGTATGTCCATTACCAACTTCGCAATATTTGGTCGATTTTCACTTTCTGACGTTTCAATTGCACTGAGTGGATCATGAAACTGTATTTGGGGTTCGTAACGCTCTAAATGTTTTGATGATTTACTGCTCAAATTTTCTTCTGTAGCAAATTGCTGTCGAACTAAAGCGTCACCAATGCTTTCATCATTTTGATCGTCGATCAAAATAACCTTCAAAATGTTATTCTTTCTATCTATCTTGACGATCTTCGCGGTCAATTCCTTGAATTCGCCTACCATCATACAAAATTCTTGGATTGCTTCATGAGACCATTTCGGTTTGATAGACCGAATACCGGCCAATTTAGTCTTAATTGCCTGTTGAGGCAAATACGCAAATTTATTTAACAAATAATATAATTTTCGCGAGTCGATTCGAGACACCGTTCCGTAATCGATGAAGAGAATTTCAACTTGATTCCGTTCTTTGTAAATTTTTCTCACCAAAGCACGGTTAAATTCGCCTTCGTATAAAGCTATACAGAACATATTTAGGCTAACATCTTCTTCGGAAATTTTCAACTTCTCAGATTGCTTTTCATCGAAATATACCTCTTGGATGAAGTACATCAAGTCAGCCACATCTAAGAGTCCTTCCTTTAAAATTACCCAAAATTGAGTGGGATTCCGCACGGCTCCAACATGAACTACAATTTTGTCTCCTTTTTTCGTTGAGTCCGGAAGAAACTGTTGGGGAATGGAATAGTTGAATTTAACATTAGAGTCAGTTTTTTCAATATATCTTGAACTTTGTTGGTTGTAACGATATTGTTCCATTTTATTAATTATTGTAGTAGAATAACACAGTTAGATGATACTTTTTCTTTTTAATTTTTTAATTTATATTTTTTCATTTCATTTAACAATTTATATACTAAATAAAATATTATAATGTGTATATGTTACCAACCACAGGATTAAATATTTGTTTACTGGCTTCCAGAGACGGCGGCTTGTGATACTTTGAAAAGAAGGGTCTTTCCAAGTTTTTTTCTTTTTTAGAAAAGTTCTGCCTCAGTGGTTTGCCAATGTCCGCCGAGGGAAAACGGTTAGAATCAAAATTTTTGCCTTCCGCGGGTTTGAACCGGAGATGTTGGTTTAGCAGCCGACGAATTTAAAAAGCATCATAAAAACTATCGAAGAATTTTACAATTTCATTCATCCAAGAATTGAACTTACATTTAAAATTTACATAATATTATTTATGAACTATTTCGTGCATTCTCTAAAAATTACTTCTACTCTTTGGATACTCTGTATATATTTGTATAATTCACATTTTGAAATTAAATACGCCAATTCTAATTTTCATCTATAAATTTTAGTGACAATAAAACAAGATTCTTTCCTTGTTTTTCAATTTTTACCTAGCGCCTACAGACGTAATAATGTTATTATTATATACAAGTTGTCCAGAATCCTCACTGCTTCACTACTTTTCAATTGTGACTTTATTGTTTTGTTTTATCTCGTTCAAACAATTTCCAACAGATGGGGTTATTAAATTATTTATTGATTTTTACAAATACATCGATGTACTGTGGCCATTTGAAGGTAGACAGTGAAAGAATTCTTTATGTCCCGAGTCCCAGGTTCTTGGCAAATCAGGATCATTTGTTAGGTTTATGGTTTCAAATTTGAGTATACAATGTGGTGCAAAATAAAACTACAACTTGAAAGAAATATACAAAATATACTAAAAATTTTAAATAAATATTTGTATATAATTTTTGATATTACAAGAATGTCAGAAGGCCATAGGTCTAATATTGAGGGTGGAGGCTAAAAATAACGACTTTCTAATTTTAGCTTCTTACGTCTTTTTTTCAAACTCTCATGGTCCGGCCTGGAACCAAACACCTTTTTCTTGCACTTTCTTCTATTTTTTTCAAATCACCTGCACTGGCTTCAGTTAATTAATGAATGTGTAGGGAGGGTTTCACACTTTTATTAGAGTGGAGGTGACGCCTTCATAAAAATTCCATTCTAAGAGCATTTTTCAAGACTATTTAATGATTTAACAATAATAAACCATCAAACTGGATGCTTTTCAACCTATCGAACTTAGTAATCGTTCCAGGAATGTTTAATATGTTGTTTGTGGTTTCATATTCAGGAATTTAAAACACTGTTTGGTTTTATTCATACCCATTTGTAATTCTCAGTATGAAACGCTCTGTATATTTTTGGTGTTTTTACCATGTGGTTGGTAGTCGACAATAAAACCTAAATACCTATATATATGCATATCACTTCATCAAAATAAAAAAATAATTTAGTAATAATCATAATAATATTTCGAAACAATGCAAACTCAAAGATCATCCAACATTCATTATCCACCAAATGTGGTGCAATTGGGCTGCTCCATTCCAAAACAGTTTGTTTCGAAGTCTATTAACGTAGGGAACGAAATCAAAGTACATGTTAGTGACTTACAAAATCCCTCTCGATTTTGGGTGATCTTGAAATCAGGACTTCTTGATGTTACCGATTTAATGTACTACATTCAAGAAGTATATTTCGACGAAGGTCAATCCAAACACTTGAAAATTTTTGAGCAAGACATTACACGAGGAATGTTCTGCGTTGCTCTTTATGAAGGCGAATATAATCGTGGCTTAGTGAAAAAAATAATTCCAAAACGTCATCAAGTCGAAATTGAATTTGTGGATTACGGAACCGTGGCACTCGTCAATTCGAGCAACGTATACTTCTTGTTGGAGAAGTTTTCGTTTCTACCCCAACAAGCAATTAAGGCAAAATTGTCAGATGTCCGACCACATGAAGAAACCTGGTCTGGTGAAGAGATACAAAATTTTTCGACGATGGTCAGCGAATTCAAAGAGCTGACCGCTAAAATTGTTCGCATTGATCGGACCAACAAAATTTTGCGAGTGGTTTTGACAGACGATGGAACTAACGAAAACATTGGTGATGCTTTAAGCAGAAATAAATTTCCACAAGATAAAGATTCAAACTCGGTAGAAGACTTAAAGCCTTGCAAACTCGATGTTGTAAGATCAGGGGAATTTATTCGTAAGCAGTTCATTTCAAATGACACGGAAGAGCAAGACGAACTGGAAGTTTGTGTAGCCGAAATATATAACCCTTCAAAATTTTGGCTGATCTCCAAAGATGGATTTAAAGATTTAACGGTTTTAATGGACAAGCTGTATTATACTTACGCGGAAAAAACTGCATCCATGAAGATTCCAGAAGAAGAACTAAAGGAAGGGATGTATTGTGTTGCCTTGTTTGAAGGCGAATACTCTAGGGCCTTGATTAGGAAAATAAGGACCTACGAACATCAAACCGAAATTTTTTGCATGGATTTCGGCACGGTATCGACCGTCGATTCGAGGGAACTTCTATTTCTTTTACGAGAATTTATGTATCTTCCCCAACAGGCTGTCGAGGCAAGATTAGCTGGAATCCGTCCACTCGGAGCCAATTGGTCAACGGAATCGATCCAAAAATTTTCAGAGATGGTTTGGAACTACAAAATAGTGAAAGCTAAATTTAATCGTATTGATTGGTACAAAAGAGTTGTGGACATCACTTTGGTCGATGAAAGCACCGATACTTGTATCAACACTGCGTTGGTGGAAAATAACCTGGCAATAATTAACAACACTTTTGCTGGATTAGAACATGTAAGTATTCAAAATTCAATTAACCAGTCTAATGTAATTAAAGTAAAATAATTTTTTCCTTCAGTTTGATTTCAGCAAGATCCAGGAAAAGAAAGAGATTGTGCTATTCGTATTAGAAATTCTGAATCCTTCTGATTTTTGGGTTACTCTAAGCGAGAGTTATGAATATTTGCAAAAATTAACGCGAGAGTTGCATGTTACATACAGCAGAGGAGCTGTCAAAACTAAGATTCCAGAAAGCCAATTGAAAGATGGAATGCTTTGTGTAGCTTTGAATGGTCCCAAATTTTGTCGCGCCTCAATTAGCAAAATTAGGATGGAAAACCATGAAGCTGATATCTTCTTTTTTGATTATGGCAAGAATTGCACCGTGGATTTAGCTCACTTGCACTTCATGTACGATAGGTTTTCTCGTGTTCCTCGACAGGCTTTCAAAGCAACACTGACTGGTATTGTTCCACTTAAACCAGAAACAAGTTGGTCAAGTGTAGCTACCAGAAGGTTTTCGGAAATAGTCAAGGAAAAGCCTTTGACTGCAAAAATATCGTCTTGGGACCCTGCGAATGAAATTTTAAAAGTTTTATTAATTGACAACAGCGCCGACAACAGGATCTGTATTAACGATATTTTAATCCAAGAGAAATTGGCAAGTTTAGACTTTTAATGGAGAGGACCCAAAATGTACCTATATTTAAATAAAAAATCATAATCAACTAGGTTTATTTTTTCCTGACATTTTTGTACTTAAATTGTTAGAGTGAACAAGAAAAATACTTTTTTTTTGCAATTGGTATGCCTTATACAGTTTTTTCCAGTTGTTTAAGTCTATTCCGCTGATGATGGGCATGTGTTACATCTGCTAGATTTCCTTTTGCATACCTCCATTATAAGGCGATTTTCCAATACGTAAGCAAAACTAGCACGGTATTTTGATTATGGTGGTGGCCATTAGCAAAAATTTTATCTTTCTAGAATAATCTTAATTTAAGTTTAATATCCTTAATAGTAGGTTATTAAAAAGAATTAAAAGCACCAGGATAACTTCAAAAAATGCTGATATCGCTTTATCATCCACACAGAAGTTAAACAGTAATTATTGTGAATTATTATAATATAAAAAAAATAAAATCCGGATTTATACTCCATTTATTTTGAATCCAAGTTTTTTTAATTGGAATGTACACTGCCGCTTTAAAATTGTTAATCTTGTTGTTAACTAACTAAATTCGTTGTTATTCCGGCCTAGACTAGTCATTATAAGGGGGAATATAAGGATGAAACAAACTGACTAAGCATTGATATTTATTATAATAATATTAATTAATTATTGACTGGCGTTCCGCCCTTTTTGTCATGAAAGTTTCTACGATCTTAGAAAATTGTCAAAACAAAAAGTACCGCAAGCGCGAGGTAGCTTGGTTTTTTTTATTTTTTCAATAAAATTACGGCTTAATTATTATCAAAATTTATTACAACGCAGTTTTATCGACTGAGAGAATCCGGCCATACATATAAAAATTTCGACAACGATCGATGGTAGTTAATTTGTACCGAATTACATATAAAAAAGGATATCCCACAAAAGTCTATTAAGCTTTTTCCGAAACTCAATGAATCCCTTCCTATAAGAGCTTCCAAAATCATTGTAGAGCTTTCCGCTGAAGTGAATCGAACCATTCAACATCTTAGTAATAGGGGGTTCGCTAAGTTATATTAAGGGTCTCCGATTACCTACATTTTAGAGTAGACAGGAGATTACACTTTGTTACAAAACAACCATTAAAGTAATAACAAAATATCCGGCCTAATAACTTTTTCAAATGTGAAAATTACATTTTCAGCATTATTTAAATTTTTTTTAATATTTAAATTAGATTCTAGGCTAAGCTTATTAGGATTTAGTTGAAATTAAAGTTGCTGTATTCCGATTTGCAATTACTAACAACGAAAATGAGCTTAGGGGATATTAATTTAGAGCATAAAGAAATAAATTAAAACGATTTTCATTTTAACTGAATATTTATAAGAAAATTTATTTTAATTAATCGATGTTTTAAAAAAAGAAATTTGATGAGGCTTACAATTAAAATGTGTACAAAACTGAAATTTTACAGCAGTTGCCAGTTCACATGTTATTAAAATTAAAAGCAGGTTTTTAATGTTTTATTTAAAAAAAAATACATAATATAAATTAAGTGCTTTGTTAAATTTCAGATTTCAATTAAACGTACGCTCAGTGCGTGCTTTCATCAAAGAGTACTTTTTGTGATGAAACCACGTATGTAACGATCTTATCACACTTGAAAGACGTAAAAAGTTCTATTTCCTTTTTCTCTAATTCAAAAAGGGGGTCACTGACTTAGATTTGCAAAATTTACCGCTTTTTAAGCTTACAAGAATTGCAGCTTTTGCACGACCAAATCTCCCTATCGATTAAAACGTGAAATTTTGTTTTGAACAATTGAGTCTCAAAACAGTTCGGTTTTCTTTGAACAAAACTGAGAATGAACAGCCAGTTCCCCTCGTTTCAATCCAGCATACATTTTATTTCTTTTTTCGCATTTAACTTTCCTTACGATTAAAGACAAAGCGGTAGTTATTCGTTGGGTACATTCTGAAATAGCTAACCATTTTTTATTCGTTTTTAATAAATTTTGATAATTTTACTAGAAAGCTATCAATTTTAATCCTCGGTTCTTTATCTTCGCAATATAAACGCTTACTTTATATTCAGTGTAGATTATAAGCATAACCGTGGTTTATTGCATTAAATAGGCTCAATTCTTAGATGGAATTAAACATTTTACTTAGTGTATACTTAGTGTAGTTAATTTGCATTTTACATGAATATCTCATCCGTTTAAGTATCTTACACTCAAAGTGAAGTTGCAACATGAACATTTTCTCATTTAGGTACTTAATTTTTTCGCTCGAAAGTATTTTTAACACGAAAATGCGAAATAAAAGGGAAATTTATTTTGATTTTTATTGACTTAAAATTATATATTGGACTGTAGAGTAGACAACACACAAATGCAAAAAAGTAATTTTTTTTATAAAAATGCTTCTCCCGGCGCGAAAGTCAGGTAAAAAGAAAAAACGAAAATGTTGTGTAAGGAAAAAAGACTTTCAGATATGCAACCCCATTTACATGCATTTATGGAGATTGCATTATTTTTTTATAACCGTTTTCTATTTTTCTAATTGTTTTAAAAAATTTTCCTGGCGCCCAGCGAAGAGAACTTACGATATTTCTCCTTTGAACAAACGGTCTGCATGAGTTAACTTGTCGGTAGTGAAAGTGTGTGGTGAGTTGCAGCGTTAGTTTGTTAACGTAGTAATATAGTTTTAATTTTGTTTTTGTTGACTACATAACATAGAAGATGGCGCACAAAAAATTATACTGCTTGATCAGCCGCCAATCTTAAGTTTATTAATTAGTTTAAGTTATAAGATCTAATCGGGCATGCGGTTCAAAATTATTCAAGTAACTGATTATGTTCTATCTAAATCTCGTTTAGTAATCTAGTTAAGTTGCTCTATTTTAGAAATTCTCAGGTTCTACATGCCTTACAATTAAAAACTATGAAATTTAGAAACATTTTTAATGTAATCGATTAAGTATGGTTACAAAACTAATCGTAATTTGCATGATTTTGACATTAAATTAGTCTTTCGTTTACACAAGATTTAATTTATGGCGTAATGAACAAATCAGGCTTTGTTACAAAGTTGGATATCTAAATATTATTTCACTTTGTAGAGAAAATTACCTCGGGAATAGAGCTAACAAGAACATAATTCCAGAGGGTAGAATTTATTATAAAAAAAACTGTATTATTTTCAAAAATTAATTAGATTCTGTGATAATAATGTACACGTAATAAAATTCATTACTTTAAATTGGAAATTATTATTTTACATAGGAATTGAACACAAAAACAAAATTGGTCAATGATTAATTGATCCTTACTGATCCGACACTGCTATATTATTAGAATATTAATAGTAATCCCGTTGTTATGAGCAGGTTATAGCAAAGTTACTAATTTCGTGAAACACAGAAATGAAAAATGAAACTCTTTTATTCGTATTAAAGTCATAGCACTGTTTTTCAGTTTTTTAGCAAAGTTTCCACAGCTTAGAAAACGCGACCTGCACTCTCACTCCCGCAATGCTTCAGCTAGTTTATGTGAATATCAGAGCAACACACAATCAAAAACCAAAGTGTTAGCTAAATTGCTATTAAATCAAATTTAAAATTCAGAAAGGAAGGTTCTTAGATTGGCTCAAGTTAGGCAGGAAAATACTATAAAATGTCGGCTTTTCAAAGAAAAATATTAAATCTTTACCCCACATTTATTGTCTTTGTCCTTTTTGTTATAGTTTAAACTTAATTAGCTTAATAAAAATAATTAGCTGACAGCTAATAATTATTAATAGGTCTTAGTTTAGCTAGCTGACAGCAAGTTGTAATAAAGCTAATAGCTATCTAATTTTTTATACTAGCAAACTATAATAATCGATTAAAAGTAGAAAATCCAAAAATGTGGAATTACCACACTCGTTTCAGTCCCTCTCCCCTTTGAATAAATTAGATCCACCGTCCTTTTTTGTTTTTATGCTGTTTTGCATTTTATGCTGTCAACTTGTCTCGTTGCAGTATGATGTGCAAAAAAGACCTATTGTCCATTATTTAATATAGACGCCAATAATATAATATAAAATAAATTGTACTGCACTAATTAAATTTAATTAAATTTATTATTTCAAAATATGAACAAACAATTCAATGCGAAATCCTTAAAACTGAAATCAAAGCTGGAAATCACTTTTCTATAATTCCCTGACACTATAAAATGTCCCGATCAGCAAGTGTATTGCTTAATTTTCCGCCTGTACTCTCTGAAATGTAAATCTCGTGTTTCTCTGCCGAGTGAATTACATAATTTGATGGAAATATAGAAGACTGAATGCCGATGTGACTTCTCTACTATGTAAAAGGAAACCGCAAGTTGATTTTCATTTCGCGCTCCATAACCGTGAAACAATAGAGAATAACATTCAGTTTAAGGTTAACATGCTAAAGAACTAAAGAAGATTTATTTGTGTAAATATTTTTTAATATTAACGCAAATATTTTAAGCTCCTAATAAGGTCTCCTAATCTTGAAATATCAATATTCAATAAGTATTTCTTCAAAAACTAGTGATGACAAAACCCGGCGAAGCCGGGTGCGAAAGATAGTTACAGTGGCGTAACTGGGATAATGACAAATTATGATAAAAAAATAAAATCCTGACAAAAATAAAACTTAAACAACAACATGTCAACATGTCATTTATCAAAATTCAGCTGAACTATGAAACCCCGATAGTTGCGCCACTGGCTGATTACTTATATGCCGTTTAATAATATAAAAATCAAATAATTAAATTATATTTTGTTATTAAAAAGAACAACAAAATCTTAGTATTTTCTTTCATATTTTAGAAATCTAATAAAATTAATTAGTTTTTTATTAAGTTACGTCTGAAATTCGTTTAGTCCTTCGTATTACAGCATTTTTTCGTTTGCTTCTAATTTTAGATCTATTTTGGAGTACCCAGTACAGCAGGTATTTCATTTCTAGAAAGCACTTTCTTGAAACTTTGCTGTTTTTATTTAATTTAAGTTGTATCAACTTAGCTTGCTGCTATTTAGTACGCCAATATAGAAAATGAATCTTACAAAAGAATTTTATAAATTAATGATATTCGATATTAAAATCGCATAATAAATTTCAATCGAACGTATTTGGGTGTGAAAATGCAAAATTTAATATTCATTTGATGACGTTAATTGACATAATACATCTACCGCTGTACGGGAAAAATTATGAAAACACAATTTATACGCATAACAAAATCTTAATACTTCATTTGAATTCCGGCGAAGGAAATTTATGCAGTGGTGTACACACTAATGGAAAATATTTTGTTTGCATAAATATTGGCATTAATATTGGTAATAAAATAAAAAATATAACAGTCTACGTATAATTATGTAATAATCCTAAGGACCTTCCTCCCCCCATCTCTTTACCTCACGATCTTCAACAAGCCATGCCCCACGAGTTGTGTGACAATAATTATGCTAACAGCAATCAAGTATGGGTCGGCATGTGTTATTGCTAAGATTGTTAAAATGTTCTTGTTGTATAAAAACTTATAGAGAGCAATGTACTAAGGGGGTTACTTAAACCCGTTCGGGTGTGGTGAAAGCACTACTGCTGTAACCCCAATCTGCATTTTAATTTGTATGCAAATTTTCCCCTTTCAATAATGGCAAAAGCAAATTTATGCGGTTCAAAACTCCGGGGATTTCCATTAACATTTTATATAAAATGTGTAGAGAATAATTTATTTCAAATAACAAACACTAAAACAATCTCTGTGGCAATTTGGAATCTTAAAATATGCCTAACTTTTATTGTAAATACAAAAGTTTTCAGTCACACTTGAAAAAGTTAAAAAAATAATATAAATTCTGCCAGTGCAAAGTTAATGGAGCTTTTACGCTTATCAACCGCGCTTTAATACTCAATATGACATGATAATCAAGTTGATATCAGCGTGAATTGAGTTTTTTTTTATGAAAATCGCGAAATTAAACTTTTTGGATTTTATAAGTTGAAATAAATTTAAATAATTAAATACAGTTTACTGCAGTAAAAGATACAAAATTACAGAACACAGGAAGGTAATTTATGTAAAAAAGAAAATTTACCTAAATTACTAACTTCACAAGGGAGAACCAAGTTCTCGCCACTGACGACTTTGAAGGTTTTTGCAATTGAAATGAATCTTGGTGTTGCATCCACGTTTCCTTCAAAAATTACACCTGTAAATTAAATAAAAAGATGTTAATTTCAATTTTACACAAATTTTAAAAGTAAAGTAGAAAATGTATGATTTTGTCTGGACGTGTACGTATCAAGTCAGAAGTTAAACCATCTCATGGTGTGAATCAATTAAATTTGACGTGCGTGAAAATTTAATTTCAGATCTAAGTTTTGCAATATTCGTATTTGAAATATCAAATTTTGTATACAAAATTGCTTTCAGTAAGCAACAAGTAAGACAGTTTCCTAAAGCTCATTGCTAGTAAGTTAGTCATTTGTTATTGTCAATCGTAAGTTATGTACTAACTAGTAGTACCTACGTTGTTTACTTTCTACGTTCTACATTACGTAAAATATTATTAATTTGTATTTAGATATTATAAAATTTAAAATCGATCGATATTAATTTCCTTTGCGTAAAAAAATAGCAATTTAAATTAGCTGCATTTGGTGTTATTTTTACATTTTTATTTTATAGTTGCGAAATTTAGAGAAATTTGCAAAACTACATTTTTAATAATTCAACCAAAAATAAGGAAAAATTTATACTTTAACTAATAAATGGAACAAAGCGCAAACTTTAAAACGTTGCATAAAAACGTAACATATATTAACTTATCCTTTCTTTTTTCGTTTAGTTAACTTGTTTTATTTTCTTTCGTTTAATTTACTTGCACAGATTTTATTATTTTAAATCCTTTCTATAAAAATATAAATAAATTTTAATAAATCTACATATTCTACCAAATTATTTTTTAAATATTTTGTCCTTAATACCATGACAACAACAACTTAAAATTTCATTAAAATCTTCTGAGGAAAAAAAAATTTTAAATTAATTTTTTTTTCAAGAAGGTACTATTATTTTCGTTTTATTTTCATTTTACATAAAATTGTTAAATTCTCATTAAATTAAAAAGAAGTTTGGAAGGTTGTTACAACAAATTTTAATGGTAGCTTACTGTGACATAATAACATGTAAAGCTTTCAATTAATTTTGATCCTTTTGTATTTTTAGATGTTTACGATATCGAAGCTTTCTAATAGTAATTTATGAAACTTGTTTTGAAACTGCTGGATTTTCTTGACATTGGTTTCCTACGGGTTTTCAAGTTTATTATTTTCTTAACTTGGCCTTCCGGTATACATAATGCATTGTGGATTTAAGAATTGGTTCTATAGTCATGTAAGTCTGGTCAATTAACAGAACGTCAAAGTCGAAAAAAATAATTATTATTTTACTCTTTAGTATGCATTTGCAGGACAAAAGCTGTAAATTATATAAAAATATTTTTTCAAGATACTGGTTTTCTTGTTGTCCCCTCTTTTATCAAATTGAAGAAACAACTTTAAAAAAACTAAACCTGGCGTATTAAAATAAGTACTAAGTACTTCATTGATGGCCATTGACAATCCAAAAATAATAATTATTATTCTTATAAATTCTAAAAAAACCAATTATATCTGGAAAAAGAAAACATCTCTTCCCGAAATTATTTTGTATTTTATTATCTCTTACTTAGCTTAATTATAATATTTATCAACCTATAAATTCTTTCGTTGGTAAAAAGTTGACCAATCAGATCCTTTGATTTCATCGAAATGCAAAATGAATAATCTTAATAAAAAAAATAATGTTTCGTAATATCGGTGTGACAAAAATGTTTAGCAACATTTTTGAAATTTAATACAACATAATTTAATGATAACAGAACATCAACAGATGGCGCTACTGAATTTTTTATAATTATACTTTTATCCATAAATCATCTTGACTACTTTTCATAAACCTCGGGACTACTTTCTCGTTTTTTTTTCACTTTTAAATGCACCTTAGGAGTCTTTTTCCCTTTTAACATGAAACCTGCCAAAAATCGACAGGTGGAAATACTGACACTAAAAACTGACAACAAAAAATAATGTTAAGGTTGGTATAAGTATTATCTGCACTTAATCCGGATTAATGAATTAAGACGAGGTTTTCTTTACACTTAAACTAGAAAGGTAGCTGTACAGAAGAGCGCCCTTATAGAAGTCTTAGAACTGCGTTTATCCGAGTTCCACCTTTGTTATTCAAAGGGAGATACCCTACATAATAATAAAAAATTTATAAGTTGATCTGTTTTAGGCTTCTAGACAAAGTTAGCAAGAAGCCTTGTGTTCTGGTCCCGTGTCCGTCCGCATGTTTAAAATTTAAGAAGTTATGAGCTTAACAAACTAGAATTTGAAACATACGGACAGACGGACATGTCATATTTTTCATACTATGGGAGTGTTTTCTGTGTTTCATAATAATTTCACTTCAATAGCATAAAAAACATAAGTACGCTTTATATTTGATGTTTATCTATAATCCGTAAATAGGCTGTCGGATTAGCAGCATATCCGTTTATCCATTTAGCCGTTTATCCCAAATTGTTCCACCAACCTTAAAGGGATTATCCAATAATTCGATATTTGAATGGGCTTTTTATTGGAAAATTTTTTGTATCTATATTCTAATCTATATTTTTCAAATTTCACCAGAAACATAGTATGTAGTGTAGAAGCCTAAGAACTACGGTAATCCGAGTTCCACCTTATTTGTTTTGGTTTTTATCTGTTGAATAATCGATCTGCTGATCCATTAGTACTGTCCCAAGTCTGTTACTGCTCTGTCAGAATATTGTTAATGTTAATGTACTGTTAGCAAATACTCCAATCTAAAGCCATCTTTCCGACAATCTACCAATCAAATGTGAGCTTTCGTTAACATTGACACTACTTTGACATGGGTCTTAGGAAGTCTGTTATGAAATCTGAGGAAGGTGTTTGGTACCGAAAAACATGTTCCATGTTTAATACATTAGTCGGAGTCTAAAATAGAAGGAACCCGGGGGGTTTAGGGAGCGGAGACCTCCTTTTTTCGTATTTTTTTAGAGTTTTTTAGAGAGTTTTTTCGTATTATATGAGAAACTCGGTGAGCTTCCACTCACTTCGAACCCTATAAAGCCTCCTTAGGCACGCCACTGTTTTTCTTAGTAGCAATTGGTACATTGGGGTGCAAGTAAAGGGAAAGTAATAGTAAATCTAAGAAAATCAAAAACAATCCGGACTCAGGCAACTCCCACTCGGCGACGGACAACTTCCGGTCTAGGACAGTTGAACGCGACCGTTTGAACGCGGCCGGTTGAACGCGGCCGGTTGAACGCGGCCGTTTGAACGCAGGGACGTTTAAACGCAGAGACGTTTGAACGCAGAGACGTTTGAACGCAGAGACGTTTGAACGCAGAGACGTTTGAACGTAGGGACGTTTGAACGTAGGGACGTTTGAACGTAGGGACGTTTGAACGCGAGAAATTCGTTTACGAGCGATTTAACTAAAAAATGACATAAACAAACACTAACCTACATAACAGACCCATGTCTTCGCACAGATCTACCTTTTCGTGTGGATCTCTGATTTTACGAACGATTTAACTAAAAAATGACATAAACTAACACTAACCTACATAGCAGACCCATGTCTTCGCACAGATTTACATTTTTGTGTGGATCTTTGGTTTTAGGAACGATTTAAATGTAATGTAAAAAAAAGTTTAATTTATTATTATTTTTTAAATTTATTATTATAAAAAGAATATTCACCAATATTAATAGTATAGGGGTGGTGCAATTGCATCTTATTTCTCGCGTTCAAACGTCCCTGCGTCCAAACGTCCCTGCATTCAAACGTCCTTGCGTTCAAACGTCCCTACGTCCAAACATCCCTGCGTCCAAACGTCCTTGCATTCAAACGTCTCTGCGTTCAAACGTCCCTACGTTCAAACGGCCGCGTTCAACTGGCTGCGTTCAAACGGCGGCGTTCAACTGTCCGGCTCCGGACAACTTCGCGACTGGTTAACTCGGCGACAGGTTAATTCGCTAATAAAGATATTTGTTCGCTATACATTATTTCTAAACCTTTCAGCCAATTTCAACCAAACTTTGCACACTTATTCGGTGGGACTTTGATTAGGTTTTTGTCCAAAAATAACAGAGAAAAATTGAGAAGTGAGCGAGATCTGACAAGTTAAGGACAAATGACATATATTGCAGTTTTGCACATGCAGTATATTATAATATTAATTATATTTTGTAACAATTTATTGCTAATAATTGTTCAAGCGCCCCGTTTGTCCTTTGCTCCGTGCCGCTAATGGAAGGATCGCTTTAAAGCGCCACTTTTATTGCGATGGGCACTCGCTAGAATTAGGAAGTCTTCGGTTGGAGTTGTTAGAACGCAGTTGTAAATTTGCAAGTCCAGTTGAGGAGTACAACTACGCGGCCGTTATTTTTAAGTAAGCCGAGTTGAGAAATTAGAATCCAGAGAGGATTATTGAGTAAATCATCAAAGTGACCTGAGATGAGTTTCTTCAGGTGCCTAATTGGGGATTTTTTTAACCTGTTGACGCCATCGAGTCAATATTCCATCAAACACGATCGAGAATTTTTCCATCCGATTCAATAATTGCGAGTGTAAGAATCGCAAGTTATTGTTTCTTGAGTCCTGCTACCGCCTTCGACGTACACCAAGTGCTAGTGTTCATTATGTGCTGCGATTTGTGCCAGCATCTTTTGTTCAGTTCATCAGGTGCCGAATGATCTGTTCCCAATAGCGTCCAACGAGCTTCTTCATTGAATAAAAAGTGGTAGATATCGATTCGATTTGAATCGAATCAATTAATAAGGAAAAGTCGATTGCCTGATCCTTTTAAAACAGATCGAAAATATTTTTCAGCACATTTTGCTGAAAACAAATGCAGTGTTATTTTCTTTAAGAAATTGTTTCGTTTCAGGCCTCAAGTGTAATATTCAATAGTAAGTTTTTGCTTCATGAACAGAAAATTAAAACTTAATTTACTTGCGAATCATAATAAATTTATAACAACCTTTGCGCTCCGCATATTAGTTTATTCATTTTACCGTGATACTACAAATAAAATTGATTAAAAAATGCTATATTATGCCATATGAAATATTAGCATAACATATTATATCAATAATTCGTAAAATTCATACGAAGCAATTTTATTTTGATTGTTTAAAAAATCCGTTAATTGTTTTTCAGATTTAATTAAAGTAATTGCGTGTAATCTTGATGTATGAAACTAAATAAAACAGAAGTTGCGTTGGCGTGGTATAATTAATTTGATTAATCCGAAACTTAGAATTAAAGCGAGCTTAGTGCAAAATCTAACTTTAATTATAACTTAATTAACTATGCATTAAAATTATTTTAAATTTAATTCTAATAAATAATTCATTTACATTATTATCAATTATAGAGGTATATCATAATTATTAATTGATGATGATATCCCTCGAGCACACCCATAGTTTGACTTTTAATTAGTTTCGAGATAACAGATTTACCTACCTACAGAAGCAATTTTAGATGTATAAATTATTTGTTTTTTGGTTTAGTATTGTAATACAGGGTAAAGCAAACATTGCTTAAGAAAAATTGCAAACAATTTACTTGTGCTTGACTTTTTAAATAATAATTTAGATAGATAGAGGTTGTCAGGTAGCTAGGCGATCAGGCCAATCAGCAGAGTCAGAAAATGTGAAAAAGTTAAACAGTACCGGTAGGATGTATCAAAAATGTTCAAAGGAAAGAATCGCTTATATTAAAAACGTGGGCTGATTTTGTAATATTAATTCTAGATTAGAGCATCCTCCTTCTGTTCTATTCTTGTAGAGATATTCTAATTTATATATAAGTATTATAGAAGTCCTTTGTTATAAATACGACTTTCCCGTAAGAAAATTTATTTTGTTAAATAAAAATGACTCCCATTTTGTGCTAAATGACAAATTTTCAATACTTTTTAGATTAAAATATAAAAAATGTTCGGATTAACATGAATATATTATATATTTGTTAGGTACTTTAACTGCGTTATTGAAGAATATACAAATAAATGAGACAAAAGAGATACACAACAATTAAATTTGTATTTATTTCAATCCAAATTAGATTAAAATAAAAGTACCTACAGCAATTTCGGAATTAAATTAATTGATTCGAAACGTCCTAAATTTAAAAGCATCCGAAATAAAAATAATTGGAAAGGAATAAATTCGAAAGCAGTAAATATTTTAAATTTATAAAGGTGGACTGAAAAGCTTCTGGTTTATATTCAATTAATTTTCAATACGTAAAATTATAAAGAAAACTTTTTAATAATAGACACATACAACCAAACCGCTGTTCATTTATGCAATCTTTATCGAAGTTGCTACTTACTATGTCGTAACATTTTCGACAATATTCAAAAAACATTTCATGCAGAAATGCATTAATTTCGTGATTGTGTCAAATTTTAATCAAAAATATTGTTAAGTCAAGCACTGCATGAAATTTTTAGTAGCTTAAAATGAAATTTTATTATAATCGGTAGATTTTAAAATTTTTAGATTTTTTAGAAAAGCTCGGCTTAAGTTTATAATTCACGCATAACACGTAAATATTGGAGGGTTAGAGCTTTAAATCCTTTTCAATTCCCAATTTGTAGTTGTTTGATTGAGCGTTTAATATTTATTATCTTTTCGAGATTTCGAATTTCCAGACTTAAGCGTCTCATAAATTTTCGATCGCTATAATTGACATAATTTATTTGGTCAAATTAAATCGTTCTTTCCGCAAAAAAACATTTTAATTAAATTTCAAGCTTCTAAATATTTTGCGAAGTGCTCGACTTAACATTTCTTTATTAAAATTTGACACACAATCGTGAAATTAATACATTTCTATATGAAAATGTTCCCTAATATTTCAAAATTTAATTAAAATGCTTTTTATTTACGAAAGTGCGATTAAATTTGACCAAATAAACGTTGTCAATTTAATATAACGATTGAAAATGTATAAAATGTTTAGGTGAAAATTCTAAGTCCCTAGAAGATAATTTGAATTAGCCGAACCAATCCAATTTATTTTATCTAATTTATTCTGAAATTTTGAGATAGCGAAAAGATAGATATTAGTTTTACCTAGCAAATGCCAGGTCCGTCGGTGCTCAGCATTGTCTTTTTCAATTATCTGACTTTGTTTTCTTAATCTCATTCTTATATCTTCGACCCGAGGCAAGATAAAACTCCCATAACATCTAACCAGACAGTCAAAATTAAATAAATAAATATCAAATAAACTCAATAACCCATAACTCTTCCGTAACATTCCAAAATTGTTCTCAGACATCCCGGTGCGTACTGCAGCAAAATATAGAAACCTCTTTTTAAGCTGCCCTCGCCTGCCAGGTGGACTTTCTTCCGACGTTTAGCTTCTGCTCCACAGATATTTTTTTCTCGGTGTGGCTAGGTAAGTAAGGTAAAGTAAGGAGAGTTTTTGATTGATTTTTTTTTATTTGCAATATAGAAAATTCATCTTCATCTCCCCTGGAGCTTCAAGAGCTCGCGGGCGGTAGTAGTTCTCATGGGTCTGGCAATATTCTACTTTGGCCTGAATTTCCACTCAACTGGACTAGTCCACATTTACTAATCGGCTGCGCTGTTCCGTCAGAAGTTCTGCAGGACGAGTCCTATGGGAAGATGAAAATCCTTAAACACTAAGGTTTTTAAGTCGCGGCCCACACCAGTCAGTCAAAACTACACTGCAAGGTTCAGGTACATTCGAGGGAATAGAAAAGGAGTCACGGATAAAGCTACCAAGACTGACCAAAGTCATTCCTGGGGAACCGGAGACCACTGAAGTTGACATATGGCGCTTTGCTGTTCAGAACACCTGGACTAAACTGAAAGAGTGGTGCGTCTTCCATGACACAGATGAGAAGAAATCGAATGGTAAACTCTCTGTTTTTGGTGTTAGACAGGTGTATTCTGTATTCATGTCCGGTCAAAGCGACCTGAACAGCCATCTCAACTTCTATGATAAAGCATACCTTCTGGTAAGCATTCAAAATAGTATTTGAAGATTTCCATAGTGAATCTACAGGCAACTGCAGGTTGCAACTGAAGCTCAAGCAAGAAAACAAAAGGGTTTCTTCCAAAATTTGCGAGATTTAAGTACAGTAGCAGTCATGGAAACATTTCCGAATTAAAATAACAATTCCCAATAAAATTTCAATAATCGTACACAATATAAATACAATACGCACACAAAGCTAGGTTTTTCAAACCGGGGGGTTTGGGGTCTCCAGTACACCAGATATTGTACGCAAAAAAGTGTTTCAAACCGCAAATCTAATTTCTAAAAATCTAAAATATCTGATTTAAAATTCAATATTTTTTTAACACAATCACTGTTGTGCTGGGGGTATTCCATACCCCCCAGACCACCCGGTTTGAAAAAACCTAGCTTTGTGATTGCGTTCGAAAAAGAAAATGTATTTTTAAGATGGTGAGTTTCAAACCAAAAATTTAACTTTATATCTATTTCTATTCTATTTTCTATTCTTGATTATGAAGAATATAGGTAATATACTAAAAAAAAAAATTTAATCAGTTTGTACGTTACTACGGTACTTATACAGCTAAAAATTTATTTTATTTGCAATTTTTATAATTTTAGGCTTCTATACAAAGTATAGCAAGAAGCTTTATGTTCTGGTCCCGTGTCCGTCCTAGAAATCAGAAATCTGTGTTTTTACATAAAATTCGGCTATACTTTTAAGTGTAGGTGGTGTAAACAGGCGATAAATATAAATCAAGTAAAAAATGTTAAAAGTAGAAATTGCAAAACATCTATTTTTATCAAAAAATCGAATATTTAAAAATACATTACATGTTTGTGTTTGAAATACAAACTGCAAGATTATATTTTAAATACAAATAAAATAAATATATTTCAAATAATGCCAACCCCTGCATATACGTACGTATATGTATTATGTTTGAGTGATTTTTAAAAAATTGTTTATATAAATGGTTAAAAACGTGGAAAATTAAAATATAATTTCATTTTAATTGCGAGGTTTTTTAAGTTTCTCTTTGGGGTGAGAGGAAACTTGAAATTAAACGTGACGTGACTCTAATGGTTACATAAGTAGGTAACATTCGGTATGAAAGTTAAAAATTTTTATTTTTTAGTGTTCACGCTTAATCCATATTGAATCGCGGTAACATGTTGACATAAATGACCACAATTCATGCCCCTCTTTAAAAAACCTCAACCGCTTTCAACTTCATAATGCTAGTATATCATCATAGGGTGAGATTACTTTCCAGCTGCTAAAAGTTGAAAAGACTACGATACAGATCTAATTTCCATTGTATTTGAAAATGCAACGTATTCATACCTCTATTTGCATAGTCTACATTAAAATGCACACCTTAAGCAACCCCTACCATGATGATAACTAAATACAATTTAAATGTGTTAGGATTAGGGGCACGAGGTTGTCCTCGTTATAACAATATAGTTTCCACCTAAAACAAACATTATGAAATTTAGAAGTGTTATATTCAGGACTCTCGAGAGCGTTAAGGGAAAAAACATCCAATGCCTAATAATTTTATAACAAACATCTTGGAATCGTAACGTTTCAAATGTCAAGTTTGTCTTAATTAATTAATGCTTAAGAGCATTGAAATCAATTAATAATAAGTTACACGTTTCCCTAAATTTACTTAACCGACATAATTTATGATTCTGCATAAGTTTCCCTGAAATTAATTATTAACATACATCATTTTATTAAGCAATCGTTACAGTTCCTACTTTTTTGTACTTTCCTTTTATGTTGCCAAAGTTTCGCGATAAAAAGGTAGATAAAAAGGTGGTATAGCAAAAACATGGAATCCAAATATTAATTGCGTCTTTTTCTTTTTACCGCTGAGGATAAAAACCATATTGAAAATTTTTTTATATGTTAATTGATAAAATTCAATTTTTTGCAGTCGGCGAGGATCGTAAATAATACGCTTCGTTCTGAAAATTCACTTTAAACCGTAAGGCTTCCCAAGATTTTTATCTGTGCAAGTTCAACAACAATGAGCCTGCTCCCATAGAACATTTAATAAGATATAAAATATTGAAGACAGGTGGTCGCTAAATCAAACAGAACACATTCGGAGAGGACACAAAAAAGCGTGAATAGCCAAAACTTGTTTCTCTAGTTTACTCAATGAAGCACTAACTATAACGGATGGTTTTTATTTTTCACCAGATATATTCATCAACTCTTCCAACGAATTCGTGTGCATCACGGAACAGTTTCTTTAATTAGTTTTCCAGATTATTCTCAACTGCAACTCGGCATCAATGTTATCAGTTCAATTTTTGTAAAATCTATATTTGAGTTTATTTAGTATTTTCCATTTTAAATTCGAACTGAATGTGAAATTTATTCGAAAAAATTTTATTTTTTAATTTTACGAATTAAAAAATACACATTTACTAATTAACTTAATTAATAATAATTATGGAGCACGACTAAAAAAGTGATTTTCGCGAATTTATTGAAAGAAAAGTATTGCATAGAATGTTTTGAAATTTCGAGAATATATTTATGTATAAATTATGTATGTACTGTAATTTTTTTGTATAAAAATACTTAATTTTCAGCGACTTATGCGCCGTCTCCCGAGACTCCAAAAAAATGCTCTCCCGGTGCTGCAGTGATTGCAGCCTTTAGAGTGCCTGAAATCGAAATATAAAAAAATTTCGTTAAATTACAAGGTATAACCTGTATAAATGACGCAGAATTATTAAAAAGAAATTGAAAATCCAACAAAATAGCGAAGTTTTAAGAAATAAAGTAACAAATTACACTTAAAAATCTGATGGATTTTTGCATGGAAAATTGACATTTTTTATCCATATACACCAAAACAAGATTCAAGTCGATCAGATGATTTGCATTTGAGTTAGAAATGATTTTTTATAAATATGCAACGTTTTATTGCAACGCTTTTCAGTTCGTGATTGGTTCTTTTGTTTTAACCAAAAGCCTATAAATTGGAGAACGTTTTCTAGATAAGAGATTACATAACTTTTCTTTGTATATTTAAATTTTTATTTATACGCTGATGGTAAGACCTTAATTAATAATATGAACTTGATATTATAACTAGAACTCGACAAATCCGGAAATTGACTCAATTCCGTTTAGGCGCAAGTACTATTCGGTGCGCGTACGGTTCGGTACCTCGTTTTATTGCATTACACGTTATTATTTGCATTTGATTATTTCCATTTCTTTTAATCTTATTCTAATTTTATTAAAATAATAGGAGTAATTATTAAAATAAATAAATTTTATTAAATAAATAAAAAGTTTGTACTCGCGCCAAACCGTGCTCGTGTCGAAACGGCTGCGTCGAACAGTAAAAAAGGTGTGCGCCGAACTATACTGGTGGTTTGTGTGAAAACGACTACTCACTGGCGTACCTACAGCTTTTGCCGCTCGGGGCGGTCTTAAATTTTGCCGTCCCCTACCAAAAAAATTTTACTTAAATTTTAAAAAATAGCAAAAAAAAAGATCATTGAGGTATTCGTAATCAAACATTTAACATGCTCTAGCTATTTTCAAACCCAAAATTTTTACATACCGCAATCTACCGCCCCCTTAAATATGTGCCGCCCGGGGCGGTCCGCTCCCCCCCCCTTGGGTACGCCAGTGCGACTACTCCGACACGGCAGCGGCGAAACAACTTTGCCCGTGGCGACTACATTTTTACCTACAATAATACCAAAAATATTAATCTAACCTCGGACCAAACTCCAAAATATAGCGTAAACCACTTTTTCCATAACCGCGTAAGATGAGCATCTCTGGCTAAAAGGCCTAGCTTTCCTCCCTAGCATCTTACAATGCCAGTTTGGAAAGACAGAAAATATAAATTTATTAATTAAAATATTTAGAAATTAATTAATTTTAAAAAGCAAATTAATTAATAAATTAAATTGTCAAAAATCAAATGGGAATTTTGGAAACACATTACTTAATAGCAATATTTCGGTTATGTGCAAAAATTTGCATATTTATATTGTTAGCATGCAAATATTTAATTAAATTTTGCAATTTATTTATTTTTTTTAAATCACGTGTTTGAAAGGCTCTGTGACGTCAAACGCCTATACACATGGTAAATTCATCAGTATTTTATTTTAAAATAAATATTTTTACTGTAATTCGCGAATTTTTTTACAAAATTGTTGTAGATATATTTTGCCAAATTATGGTTATTATATAAATGTAATGATTATTTTTGTTTTAATAACAAAAAATTGAAATAAATAAACTATATTTTATAAACTAGATATAGAAAGTAATGCCTCTGAAGTTTTAGATTTCCAATATAATACAGGGTTCTAGGACACTTCGCTCCAGGACATTTCGCACCTGAACATTTTGCACCCGGACATTTCGCACCCGGACACTTTGCTACCAGGACATTTCGCTACTAGGACATTTCGCTACCATTTTTAGAATATTATTCATTATTTGGATTACATATTTCTATTATTTTAAATTTTTTTCCTTTTTTTAATTTAGCCACCACTTGCTAGTAGCACCTATTCGAGTTCTGGGTTAACATTCATTAAAAAATAATGAATAATAATATGCAAAAATTGGTATAAAAAACAACAGGGGTTAGGACCGTATTCAGTTACCATTTGGTTTAGCAAAATGGCAAATTTTATTTCAATTGTAAAATTAAATAAAACAAAATTAACTAATAAAAAATTAACAACAATTAAAATAATTTAAAAGATTTTTATTTTTTACCCTATCGGAAGATGCTATAATTGTTGCAAATGGCAACAAATGTCAGTTCTGCTTTTACATTTGTGAAGTGAACAGATAATTTAATAATTTAATTTTAATAAAAAATTAAGTCATCAAATAAACACAATCCAAAAGCAGAACTAAAGTTTTTCGCTTATAAGAAAGATTTCAATTAATTTTTTATTAGTTAATTTTGTTTTATTTAATTTTACTATTGAAATAAAATTTGCCATTTGCTGCTTGTAAAGGGTGGCTAAAATGAAAAAAAGAAAAGAATTTTCAATAATAAAAATAATTCAAATAATGAATAATATGCTAAAAGTAGTAGAGAAATGTCCCCGGTAGCGAAATGTCCCTGTAGCGAAATGTCCAGGAGAGAGAGACCTATAAAAGTCGTTACTTACTTATCAGCACAGCATAGGAACGACGACTGATCAGCCCCAGCAAATTTTATATCTTACATGTATTTAAATGTAACATTGACGTGCCTTGCAGGTGATGTGCTGATGCTGTTAGGAAGGCGCACTTGCATTTAAATACACATAAGAAATAAAATTTGCTGGTACTGATCAGTCGCCGTTCCTCTGCTGTGCTGATAGGTTAGTAACAACCTTAAGAGGTCCTTTCTTTTCCTTTCCTCCCCCAATATCTTTGGCAGTTGGCAAATCCACCGAAATTGAGCAAAACCACATCAGTTTTTGATCACATCACTTATATTTTTATTCTTTGAAATAAAAGATACCGGGGGGGGGGAGAGTTAACAGGGTTATGAAATCATTAAGCAGTATCACAATAATTGCAGGATGTAATTTTAAATTTAAGAAAAATTGCTTTAAAAAAAGAAGAAATCCCCTCCAAAGAATCTTACCGTCCTTTGTATTGAAAAACAACCGGTTCTGATGTGAGGCATGTGATCCGTGGGACACATGATCACATGCCCCTAATTGGCCCCTAATTTATTTCTAGCTGAAATATTAACCTTTTAATATATTGTCGTGTATAAACTTTTCTATGGGATAACTTGAGTTAATTTTTTTAATTTTTATATTTTCGTTGAAGAAAATTTTTTTTTTATTTTAATTTTTTAAATTTTGTATTTGACACAAATTAATTGATTTTGCATCAACTCGCGATAGAAACCAGACCTTTTGACAAAGTATAACCAACCGAGCGGACGGACTAATCTGTAGGTCCGTAATTTTTGATTATGTTAAAATTTTAGAGAATATAAGAAATTATAGTAATAAGATTTGATAAAAAATTGGAAAAATACTTAAAATTAATTTAGATAGTAAAATTGGAAATTAAAAATTAAAGAAACAACAAAAGCAAATTTGATATGACTACATATGGATATGGTTATCAGTCGAATTATTAACCTTTCTATTTTTAAAAGTAAATTAGACTGCCAAGCAAAATTTTTTTTTTTTAATTTTATTTTCTGCGGAACCCATTTGGAAATTTTTGATAAATTAGAAAAATACAGTTCTATCTGTATCTAATAATTGAAATAATTACACAATTTTATATGTTGTAAATATATAGCTATATTGAAAATTTGTAATGTTTTTTAATTAATCACGATATTAATTTGTTTAAGAAACAAATTTTTTTGTTACGTGAACAAATCTGTTACTTTTAAATTAATTCTATTGTTTTGCATAAGAAATATTATTTGTAATGTTAGCAATTTATTATTGCTTATGTTATGCTAATAAATCCGTTTCTGTCATAAAAATCTACTTATTTCTTTATTATTTTTTAATATCGATAATATACTCGTGGTTATACGCCGAAAGCTATTAATATAGCCAAATAAACTACGGGTTTACTGTAACTACGGGTTACTGTTTATTATGTCGATCTATGTTGATCTCGAGCTTTTAACTCGAGCACATTATTTGTTTTAAAGAAAACTTTCATTCATGGCTCAAGGTTATTTTCCAAATTAACATAATATTGCGATTCAAAACTAACAATCTGTGGCGTACATACTATGTTATAATAATATAAACGCTTGAAAACTTTGCTGTACTTGTACTGACTGTACAACACTCTAACTACCGGTCTAGGACCTTGCTCTTTATTTTAAAAACTTTTTTTTTTAATTTAATTTTCAATCTTTGAAAATAAAGCTAATAAAATAATTAGTAGAACAAAATAAATTCTATTTCCTTAAAATAAAAGCAACAAAATTAAGTGAAATACTTCTGTAGAAACTGTAAATTAGAAAATGTGTTACATAACGGTTTTCCATTAATTCAAGCTTTTATTGATACAATTTAGTTTCTATTTTGAACACATTGAATATCAAGAGTTTCAATTAGCTTTGATTCATTACAGCTAATAATAAAGATTCTCGAAGCCTTCAGCATCTCAAAAACTCACATTTTAGTGAAACGTACAAAAGACAAAAGTAAAACTCTTACTTATCTAAAGAAATTTGTTATTAAAATTTTTTTTATTCCCAATTGAATTTATGTAATACTACGATCACAATTTTTTAATAAAGAAAATTGTCGAATTTAATTATACAAAGAATTTAATTTCATCGACTGAAACTTTTTATTTCTAGCCTCCCCACATATCACGTGGCAAACACTGACGAATAAAAGCGTTGAACTTTAGCAATGACAATCAATGTGCATTTGATTTAGTGAAAATCTGACATTTGGAAAATCCCCCCAATGGCGATACCAGTATTAGACATATTAAATATTACTGAATGATTCCATTTATTGTTCCAAGCTTGGACATATTTTATATTTATGCCGGAAAATGAGCTTTATAATCATTGTCCTAAAATTTAATATTGAAAATCTTATTTTTAATATTATAATGTCATAAGTTCGAAAGGTCCTTGCGAACCGTCTCTATTTATAGATCTGATCTGTTTATTACGGCGCGCCGCCGGCTCAACATCAGAACTTGGATACTTTGCTAATACATCCTACCTACCAAGAAACTACTTGTTAGCATGCATAATAATTAATTAACTCCCCTTTCCCCTAACAAACACTTGGTAATCATTGCTTGCCCCTTCCATAATTCTTAACCAGTTAACTAATTCATTCTTCACACTTTCTCATACTTCTTTCGACAATGTCATACTCTTTCTTTTTTCTTAACAATTTATAATATTTTTTGCACACATTTAGGCAAATAGTTTGTAGTATACCTCTTTCTTATTAATCCCAACATGAATAAACTAACGTAGAACTATTGCAATCCATTTTAAAATTAAATAAGTAATTATTTTCTAATTTTCTTTAATTTTCTGTGGTAACTTACACTGATAGATGTTTCTTGTTAAAACTTCTGACTTGCCAAGTTTCTTATCTCAGTTATCCTATAGGTAAACAAATAACTTTTTGGCAAGTCGTTAAAATTAGAACAACTTTTGATTTATATTTATGTCGGGACAACCGAATGAACGAAATTCGCAGCTAAATATTATAAGTTATAAAGTAGTTTTTGGATAAAATAAAATTTATATTAGGAAATTATATTTAATTTTGTTGTAAGCAACAAAAAAAAACTCTAAAAAACAGGTTTGGTCGGGAATTGAACCCCTGACTGCGTCATAGCAATCAGTATACAATTCAAATATAAATTATTAATAATAATAACAGATATAGAAAGTTTTTATTTAGTAAAATAATTTCTAAAAGAAATCTTTTTGGCGTATCACCATCCTATAAGCATAATCTACTACATACAATATGTATGTACTTTTATAACACCTTGTATAATTAAATGCATGTTGTCCAACTGCAGTATTTAATTGAAATTTAAATTGGTAAGTCTCTAGAGAATAGAAAGTAAAATTAGATTTAAATTGACTTTAACGGTTAGTACCTACTAAATTTGTTGATTTTGGAAAACAAAACCAAATAATACTTATTTTTGATACAAAAATATAGTAAAATACAAATAGCTTTATATTGGTAATTTTTTTAAAATTACTTTCAGACCCTTTACTAGGGAGTCTATTGAATTCGCTAATAATTTCGTAACATCCCCTTTCTGGTCTCGCAAACACGTATTAGGAGTCGAAACCATTGCATCTTCTCACCTCTGCTGTAGTAATGAGATTCTCTGGCACACGTGACAGGCAATCCTTCGAGTAACACTTCATTCTTCATCTTAAATGAAACGACATTTAAATATATTCACCGTTCATTCCATAATATTATGTTGGGACACTATTTTGAAATACCTGTGTATTCTGCAGACAATAATAATCGAAATAAGGAAGTAGTCACTCTCCTGTGACACAAGGGAATTACTTATTTCTCACTTTGCAAGAAATTAGTTTCGCTTGATGTTTAAATTTAAATTCCTTTATGTAATCACAATTTTGATTCGTATGCAAATTTTACAGAAATGTATTACAATTAACAATTCGATTATAGTTTAAAGTAAGCTTTTAGGGTCTTGAGGTTATTGAGCTGTATATTCTGAAAGCACGACAATCATAATCTATTCTTCCCACTTTTTCATTTAGTTCATGCATCGAAAATTGTGAAATCTGTTAATAGCGGCCTAAATGGTGCAATTAAAGCTTTTATCTATCCAACATAGTCTGAAACTTCTTTTTATGTATGGTTAGGGTTATTACGGACTTGAAAAGCAATAATGTACCTATTTGCTGGCGCGCCTCGTTCGCATTTAATTCCGACCAAACTTAAAATTTTATTATTGATTCCATAAAATTTTGTTATGTTGAATAAGGAAACGTGGAGATTTCTCAATAATAAAAATAATAATAGTGCGACCTTACTTTCAAAATCACGGAAGTTTGCCAACTCCAAAACAATTTTTGCAATTCAATGATTAGTTGAAGGTAATGAAAATTAATGACAGGCCTGCCCATTTCAAGTTTGTAAAGTTGGTTTAACTGTAAGCAGCTATAATATCACAAGTGGTATGATTATCATCGATGAGCGACGATATTTACAAATCGATACCGAACTACAGATTAATTATAATTAATATAATTCGAAAAATATTATTCCAGAATCTCGATTATTAATTTTTGATCAAAAGGCGAGGAAATATCTCAGTAATGGACTAAAATTAGATAAACCTTTTTGATATTGATTATAGCGTTGTGTTAGCTTTGTAATCAGGTAAACCTTAAATTTCAATTGGAGCAAACAGTGTCAAGTAATATAATATATTCGTGTACCAAAATTTGACTTTCTTTGTAAATTCGATATTTTTGTAATTAAAAATTTTATATTTATTTATTGGAAATTTTGTAAATTGTTGGTTTTCTCGCGAGTGATTAGACTTTGCGCCGACGGATGAGAGAAACCAGGTCCTTTTGCCTAAGTGCCCTGTCAGAATAGTGTTAATGTTAACGTGATGTTAACGAAAGCTCGTATTTGATTGGTAGATCGTCGGAAAGATGGCTTTAGATTAGAGCATTTGATAACATTGCGTTAACATTAACACTATTACACAAAACTTGGTGAGTTTTTATAGTTTTGCGAATAAAACTGCTTTATTTTACGTGAGTATAAAATTTTAAATAAAAATTGGCGATTTTTGTTATGATATAAATTAAAATATTTAGAAAATTATAATAAATTAATTGTAAATAGTAAATTTTATAACATTGAAATTAAAAATTTCAGGCATCGTAAAGTAAAATTAGGTATGGCGACAGATGGACAAGTTATCTCTTGAATTTAACGTTCACATTTATATGGAAAATTATTTAAAATGAAATTTAGATTTGGATATCGAAAAGGAAAAAAGTAAATGGAAATATAATTTGAAAAATAGGCTTTTCCAATAATTATACTATTTATATCAATATTGAAAATTTATTGGAAATTTTTCAAATTAACCCGGCAATAGCTCTGAGTATTTGTAATTTTTCTAAAAGAACAATTTTTTTAATTTGGAATTATAACATCAGAGGTAAATCAACGAAAGGTTTACTTTTTGCTTCTTTTTGTTGTTTATTACAAAAGCTCGGTTGCCACAGAAACTGCTCAAAAATAAAAAGCATAAAAAATAAAACACTGAAAATTAAATTATTTGTCTAATTCCCTTAATTTAAGAGAAAGGGCGTAGGAGGATAAGCATGGTAAAATTACCTCCGAGAAATATTTCATCATCACTTTGGGAATATGTAGGTAGGTACTGATGAAATACTAAGATCCTGAAAGTTTCAGATCTCTAACGCAATGCGTTTTAGAGATAATCAAAAAATACTGAAAAATAGAAAACAAATATTTACTCAGGGGCGGCTGAATCAATTTCGATAAAATTTTAGTATGTTATAGGGGTATATAATTGTTATCGCAGGATAAAATAACAGCCGTATAGGATTTCTTTCTTCAGTGAAAAAAACATATTTTTTCCAAAAATCTTTCTTTTAAATGGGATACGATTTCAGCAAAATTATAAAATTATTTTTTTTTGAGCTTCATACCATTTTATACAGTACAAATTTTTTAGCTGATTTTGAGTGGTGTGCCATTTAAAAAAAATAAAACCAATTTTTATTATGAATTTACAGTTTTTTACATGTTTTGAATCAAATAATTTAAATTTGTTAACTGAAATTTTAAAAATATTGATTGTAATTATAAAATAATGATCAATTTCTACCCATAAGATCATAAAGCAAAGTTTTGTACACTAAATCTATTTTTAGGAGATTCTAGAGAATGATTAACTTCTAGACTGACTTAAGATCTCCTTTCCTAAAAGTAAAACAAGCAAAAGAACGAAAGCTTACAGTATTTTTAAAGGTTTCTTGAATTTCCTAAGATTTCCTAGGATTTCTTAAAATTTTTCCGGATTTCTTTTTGGATCTTTTTTTTAAAAGTAGAAAAAGCAAAAAATGTATCTATATTCTTAAAATTTCCTTAAATTTCATGGAGCTTCTTAAGTTTTCTTGAAATGTCTTAAGATTTTTTGAATTTCCTAAGCATTTCTTGTATTTTCTTAAGACTTTTGTGTAGAAGTTAACAATGTACTAGTTTTAGTACCCGGCTTTGCCCTAGATTCTTTTCCAGACGATCCTTAACGACAATAAATTTTCTATCAATTCTGGTTGGGATAAATACCGAATTCTTTTTTTCTTTTATGTTGCCACTATCAGTGGCGTATTTAGAAAATGCTTTTGGAGGAGGGGCAGACCAAATATTTTTCAAAATCTCGTTAATCTATTCATGTGCACCCGTGGTAAACCGCCTGACAAGTTTCAGAAATCAAAAAAAAATCAAGCTGTAAGTATATACAAACAAAATACTAATAAATATTATGAAAACCACGAAAGAAGATCCCTGAATCGTTAATAATGAGTATAGAGAAGTGATTCGGCTTGGTACCGTGTAGCGATTTGCGATTCAGTGCACAAATTAAAAAAATATGTTCTAATGGAACGTCATAATTAATTTTGATAATTTTTGTTTACATTTAATTATTTTTTACCCAAATCAAAACGTTCGCTGTCTTGGTTTTTTAAACTAAGTTTTGACAATGAGAGTATGAATTAATACGAGAATACCTAATCAAATCAATGTAGTTTTTATATATTTAAACCCTACCACATAATTTTTTGCGTTCTATCTGTCAAAGTCAAATAATACTGTATATTTACGAATTACTACATTAGTCAAATTCATAGGTTTTGTCTGTAAGACAACTCATTATTTTTGTATATTTACAATACAATATCAAATCTCAGGGAGGGCTTCAGGGATACAATCCGAGTCATTCTTGGGGGGAGGGGGGCAATTGCCCCTTTGCCTCTCTCTAAATACGCCACTGGCACGGTACGCGACAACTGGGCGAATCTCACTGGGCGACCGACGTATAACTGGGCGATTGATAAACTAGGCATTTTTTTCCATTTTTTTTTATTTTAAATTTCGTAAAGCGCTCTTGAGAATAATTCGTCGGTAGTCACCCTTGGTATACAATATACTATTATGTAAAAAATGATTAATCTTTTGTGGCAAGTTGGGTCCATTTTAATTTTTATAAACAAGCTACACTGCACAAACATACATTCTAATCAAAGCAAATAACGAAATATCGATACGGTTTCAAAAGCTTTAATTAGACATATAATTAATGATACTTTTGATATACTCGCATTAAATTCTTCGAAAGTAAATTTACGTGTTCGCACTAATTGATCTGGCAAGTTAAAATTAATTACCAAATAATTTAAATGTGTATAGCAAACTATTTAATAATATTAGTGAATTTCACCGAAATTTGGTGCGTTAATGCAGAAAAGGTAACGTCGAGCATAATATTAAGCTCACTAATGGGTAAGTAAACTTGGTGTGGAAAAATAATATATCAGAGCGTGTAGTATCCAAAGAGACGAAGAAGATGATGATCCCAAAATTAATTATAAAATAGAATGGAACTTTATATCGAATTGGTTAGAAACTTACTGAAGACCGCAAATGTAAATATTTGATAAGTACAAAGCTGTTTTAAACAAAACTTTATGTATAATGCATAATTTTGTAAATTAAGACCAACTTGTGCTTTGATAACGAATATGTCCGTAACTGGAGAATATCAGCCGTGGCCTATCTTGCATATTAAAAGTTTTGTACGACTTTTTGAAATAATTAAAAAGTTTTGGTAACGTTATGGGTTGGTTATACGTTACGTACAAAACTTTTTTAAATTGTTTTACGTGATCATTTGCTTCAAATTATAAAATACAACTCTCCATGTTGTTGTTATTTTTATTATGGATACAACGCCAGTTTGAATTCTAATTGTTGTTTGCTCGACGTATAATGCATAAGCAATTTTAATTTTATAAAGAAAACAACGTAGACGTTTTAATATTAACCTACGATTTAAAAATTTTGGTTTTTGATATCTTAATTTTGCCACTTAAAATGCTTAAATGTTTTAATTAAAAGATAACGCTAACTTTTCCACTTAACTGAAATTATTACATTAGCTTTAACGATTGAAGTTAAAATTCAAAATTTTCACGTTATAAGAAACTTTTAAAGATAATTTATGCATTATTAATAAATATAAGAACAATGATATAACTTTTCTTAATTCCCACTTACATTTTTAAATTAAAATTTGCATATCGGCTATTACAAAAAAGTAATTTCAAGTTGGTGCCTTTAACATCAATTCCTACGGCAATAATTATTATTTTCCAAAAAATTTCGACATAAATTTTCTCCAAGATTGTTTCAGACTTTCAGTTTGGTACGTTTAATATGCAAATATCGAATATTTTAAATTTGTTTTCTATTTTTGAAAATCTACTACCCTTTTGAGCTTTAACTAATTTTACTCTACGACACCCGAAGCTGAATGATTGATTGCTCAGCAAATTTAATATGTTGTTTCAAAGTAAACGTATTTTGAAAAAAATTTAATTAAAAATTTTGCGATGCAGGTAATTTCCATTTAATATGATAAAATGTTTCAGGTGATTCAATAGAGTATCGAACATATTTAAAAATAAAGCTTAGCTTATGCACATTTTACCAATAAAATAGAATAGGGCAACACTTGACAACTTCGGTAAATATTATACCTATTATTGTAGTATATTATTTAATTTCGCCTAAATAAATTTTTTTTATATTTTCAAAATTAATTAAAATACTAATGAAATTCAATTGGAACATCGTTAATTCGTAAGGCTCCACTTGTTATAAACTTTGGATTGCAGAAGTGTTTACCAATGAGCTGGTACTCGCTGTAACCTGATTTACTAATCGTAAGCGTGCTAAGACTAATCTTCAAATCTTCTATCTTTGGGCTTATGGTTAACATTGCAATATATATTTTAGCTACGGATGTAAAACAGTAAAACATAATTATTAATTTTTTCACAAGGTAATTAAAAATTCCATTAAATTCTAATCTATTAATTTTCAGAAAATTGTTTTGTTTGTTTCATCGTTTCCTTGACAGCTGTGAGCTTGCTTTGTACGTCCGTATCTATTAAAATAATTGCTGCAATACTAAAAATCATAATTAATATTTAAAGAAAAGATGCAGGTACAAGGTTAGCGGAGATCTGAGAAGGAATTTTAATTTGAGAAAGGTTGAAACCATGGACGAATATAAGGGGGGTGTTTAGGGGGTCTGGACACCTCCCTTAGCCTAAGCAACAAGACGAATATTAGTCGAATACCCACAGTAGCCGGTAAATAGATCGTGGCATTCTTAATTTAATTACAAAAACACAAAAGTGCAGTGTCGAATCCCCCCCCATCCAAAAAGCTATAGCTACGTCCGTAGTTGAAACAAAATCAAAAATTTAAAATTCCAATAACACAAAAAGTAATTATTATTGAGCAAATGGGGAAGCAACCAAATTTTAATAAAATTATATTAAAAATGAAAATTGCTCATAACTCACAAATGTACGATTTTTAGAAAAATGTCTACCATACAAACTGACTTGATGCTACTTTCCGAAAAAAAAACAGAAATAAATGTTTAAAATAAAGTAATCCTTTAGGATTAGATTTAGGTGAAAATGTATAAAGATCACTTTTGTAACCAAATTGCTTTTAGTCTAGTGGTGATAGAATAAATAGGGTCTAAGATATTTCAGTTTTGCAAACCCTTGGAAATAAAACAAACACTGCACTTTATCAAAAATATATGGCAACTACATAAAAACAAAAGATAGTAAAATTTGAATGGCGGTCAAGAGGTTAAACTGTATAATTGCACACTAAAAAAAATTTTTTTTTGGTTACTAGATTAGACCCCTTGTTGAAATTACCTAATAACCACATAACCCCTTCTTTATAACTTCTTCAAATAATAATATTAATACCCGTATTTAAAAACATTCGTAAAACTTTTAACAGGCCGTTAAATTTGACAAACCAATGGAAATTATCCCTTGGTACAAGCGAGCTAATATAAATTATCCGTTAAATTTAACGGTTCGTTAAAAGTTTTGTGAATATGGGCATAAATCTTTAGTTTATTGTATTATGGGTATAAAAAAGAGCCAAATTCTTCATTTGGTCTATTACACAAGTCTGCTTGATATTTTTTATTGCCAACTTAAAATCTTTATTTATGTCGTATCAGTGCGGCCATCAGGTCTCACAACCTGGACAATCAAGTTCATTATGTAAAGAGTTAGTTACCATTTTGTAGTCTATTATGACATTTTAATGTTAAAAATAATGTGCAACTCGATTGGTGTGCAACTCGATTTTCCAAATAATTATGCAGCCTGAAACTCGCACTGAGCTGTCACTTTGTGGTAACTTTCCACTTTTTTAGGTTTTTTTATAAACGAAACAGAACTCACCCGTGCATAAACCAAAATTATTTTTTGTTGCATTTTTTTTAACTACGCAAAAGAATTCGCATACAAAAAAGTTATTGATCTGCATGAAAATTTTATTCGAGTGTTTAAGTTTAGTTGGTTTAGTTGACTGGATGGCACACAAATAGACATGCAAATGCGATTTCCTATTAATTTTAAAATTTCAAATCAATGAAAAAACTAAATTAGGTTCACAGTACCGCAATTTTGTAACTAAATAATTTGAAAACTGATTGATTGCTCTCAAATAGTAATTTGCTGTAGGTAGAACCTTTATAATGTTCCGTTTGCACTACAATTATTATACATTACTAAACAGTGACAACTATTTTTAAATTTCAAAATTAATTCTTAATGAAACAATAGATCTATTTTGCAACGCTCGTTACACTCGTATTTCAACTTTTAAGCAGTTATGAACAGAGATTTCTATTTTATTAGTTTACTTTCATTTAGTTCTGTTAAGTGAACAATTGTCAGTATTTTTTGTTCTTAAAGCTGCTAGTTGTAGGTAAATTATCTTTTGGATTTGATGAAGTTTAATTTTCCATTTTTAAATAACAGTTAAATTGGTTGCGAACATGGGCGCCCACTGAAAAAAGAATGTAAACATAATTTTTGTAAATTGATATTTAATTTAATTTAGCATTTTAAGAATTTATTCCCCTCCCTCCCCCCTCCCCCCGCCCTCGTGAAATTTCACCTATGGACGCCCATGATAAATTGCTTTTGTTGAAATTACCCGAGTTTCAATATAATATTTTCGGCCAAGTACCGTAAAAAATAATGTTTGCAGGATCCAGTACAGTATTTAGTAAACCTAAAATTTTATAAAAACTTTAATCTGAACCATCCCCGTTTTTGTTCTTTCTCAACTGCCCTGTATGTACATATGTGTCGTAGACAGCGGCGGCGCGCTAGAGGACGTAAGGGAGGCTTAGCCTCCTCTGAAATTCGGAACTATTTAACTACAAGAATTTTCAAAAGGTAAAGAGAGATCTATCACAAGATAGATACAGCTTTCACATTACATAATATCCAAAAATTCGGATGTGGAACAAATAAAAGGACCCAAGTTCTTATCTTAGCTCTTTAATGACGTTCTTGAGTGTCAGCCTCTTTTATAAGTAGTGCAAATAAATAGAATCATCCGAGTTATTACGTTTTTACTAGTATTTTTTGTATTACTGCACTTTATGATTAATCTTCTCAAATGAAAAATTCACGAGCCTTTACTGGTCGTAGACTACCGCAGGGTTATTTTGTCCTTTTTTGATTTTTGTAAATTGCTAATTAGAAGCTTTGTAGCTTAAGCAAAATCGTATTACAGACGCTAAGTTTACTAATATTTAAACTTTGTAATAGTTTTAAACTTGCATGAGCTCTAATGTTCATTCATAAATAGATTAGGTATCTTAATTGCTTCTCTCAAACATTGTCATACATTTTTGATTTGTTACAAATTTGTTTGTTTTCTACGGTTGAATAGGGGTTGATGTTAATGTGGTATCGGCATTATTTATGTATAAAATTGAATACCTGACTTTCATCAAATATTTAAAATTTAAATAATTATGACAATGTGCACTCCAAAGTTACTTCTTAAATCAGCTTTAAGATTCAAAATAGCTCACAAGCTACAGTAGCTAGCTTTGCTTTGTAGCTAAGCAATAAGTATACATATATTTTGTTGTTTCTGGAAAAGAAACCTTCCCGGCTATCAAGAATAACAGATTAACCGATAAGTTTCTCTTATTGTAATTATTAACCGTTTCCGCCGCTGTTTCAAGCCGTAAGTTACTTTTAAGTACCTACGTAAATCAGTTCGACTTAGCTTAGCGTTACACAGAAGACGACCTCTTCCGGAACCCACCACTAACTTCCATTATATACCTGATAAACTCTGTTGACGCTCCATCGTATCGAAAAGTTAATCTTTTTTTATTATTTATTGAATATTTTTAAGTGAAAAAAGTGTTCAACTTGAAATCCATAACTTTACTTGGAAGGTAGGTCAAGCGTTTAAAGACGTAGACATAGTTTAGTTTTTAAAATTCACTTATAACAGGTCAAGAATTCACAAACGTTCACAAGCTGCACTATAAAATCTCACTGAAACTGATCAAACATTTTCGTATTTGCTTACGCTTCAGTTCCACTATCATTTCTACTTTAATTAAATTATTATTTAGTGAACCTTACGATGTATTTTTATTATAACTACATTTTGACTGAACTTATACGTCTGAATCAGAAGAACTCAATGTGTTGGTCTGCAGATTTACATGCCTCAGTCTAATTTGATATAATTGCAAAATTTGTTTTTACAATTTTTGTAATACACATATTGTTTGATTGTACGATTCAAAGTAGAAATTTTAGTTTAGGGAACACTGGTAGTTATCCGGTATAAATTTAAAGTAAAAGAAATGTATATTTTGCAACATGTCAAATAGGAAATTCACCCTATTGCTGATATTTTTACCATAAATTTAATCTTGATTTCTACATTGTACTATCCGAATTATAGCTGGAGAACTTTTTGATAACTAATAGGTAAATCTACTTTACATCATTTATTTATTTCACGGGTAACCTGCATTACAAAAGTGTCCAGCAAGAAAGCGATTATGTGATTATACCCTGCTGCACACGTTGATCAAGTTGAGATAGAGTGGTCACAGAGGAATAATAAATCGTAAAGACTGGATTATGAAAGATCCTGTATAAAATAAACTTTATTATCCGCAAAATGTGTAATCCCGTTTAAAATATTTTAAACGTAATTTTACAAATTTAATTTAATTAGATTTATTTTTCCCACCGAACAAGCAAACAGACGGTTAATTTCGGAAAACTTCAATAATAATAATTTAAATCAAACAAACTGAAATTGATAATCGCGTGTTCAAGCTGCACAATAAATAATAGCTCATTTAAATAAATAATCAAATAATTAAATTAGATTTACATCAATCAGACCAACATATTTGATAACAAAACGAACATTTATTATGTAAACATTTTAGAATTCGCTCGAAATTAGTTTAAAAGATTTTTTTGAGTAGTAAACAAATTTACCTCCATAAATTTTAAACGGTAACGGTTTTTAAATTTTCAAATTTCAGACGTGAAATTTAGTGCGCGTTTTGCAAAATAGCAAATTGTGTCGTGTAATAAATTGTATCGATAGATTTTAATCAAATGTAATGACTTGTGCGTAACAATTAAATTTAAATGAATAAATCTTACCTTCACCGAACGTTGCATCTCCTTTGAACATTAATTCAAACTGAATAATAATTGTTAAAGTCACTCTGCTAAATATTATAACTTTCATTGTTTATTTATATTTGTACTTAAAATTATTTGAATTTTTGCGAAACACATAATAAACAACTTTTTAAGAGTTCGAAAAACTGTCGTCAATTTTTATCGACATTATTTTTCGTTATCTCGTAGCAAAGAAAAATCAAAACGAAAAATGTTATGTTTGTTGTTTAAAAATTTTGGAAAATGATTTTCATACATCGCGGCAGTCGTTTGTGGTAAAGTAATCTGTGCGGTAGTCGACGAAGCACTGGCGCTGTAAAAGCTCACTAGCGTTCTGTAACTGCTCATTTACCGCTAATGCTGAAAAATTTGGTAGCTTATCCTTTATACGCAAATCTTCTAATGTTTCATATCCGCAAAAACTAAAACCCAATTTTTTAAACAGTAAATTTTCCTTTTCATTTAAAAAGTTTAAATTTGAATATTCGTTTCAGTAATTAAATCGATTTAATTTTTGATAGGTGGTGGGGATGGAAAAACATTAGTTGGACTTGTGAAACCTAAATTGGTTTCCTTTATTTTTCTTTATAAAAGTAATCAAACTTACAATGAAAAATTTTGCAATTAAAACTCGTTCTTTAAAGCTGCGCTCAATCTTTTTACCATCGTGAAATAAAAACTCACGTTAAGTTTTTATTTGCCGGTAATTCTTTTAACGTAAATTATATCATCGCATGGTATAATAAAATTTTAAATTGTTCTTACGGCAAATACAGCATTCAGGCAAATCATTTAAAGTTATTATTTTTTAATAATTGCAGTATGATAACATTATGATATACTAGGTACTGTGTATTGTAATATTTTGTAAATGTATAATATACTGTAGTACTATTATTATAATTAGTTTGATTATATTCTATTATTATAATATACTGCATACAAAAGAATTATAAAATTTTAATAAGAACAAGTTAAATCAACATCGAAAATTTAAATTTAAAAATAATAAAAATAAATAATACTTTTTAAAGTAATTACAAAATTTCACGAAACCCAACATTATTTTTATATATAATATATCTATTACTATGGTATATGATCAATACAAGGGGGCAGAATACCTGATAGATTCCATGCAGCTAGAAAAGCTAGAAAACAATACATCTGCATATATTTTTTAATATTATAATCCTTGAGGAATTATAATAAACTGTGCTAAAATGTAACCCTAAATAAATGTTTTTTTTTAAACTTGTTTTGAATACAATGCAGTAGCTACCCTAATTTTTAAATTAAAGTGTCGTGTTACAATTAGGAACCCCATTCATAAAAAGATAAAAATTATGAATTACGCTCCAAAAAAAAATTACATTTCAACATAGAAAACCCGCAAGGAATTTGCAATTAAAATTTCAGCTCTTACTACTTCCAATAAAATCGATTCTAAATTTTATAGTTTGTTACCAATCGGTAAAATAGAAATACAAAATCATTGTCATTCCACGATAACGTCGCTGATTCAACTGTTTATTTTTTATTGTAATCTATTTTTCACAAACAAAATAATATAAAATTTTTGAAATTATAATTTCTTTAATATTTAAAGTTAATTTCTCTCCTTCTTCTGTAAAATCAAATTTTTAATATTGCCTTTGATTTAACTATGCTCAGTGATTCGAAAATTAAAATAATTCTGTTTAAATTTAAAAACTATTTTCAAATACAAAAAACACTAAGAATAGTTTTTGATTTAGTAGCAGTAGAAGTTTATGTGATTGGTATAGAAAGTAAGTCATTATCGAACGCACATGATCCTTGCGTCAGCTGAAAGAACTTTCAGAGACTAATTACCTGTAATAAATGTTCTGAGTAAATTAAATCAATTTTTTTTAATCATTAAAATTCATGCTAATTGAGTATGTCCTTTTTACCATTTTGATTGCCACTGAGGTAGTTTAGTTGAAATTCAAAGATACAAATCGCAACTTTTCAGGAAGGAACAGTTTTTAATATATTTCTGTTAAGTAATTTCTGAAAACTGACGGTTTGGCCAACTTTTCAAGAATTTTGTTCATTTCTGCCAACTACTGAAGATATTGGGGACATGATCCTCCCCCCCGGGTGGGTTCGTCCTGTCAAAATTTTTCCTGAATGTTGTCATACATATTTATAATCCTAAATTATTATTATATCAATTTTTAATCATCTTCTTACCCCATCAAGTCATGTTGGTTTGATCAACATAGTTTTTCCAGTTTACAGTTTTAAATTTTGAAACAAATTTTCTGTTTCTTTGAATGCAGATTTAAAAATTTCAAGTCACGTAATATAGTATACCACAAAAACGAGAATACAGTAGACTCGCGATTCTGTGAACACGAAAAATTCGAGCTAGTTCATATAAGCGAAAAGTTCACACTATTGAAGGTATTCATAATAACCTTAATAATAAAAAAAAAATCGTTAAATAATACAACTTTCTTTATTATTGTTACAGTCGATATTACACTTGATTAAAATATGAAGTTATACGTGTTTGAACTTTTTTGGAGGTTAAGTGTGCTAAAACAGCTTTTCCCTGCATATTTTTGAGGCTTAAAATATCATTGACAGGAATTCCATTTTGCTCTGCTGAACTGAAGCTGATTGAACACAAATGGAAATAATATAGTTTTATAAAGGTGTGCATAAACGTTTTTTGCTTGTTGATGCAGTTTTATGCACGTTCATCAAGTAAATTAATACTGTTCACATTATAGAAGTTTTTGTAATTCACACTACAGAATAGCCAATGGACACAATTTGCTGTTCACATTATTGAATAGTTCATATTTGCGCGTGTTCACATTAACGCGATTCTACTGTATTTTCCAAAATACAACAAAAAGCTTAAGTTTTCCAGTTTTCTAAATATTAAATAATATGTTACTTTTAAATACAAATATTTGCCCATTAGTATTAAGTATAAGCAGTAGCGTAGCTGATGGGGGGCGGTTCGCCCCGGACGCACTTTTTCGAGCCAGCATTTTTTCTAAAAACAATAAATTTTGATAGTATTATTTACAGATTTGCACAAATAAATGCAAGACAAAATTAAGTTGTAGCAAAATAATTAAATAAAATATAAAACAAATAATTATTTCTTTTTTACCTCCAATCAAAAAAAAAATTTTTGGGGGTAAGGTAATCGAAAAAAAATTTCAAATTTTTTTTTTTTGCATTTTTGAGATCACCGTGTTCAGAAACGAAAGATTTGCAAAAAAATAAAAAAAATTTTTTGTTCGTGTCGGTATGTCGTCAAATTTTGTTTCTCAATTTATTCCGGAATCATCCAACAAATCACGACCAAATTTGGTATAGTAGTAGGGTTTATGGTATAAAGGTGAAAATAAGGTTTTCGTCGCGATCTGTCAATTAGGAGTGCCACTACAAGAAAATAACACAAGATTTTTAAAAACGATTTTGTCTTGTGATAGGTTATATTAAAGACCTTGAAAAGCCTTATCCAGAATAGGTGAAATTAAATTTCTATCTGTCATCTGTCAAAAATTACAAGCTGCCAAAGTTTAAACTTCAAGAGTGAATAACTCATGAAGTACTGAAGGAATCTCAACCAAATTTTGTATGTAGGAACATTGCCCCAACAGAACTTGATAGCATATAGAACCATTTGATAAAAATCAAGAATTTAACATTAAAAAAAATATTACTTTTTTTGCGAAAACTTGAAAAAAGTCCTTGTCCCTCGATTTTCTTCGGAATTTCTGCGTCGATGGCAGTCAAACGTTTTGACTGTTATGTTATGTCTGGTGAGCTCTAGTGGTGAAAATAAGGTTTTGGCAAAGAAATCTTTTCCAGTACCACCTCAATAAAAAAAATAAAAAAAATGAAAATGTCTTCGTATCTCCGGAAATGTTGAACCGATTGTGATAAAATTTTGTGTGCTGATAGAGCTTTTTAAATATAAGCATTTGTGAGGAAACAATTGAGCCAAATATAAAAGCAAGAAAATTACAGAGAATATTAACTGCAATCTTACTTTATCTAATTTTTTGTCAAAATTTATTAGGGGGCTTATCATATGACGTGACATTCATTTCGGAAGTTTGTTTTCAAAGTCATTTGCATTATTTTCATGTAAAGTGATCAAATCTGACAGTTTACAATATAATAATTATTTTTGAATGCTTAAAAATTTCTGTGCTCTATTAAAAATGGTAATTTTAAATTAATAAGGTATATCTTCTCTTGTTTATTTATTCTTTATTTTCAAATATTTCTTCTTTAAAACATAAATTTTTGTGGTGTATTGGTGATAAACCGTACTTTAGCATTAGAAATTGTGTGGAAAAAGCTATCGGCCAAATGGTCACTTCTTGAGTGACCACCAGTTTAGTACACACTAAACAAATATCCGGATATGTTTCCATAAATATTGATGTACTGATGATTGCCGGCAGAAGTGACGATATTTTTCTATTATTATTAGAATTTGTCATTATTTTTTGTACTAAATAATTTGATTGGTCATGTGTTGTGAGAAAATTTAGGTAGAATTATTGACTTTCGCCAAGGAAGGGGGCGCTAAATTCAGAGACTGCCCCGGACGGCAACAACCCACGCTACGCCGCTGAGTATATAAGTACTTACTTGTCTATAAATATAGACGTAAGGTTCATCAATAATTATTTTAGTCAATAAAATAGAATTTATTAATAATTATTTATACTACTTCGAAGTTTTTACTATTGTTTATTAAATCATCTAATGATAGCAACTCCTTTATTGCTTATTTAGTCAGTTAATTTTTAAATTTTATTCTAATTTATTATCTTCAAAATATTTTTAATATAATTATTATTAAATTATAATTAGTTATCCTCGTCTCGAGGAATAAATATTCCTGAATTCCTGCTTGGAATAGAAATCCCAAAAAAAATTAAATTCAATTAAATAAATAACTGAAATCGCATCTGAAGACTCTTGATATTCTGTATAATTTAAAAAAAAAAAGTTGTTAATTAATTATAACATCAAAAATCACGAAAATATTAAATTAATTAATTTAGTATAAGAAAAGTTGTTAATAATTATAACAACTAAATTCAGTTGACTGAATCCACTGTTTTAAATTTTTTATTTACAATTTTAATTTAATTCTTCTCCGTTTTTCCTATTTTTGTTTGTTTGTAAAAAAAAAGATTATTAAAAATTTTTATAATCATTTATAATCATATTATAAGAAATAATAAATATCTACGTAATAAAAAGTTTTTATTTTAAAATAATTTTGAGATTAAGAAAAACACGCCTAATATAGAAGCTTGATTCGGCCCCACCAGTGCCCGTACTAATAGTCACGGATTAATCCGAGATTCAAGATTAGTTATCGAAATAGTAGCTGTTGCTACGATACGGTCTAAATTCCAGTAATCTCATTGATAAATCCTAGGATTATACTGAATCTCGAATTAATCCATGACTATTAGTACGGGCATAGGTCAGCCAGATTTGGATCTGACCGTGTTTCGGCATTAAGTCCTGACCAGTTCCGAACCCGGCCCTAAATATGAAAGTTTGATTTGGCCCCTCTAGCTCAGCCAGATTTGGCCCTGATGACCGTGTTTTAGCATTACAATCCAGACCCGCTCCGGACCGGGTTCGACCAAAGTGGGCTTGGTGTTCTATCTGGACTCATCCCGAAAGACGGAAGCTTGATTCGACCCCACTAGGTCAACCAGATTTGGATCAGACCGTGTTTGGTGTTACAATCTAGATCCGCCATTAGATTACCATAGAGCTAGTTTTTTTCATCTCGGGTGTCACCACTGGAATTTATTACTGGAGAACACCTATCCCAGGTGTGGTGAGAAATTGTCGCTTTCGCATTTTTTTGTGGGAAAACAAATTTCATTACAACCCAGCAAGATCAAGAAACAACAGTGACTCAGGTGCTAGGTAGATATACCTTCGTCTTCGAAACGAAACTATTCCTCGGTATAGTCAAATATCCGGGGCAAAATGATTCTCATACTTACAGAGAGACTTATTGCACTACGATCATCGCGGGCTTGGAGCTGCAATGCATCAGCACAGAGAGTAATATGGGATCTAGTACTTTTCGTCACAGCCGATTCGGCGTAGCCAGTTCGGAGCACACTCTAACTGACGCCACCCTATCGACGCATTGAGTGACTAGAGTTCTAGACTACGAGTCAGAAGGCAGATGGTTCTACTCCCACAGCAGTTTATTTTTTTTTTGTATAATTTATTAAATTTATGATAATTTACAAATATTAATTTATATTAGAATTGTCATAATCATTTAGACCCCACGGCTGCTTAAATAATCCGAATTGGAGAATGCCTGTAACCCTGTTTTTAATAGTTGATGGCGGCAATCATCAAACTTTACGTGCCCTCCGAAGCACAAAAACGGTCATATAAAAGTTTTTTACTCTCCCGGGATTCGAACCGAGTTTACTAAGCTAATGTAAGAATATCTATGATAAAAATAAAATTTTGATTCGTAATATGAGATGATAACTTAACGGCATTGTTTGAAATGTTACTAATTGTTACTCTAATAGGCAATTTGGCTGGTTTTTCAAATCTCATAAAATAATGAAAAACATTATTAGCAATTTGTTTTATTTAGCGTTAAGAATACAACAGAAAAGAAAAATAATGTTGTTGACTTAAAGTATGTATTGCTTAATTAAGTTTTATGTCTCCTTGAGAGAAACTTAAGGATAGAAAATTAGTGAAAATGTTATATGGTATAATCAAACTTTTGAAATAAAAGAAAGTCGGAAAAAATAAGTGTTAATATGAACTCTTGTAAGAGAACTATAAAAAAAAGGATATATTAAGTTATATTGTATTCTGTAATAAAAAAATTTTCCAATCCGGCTTCAAATTACATTTTTTTTTAATAATAATAATTATTGTATTGTTGAATTTAAGTGGAATCGGTTCCGATTGCTAATAATACACTCGAAGTTAATAAATATTTAGTGGTTTTTCTATATTCAAATTATAATTAAATTACATTTATATTACATAATGTATACCGATTAAATAATCTTTCTATTTCTATACAATAAATGTATTTAATATTTTATGCCTCTAAAAAACTTTAAATAATTGAAGTCAGAATTTTTTGCGGTCGCAGGCCGCTCTACACTTAGCTAGTATGTAACATACATAATATTAAAAACGCTTAATTAAATAATAAAACTATTCCAGATTATTGTAAAACTAATGTTTCTAATTTCTTTCTGCTTTTAATTATATTCATTAATAACTTTGCATAATATACTTTACTCGATGCTAAATATAAAAAATTTATATTATTAGTCTTCATATTTTCTACCTAATGATAAATTTTTTAAAATACTTTCTCGAGGATTCTCTCACGCAAGATAAATGAAGTCACTTTTTACTTGATTACTTAGACTTTCTGTAAAACGCTATACCTTTTTAAGTTGAATTGACATGAGCTATTTTGTTTAAATGAACTTATTTTTCTTGCTACGTCGGAAAAATATCAAAAAAGATATTTATTTTTCAATATTATTTACGAAATTTAAAACAAGAATAAATTAAACAACTTGTTTTGTTTATTTAACTTCGTTAAACATGAAATATAAATTTATTATGATCCTGAATAATTGTAACAACCGTTTTTTTTACAAATTAAATAAGCTATAGTACAAAGAAATTTATACGGTAGTTCACGGAAACGTCGAAGACCTAAGAAATATAATAAATTACACGTCGTTCGACACCTAGCTTCCAATAATAAAGTAAGTGTTTACTTTAGTAAAGGCCAAAACTCGAAAAATTCTAATACGAATGCTGGATTGGCTGATTTTATGTAATTAGCCCCGCCCAATGGGTTTCTCTATACAGGTACCTACCAGGAGCGTATTTAGATTTTTCAGCGCCTAAGGCTCAGTAGTCTAAAGCGCCTCTAGGTGTAATATTAACAACCATTTTTCAGATTCATAAGCGTTGTTTTAAAAACAAACCCAAAACTGAGCCTCATGGTTAATGCGCTACTGATTGCACGCAACAAAACACACCACATGACTGCAATAAATTTTCTTCTGAGCGCCTAAACAGAAGTCGAATTAATCATTTCGGGCAACCTTCTACTGAGAGATAATAAACACGTGAAAGCGCAAAATTCATTACACGCGCTGCACCTGAGCCCTTACGCGGTAGTTTACATACTTCTATCTTAAACGTCCAAAAAGAATTGCGGCATCAGCAAGGACTTCTCGCATGCCCAGAAACATGGTTAAGAGCACGGATTATGGTAAATAGGTAAATTATCCTCGCTGCTTAAGCATTTATTGTGATCGTGTGATTATTGTGAGGGCACGTAAATCTGGCGGTCCCCTTCGGTTGACGATTTGCCCTTATCAGCAAAAGTACAAGGTTACGCGCATATCTGAGACGAGTCCAGCAAGCTACCTCAAATGTAAAACACAGTGGCGTAACTAGTGGTGTTCCATGTGCTCGATCGAGCAAGGGCCCGGGCGTTAAAAGGCCCTGTTCTACCACGACCAAAAAATTAAAGTATTGTATCTACATAATATAACGTTAAATGTGCGACTGCTATTATAAAAAAAATAAATGTGAGGGCCCAGTTTGACTCTAGAGCACCGGCCCATGGCTGCATTGTTAAGCTATTGGTAAAACAATTGATATGCTTAAAGACTACTATAGTGACTTCAGTTCCTCTTCGATAGAAGACAGCCCAAAGTCAGGGTAAATGTAAACGGCGCAAATTTGGCAGCTATAAAAAAAATTGTGAATTGCGCTCCAAGCAAAACGGTCGACAGTAATCTGAAATGTAAATTGCCCAAATGTAGGTACCTTTACGGTAAGTACGGGATTAATTTTATTAAATTAAAATTGTAAACTTTATTTTTGTAAATTGTGCAAAACGATTTTAGGGTGGATCCGAGATTTGCCGTGGTTGCATTTGTCAAACTGACCCTTCGCACTTTCCGCTTCGGTCCCGATTGCTCCGCACGCTCCGGGCCGTTTAGACAAACGCCATACTTGCTAAATGTATCCCTCTAGACCGGTCTTACTCGGCAAAGTGTGCTACCAGGAAGGAAGTAGATCTCCCTCGTTCACTTGTAAATGTAATTACAGACACATGTAAGGTTCTCGAAATTTGCCGTAAACGGCAGATATAAGAAAATAATCTCGTCCCTCGCGGGACTACATTGGTATCCTGTCTCGCATTCGTCTCTAGAAATAGGTAATTTGGCTGACTATAACTTCTTAAGACAAAACAATATCAATAAATTCATTTTAACTTTTTTATTTAGATTTTTATTATGAACAAAAAAGGTATCTTATAAAATTTTTGTCAGATATTCCTGAAAGTAGTTATGATCGATTATTACCATTAATGAGCGCCATTTTTTATATAAGCCGTTACCCAACCTACCTGCCACAAATTCAAGCAAAAAACCTTGCAAAATGCATGATTATACATCGCGTAAGGAATGCATTCTACCTAGTTACTAAACTCCATCATTCAAAATTCTACGGGATACTTATGCCCCAAAAATAATAATAAAAGTTTGAGAAGCACTGCATATTTTATGCAGTACCTTCGTATTTAGTTAGATGTCGCGCTCATGAATTTTTATATAATAAAATCAATATAACCTTAAATAATCATAACTCGTCTGAAATTTCGTTTATTACTGTTTTCGATTCGATAAATACATAAAGAAAGTTGTATAATGCGTTTGTTCCATGCATTGCTAAGAAAGAAAATGCCAAACGGGCACATTTTTAGAGGTAAAGACAGGTTAGTGAAACCTGTTACGGGCGAAGATATAGGTAAATTTAAGACCCAAATTGAAATTGAAGAAAAGAATATGTTTTTATTACGCCATTCTTATTTAACGCCGGTTAGTAGTAAAATAACTTTATATTTACTTGTGTAATATTTATTCGTACCTTTTAGGAACAATCGTTTGGGCATTCAAAAGCGTTAAATAAACCACAAAATAGAATTGCTGGATTTAATAGTATACGGAAACCATTTTACGATGATGTCACACTGGAGTCGAGATTAGGTCATGTAAGATATAGTGAATCGTGGGATAATTAAGATGATAGTAAGTTAGACAGTTCTAGTTGAATCGATTAAATTTAATTTTTTGTTATATCGAAAAATGTATATTGTATTAAAGGTTTTGATAATATCACCGATGCATTTTTACTACTTCCAAATCAGATATTTCCACTTGATACAAAAGCTAGATTATTTGGCTGCCCCAAAAAATTTAATTTTGGCTCGAAGTGTAAACGAATCTAATTTTTCATCTTTTGTTTATTCTAAAAACCGATCTCTTTTTAAAATAAATGAAAGAAACACAATTAACCTTAAAGTAAAATGAAGAGTCTGGACTTATCCATCTTCAAATGTTTTGTTTAAAAAAAATAAGGAAGTTCTGTAGAAGTTGCCAACTTATACAACTAAAACTTGGAATATCAAAAAAATGTTTTTAATTCTGATTAATGATGATAACTGTAGAACAGTTAATTTATATTAAATAGAATACTGTTTGAATATTTTATTTAATAACTATAGTAAGGCAAATTCACAAAAATAATTTATTATTTTCACATTCTTAAAAATACAAAAGCAATATCTTCATCAGTGCCTACTTATTTATTTGAAGAAATCCAAAGATGTTGTAAGACATCTTTTAAAGTAATTCTGTCTACCGGAGTTTTTTGCAATACATAATTTCGAAATCAAATCAATGGCTCTCCTGACGGTACTTCGGAAGGAAATTTGATGTCGATCTTTCGGATCTGTGAATAAGTATCGTCATTTAATGAAGATAAAAGGTTATCGCAATCTTGCCAGTATAAATTTAAAAAATAAAACACAATTAAGTAAGAGCGACAGACACACACTGCTTCTTCGACAATCTCGCCATCACACCATGTATGTGTTTCTGACTCATTAGTTGTCATCAGTGCCGCATACTTGTTGAAAAACACTTAATTGTGGACACTAGGCTAAAGTTCCACACATAGTCAGTGGCGGATCTGGGGGGGGGGGGCTGTAGCCCAGGGCGGCAAATTTTTGAAAAAATACCAAAAGCACATGTTAAAAAAACCTAAAGGATATGTACTAAGTATTTTAATTAATTGATTAAAATAAAATAAATTATTTATAAACGTTTTTTTATTATACGACTTTTCCATTTTTGTTATTATACTGTTTCCGGAAGCTTCATTAAAACCATTATAAAATAAATTAAATTAAAATAAAATTATAGAAAAAAGTGCAGCAACAATTTTCGTATTATCTTACTTGAATAAACTGTAACAATTTCTCAAACTTTTTCGCTTTTTGTTTGAAGATTGACCGACTTAGTAAAAGATGGACATAATTTCAAATTAATTTAGTTTACGATGCAATTTAAAAAACTTTAATACAACATATTAAAATTTTACAAAATTCAAAAAAATTTAAAAAGCAAGTTCACTTAAATAATTTACTAAAATACCAATTTTTTTAAGATGAAAGGTAAAAAGATCTACCAACAACGGAGGTTTTTGTAAACGAGTGTATACATTTTTTCTAATTCTTGAAAGAATTGGAAGAATATCTAAAATCAATACTTAAAAATTGCCAAGTGCTGTACGACACCGAACTAAAAGATCGCACTGATACATTTTTTGACAATCTCTGCATCGAACTGTTTGGCGGAAAGGTAGTTTTCCGTTTTAAGAATAAAAAATTATGCATGCTCTACAACAGGGGTGGCCAACAGGTCGATCGCGATCGACCGGTCGATCGCGACTGTTAGTCCAGTCGATCGTGGCAAGGCAAAAAATTTATGTTTTTTCTCTTAATAAAATAAAAAATGCTACATGATTGTGTACTGAACTATGCTGTTTCATTTAATATTTCTAGAAGCATGTAATTGGTAGATCGCACAGAGTCTCGTTAGTGAACAAGAGATCTTGGGTCCAATCAAGTTGGCCACCCCTGCTCTACAATGACCGAAAAACGCCATCAGGATGTAGCTATCAGAAGCAAGGAACAAAAAAAAAGCTGATGTGGACACCACAAGACTTCCGTATTAATAACTGTTAATACTTTTCTTAATAACTAAAATGTAGAATAATTATTTTGTAGTTAGAATCTCGTTAATCCATTCGTGCGCGCCATGTATCGCTTTACATATGCCTTTTTTGCCCGGACAATTGCAACCAAAAATAGGAGGTGCACAACTACATAGATGCTATAAGAGTCTCAAATACAAATTTTCAACTTTCTACGACTAGCCGTATTTGAGTTATGTGACATACACGATAAAACTAGTCAAAATGGATTCAGAGAAGGTCAAAACGGATATTTCCGTCAAAATCTGAAAACCGAAAAAATCAGGATTACAATACTTCTCTATTTACAAGGAAGTAATAATGTCTTTAATTTGTAAAAAATACAGGAAATAAATAGGAGGGATGAGGGCGGCAACTTGCCAGTAGCCCCTAGGCGGAAAAAGTATAAATCCGCCACTGCACATAGTTTACGACGTAAAGAAGGAGCGTGTACGGACCATCCAAAATCGGCCAATTTGATATCGTCTGGATATAGACACCAAAATATTTCAGGTTTAATATCGCGATGTATAACTTTCATAACCCCAGTCGTGGATTGGTGTGATCGCTGGTTGAGTTACAGCGCGGAAATTTTGGGTTCGAATCTCGGACCTGACAGAATTTCTTAGCTCCTATGTTATCATATGCAGGATGGGAGATCATTTTTGTTACCAATTGTTTTACACCATCTACTATATTTTTCTGGAATATGTGTATTCTCGACAAATTCGGTAAATTCATCAGCTTCTGGTGGAATACTTTTTTGGAACTGGCCATGTTAAATTATAAATCACTTCAAGACAATAATTGCAATCAAACTATTCACTCAATCTCTGACAAAATACGTTATCATTAAAAGTTTTAAATTATAATGTAGGAATAACGTTATTATTTTTAAATAATATAAGAATTATAGTTTGTAATTTTGACACTAGACGATAAAACGGTTGCGATTGTGCATTTTTGGAAAGGAAATTTAATTTTTAGCAATTTTAGTTTTAACAGTTTTCTTCATACAGCAGCGCTTGGTTTTCTCGGAAAAAGGTGAAATATGCCATCAGAGCCGGATTAAGAATATGTGAGGCCCGGGGCTAACTTTTTTGGATGCCCCTTGGTCTTGTATGTTTTAACAAAATGCGCCGAAGACGAAAGTTTTTGATTATTCAAGGTCAACCGCACTTAGATCAAGTGTCAAATTTTGGAAAGGATAATAATTATTACACATAATTGATTATAGTTTTTTATTATAAAACACAGGAGGTATACATAATATCGTCGGCTTGGAGCAAAAACAAGATAACTCCAAAATGATAGTTTTGAGATAATGCGACTTTAATGTTGAGTTGACAACAGTGGCGTAGTGAGCAGTGTTCCGTGGGTTCCGGGAACACGGACCCGGGCCCCTCAGGGGCCCGGGCGAAGTTTAAACTATAATCTGTAAAGATTGTGAAAAAAAATAAAAGTTAGTAAAAGCCCGGCCCGAACCATTCACGGACGAAAATTAAAAAAACAGAATTTGAAAAAAGTTGTAAGTTTTGGGAGTTTCTTCTTTTTACCTGCCTATTCTTATACCTTACGGCTTTGGGCACCACATTTGTGTTTATATTATGTACCTACTCATTCCGAATAAAATTTGATATTTTTTTTTGTTTTTCGACGACATTAATAACCACTACCAAATTCAAACCAATGTGGACTGGTTTAAAATTAATGTTTTTTAAAAACACTAGATATAATTAGTGTCCAGTTAAAAAGTCGGAGTAATGGACTACTCGAAATTTGTTCAACTTTTCGGGTTTTGTCCCCAGATGTGCTACGGAGTTCTTCATTTTCCGACAAAGAAATATACGAAATGGGTAAGGCACTTTACCTAACTTATCCAGAAGATATTTCGGATTCCCTTTGTCAACAATTAATTTCTTTTAGGCAGTGTTTTCAAAATGACTTACAAAAAATTAATTCCATTTATGAATTAACAGACTTCATATTAATTAAAAACTTTTCTTCTTGTTGTAGTTTTAGCGAAATTATTACTGCTTGTAATATATTTTTAACTATTCCTGTCTCCGTAGCCTCTGCTGAAAGGTCATTTTCTAAATTAAAATTAATAAAAAATTATTTAAGAAATACCATCTCCCAAGAGCGATTATCTGCTTTGGTAATAGTTTCTATTGAAAATGACGTGGCTCGCAATTTAGATATAGAAAATATTGTGACAACTTTTGCGACATCTAAAGCAAGGAAGAAAAGATTTTCATAGTCCTATACTATTATGATTTTATGTCTAATAATTTTTGTTTTATTAAAATATTTAGATTTTTTTATAATTGATTTTTTCTGTTTTTCGTGTTTTTTTTCTTTTGTTATACTATGATTGGATTTTATTTAAATTTCAATGTTTTACTTTTTAATTTGGTGATTTATTTTGTTATGTATGTGTGTATATAACTTTTATCTTAGTTTTTTATTAATAATATGAGGTAAATTTAAAATTTGGTAGTTTTTATTTTAATAAATAATTTTTGGGTAGGGTAGGGTAGGGGGGCCCATGGAGATTTTAGAACACAGGCCCGCAGCTGGTTTAATACGCCACTGGTTGACAATGTAAAAGTATACAAATTCAAAACTAAATATCTTAATAAAAATTTTATTAGTGTTAGTACAATTATCTGATTTTGCCAGAACGTAGTTGAGTATGATTCGTATCCAATCGTGTAGATAACTCATTTTGTCCAAAAATGGAGTTATCTTGTTTTTGCTCCAAGCCGACGAATGTACACATTTATTTTATTTTTTAATTTAATTTATTTTAATCTGTGCTAATTTAAATTTTGTTGCTTCAATTTTTTTGGAGGCCCCTGGAACATGAGAGCCCGGGGGCTGCAGCCCCCTTAGCCCCCCTTAATACGGCTCTGTATGCCATCATATAGACCTGTCGAGAGAAAACCCCCTCTGTTTGATAAAATTAATTACTTCGGGCTCGGGGAAATCACCCCCACCCTCTCGTCAGGCTTGTCATCCCCTACGATAAATATGAAAAGTTCAATATGATAAGCTTCTGTGTTTTTCGAATTATTACTTTAGTATAATAAATCTTGTTGAAATCAAAATTGAATTTTAAAAAGCAATTTTAATTAATTATTTATTGAAAACATAATTTTAAGCAAATAGTATATTGTGTACTTTGGTGAACAATGCTTTATTACAGTCGAGCGCTAAAATATTGATTCCGATCTTAAAATGATATTTTTTATGACATGGAAGTTTTGTATTGCGCTTTTCATGTTTATCATATGATGGGCATACTTCACCGTTTACCGACGAAACCACGCGCTGTATAAAAAACAGCGTAGAAGTAAAATTTTCTTAATATTTAAACTATGAAACAAAATAAACACAACTACAGCGATTTTAATATGTTCGCTCATTTTTCGTAATTTATATAATTTTACTCAAAAACTATGCGCTTTATTTTAAAAAGTAATAAAATTTAATTTGTGAAGGCTTAAATTATCTATCAAATATGACCTATAATTTATTAAAATCGGTTAATATATAGCTAAGTTACGGAGATTTTATAGTTCAGCGGTCAAAAGCGCTTTATTCTACCGCCACCAAATGCCTTTGTAGCACCCGATTACCCAAATTTTTTAATTTAGATTTTAAACCGAATCCAATGATGTATGCCACATATTTGCATCATTATGATTGCCACGGGAACATTTTTTTTCGACGTGTGCCCCCGGACGCCACAAAAATTTCAGCATTTGCTTATAATAAAACAATACATTTTTCTCAAAAATAAAAGAAATTTGACTTAGTATCATTTAATTACACTGCTCGGGATGAAAATCGGCCCTGACATCATTCCTCCTAATTCTCTTGTAAAATGACTTCCTGAATCCGAATATGACCCCCGTTTCCCCCCATCACCTGCCGTTTTCGTGACCCACCCTATTTTTATCACTGATTTTTTACATATTCGAAATTTCAACCCCCCTCATTTTATTTTAATTCGGAAATAATCACTGATGCAATTTCCATGACTGATACTGTATATAGTTACGGCGTAATATCTTTTACCCGATACAAAATCAAATTTAGGTTGAAAATCTTCTTTAATCCGACCTTGGTCACTGAGTCAATAAATAACGGAAAATAGCAGTTTTATAATAAAAATTTTAAGTTAAATAATTAAATATTTTTGTAAATTGGATTTTGGCTCAATAAAACTACTGGATACTGGTCTACATTTATGTTACAGTGTAATTATGTGAAAATTGTAAAAACAATTTTATAATTCTTATTAATTTAATAAATCAGCTTCCAGTCCTGACCTGAGATCGGTATACAGTAGTTTTATTAATTGAATATAATTTAATTAATTTTAAGATGGACGAAAATAGTTCTTTAATAAAAATTTAGAAGTTTGATGAAATGATCACCCTGTAAAATACCAAATAAGGGCCGTGAGCTCACCACAGCTCACCATAAATGTGGTTTAGCTTGATTAGCTAGTATAAATGTTGGACCGGACCTGGTTCATGACTCAAAGTTTGTATTCTTATATAATATCATTCAATAATAATATATATATTCACTCTCAGACAATAAGTTCTTAAATACAATAAAAGTATAGTTATTCAAGTTTAAATTATAGCAGTGTCTTCTTCTGCTGAATATTCGATATTTTTCGAATGGCCAGTCTACTCCCACTGCTAGAAATAATCTTTTTTTCGTTTTCTGTATTGTTTATAAATAATTTTTTTTATTTTAGTATTTCAATGTTACGTTTTTTCGAAATAAATACCCCCCCCCCTTTTAAAATCAAAATTTGCATGCGCACTGCAGTAGGATTGAATTTCCGAAATTGTAAATATAAACTCAAGTAAGAGGTATTTTTAAAGTTATTTTGCAAACCATACAGACCTTTTTGGATCGAGTAATTCCCCCGAAAATCAACAAATATGTGTCTACGCGCGTTAGGCAATTTTTTGAAATAACTGTAAAATGTTTTATTTTATCAAAATATTATAAATATTATTATATAATTAACAATAATATACATATTTATCTAATATCTCTTATTTTTAATTTATGCAGCTTTTATTATCGATAACTGATAAATATTCATGTAAATTTTCTTTTTCTTTTCTAAACAATAAATTATTTTAAAAAGTAATAAATTTAAAAGTTAATTTAGTATAAAATACTTATAATGTTTGCATTGTATTTTCTCATACAGCAAAATTTTACTTATTATTGTGCGACCTTTCTTGACCCCCCACCCAAATTGCACACACTTCAAAATGGATTTTGGGAGCAATAATTCTATTAAACCCCCCCACGCATTTTTTAAATAAGGTAATGATTTGATTCAAAGCATCATCATTCGCGTAACTGTAAATTAACGTTGTTGAACAATTTTTTCACATATTGCGTGCGATATTTTAATAAGAATTAAGCCAAGTATTTGTTTGATTGACT